>CAWUFW010004057.1:0-1200000 GCA_963921515.1 Calotriton arnoldi
TCCACAAGAAAGCGTTTGGGGGAGACTCAGCCAAGGTGTGCAGGGTCCCCAGCAGAAAGGTGGGGGGACAAGGGTAAAGCACAGGAGTTCTCTAAAGGGCCCCAAACTAGTACCCAGGGTAAAGGTTCCCAGCCCCCGGTGATAAGAAGAAAGGGGTCTCTACAGGGAAGCCTGTTGAGAACGGCCCCCGCAAGTAGTTATGCATGTGACCAGGTAGGTCACTTTAAGGGGACCCCAAGTGCCCGAAGGGGACACAGCCACCCACCGGTGGACAGTCCAAAGTGTTGGCTAGTGTAGCGCTTGGGGAGGAGGGGTGCCCACAGGAGGGTGGGGATCCCGCAGAAATGACCCTTGTCTCACTAGGGGACAGTGAGATGGTCCCAGTAAACCAGGTGCCCCCTAACACAAAGAAATACAGCACCTGGGTGACCATTAATGGGAACAGGGTAGAGGCTCTCAGAGATACTGGAGCCAGTGTGACCTCAGTCCGGTGTCACCTGGTGTCTGAGAAGCAAGTAGTCCCAGGAGCATTCCACCAAGTAGTCGCGGTAGACAACTCAGAGCGCCAATGTATGGTGGCGCAGGTTCCCTTTGAATGGGGGGGGGGTCTCAGGTCCCTTGAGGGTGGTTGTGAGCCCTACCATGCCTGTAGATTGTCTGCTAGGAAACGACCTGGAGCAGTCCTTATGGAAGGATGTTGAGCTCAGGTCTCACTTGGAGATGCTTGGGTTGCCAGAGTGGGCATGCGTGTCTACTCGGTCACTGGCGGCCAGAAAGGGTGATCAAGAGGACTTGGAGCCTGGAACAGTGGCCCAAGTCCCTGCCAAGAGAAAGGGCAGGGGCGCGGAAACCGGCCCCCGAAGTTCCCACGGACCGGGAGGAGGCGGACCTCGAGGGGACGCCCCGGTGCCTACAGGGGAGCAGGTAGCCGAACTGGGAGACATCTCTGAGCTGACCCATTGGCAGCAAGAAGGGGGTCCCACCAGGGAGGAGTTCTGCAGGGAGCAGAACGAGTGCCCTACGCTGGAGGGTCTGCGGCGGCAGGCTGCAGACCAGGCAGCTGGTAATCAGTCCGGGTCACATCTGATCTACTGGGAGAGTGGTCTCCTATACAGTGAGCCTAAGGTTGCTGAGCCTGGGTCAGCCCGTGTGCTGGTGGTACCCCAGCGCATCAGGACCTTCCTACTGGGTCTGGCTCATGACGTGCCTTTGGCAGGACATTTGGGGCAGGACAAGACCTTTGACAGGCTTGTCACCCACTTCTTTGGCCCCAAATGCGAAGGCAGTCAGATGCACACTGTAGGTCTTGCCAAACTTGCCAGGCAAGTGGTAAGAGTGGGAGGAAGGTCAAAGCTCCTCTCCAACCTTTTCCTGTTGTTGGAACACCCTTTGAAAGGGTAGGGATGGATATTGTGGGGCCACTGGATCCCAAGACAGCCATGGGCAACAGGTACATCCTGGTCTTGGTGGACCATGCCACCCGGTACCCGGAGGCAATCCCTCTCAGGACAACGACGGCGCCAGTGGTGGGCCGGGCGTTAATGGGGATCTTTTCCCATGTGGGATTCCCCAGAGAGGTGGTTTCTGATAGGGGGACCAATTTCATATCGAAGTATATGACATCCCTGTGGAAGGAGTGTGGTGTAACCTACAAGTTCACCACTCCTTACCACCCACAAGGAAACGGTCTGGTGGAGAGATTCAACCAGACCTTGAAAGGCATGATCAAGGGTCTAACAGAACCCATGAGGCGTAAGTGGGACGTCCTCTTGCCATGCCTACTCTTTGCATACAGGAGGTGCCTCAGAAGTCTCTTGGGTACAGCCCCTTTGAGCTCCTGTATGGCCACCCTGTCAGAGGACCTCTGAGTTTGGTAAAGGAAGGCTGGGAGGCAGCTCCCAGGAAAACTCCCCAGGATGTATTTAGCTACATGCTGGCCTTTCGAAACCAAACTGCCCGCTTCAGGAAACTCGCTCAGGCGAACCTAGAAGCAAGCCAGGAAGAAATGAAGAGATGGTATGACCAGAATGCCACTCTGGTCGAATTTCAACCTGGGCAGAAAGTGTGGGTCATGGCCCCAGTGGCACCTTGTGCCTTGCAGGACAAGTGGACTGGGCCATACGAGGTAAAGGAGCGCAAAAGTGACGTCACCTACCTGGTGGATTTGCAGGCTCCAAGGAACCCTTTGAGGGTCCTTCACGTGAACCGCCTCAAGCCCCACTTCGAGAGGTCCGAAGTGAGTATGCTCTTGGCGACAGATGATGGGGTGGAAGAGGAGAGCGAGCCTCTCCCTGACCTCCTGTCTACCAAGGAGCATGATGGGTCAGTAGAGGGTGTGATCCTCTCCCCTACTCTGACTCAGGAGCAGCAGGGGGACTGTCGCCAGTTGTTGGGACAGTTCGCCCCACTGTTCTCTCTGACCCCGGTGTCACTCACTGGTGTACCCATGACGTGGACACCGGTGACAGCCATCCTGTGAAGCACAAAATTTACAGGTTGACTGACCGGGTCAGAGCCAGCATCAAGGAGGAGGTCTCTAAGATGTTGGCGTTAGGGGTGATTGAGCCCTCCCACAGTCCTTGGGCCAGCCCAGTGGTCTTGGTCCCAAAGGCTGCGGCGCCCGGTGCCACTCCAGAACTCCGGTTTTGTGTGGACTACCGTGGGCTCAATGCCGTCACCAGGACTGACGCGCACCCCATCCCCAGAGCTGATGAGCTCATTGATCGGTTGGGAGCTGCCCGGTTCCTCAGCACGTTTGATTTAACGTCTGGGTACTGGCAGATTGCCTTAACCGATGGGGCCAAGGAGAGATCAGCGTTCTCAACCCCAGAAGGTCATTACCAATTCCGGGTGATGCCCTTTGGGTTGAAGAATGCCCCTGCCACCTTTCAGAGGTTGGTCAATCAGGTGTTGGCTGGGCTGGAGGATTTCAGTGCCGCCTATCTGGATGACATTGCTGTGTTCAGTTCCAGCTGGGAAGAACATTTACAGCACCTTGAGAAAGTGTTGAGGGCTCTGCAAGGTGCAGGCCTCACGATCAAGGCCAGTAAGTGCCAGATCGGGCAGGGTTCTGTGGTGTACTTGGGACACCAGGTAGGAAGCGGCCAGGTGGCGCCCTACAACCCAAGATTGACACCATTCTGGCTTAGGAACCCCCAAGACCCAGACCGAGGTGAGAGCCTTCTTAGGTCTCACCGGTTACTATAGGAGATTTGTTAAGGGCTATGGCACCATCGTTGCCCCCTTAACAGAGCTGACCTCTAAGAGGCAGCCCAGGAAAGTGATCTGGACTGAGTCCTGCCAGAAAGCTTTTGATGCCCTGAAGGCAGCCATGTGCACGGCGCCCGTGCTCAAGGCACCTGACTTCTCCAAAGAATTTGTCGTGCAGACTGACGCTTCAGAGCATGGTGTGGGAGCGGTGCTCTCACAACTGAACGAAGAGGGCCTGGATCAGCCTGTAGTCTTCCTTAGCAGGAGACTACTTCCCAGGGAACAGAGGTGGAGTGCCATAGAAAGGGAAGCTTTTGCTGTGGTCTGGGCGCTGAAGAAGTTGAGACCATACCTGTTTGGGACTCACTTCCGGGTTCAGACAGACCACAGGCCCCTCAGATGGTTGATGCAAATGAGGGGCGAGAATCCAAAACTGCTGAGGTGGTCCATCTCCCTACAGGGAATGGACTTTACGGTGGAACACCGTCCTGGTACAGAACACACCAACGCAGATAGTCTGTCCAGGTTCTTCCGCCTTAGTGAAGAGAACTCCAATGGGGTTGGGTAGTTCTCCCTACTTTCAGCTGGAGGGGACATGTGTTAGACTTGGCATCTTTTGGCGTGTTTCCCCTGACTTTTGCTTTCTGACCTCCCGGTTTTGACTCTGTTTTTGCTGGTGTAATGATTCTGCGCACTTTCCTCACTGCGGTCCAGTGGGAAAGTGCAAGTGCTCCTGTATAAAATGTATTATGTATTGGTGTTTCCATGATTGGCCTATTTGGTTTATCTGTCAGTCCCTTGTAAAGTGCACTGCGAGTGCCAGGGCCTATAGACCAAATGCTGTTGGTGGGCTGCAGCACTGGATTGTGCCACCCACGCAAACAGCCCATAAAGTGTAACTCGGGCCTGCCATCGCAGAGCCCGTGCGCAGCCTGGGGCTGCCATGACAACTTGGCAAGTGCACACACTTGCAAGTCCCTAAACCTTCCCTTTGCTACATGTTAGTCACCCCTAAGGTAGGCCCAAGGTACCCCTGTGGGCAGGGTGCGTTGTACGCAAAAGGTAGGACATGCCCGGGTGTGTGTGGCATGTCCTAATAGTGAATCACAGCCTAGTTCGTTTTTCACTATTGCAAGGCTACCTGTTCCCCTAGGCCAGAACGGGCAGTTTTGATTATTACAGCTTATAATCCTAACTGACCCCGGGAACATGGTAGGAAGTCGAGTTTAGTATGCCTGGACTCAGAATGATAAAATGCAGCTTTTAGTGAAGTTGGTTTTAACATTCTGTGTTTGAAAATACCACTTTTAGAAAGTGGGTATTTTCTTGTCTAACCATCCAAGCCTGCCTCTGCGAGGTTGTGTATTCCTTGTCTGGAATGTGAGTGACAGGGGCTGGGGGATGCCAGGAGACAGGGTGAGTCAGCACAGGGCTGAATAGCAAGATCTACATGTAGATGGGTGGGAGGGGTCGCACCTGGGCCCTGAATAGGACAGTGCCTTCCCTCCACAATGCTGGCTCCACCTCCTGTGGTGCGTCTGATGTCCCTGGCCGACTCACTGAAAGAAGGGACGGAGACTTGTCAACAAAGTACTCCAGAACTGGTTTGGACTAGGCAAAGGCCTCTCTGCCTTCAGAGAACAAAGGAATTTGGGATATAAATATTGGGGCCCTGACCCCATGAATTTAGATCTCGCTGGAATCAAGGAACCTGCCAAGACGAAGCGCTGGAAGAGCTGCCAGGAGGAGTACTGCCCCTTTGCTGTGTTGTTGCTTTGTTGGGTTGGCCTGCAGCTGCTGCTTCTGCCTTGGGCAGTGAAAGGAAGGAACTTTCTACAAACTTGTGCTGAGTATCTCCAAGGGCCTGGAACCGAGCTGGCCTCCTGTTAAGAAGTCTCAGGGACTACAAAGACTTCACAAGCCTCTGGGTACCGCTTCTGGAACGCTGTTTCAGTTGCCACAGAGGAAGGGAACCGCAACCGACTCCGTCAACCGAATCCATCCCTGGCCGGTGACCTGTTTGCACCGCAGACAGCATCGCCCCGCTTCGCATCGCAACCCTGGTCTCACCGTGGGCGACGTCCGACGCCGCCAACATCGAGCCGCTGCTTGCACCGTGACCTGTGGGCACCGCAGTTCGCATCGCATCGCTTCACTGAACCAACCGGACCCGACCGACGAGGTCGCTGCAACTGGCTCAAGAGTCGAGACCGCACCGCATTTGGGGCACCGCTCGCACGTCTGCGACGCACCGCTCCGACTCGCACCGCTGTCCGACGCCAGCTCCCGCACTCCGGCTAGGTCGCCTGCATCGCAACCTGTCAGCACCGCATCGAGCATCGTCTCACCCTGCATCGCACGCCTCGGACTCACCGGCTCCGTCTGCACGACGCTCATCGAGCCGCTGCCTGCACCGCATCGAGGGACACCGCACCTTGCATCGCTCCGTCTTGCACCGCAACCGCGACGAACGCCGACCGGCTCGTACACTCCGTACCAGCCACAACGAGAAAGGTACTGTAACCGAGTCTGTTCACGACTCTGCTGGCCCGTATCGATGCGGTCGGCTGCAACTGTTAGACTCTGTGGTTTCCAGCATCGCGGTAGGCTCAGACGGAGCTACCGACTCATACGAACTTTGTTTTTGGACTATTCCTGCAAAGAAGAAGTTACCTTATCAAGTATTCGTTTTTAAAGTACAGTATTGTGGATTTTTGTCGTAATTGGTCTTGTCTTGAGTATATAAAATATTGGTTATTTTTCTAAACTGGTGTGGTGTCCGTTTGTAGTGCTTACACTGTATTACTGTTGGTTATGTGCAAATGCTTTACACACTGCCTCTGAATTAAGCCTGACTGCTCGTGCCAAGCTACCACGAGGGTGAGCAGGGGTTACTTCACGAGTGTAACACCCTTACCCTGACTAGGAAGAAGGGTCCCTACTTGGACAAAGGTGCAAGCCCTTGCCAACTAGAGATCCCATTTCTAACAAAGACACACTCCTCTCGCTACTATCCAAGAGGTTCAGACTGAAAGACTGATAACAATTGGGAATTCAGCAGTAACAGATGAAGGACTAAGCAACAATGCTATGGAACTCATCCCTCTTGAAAATCAAGTAACAGTTCGTCCAAATACACCTGTCTACACCAATGTAGAACGTGATCAACTGGTTCCAGCGATTTCTACAAATCCTGATGCAATTCCAACAATTGATAGAACTGCTTCTGGCTATTTCATTAACTTTGATACGTTCTCAGAAGATCCGAGTGAACCTGAAACGACGCCAGCATCATTGAAATTCAAGCAGCAAGTACAAGACTTTCTTCACTTTCTGAAAAAGACTTATTTGGTTTCTCCATGGATTGAACTCTGGATTACATCTGGACTATTTGTTTTCCTGCTCTGGCTAGCTTTGGTTACAACTGTGAGCGTGCTTATAAGTGGCAGATACATCCATGTGAATACTGAAGGAAAAGACGTGAACGTACTTTTGAAACCTCATAAATCTTCCCATCGTGAAGCAAGAGACTTGTCAACAGTGAACATCACAGCCGTTCCTATACAGGATGGTATAGTGTGGGACAAAACAGATTTTGATATCTTCGGCCCGACGGAACAATTGAACATTCCACATTTGTTTAAAATTTCACTAAGTGATCTAATTTCGTCCAGTACCTATTCAGATGATTGGGACTTTGAGACTGTTAATGACATAATGTTTGACCTAGAAAAATCTGCTGCATTTTCTAAAAATGAATATTTAGAGGGTTCATCAGACTATGAACAACTGTATTGTTATAACCACTATGGTCATCATTATTTGCATAAATCTGCATACCCTAGAAATGTGTTTATGTTTAACCAATGGGAGCATTGTCCTACACCACCACAAGGTAGTTCAAGAACATTTGCTAACAAGTTTCCATATTTTTCAGGTTACAATACATCTGATCCAGAAACGTTTTACTATAAAAATGTAAACAAAACAGGACTGAAAATTATGTTAACTAATACGAAACAGATTTACTCTGCAATATTTATTGCCCAACTGTCTAGACAGGGTTTTGACTTATGGAACGACACAATAGACACAAAAACTGTGTGGGGTACTAAAGATTGGCAAGTACAGGGGATAGAAGCGTTATTTAGAGCCTGTATCATCCCTGAACAAATAATGTTTTTGAATGAAACTGTCCAACAAACATCTTGTCTTGGACTAGCCAAGATCAAAGAGATGAAGACACCTTCTGTACCAACACCTGCCAGTGATAATAATACACAGGCAGCGGTGACAGTTGACAATATACTACAACTCAACAGATCTAATCCTGATTGGAAAAAATGGTTGATCTGGCCCACAGACACGAACAACTGTCAGGAAAGATTCCTGAATAAAACTCAGGGCTTTACTATTCATAGGCCAGACCCAAGATACGTCCAAAGACAGCATCCGGGGGTAGTAACAACATACAGTGTAGGTAAATTATGCCTCGATTGGCTGCAGAAATCTACACTACAGGATGTGAAACAACACTTATCCTTACTTAAAGAAGACGCAGACCTTAGGGAATTCTTGCTTGGACCAAGAAAACCGCGTCAAAAACGTTTCATATATGCCGGCATTTATGCTGCCTATAATGAAGCATGGAAAGTGTCACAGATGGAGGCCGCAGAACGAATACGTGAACTTGATCGTATTAATTTAGAGAAAACACTCACTGTGGTCGACAATGGGTTAACAACTTTGTCCTCCAGAATATATTCATTGGACAACATTGTATCCTCTGCTATCGACATACTAGAACAAGATTTGGCGATGTTACAGCAAGGCCAATCTCAATTACGTTCTATTGTGTTATTAAGCTGGACGCTGCAATCATTGCGTGCGGGCTATGTGCCTTGGCGTTTTATCAACACGTCAGCTCTGTTTGCAGAATACAATCTAACTGATAAACAGATCGAACTGGCACAAAGAGGAGCAAAGTATACAGTGTTGAGCATTGAAAAACTGGAAAAGTTACCATTCACAGTGGCAGAAAAACCAGCTACAGAATGGCTCATTCATGGCAAAATTACATTACCTGTGACTACTTTTCAGTTTCAGTATTGCCTCAGACAAATGCAAGCAGGCAAATATGAAAGGTTGGGTAAGGAATACATTAAGACATCTTGGGATTTACCGTATACATATAGATGTTGGAGTGGGGATCGTGAAGTGTTTTTGAGCGGTACACACTGTAAAAGTGCACTGAGCGGTTCACTTATATGTCAGGACATTTCTTTACACGGGGCTTGCAATGGTTCTGTGGCAAATTTGTCTTGCCACCAGCAGGGTACACCAGCTGCTGTGATTAATCCAACGTTTGGACAACTTTCAAATGGGAGTTACCTCATGTTGAATGATCAGAGTTGCTGCGGCATGTTGCCAGGCATCCCATATCTAGTAACGGTCAACTCCAGGGTCACTTGCTGTATGCAAGTATTGTTTGCCCCAATAAATACAGTCAGGGAGTCGCCTTTGTGGCCTTCGCTGAACGTCTCTTTTATAAGATTTGATACTTTGAGCAGAATGAAAGCCATGCTTTTACAACAAACAGTGCCTTTGACCTCGGCCAAAGAAACCTATGATCTACAAGTAGCAAGGACTTCGGCTGAGATACAGACTTTAATACGTACAAACTGCCCTATACATTTCGTGGAAATGATAGGACGTATCTTTAACATGTCAGATACAAGCGGAATTATACATGTATTTAAGAGCATCTGCTCCGGTCTGTTAACACCTTTCCAGGCAATACTCGGAATCATCCCAAACTTTGCACATTCGGTGTTTGGTGGCATACCATTAATTCTAGCACTTGTTGCCGGAATTCTATTTCTCTTCCTGCTATTACGCTATGGCCAGCCTATTCGCAGACATCACTCCGAGCGAAATGGAGAAAGCTCTCCTTGAACGAAAGTGCCGTGAGCGAATAGTACAGCTTTGGGCATGACTCGTCTACGGGACCTGAATACCACGTGGTTCCTGTCATTCAGACCAATCTGGCAAGATTGCATCTTACCTGTCCTACGATGCCTGCTATGCGGTGAAGAATGCGTGTTAGACACCTGTCTAACATTTCCATCAGCAACGCCAACGGATGTCGATACTCTGCTGGACCCGATAACGGCCCATGCTCTGTGTTGTCCCCAGAGGCTACCAATCCTGATGACAGCATTCATTGAGATCTCACAGACGCTTCCGGCTGCTGCTGAGGTACGAGAAAGATCTACAGGCACACAGGTAACAACGGACGCGAACATTGCTGCGGCCTCCTATGCTGAAAGCGATGCTTCACATCTCTGTGCAATTAATTTACTACACGAGGTGTTCCAACTGACACCAACTTCAGTGGACGATATTTTGTCTACAGAAATAGATGATCTCATGTTTATCACCAGACCCGTAAACTGACTCTGATTCAGCCCACAGTGTTCCAGAGATGCAGTAACAATTTGGCCTTCATACTTCAAAAAGCTTGGAACTCTTCCCAAATTGAACCTTTTTCCATTTTTCGAACTAAAATGGCAATTCAATCTGCTTGAAGTAGAACTAGCCTTATAGTACAGACTTCGCGGTACTTCCATAGACACTTAGTTATCTTGTTTGTCTAAAAAGTTCATTAATTTCCATGACATGAAATGAATTTGATTTTGAACAAACTTATCGATCATTTTTTTGTCACATGTAAATATTACTGCTTCTTTCATTCATATTGCATTTTATTTAAAATTATATGCCTGAAATGAAAAGCAATGCTTAAAATGTACAGTACTTTTTGCATTCTAATAGGTTTTTTAAAGTGCCTTTTAAATGGTTTTAAGAAATATTTTAGCAATATGCGGTACTCCATTTAATGTTTAGCATTTTTTAAATGTTTAGCATTTTAGTATTATCGTACACACGAAAGTGGAGTGGGTGTTGTATTCCTCTTAGGGTGTCCGTATATAGGTTTTCCTGTATCATGTCCTTATATAGGCACAATTCGCCCTGCCCTTATATAGGCATAAAATCCCAGTCCTTATTTAGGCATTAAACCGTGCACTCCAAATACAGGCATGGTCTCCGACATCCGTCCACCGTAACGTCACAACGAGTTCTTGAAGAACAGACCCTTAGGCTTCGGGAATTTCCCTAGCACAGGACTATTGATTTCTTCAAGGACTCATCTATTATGCATGAACCGTTATACCTTAGGGGTTCATTCATGACGTCTTCCGCTGTCCGATTCACGTCAATGCTAACATTGTGAGGTACCTCTCAGGTATAAATATACCTTCCCTAGCCCTTGTAAACTAGAGGAGACCTCGACTTCAGAGGAGCCCGTTTCCCGGCCTGACGCACTGAGAAGACGCTGTCATCCCTGCACGCAGAGAGTCCAGCTTCCAGTGATCTGACTTCCCTTGCGGGGTGTTGGAGTTCGAGTCTGGCAAGAGATTCCTACCTCTCTCATTCTTAAGGTATGGAGCTGACTAGAACCTAGAGGGACTCTTGGCATACTAGGCATACTAGGCTTAACATACTCTTAGTATACCATAGTAAGGAATACTTCACCTACTTCATACCTCTCCCTACACCTAGGTTAGGTTAGGTACATTGGGGTAGAACTAGTTTAGAAACGCATCGTATGAGTACTCGTATTTTTAGTCTGTGTTATTTATGTAAATGAATATCTGCTAAAGATAATGCTAGCGCAGTATTATTTATTTCTACTGCTTACGCTGTACATTATTTATCTTGCATACTGTCTTGTGATCGTAACTACACACTTTACTTACACGATAAACAAGACTGTTCAATAAATCTTTTATTGAAACGCCCGTCTATTCTTTCTGTGTAACTTTGAGGAAAACTAAGTATGCACGATTGAGCTGAGTGAAATAGTTATCTATTGTTTCCATGACTCTGGGACACGTTCTGATTCTAAAGGGAAACAAAGTGGTCATGTTTTGCGGCTGCCAGAAACTACTCCCTTCTTGTTTGTCAAGGAGTTTCTAGTGGCCTCTGAGCTAGCTGGCACAAGTAATTAAGTTTAATATACTCGATAGGGACATACTGACCTTAGTCCTATGTCAAACCTATAGGGGATATTATTCCAATGCGCAGAGCCTATTAGGGAAATAGGAGCTACACTACACCTCCTAGAACCTTTTCTAGATACCATCAAAACTCCACTAGATAGGAAGCTGTATATGCAGTTCAGGTTCGGCACGCTCCCACTCAATGTCTACACAGGTTCATGGCGTGACACTAGTGTAGCCACACAGTTATGTTATGTTATGTTAGACACATTTATAAAGTGCATGGCTGCCCCAGCAACGGGGCGTCCCAGCGCTAGCGGACAAGAGGCCAGAGAAGATTAGGGCTAGATGGAAGAGAAAAGCCAAGTTTTGATCAATTTCCTGAATGCCCAATGATCTTGTGTGCCCCGGGCCGTCAGTGGGATGGATTTCCATAAGACAGGAGCCTGAGCCTGAGCCTTAAAGGAGCGTCCCCCTGCTCGACACCTGCGCACCCGAGGAGTGCAAGCCAGATACAGGTCAGCGGAGCCCAGAGTTCGCGAAGGAACATATGAAGTGCACAGTCCCTGTAAAATTTGGGGACCCTGGCCATGGAGAATCTTGTGAATGGTGCAGAGAGTTTCTAAACTGGACTCTCTGTTTGATTGGCAGCCAATGAAGGCGGCGAAGAAGATTGGAAGTGTGGCAGTGCTTTGGTAAGGCGAAAAGAATGCGTGCCGCCGCATTCTGTACCCGCTGGAGTCTTTTAATGACTTTTTTATTCGCACCAAGCAGAAGGCCATTACAGTAATCCATGCGTGATTGGACTACAGATTGAACAATCAGTTGGCGGGTAGGGGCGTCAAAAAACCCCAGAATGGGTTTTAGGCCGCGTAGGAGGCCAAAGCAAGTACCAGCCACTTTTTTAGTGTGGGGCTCAAATAAGAGGGCGTTATCGATCAGGATCCCCAAGTCCTTGACTGCAGTTTTCGGTTGGGGGGGTACCCAAAACCGCGGGCCACCATTGGTAGTCTCATTTATGAGTATCACGGCCTACCAAGAGCACCTCCGTCTTGGCGGAATTAAGTTGCAGATAATTGTCTGCCATCCAGTCTGAGATGGCCAGGACATCCTCACGGAATTTCAGTTGGTCCTGATCAGGATTGTTGGAAAAAGTGAATACCAACTGGGTATCATCCGCGTAAGATACCATATTAATATTCCGAGCTTTGACCATAAGTCCCAATGGGCGGACATACACGTTGAACAACGTGGGACTCAAGGCAGAGCCTTGAGGAACGCCACAGCTAAGGGGGTGGATACTGGATAGATAAGGGGGAGCATGGACCTGAAAAGAGCGCTCAGATAAGAAGGAGGTAAATCAGGCCAAGGCCTTGCCTTTGACCCCGATCTCTCCTAACCGTTGGAGAAGAGTCATGTGGGAGACCGTGTCAAAGGCCGCACTGAGGTCAAGTAGAAATAGTGCCGAAGTGCTACTCTCGTCTATCGTGGCCACACCGCTGCTCTGTAACCGCCAGAACAGCAGATTCCGTACTGTGTCTAGATCGGAACCCGTTTTGCGAACTGTCTAGAATCTCATTTGCTTCCAAATATTTGGTCAGAGTGATGTTAACATGGGACTCCATAATCTTGGCCAAATATGGGAGCAGAGAGATAGGCCGAAAGTTCTCTGGCAGCGATGTGTCTAGTGTGGGGTTTTTCAACAATGGAACGACCTTAGCATGCTTCCATGACTTAGGGATCTCTGTCGACAAGAGCGATCTATTAATGAGTTCCCTGCCCTCAACCATGAGACAGTCGTAGAATTTCCTAAAGATGTCTGGTTTTATAGGATCATCAGGAGAACCTGATTTAACCTTAGCTGCCAGGACCTCCAAGTCTTTAAGAGACATGGGTGGGAGATCTTGCAGGGAGTAAGGAAGGTCTATAGAGGTGGAGATCATCGGAGATTTCGAGCCCCCCCGCCTCAAGTCGAGTGCGTTATAGATGCATTCAACTTTATTAATGAAATACCTTGCTAGTGATTCACATTGGGTATTAGTGGATATAGTGTCATATGTTCCTGTCGGGGATGTTAACATATTTTTCATCAAAGAACAAATAGTTTTGGAGGGGTTGGAACTAGACAGGATTGAATTGGCATAGAACGAGGCTTTAGTCTTTTGCTCTAATTTGTGGTAGGCTTTAATTGCCTTTCTATAGATATTTTTTGCAGTTGCGTCCTAAGAGCGCCTCCAGGCACGTTCCAAAATTTTACAGTTTTTCTTTTCCACCGACAGAGTTTTAGTGTACCAAGCATGCGTTTGCGTGCACTTAGCACCGGTCAGTTTCTTCGGGATACAGTGGTCAAGCGTATTGTTAATCCAGCCCCTAAAGGCTCTATCGGCTGCCTCCAGATCAGTTGGCCAATCTGGGCGATACGAGTGTAAGGCAGATATAAAGGTAGACTCGTCCAATTTGTGCCAAGGGCGCTTCATGGATAACTGACAAGGGGTCCTCAAGGGGGCGCCTACAATACCGAGGCGTATTGAAATAAAATGGTCCATCCAGATCAAAGGAAGGGGTGTGTTGACTGTCAGAGTTTCAAGATTCGAAAATATCGGATCAAGTAAGTGGCCTGCCAAATGTGATGGTCCCTCCACTAACTGAGTTAGTTGGCAGGCATCCAGGTCATCCAGAAAGTTGAAAATCTCCTGGGAGTCCCGTCGTTCCAGATGTAAATTCAGGTCGCCTATGATGTTCAAGTTAGCTGACTCTAATGCAAGAGTAGATACAGTATGAACTAAGGCTTCTTGGAAAGCCTTGACTGGCCCTGGGGGACGATAAACAAGAAGCCCCGTGAAGGTAAAATTATGAGATATGGTAATTTTAAACAGGGCGCTCGCACAGTCTGAGATAGTCTGGGAGGACAGTGTACAGTGGAAGTCAGATTTAAATATAACCGCTAGACCTCCCCCCCTCCCGCTAGGCCTGTTCTGTGTAAGAATCCTGTAGCCTGCAGGGAGAGCCAAGACAGGAATTGCCACGGAATCAGTGGTTAACCAGGTTTCCGTCAGAAATAGTATGTCTGGAGTGGAGTCTTGGAGAAGGTCAAATATTTCAGCATGATGTTTTACAAGTGACCTGCAGTTGAGACTGAATATATTTATATAAATTGAGCCATAAATACAGTCCTGCCCTCTCTGTACTGTATCCCCCGAATCCAGAGTGCACGTCTTCTTTGCCTGCCCTACCTACTCTCGCCCCAGATCTAAGTGGCTTACACACCTATGCAAACAGCTGGGGACTAGAGTCCACAAAAAAGTCCTGCGCATAGTAAGAATGGATTCTAAACAAGTCATAGCTTGCTCAGTTGCATAGTTTTTTTGCCACTGGTGGGGCATAAGGAGGAAACTACTGCAATGATGCAGAGATTGATAATTTAATATCCTACTGTATAAACCCATTGCATGAAATAGCCACACAGTACCCTTAATTGGAACTGTATATGTTTGTGATGCTGGTTGCCCTAAAGTCCTGAGGCTTAATGAGCAACATGGATCACATGATTTTTAACAGCGCGTAGCACATGGTCTGAGGAGAATCTGCTAGAGGGCCTCCAATTTGCAAATAACGATCAAGTTTTAATTGGCACCTTGCATAGGCCATGTTTTTATCGTTTTATCTTTTATACCTTTTTAAACTGTATGAAATCAACTGGATAAATGTGTTTATGAAATTGCACTTTATGTCCATCCAATTATGGGATTTGGAGTGTATGAGTGGATGTGTATACTGTACTTTTATGGTCTGTGACCAAATAAAGTTGATGATGATGATGAAAAAGTAATTGGTGAAATGCTTGTATTAATTGCTCCCAGTGGTGATGCATTCCAGCCCATTGTTTTCTGCTCACTGTGCCAGTACTGACAGGGACAGGCCCATGGCCAGAAGTATATTTTTTGGGGGGCATGGCCCTCATCAACAGCAACAGTATAAAAGATGGACTTGGATGGTTGGAATCAGAGTTCTTCTTGTGGAATGGGTTTTGAAAAAAACCTTTATTTTGATGAGGGTTTAAATACTGTATTACTCTTTTGGCATTGTTAAATTATTGTAATGAGTCTACCAACTGGACTATTTAGGATTCTATGGCAAAAAAGCCACATGAAACAGATTGGTCGAAGAACAAAGTTGAAAACTTGTCAGTATATTTCAAAGGGGTATACAACTAAAATAACAAGTTTTAAGTATTGTGGTGCCAAAATATTGTGGCCTGAATATCGACAACCAAATGTTGTGAAGGTACATGCATATGTACCCTGAAGAAATATATATCTTCAAGTACTAAGGTAAGAAATGGACCACCTTTATGTAAATCAGACTTGGCCTTGCTCCATCCAGACTGTCTGGTGACATCATCTCCTAATGGGAACTAAATCAGCCCTAGGCCAGTTTTGGTCGTGTTGGGCCTCATCACTGAGGGGGGAGCTTAAGTTCTAAGTACAGTAGTCAGGACACACATCAAATTTAAAATGCCACCTGTTAACCATTATTTAACTATTGATTTTGTTGTTACATCCTTGTATGATTCAAATGGAAGCACATGATCTAGAGTAACATTTCCTTTTATACAAACATGACTGCTGATTGGCCCAGTAAGGGTGACTCACTTGACGGAAGGTGCTAAAGAACAGTAGTCCACTGACACAGTTTGGTATTTGGCAGTTAGTAAAGTCTATAAACTTCTGAATATTGTAAAGTTGCTGTTATGGGGTGTTAAAATTGACATTTTTGTGGCACATGCACATCATCTCAGGGATCACTAGAAGCTTGAAGAGTGAGGTTTGCCTTACTCTACAACCTCTAATATTTTTTTACAAAAACATCTTGGACACATTTGATGTTGGGGTTGCAAGGACAGTCTGGAACATGTTACCAAGTGAATTTTGGCTAAATGGCCAGCTGCTGACATATTTAAAAATAGTCAAAGACTACCATGCTTAAAATGTGTTTCAATGTTGAAGTACAATCTTCTGCCTCTAGATCTGTGCAGCAAATGAAGAATGCCACTAACTCTGAAAATGTACACTAAGGTCCAGACATGTTGGAGGGCATCTAGACTTTGAAATCCAGTACATTCTGAAAAATACATCGAACTGTGGGAATTTTTATTATTTAATTTACAGAAAGATTATGGACCAGATGATAATTCATAGGAACTTTATAACGGGTTTCGTTCTCAGAATCTAATCAAGAAATTTCAGCTCTGGTGTCCTGGGTAATGCGGTGGTCCTGTTAACTCAACAGAAGGGTGTGTATTAGTTGGACCCTGTTAGTGCACTGATTGTGTGATAAAGAACATAAGAATAAGCTCAGGCGAATGCATTTCATCCTTCACCTAGCTCATGATTGTACTACTCATGCATTTATATCTCGTAATAGAGCACTGGCCACCATGACAATTAGGACACGAGTAATGTTTTTTTCTGTTTATGAATTGTTGTTTTTTACATGGTTGACTATGGTGGACAAAACACCACATTCATTGTACGTCACTGGTTGTAATGATTTCATTTTTTCATACATAATTTGGTTTACACTCTTCACATCTATTGGCAGAGTGACTACATATATTGGTCCTGAAGAATGGTCAGAACCTCTTTATAGGGTCATGAGAGGGACAGAAAAATATCGATACCTCACCACCATTGGGTTGAAGTTTCACTCCCCTCGTAGTTTTATTCTATCCCTTGGGGACAAAGAATCAAGTTCCAAATGATTCCATCAAGAGTTAGTGTTATTTCCCTACTCTCATGTCATTGCACTCTGCCATAGCTGACATAGGGTTCATTTTCCAAGAAGAGTGCTCTTCCCATGCAGAAGGGAGTGGTAGATCACAATCTGAACCTTGGTGATGGTGTGAGGAGGAACTCTATGATGAAGTATTCCACCTAAGGGTGGGTGAGGGTTTTCGTCCTGAACAAAGGAATTTGTCTCAAATACAGAGACAGCCATGATCAGAGCCATTCAATCAGGGACATAGCTTTAGGGGGAGTATTTCTTACCCCCAGATACATGCATTCTTAGCTTGTAATTGGTCTGGGGATCCTGAGTTGGGTCTGCTATCTCTCTCTCAATGTGAGCAAAGAATTAAAGATAAAAACAGTGACCTTTGATGTCAACGTGAGACGGAAAGAGGCAGAGATACGTATCTGGCTAAATTTCAAAATGTGAACCCATATAACCTTTTTAAATATTGTTTCATGTGCGCTCACCTTTAAATGCTTGAGTTCAGGATGTGCACTGCACAACATCACTTATATTTGATTACTTATATTTGATTTAGTACAGTGTGATGTTGCTCCATCTATAATATGAATCTAGGCCACAGTTACTGTTTACATGACTACTGGCTTGCCTCTTAGTTCACTAATGACATTGTCGTTGAGGAGGCGAACCA
This sequence comes from Calotriton arnoldi, assembly GCA_963921515.1. Taxonomy (NCBI): domain Eukaryota; kingdom Metazoa; phylum Chordata; class Amphibia; order Caudata; family Salamandridae; genus Calotriton; species Calotriton arnoldi. The sequence continues at coordinate 17,716 of CAWUFW010004057.1, forward strand.
AGAATGCTTCTAAAAACTATCACTTTTTAATAAATGTTTGACTATGCAGTGATATAATCCGACTTACTAAGGTGAAACACATCCACATGTTAAAGAAATACTGGCAGGATGTACGAAATCACGTGTTTGTGATTTCTCAATAGCGAATTTTGGTGACTCGCTATTAGGAAATTGCAAACTGCAATGTACAACAGTGTGTTCGACAGTGTTAGCGATTCGCAGTGGCTTGCAAATGGGCCTGCCTCGTCAATATTCATGAGGCAGGTCGCAATTTGTGACCCATTTTGAATTGCTACAATAACAGGGATGGTGGCCTGCTGGGGTCAGCAGACCACCATGTCTGTGATTGCTTTTTTAAAATAACAAAATATTTTTTTTGTAATGCAGCCCGTTTTCCTTAAAGGAAAAACAGGATGCATTTCAAAAATAAAGATGAAAAGCTTCCTCTTCAAGACCACTGCCTGCTCTTAAAAAATGTTGGCGCCTACATTCACAAAGGGGAAAGGGTTCTTTGGGAGCCCCTTTCCGTTTGCGAATGGGTTACCACCAACTTGAACGTGGTGATAACTACAAATGTTTTGCAACCGCATTCCCGGTTGCAAGACATTCATACATACTAGTGCTATTCGGTCTTAGGAAGGGACGCCTTAAACACGCCCCTTTTATAATACTGAATCGCAAAAGCAAAATGCGATTCGGTAACAAGTTACTGCGTCACATTATGCATTTTACCGGTCGCAAGCGGCCCAATGCTTGATACATCTGGCCCTACATTTTTTTGAATTTTGAAGAGATTGTATCATATTTTTACATTAAGTTTGTTGCATGATATACGTGCCAAACACCTCCTCTATTTGTAACTCAGGCTTAGTACATAGGGGCGACAATCAACTTGATAAAATAATTTGTAAAAGACAAGGACTAGAAGCTTGGACTCATCCCACATGCACCAATTTGACAACTTTACCATCAAGGCTTCTTGTAGCAGAGACAAAAAATAGTCTGTGCAGCAATACATTTAAACTAAGTGATTCCAAGGCAGGGACTCCAGGCCATTGTGTTGTACGTGACCGTAGTCATGAATCCAAGGGATAATTACCAGGTCCTGGTGGGACGGGCAGTGGCGTAGTTTCAGCAGGGTTGTTTGGGGTGTAACACCCCTCAAATGCATTCTTGGATCGATAGTTATGTCTTGGGGTCCTGAGTTGGTTCTGGTACATATGTGTTGTGTTTTTTGTTGTTCTCATTTTACTAAGAGGTTTTAATTTGTTAATGTTTTTCGGTCAGTATCTTAAAAATATATAGTGACTGGATGACCAAAAAAGTAGTAAATCTGCACCAATAGAATTACTCCTTTAATGGCAACCAGGAAAAAGGTGATTGGATGAAAGCTTGCAAATAGTTTAACCAGTGGCAATCACTTGAGGTAGCATTCCAAGCCTTCATTTTTCACCCATTGTGCCACTGTGGCAGGGGCCAACCTAATGCATATCAGTACTAACCCTGTTCCTCATAGAAACAGCCCATCCCGAACCTTGGTCATCTAACCCCTTATTCCACTGCTTTTTAAGTTAGAGAAATTTGAGATTCACACCCCCGAATCTCACTGACTAAGTTACGCCCCTGCATTCAATGTGATTAATTCCCTAGACCTTGTGCGTCTACATGCTTTTGAATTGTGTAATTGGGAGTAATGCACAACTGGTCTTTAAACACTCCCTCTTGACCCCCTTGATCATTGGTGATGCACAGAATCATGTTGATTTTAAGATCCAAACTATCCTTTTCAGTATCTAAAGCACATTGATTGTTCTTGTAGCACAGTTGCCAGCATTATAAAAATTGGCATTTTTGCATTTGATGCTTTCTTTTCCAAATCTGGACAGGTTTTACTATTGGCTAAGTGAGAGAATGATCCTATTGTGTAGTTTATCTAAAGAATCTCTGATTTTGATAGCAAATATTTCATTGATTGGTGTTTGTGTTTTTGCTAATTCCATGATGGCATGTAGCAAGACTTGTACTGTTTTGACTATATCATCTGTTGGTTTTCTGTTTCTCAGATGCCATTCTGTAATTATTTTGTTGAAACAGTCCACTGTGACTTGGTCTTTAATATATAAATTCAATTCACCATCAAACTAACATCATGGCACCCAAATTTGTAAAGCTGCAACATTAGAATAAGGAGTTAATTGGGAAGTTGAACACTGGTTTAAAACTTGTATTTACAAGACAATGTGAGGTTTATCTGTATAATGTGCCTTAAGGTGATCAATAGCTTCATTAAATTCATTCATCATAATCCCAAGTTGACATTTCCGGAGGGGTGTTACTCTTGGGTACATTTTCAAAAAGGTTCTATCTTTCTTTTCCCAGCAAACTGAATAGCAGGGCTACTTTTCCCTCATTATTGACTCTTTTTACCAACCATAGTTGTTATATAATTGGGGTTTATCTGAAACCATGCCACCCATTTCATAGATGATTACTAGGAGAATCCATGGTGGTGGATAGCACTCCATACTGGATATTGAATGTCTAAGGCAACTGGTGCACAGACACGTTGTGCAGAATCAAATCACCTTATGTAGATATCACTAGGTTTAAAGAATGCAACTTAGTGCAAGAGACTCAAGTGTATGCCTTTATAAAAAAAAATATATATATGTTTCTTTGTATTCTGGAAGATGAGGCTTTCACAGAACCCGAACTGGAGGCCACAGTTCTGTCTCTGAGCCTAGTCAATCAGGAAGGCTCTCAGAAACAAGTTCTGCCCTTGCTAGTGAGTCAGCAGGCAAGGCAGAACCAAAGTGCTCTGCTAGCAACCACCAGGCTGGACGCTGAGGAGGTCCGTATGCACTTCAGTGAATGCATGAGCAGTTTATCCAGCATGTTCAAAATGTCGACCAGCCGTGCTCTGCAGTGATGGAGAAGCCACTGGAGAACAAGACAGAGCTAGTCAGCCATGAAACAGACACATAACCAGAGAATGAGAACAGTTAGAAAGACACAGTGTGTGACAGCTGACTCTGGCGGCTGGAAACCATCGCAAAAATATTGAAAAGACAGGGCACTTTTGCGCCGCAGGACCGTCACTTTTTTTACATTACAGTGGTGCAATGTGCCACTGGCATATTTATAAGGCCACGTAAAGCCACGGTACGTGGCTTTCCATGGCCCTACAAATATGTGCCACTTTTATGCAGAAAACTGCGTGAAAGGGGTGTTCCATGGGTGTTGCTGGGGGCGTTCCCAGCAACATCCATGGCTTTTTGACACTGCCCTAGATTTACGAGAAATCGTAAGCCTGAGGCAGCGCCAAAAATGTATGCCTCCCCAGGGTAGGTGTAAGGGAGGCACAATGAGGAGAACTATCTTTATTTCTCCTAGTTTTTAGGTCGAGTCTATAGCGGCAGCGCGCATGCGCTGCTCGCTCTGCGAGGCATGCAGTAATGGAGTATGGAGTGGAAGCTCCGCCCACTCTCCGCCCATGTTTTTAATTGGCTAGTGTCACTGTCTTTCGTAAATGCTGCCTCCTGATTGATTATGAGGCTTGTTAGTCCCTCCTTATTATGGCCATGTCGTCATTTGTACCCTCCCATGGTTACTGGCCCCTTTACTTCGAGTGTTACACGGTAGGCTACGTGTTATTTACACTGTGAGCACTACTTTGTCCGTGCCTTCTCGCCCCCTTCTCCCCACTCCCCCCCGCCCGCACTCTTGTTGTCCGTGCTTCCCCTCTCCCGTTGTCCGTGATGCAATGCAATAGGTCTCGCATAAATGCGAGTCCTATTGCATTGCAAATGCTTGTTCCTCTTTCGATCAGTGCTGCATTCTGCAGCAAACATAGAAAGAGGAAAACGCCTCTTGTGATTGTTTTTGTGCAGGAAGGTTTCCCTTCCTGCACAAAAATAATCATCCCCGCAATGCAGACACCCTTGTACCATGGTGCAAAGGTGCCTGCGTTGGTGCATGGCAGCCCATTGTGCGCCGGCGCAGGGGAAAAGGACAGGATTGCTCTGTATCTATCTGGCAAAAAACCCATAAATGAGGCCCAGGAGATGGTCTGAATACGAAGCTCCTTCACTAAAGTCCGCAGCACAAAGTCTCTGATCATATATCTGAAACAAAACACAAGACACTGAACACATAAGGGAGGACACACAGGGAAGAGGAACATGGCATGAACGATATTGTTGCTGGAAATAGTGATTTGTCCTCTGCTTTCATACCTCATGCATTTCTTTTTTAAATCATTTTTATTAGGTTGAGCATTTGAGACCTCTTGTATATACTTTAGTATATACTTATATGTGTATGTACTTTGTGGGCTCTGGAGATCAGCCCTAGGACTTGTCTGCTTCCGCTTAGGGACTTTTTTTCTGTTCAACTGCTTCTATTTAACTTTCTTGATAGAAAACGACCAGCAGAGGTCAGTAAAATACCAGAATCACTTTAGCATTCTCTAGATTCCAGTCCATAGAAATTGTCTTCCACGAGCACCCGTAGACAATAATATTCTTTTCAAATCTTGTATTTCCAATGATATGACCACTGAAAGACCTGATCTGATATTAAAAACAGAGCTTTGGACTATACCATTTCCCGCTGAAAGGCAATATTTCTCTAAATGTGTTCCCATACCTGGCGTGTCACGCAGTTTGGTGCTTACTTTCTCTCCGTGTTAAGGAACAGTAGATGTTTCAGCACCCAGGCTAATGTGTTTCATAGCTAAATACATATAAGGTCCCAAAGGCGAGACCGATTGCATTGCAAATGCTTGTTTGAGTAGGATGTGATACAGAGTGGTTAAATGTACATTCATGAATTTAAAAAGAAGAAAAAACAGAAAAAGAAAGAGGAAAGGAGGAAAGAAAAAACAAGATAGAAATTATAAGCAGACATGAAAACGATAATATGTTAAACATTTCTCGCAGTAAAAATTAATCTTTCACTGCTAGGCGAGCAAAAACTTGAGACAACAAAAACAAAATCTCTAACATCGAAAGAGAGGTGCCCAAATCTGATTTATATATCTGGCCCTCTTTTTTCCCCCAAGCCGTAGACTTGCCACCTCTATCTCATAGACCTAATGAAGTAGGGGATACGGCCGCTGTCCATTCCCAAGCAATACTTACGCGAGCTATAATTATTGCAAAATATATGAATGTAGAAATATATTGACCTGCATTTTCCTTCTAGCCCAGCGTAATATCTCTCACAGTTAACTGTAAATCAACTTGTACATTCTGAGATAGGTGCCAAGCTATATCACTCCAATATTGCTTTAAATTTGAACAACTGGCAAACAAGAGAACTACTTCTGCCACATGTAGCCTGCATCTTGGAGAGATGCTCATATTACTGGACTTTTACTATCCCATTTAGCTATCTTTTTTGGTTTATAATACATCATACAAGGGGTTCTGAATTGTTGCAACTTCAAATTAACTGAGACAGCTGAAGAATAAACGAAATCAAAGGCACCCTTACTATCCGATGTCTGAAAAAAAAGACAACTCTTAAAGCCCCATTTACACACAAGACTACTTAAATCGTCCTCTCTATGTCCAGTCATTATATGACAGAGCTTCTGCTTAGTTAACTTACCATCATCAGAGGCGATATAAGATAAGAGCTCTGAATCATTGCTGGTGGTTTTGCTAGGACCGTTATGTTAAACATTATTCCAAACCTGTAAATATTTAAAACATTTATTATGAGGAAGACCATATTCTAGTAGCAGGATAGCAAATGTACTGAAGCCTTGATGGTGAAATAACTGTCCTACAATTTTAACTCTGATTGAATACCAAGATCTGACCTGAAAAATTGAGTCCCCCAAAGAGGTGTATAAAAGTGTAAGAATGGGATTTGAAAAGCTGAATAGATATCTCCCCATATTTTAATGACATCAGTGATTAGCTTTCAGCGTAGCTCATTGAAATAATTAGGATCAGATTGTCTATACAAAGAAAACTTCCACTCTGCTCCAGCCACTATTTGATATACAAACATATTACGATCCGGTTGGCAATCTTTAAGGAGGGACTGAATATGCGATCCAAAGGTTGCCCAGAAATAAATCTTAAAATCAGGGAGTGACCTCCCCTTTTGATTAGAGGGCAATTTCAGGAATCAGATAGCCCGCCTGGCCCGCTTATATGCCCCATCAGAAGCTACCAACTGCTCCTTCAAGCCTCCTGAAAAAAGAATTTGGTACTCGAAGAGGGGCAGAACTAAAAAGATAAACAAATTTAGGAAGATAACTCAAATCAAATCAAAGAACTTTATTCGGTTAAACATTGGTTAACCATAAAAGTGACAAGATTACATGTACTTAAAACCATAATACATACAGACATAAATAAAAGCTAAAATCCCATACACAATTTATCAATACATCTCGATTCCCCGCCACCCAAATTAATTGATCGATAGCCATAAAGTGCAATGTGCCAGGAGGTCATAACAACCTATTATATTGACTATATGGGGCAAACTATGCCTTCATAGCTGTGAGTCCTTCGTAAATCATCCAGTATCTAAACATCCATGCAAGCCCTAAACTTCAAGGTAGATTTTAAAAACCCCACTATAAAGATAATACAATCCTCTTTTAACAGTTGGAGATAGATAAGGGCCGGACGAGCCTGGGTAAAATTCAGGGGCATATTAGCAAGAAGAGGCGATAATCATCGCTAACCCTGCTTAGCGTGATTTTTTTTATCGCCGGCTATCGCTGGAATATATCGCCACGCTAACGCTGTATTAGCAACGATTAGCGCTATGGCGATGAATATTCCAGCGATAGCGGGAAATGGGCCAACATCGCTGAAAAACCAGCGATGTTGCATGGAAAGGGAGAACACCTTGCTGATACGACCCTGTGGTCGTATCAGCATAATCCACCCGCCCATGTTAGGTATGGCTAACACCTGCTAATTGCAGGTGTTAAATAAATAAGCGATGACCCCGGTTAGCGCGACTTTTCACGTCGCTAACTGGGGCCATGGCCACCTTGCTAATAGGCGATAGGCCTGTTAGCGGGTGTTTCCCAGGTTTGTTCGTCGAGAACGCCCACTTTGCATGTCATTAGCGATAAATATCGCTGACATGCAAAGCGGTAAAAAAACGGGCGCTAATGCCCGCAAACTGTCGCTAACTGCTGTTAGAGACAGTTTGCTGATAGGGCGATATGAATATCGCCGCTTTACGCGGCAAAAAGTGCCGCTAAAGCGGCGATAGTGCCCTTGCTAATATGCCCCATAATCTTTTTAAAATAGGAACCAAGAAATGCTTCCTAGGGGTTTCATAAAATTTACATAAAAACATAAAATGCAGCAAATCCTGTGGAGACTGTCCGTCGCAGCCACAAGGAGCTAGCACTTGACCTCTACTGCATCCAAGAGGTCTAGCTAGCAGGAGGTGAAAAAGATTCATCCGGAACCTAGTTAGTAAAAACCTCTCATGTATTGATGAAAAACCCATTAGGTATGGTTCAGCTGTGGGAGTAGTTTTAAGCATTAAAAAAGTATGGACACCTGGTTTCAACATTTCCTGGTTCTCCCTATCCAATTTCCTTGAAGATAAGAAGGCCATCCTAATTAATTCCACATCCTTCTTAACAATGGATTCGGGCTTAAAAAGTAAATCAACTCGCCCTACCCCTTCAAGGCTACTCTTAATGTACTTAAGCCAGGGAATATGGAGTGCATTGTCAAGGGACTCGCACTCTCTTAAGATTAGGTGGTTAACGGCTAACTCCTCGTTCAGCCAGCACTTCAACCAGAACACAAGTGGGCGCAAAGCCAGGACATCACTAAGATAAGGAACCCCCAATTCCGCATGGGCTGCTAGGTTAGAAATTCCGCGCGGAACGCACAACATGCGTTTCAAAAAATCATTCTCCGCCACCTGGAGAGAATCTGCAGCTACGTAGCCCCATATTTCACTTCCATAGGAAGCTATGGCCAAGCTTTTGGCTTGATATACTTTCAACATCACTCCCGTTGGTTTCTTCCCTATTTTTGAAGCAAAGTAAAAAATTGCTGCATTCACAAGGGCCAGGTCCCCCCTTTTCCTTAAAATGAATGGGCCCCATTTTAACTGATCATCGAAAAAGACCCCTAAATAGGAAAAAACGTTGGTGCGGGGAATTTTAGCAGGGCCAACACTAAAATCAAAACTTTTTTTAGGGCGTTGCCCCACTTGCATTACGTAAGATTTAGAACTATTTATTGCTAAATCCCTATCCGTCATAAATGTAGAAAATGCCTTTAGTAAGGATTGCAGGCCTAGTGCTGTCCTAGCAATAAGGACCGCGTCGTCTGCATAAAGCAAGACGGGGATACCACGCCACCCTACGCACAGAAAATCTACCCCAGTGACCCTCAATGTACTGTCCAAATCGTTAATATAAAGGTTAAACAAGAATGGGGCTAGGATACACCCTTGACGTACTCCCCTCTTTGTCTCCAGGTCCCCGGTGACCCTAAGGTCCTGAGAGAACCTGACATTAGCCTTAGTTGACCTATGCAGGTCCTCCAGGAAATTAACAATACTGTTATCCACCTCCATAGCCCTCATGGACTGCCATAGTTTGACCCTGTTGACACAGTCAAAAGCTGATGACAAGTCCATGAAGGCAAGATAAACAGTGCCAGGGCGGGCAACAGTATATTTACTCAGTAACATGGATAGGTTGAGACACTGGGCCACAGTTGAATGTCCCAGCCGAAATCCATACTGGACATCCGACATGATCTTATGCTCCTCAGCCCATGTGGATAGTCTCTGCAAAAGAATACGTCCTACAACCTTAACCATTGAGTCGAGGAGAGAAATTGGCCTGTAGCAATGAGTGGTATTCTTGTCACCCTTCTTAAAAACGGGAACTATAGTGGAAGAGGCCCACGACTGGGGACAACCACTCTTAGCAGCTGCGTTAAACACAGCCGTCAATACCGGGGCCCAGAACAAAGGATCGGACTTAAACAGGTCCGGGGGGATACCATCAGGACCCGGCGCCTTATTGGTGGATAGCCCGGCAATACCTTCCACAACCTCACCTTGTTCGAAAATCATTACAGGGGCATTCAAGTCCCGTCCTTCTTGGTAAGTATGCTCCGTGGGGCTATCAAACATAGATTTAAAGTGGAGCACCCATTCCTCCTCAGTGATAAGCGACTCTAAGCCCCCTGCTTCTTGATCAAAGAGGGGGTGATTCACCACCTGCCAAAACCTTGAGCTATTCCTGAGGGTGCTAGAATCAAGCAACTCCCTCCAAGCCTCCTCCTTCAAGGCGCCCTTCCGTCTAGCCAGAGCTGATTTATATTCTTTACGGCACACACATACCTCGATTTGATTTCTTGGTTTGGTTGCCAGCGCTTCCCTCAACTTTTTCGCTGCCTTGGAGCAATGCGAGTCAAACCATCTAGGGCCAGCGGTGGCCGTTCTGCCAGCTGGGGCACTTAGAATTTCTCCAACTTTACGTGCTATGGATTCGTACGCGCCAATAACTTCCCCAGGGGAAGAACCTTCACAGGTGCATAGTGCAAACTCAGGAGCACAAAGTGCATTTACTTCACTATAAAATTTGTCTGGGGAAATCTGGGACCATTTAAGCCGGCGTTTGCCATCAGTTGATCTAAGTATGCCCTTCCTAGTATCCATGCCAATTCGTGCTGATAATGGGCCCTTCATATACACACAGAGAGGGCTGTGGTCACTGTGTTCACTCTCAACAATATTGAAACCATGAAATAGGGTTTGCAAGGAAGAAGAAATTAAAATAAAATCTATAAACGACCCCCTACCGCTCCCTTTAAAAGTAGGCACAGAAAATATAGTGTGCGGGCCGTTAAGGACATCAAGGCCATCATGTCTAATTCATTTAACAGATTATTCAACGAGTCTCCCTGGGCATGATGTTCAAAATGGAATCCCTTCATACGGGGACAGCCCAACTCAGATACACAGGTCATCATTGGATTTCCACAAGGATGAATGTTAAAATCCCCAAAAACCATGAGGTTATGTAAAATAGAGCCGAAAGACTGTCTTATAAATGAGCCCAGGGCAGAAATATTACAAACACCGTGTTGGCTGGTCACAGAGTTATAGAAATTAATTAGTCCCCATCTAGTGTCTCCCTTTTTGACTACCAATGCCAGTATTCCTGGATTTGAGGTCGACACAACCTGGAACTGACAATCGACCGCCAAGGATATATATACAGCTAAATCTCCCTTGGGTCTTCCACTCACAGAAGAGGTAGCTGGGACAAAAAAAGCTTTATAGCCTTCCAAAAATAGATCACAATCCACCGACCATGTTTCTTGGAGACTAATTACAGGGAATTGCTTCACAAATTGCACCCATGATGGATCTCGGAGCTTATTTGCCAGTCCTGCGATGTTCCATGATAAAAAATTGTAGGGTAGATTACCTAAACCCCTCTCAGCGACCTCTGTTAAGGGCTCTGGATGTACAGCAGGCTCAGGGAGCGTAGAAATCTTTAGTCAATCACACTCCTCCAACCCTGTTAAAGCAAAAAATCTATTATTTAATTCCAGTGAAGGGCAAGCACCCACCGATCCACCTGTTGCGAATAATGTATGAACCATGGAAATAGGCTGTTGCCTTGAATCTGATACATTTGTCCGCCCACCCACAGGAACGGCCATGGAGGCATTATAATGCATTTCCCTTGACACAGCAGGATTATAGAAAAAACCCAAGGGAAAGGCCCTGATGCTGGATCCAGAGTTAGAAGAGGCATGGCATGGGTCCCCAGCTAAGATCCTGCCCGCAGTGAAAGGGTTATCAAAGTTTACAATGACACAGTCACCCGTGCCCATTTTACGTGAATTCCCAATCCAACTTACCCTGCGGGCCATGAGAATGTTTTTAGCCACCCGGGCACCCAAAACGATGTTATGTGCAAACCAATGAATTAGTTTATTTTTCATCTGCCCGAAATCTTTGCAGTCCCCTCGGGGGAGAGAAGGAACATTCCCCAAAACCACCACATAGGGAGTAGATTCCGGTGGCAGGTCTAATACCGGGAGACTCGATGGCTGTAATTCCCTTTTCTCCTGCCTCCCAACCCTATGCGGCACAGAGGAACCTGCTCTTCGGGGGGGAGGTCCAGTACGATCTGGGACATTAATCTCACTTGGCACGATGTTGTTGGCGCTGGTCTCATCTAATGCCTGTCTAGGTACAGTAGAACTGCCAGATAGGCCCACGCCCGCACCAGTCCTCGTGTTTTTAAACGGCATTACGCTGGGCTTCGAGCTAGTTACCGGTATAACTGAGGGTTTACAACTAACCAGCTCCTCCAACTTCAATAATCTAGCTTCTACAGTGCTCACTTTCTGCAATATAGGATCCAATAAGGTTGATATCATGGTTTCAAGCCTACCCCAAAAGTTCCCCTCCTGAGTGCTGTCAGCAAGCTGCCCTACAGCCACATGCACCGTAGGAATCGCAGGGCCCTCGTTAGTATGACTTACAGTGGTGGCTGATGGTGCTTTCTTCCCAGTTATTCTCTGGGCAGGTTTACTTTGTCTGGAGGTACCTCGGCTCTTCCTTTTTTTGGATGGGGGTTCATTAATACAGTCTGACCTAGGTTTAGCTTTCTGCCCTCTAGTCATAACTTTAGGTCTAATGGGGCTAGGTTCTAGGTCAGTAGATGGAGATGAAATAATGTCTGTCAATGGGTCCAATACAACATATGGGGATTGACTAATCCGGGATGGGGATACCTCGAAGTTTGTTACCACAACAGATTCTGGAATATCGGGAGTTAAAGAAAGTCTGCTCTGAGAAGGTAGTGGCTCAAGAGATAGACTTCGCTCAGTAAGCTTAATCTCATTAATGAGGGCTGATTCTGCCCTCAAGAGGAAAGCATCTAGGGTCCCTACCATGCCCTTACCTATGCTGGGCTTATGCTTACTCATATCTACCGTGGTTATACACACCGTGTTATACAAACAATACAATGCTGTTCCACCAATAACACAAAGTCCCGTAATCGGGAAACCACGTCCCGCAAAAATATGTCAAGCACTGAGGACCGTGCACCAATGGGTATTACTACCAAAAAGTCACAAAATGTCCCTCAGAGCAAACAACCTCAGGTTCTACAATGCAGGAAGCCCACTGAAATAACCAATCGGACTAGGGTCAAACTGAATTGGGAAATAAAACATGGGGCTCACAGTACCTTTTAGTTCACTCCCAGTTGCTGGACACCCTCCTCAGGGCTAGGAGTTAGGGGGGTGGCCCTGCCCTGCCTCTTCCTGTCATGGACGGGCAAGGACGGGCCCGCCCTTGGCCAGGGCTTCGCCCGGGCGCTGAACGTGCGCGTCCCTCGCAGCGGGAGGCCGGCTCGCCTTTTGTTGCGCCTCCGGGCGATGACGTCGTCAGCAGGCATCCACCAGTGCCTGCTGGGAGTTGACGTCCCTATGCCGTTCCCCTCACGGCAGGACCTTGGCGCTTCGCGCAGACAAGCAGTTCCCCTCACGGCTGACAAAGAGCAGGGAGGGAAGCTAGAAAGCTGTTCCCCTCACGGCTATGGCAGAATGCAGGTAAGCGCGTCCCGCGCAGCGGGAGGCCGGCTCGCCTTTTGTTGCGCCTCCGGGCGATGACGTCGTCAGCAGGCGTCCACCAGTGCCTGCTGGGAGTTGAAGTCCCTATGCTGTTCCCCTCACGGCAGGACCTTGGCGCTTTGCGCAGACAAACCGTTCCCCTCACGGCTGACAAAGAGCAGGGAGGGAAGCTAGAAAGCCGTTCCCCTCACGGCTGTGCTAGAATGCAGGTAGAATGCAGGTAATATTACAGCGGCCAATAATGCTAATTGGTTGCCGAATCAATAGACACATTTTAGCTACAGACTGACACAGCAGTTGCTCATAGTTTAATTCTATTATGCGATTAACAGAAGAGGTAACCTTCACACCTAGATAGGTTGCCACTTGGTTCCTTCTGATTAGGTACATAATTAAGAATTGTTTGGGTGTTTTGGAGATTAAGACGATACCCTGAAAATCCCCAAATCTCTCAGCTTCACTGGCAATTAGTTAGATTGCTTGAATTTGTTCTGATGAGTACGTCACTACATCGTCTGTATAAGCACTAACCTTAACCGCTATTGGTTTCAGCACTATCTTTACTATCCTACAATACTTGGATTTTTTATTAAATGCTACAGATAGAGTACCAGATAGAGGGCAAACAAAAGCAGAAATAATGGGCACCCTGCCGAGTACCACATGATATCTCACAGGCCGAGAAGCTATGTTCAGGCAAGACCACACAGGCCATTGGATCCCAATATAAACTTGACCACAAATAATCCCAGGAAACCCTATTAAACACCTTCTCAGCATCTAATAATAACATCATTCCAGTGTCTCTGTCCATATATTAGCTGTATCAAAAAGTGCTATAGTGGATTCAATGTAATGAGAAGTGTTGCTGCCAAGAATAAACCCATACTGCTTGAAGCCTACCAGGTCTTAGGTACAGAAAGACAGTCAATAATTCAGCATATGATTCCTTTTCATTAGCTGACTTGCCTTCTTCAGAGAGATAACAATACTAGGGTAATTCCAAGAATTTTCCATGTCTCCACCTTGATCATCATGGTGAATAACCGTGAGTAGCACTATTGCCAATATATCTATAAACAGTTTATGGAACTCGAGCGGCAAAGTGTCCTTCCCCACCACTTTGCCCAAAGTGAGAAATGTAATGACCCCTTTTAGCTCTCCCAAATTAATCACATCTTTGAATGCCTCTAACTTTGGTGTGCTCAGTATAGGAATATTAGCTGCTATTATGTACCTAAGCATTTCACCCAGGATCGGAGCCTGTGTTAATCAAGGATGTCCTGTAATTGATAATACTTTTTACTGTCCTTATCATTGATGCATTCAAAGATGTTCCGATTCCTATGTTTCACAATTTTATAAGCCAAAACATTTCCGGCTTTCTCTCAATACTAAAATAAGGACATCGTGCCAGTCATAAATGTTTCAGTGGCCATTTCTTTCTGTATACGATCAGCACTGTCCCAGCACTTGATCACGTGAAATTGAATCTTAGGCTCATTAGGATCTTTCACTAGGGTTCCTTGAGCATATTTCTGCTCCCACCTCTATAGCTCAGAGTACAATACATGTACTTGGCCTTTGTGAACCCTATCTTGCTCAGAAATAAACTGTGCAGTGACCCACCCACCCCGAACAAAAGCTTTCAAAGTATCCTAAACAATACTAGGAGTGGAAGGGCCTACATAGGCACACATGAGATATGCTAGCTGGATGTTCATTATTTTTATAAATTCAGTATTTGATAATAATAGTCTAGGAAAAGTCCATCTTCATAACTCCTTGAAGGAGCATTAGCAATAAGGGTTTATGATCTGAAGTAATCTTTGGGTACAGGTCAAGCTCTGAGAAGATAATATCTTATCAATCTTAGAGTGGCTGTGAGGCACAGCGTAATATGTATACCCAGGGATGGATTGATGAAGTATCCTTCACAGATCCACTAGGCCTTGCATAGACTTCTAGACTTCTAGCTCCTTGATAGACTGCCTAGTTTTAATCATGAGTTGGGTAGCAGTTTTATTAGTTGTTTCCCACTTATAGCTCATGATACAATTAAATTGCAGAGAACCAATAGATCTCCAGCCCATCTTGCAAACTCAAAATTTAGCATACCTAACACCTCAGGTTCGTCTTTTTTGGGGGCATAGACAGCGCAGAAATATAGATTTGGCTAGCAATCCTAATCTGAGAGATTGTCCACCTACCATTCAGATCAGATGCAGTTTGTACGACCGTATATTAAAAGGAGAAGAGACCTAAATGGCTGCCCCTCGAACTGAGACCTGCTGAGTTGTGCAAGAAATGATTTTATCTAATTGTCGAAGCTGCATCCTACCTTTAAATGCTAAGTGAGTCTCTATGGGGCATATCTACAAGGGCTGGCGATAAAATTATCGCCGCTTTAGCGTCCGTTTTCGGACGAGCGGCGATAATTTTAGCGCCCTATTAGCGAGGACACGCTAACACGTGAATCCATGCTTCTTCGCCCTTTCCTTATCGCCCAGCTTTGCATCTCTAATGAGATGCAAAGTGAGCGTTCCCCAGAATAATGGGAGAAATGTCGCTAGCGACATTTCTCCTATTATCAAGGAATCGCTAACAAGCAAAGCGATAGAAAAGTAGCGATAACCACGGTTATCGCTACTTTCCTACGCATGCTTTAATTCTGACTTAGCCATGTAATCCAATGGGAGGTGGATTACATGGCTGAGACCACCCTGCCCTATCAGCAAGGTATCGCCGGTCACAGTGCGATTATCGCTGGTTTCCCAGCGATAATCACACTGTTTTCAACTATCGCTTGCATTTCTATCGCTTTGGAGATAAGCGTTGCTGATAGCACGCTATCTCCGCGATAGAAAGCAGCGATAGCTGGCGATAATTATCCTAGCGCTAAGTGCGCTTAGCGATAATTATCGCCGGCCCTTGCTGATATGCCCCTATGAAACTTAAAATATGGCACTTATAAACCAACATCTCCTCTTTAACCAACCATCGCTTCTGGGGGTGATTTTGACCTGACACGTTCCAGCTCATTATTCCTTTTGCATCTGATAGGGAGCATAAGTGGTGTTATTAAATAGAGAGGGTGACTACGATGTTGGGCTGGAGGAAACAAATCTGCTCATTCATAGAAAAGTCAAGATTTTTCCTGTTTATAATTAAAACCAATAGGTTTTTGTCAAGTATAGACGAAGGCAATTTGCAGATAAAAGCAGGTTTATTCGTGTAAATGGAAGCACCACCGGTTA
Organism: Calotriton arnoldi; assembly: GCA_963921515.1. Lineage (NCBI taxonomy): Eukaryota > Metazoa > Chordata > Amphibia > Caudata > Salamandridae > Calotriton > Calotriton arnoldi. Next base: position 33,593 of record CAWUFW010004057.1, read on the forward strand.
CACGTCTTCCAGCTCCGGCAGGCTCCAGTCAACTGTCCACCTTGGCTCACCGGCCCGATCAGATGCTCTATTCTAGAACATCATGATCGTGCATTCAAAAGGAAACAAGACAAGCAATGGATAGGAATGGCATACGCATGAGAAGGATGGCTTGCGCATGCATATATGCACGAGAATAACAAAGCATGCACATGCAACAGTTTTCCCATGCAATGCGTCACCTGTCAAATGCACTCATTTTCTGTACTGTCCCTTAACAGATTTCCTCCTTCTTTTGCCCTATCCCTCTGCCCCTAGCCCCCTCATCCTTCTAATCATCTCTATCTGAAATTTCCTTGTTCTCTCACTATTATTTTTTGGTACAGGCCAGGTTTGCATTGGGCAAGTTCCACTCATGCATTCATGGATACAAACAGAGAGACATTCCGAAGTGCAATGCCTATGAAGGTCTATTAACATACATGTATAATTGTTCATTAATTCATGAAAGCCACCCTTGCCCCATCCTGCTCATATATATTGGATAAGGGAACTCAATGCACTTTGGCAACAATCTGAGAACCTTTAATACACCAAATAACGTTCACATATGTAGGTGGCACCAAAATTATATTTACTTCTCACATCAAGTAACCTGCTACCACCAGAAAGAAATGAAAGTAGATTTTACTGAATAAAATGTATCTTGCAGTGTGATCTGTAAACATTATCTGCAACCCTGTTCTTACGATCAAAATTCAACCTCAGAAACAAATAAGCCACAGAGAAATTAACTTTCCTTCCATCTTTTTTAGTTGTCACCTGCGAAAGCACATGCTCTGCATGCCCTCTCACTTGCAACTTGTATTGTTTACAATAAAGGGCTTGGAGCCCGCCCATTCCATGTCATTAATTGGCTTCATTGTCACTCTTCTTTGCTGCCTGCTAATTGACCAGCACTTGCTGAGTGTCACTTCCTTTTCTTCGTGTGCAGCATTGACCAATCACAGATTGATTTAACTTAATTAGTGTCCATTTGCTGACCGTGCCATGGCTGAAGTATGCATTTCAGGACACTTCCTCTGTTTCCATTTCTCTTGCTGCTTTCTCCATTCATTCTGTTTTCGAACACATTTTTGTACACTGTTTATCTTTGCCTGCACCTTTTGGTTTACTCGTACAACTAAATTAAAATTGCATATTATTTGGGTTGGATTAGACCGTTATAATGTATAAATGCCCCACTAAAAACACATTTACACCTTCATGATGCTTGCCACTGCATGTCTATTTTTGTTGCCTTTCAGCCATTCGCCCCCCTTTAAGCCTCATACCATTGCAATACTTTTAAGTTTGGTTTCATGCACAACTGTACTATGCTACTCTACTCTAAACAACTCCACGCTACGCCATTCCACTCCACTCTGCACCACCCCACTCTATGTCACTTCGCTCTATTCTACTCTTAGACCCCTCCAATTTAAACCACTCTACTCTGCGCTACTCCTCTCCACTCCATTCCACTCCACTCTATGCTACTCTGTGCCACACTACTGCACTCTACACCACGTCATTCCACTCTACTCTATGCCATTCCACTCCATGCTATTCTACTCTATGCAACTCTACTCTTCGCCACTCTACTCCAGTCTACTCCATGACACTCTGCTCTACTGCACGCTACTCTGTTCTATGGCCTCTACTCTTCGCCACTCCACTCTCCTCTATGCCACTCTCCTCTACGCCACTCTCCTCTATGCAACACTACTTTTAGCCATGCTGAACAGGAGCCACACTGCTGCATAACTTGGCTAAACGACTTTTGCACAGCCACTAGCTTTTGCATAGGGAGCCCTATTGGTTTTGTCAATTTTTGTTTTAAAGGTTGCACTACATTGCAGGACCTGTGCTAAAATTAGCAAATACATTAAATCAGTATATTATTAATAAATGCAAAAACCTCTTCTGCATGCCAGGACTGACCAGGTTCTCAGAAGCCTGTACCATAAACTTAGAAGAACTAGTCCCACAAAATCTTAAAATGTAACCTAGAGATTGAGTGAACCGCAAGAGAGGAGGGGTTGCTGTCATTTTACATAAATGCCTCAAGCTATTTCTACAACCTTCCCCATTGAAATCTGCTTTTGAATCCCTTGCATTCACTTGTACACTTCAGAATTACTTATGCTACTTCTCTTGGCATACGTTCCCCAGAGATTTCTTTCACCGTTCCAGGGGAAGTGACTGATCCGATAAGTATACACGTTATAAAATGTAATAACATTACTGCTTTGGGTGACAGGAATCTATGGTTTAGTACCATATGGGAAAATACTTGAATTCTGTGATCCTGTTTATAGGATGAGGCTAGATCTTTTAAACCGCACTTGAACTCGACTTCCTGACATATGATGGTCCAGATGTGCCCTTGATACTTCCAACTTTCCATTTCAGAATCCATTTTAGACGGCATGGACTTACCATTTTGCTATACAGGTATCATCAAAGGCCCATCCTTGTCTATTGCAAACATAAAATGTAAACAGGAAACAGCTTAACAAAGAACAATCAATTACTCATCCTTATATGGCTGTCTATGCTTCGATCTAATGTTGTCATCCACTGACCCACCTCTCAATTTGAGAAGTTAAATCAGCATGTTACTCATACACTAAGCCACGTCTTATCCTTGTAACGCGAAAAATAAAGTCTATGATGTAATCCAAGACAACAGTCAATGCTTTTCCATCTATGTAATAAAAGCAAGGTAGACGTCAGCCGGTGCAAATGACAACAGAGGAAAGATTATTCAACTTCTTCTAAAAAGTTATACCACAATAAAATAGCAGAATAGAAAATAAATAGGAAAAACAAATGAAAACAAGGTTTACTTCTCAAGCATTTCACCTGCAGCATAACTACCCAAAAGCATTTCGAAATAGTTTCAAAACTTAATCAGATCACTGCTCTCTGAAAAACGTTGTAATGCATCAATTACTTACCTTGTAATTGCATTACTCTGAGGCCTACCCCCCTCACTTCAATTCATAAGTACAGAACTGAAGCAGGGGGGGGACGCTGGGGTAATGCATCAGTTTCTCTTACCTGGTAATTATATTACTCTGAGCAGCTGCGTCCCGTGCAGGTAAGAGCGGTGAGGTGGTGGGACCCGGTTGGGGGGGAATTTCGACGTACGATGAGGAAAAATTAATTATTTATTTAATTTTCCCTCGTCGTCGTCTGTCGAAATCCCCCCCTCCCCCCACCAGGCCCCACTGGCTCACCTCTCTTACCTGCACGGGCCGTGGCTGACTCTGAGCCCGACTCCCTCGCTTCTGTTCTGAACTTATGAATTGAAGCGAGCTAGTGACGCTGCGGTAATGACCTCTTCTTCGTTGAAAAGACAAGATTGGCATCCATATTGCTCAACAGACTGTTTCTCGATCACTTGATCTGTAATGAATACAGTATTTCTTTCATAGACAAGATCCATAGATCCCTTTGATTTTTCCGCAAATAGAACATTTATTTTCAATGCACTATTGTAACCAGAATTTGGGACCCCTTTTGGACCCTTGCCTTTTCAAAATCCTATAGGAGTTGGCAACTCATCTCTACGAAATACTAAACGAATACTAACTAATCTGTTAAGTAGTGAAATACAGGCCAGAAAGAAAAAAGGCAATTATTCAATTACTCTTGAAAAAGCTGTATTAAGATCAAATGATTGGAATCATTTCAGATCAAAATCCCTTCTTTCTTATTTGACAAAACGCCTTGCCCAGCAAGGTCATTGCATAATTTAGACACCTACATTGATGCAAACCTCTCCACGGGCATAAATATGGTGAAATAAGCAAATACCTGTATTTCCATCGTTTTTTTAGGAGAATCCATACTTCCATTGATCATCCTCTTTGCATGCCAATTAGACTGCCCTCATCCAATCATAATTAGACTACTCTACTTCCATCTACCTTGCTGCCTCTGAAAGTGTCCTACATCTCATGCATCTTGTGAAAAATATTCCAATGTGCCAGCTCGCAGACCTCTTTAAATGGGATCTTACCTCACCCACCCTCTAAATGCTATACGGGCACAGAACAGTATGGCAATAGTCCACAGACTACCAATCATCTGTTGAGTTTATGGCCTTCAAACGTCATTGGTACTCCATTGGCTGCCCCCTGCGGTCAGCCAGCCTTGCCCTTCTTACCAGACCAAAACGTTTAATATGCTCACTTTGGCGATGCAGGCCTCGATGCAGTGGCTGCTAAAATACAAAGGGCCTCAGTTAGGAGGCCCCTTGTGCTGTCGGAAGTGGAGAGGTGTGGTGCAGCGGCCAGGGCAGCTGACTTCGGAGCACAGGGTTCACGGTTCGATCCCCGGCTCCGGCGGCAGCTCAGCTCCGCACCATGTGACTCTGGGCAATAGCTCACTTAATTTCCACTACGGCCCCCAGCGCCTTGAGACCCGTAAGGGTGAGTAGCTGCGCTATATAAAAACGGACTTACATTTTTTTTTTTTACATCACTTTTTGTGACGCTCCAGTGGCGCAAGAGCCTGCTCCATATTTAGGAGGCAGCACTAAGCCACTTTTTTTGGCGTATTGCTGCCTCATAAATATTGTCCCCTTTAACGCAGTTTTCTGTGTTAAAAGGGGCATGCAATGGGTGTTGCTAGGGCATTCCCAGCAACATCCATGGCATTTTGATTCTGCCCCAGATTTACGAGAAATTGCAAATCTGAGGCAGCGCCAAAAACTTACACCTCCCCAGGGGAGGCGTAAGGGAGGCACAACGAGGAGAAATATCTTTATTTCTCCTCGTTTTTCCTTTTTCTATGTGTGCTACATTCTGCAGCACACATCGAAAAAGGAAAAAGCCTCATGAGATTGTTTTTGTGCAGGAAGGTTTCCCTTCCTAGACAAAAACAATCATCCCCTCAACACAGGCACCTTTGCACCTGTGGTGCACAGGTGCCTGTGCTGGCGCACAGCAGCCCATTGTGCGCCGGCACAGGGGAAAAGGACAGGAATGCGCCATATCTATGAGATTCCTGCCCTTTTCTTTTACTATAGGGCAGCGCAGCTGGAAGGCCTGCGGCGCTGCCCTATGGTAAAGCCTCATAAATGAGGCCCAAAGTTTCTCCCAGTTCACTATCAAACCGAGAAATATCATATTGTAAAGGTTTGGGGCACATAGGTAAAGGGAAAATATGAGGGTTTAGTCGGGTATTCAAATGAGGGACAAGCAAAAGAAAAAGGGTGTTTCACAAAAAGCAAAATGGAGCATTTCACCTGCAAAAAGTACAATTATTCTGTCTACTAGATATGGCACACGGATGAACCTCTTAACAGAAATGACATAAAGAAATATCACAATAACATTCCTTTTTTAAATGAAAGAATATATTTTTTATCAAGACTAAAATCCTCATCTGGTATTCATAACGTAACTTCAGAAAATGGAAAAATAAAAATCCTTTCTGCACTTATATCAACAAAATAAGTAGAAACGCTCCAGAGACCGTATCTCTAAAATAACAGACTAGGACGCCAGCACTGTTATACTACGTATGTAACACACTCCATTCAAGCGTCTCTAATCTAAAACAAACCCGTATGATAAACTCATGCTCTTGTGTTTAATGTCACTGTGCAATAATTCGGCTTCGACAGCCCTGTCTATACATATTACATACTGCACCTAGTTTTCCACCTGTAATAATAATGAACTTAAATAATGAACACAGAGAAAAGCCTTCGCCTGGTTGTTGTCACTTATTTGAAACACTAGCACGGATGTTGATACTAGACCGAAAATTAGATCCAAAATCGCAAAAAACATGGCAGACAACATATAAGGAGAGGGACTGTATGTAAAGTTAGTGAATAATTACTACTTAAGTAAGCTGATTCTTTTGAACATATAACCTCACCCATTGAAGAAGGTTATCCCAATAGTATTGCTGAAAACATAGATAAAGTTTGACACCTAGTCCCTCTTTACAAGTTGGGTGGAATGGCATTACTGTACAGATTTTCGCTCTCCTGATCCAAGTCGGCCATTGTTTTCACATTTAGTTTACTTCAGTTTAGGAACACCTGACCCAATTTTACCCTCGCCAATATTGCTATTGTAAGATTCACCCTTGAACTTTAGGGTGGAACTCACAAAATTGTACGATATATGTTGACATTTCTTTTCTACTATTTAATTGTACGGTTATAAGGAGCACACCTGTTAGATTTTGTTGTTGTTGATGAATCACCACCAATTTGTCTTATTGAAATGCCTTGTACTGAATGCCTAGTTTTGCGAGTCACAGAAAGGAGCATACAAAAACCGAGGTATCATTATATCATTTACAGTATACATTTTTTATTGGTGGTGCCATATTACGTTCTGAGATTGTGTTGAATTCTAAGGTGGTCTCAACATGTGAAAAATGCAGACTTTCTGCTGAAATTTGATGAGCCCTCTTCGAGAAAAATATTTTTTTTCCAGATTTTCTTATCAAAATTATAGCTAGTGGTTCAGAAGCTAAATTGAGGATGCTTTCTCTATAAATTCACAAATATGTTTCTCATCTGTGGGAAAAGATGACATGTTGAGAAAAGCATGTACTTCCAACTGAAGAGGCCTCTCTAGGGATTCCCCAGTGCCCTTCCTCAGCTTTTACATAGTGGGGCAGATTTACGAGCCCCTTGCGCCACTTTTGTGCCGCCGTTGCGTCACTTATGTGACGGAGCGGCGACGCAAAACATGCGCCACGTTGCGCAATATTTACAGCGTGACGCATCTAGGGAGATGCGTCACGTTGTAAACCCCTGCGCCACATGAAACCTGCGTCAGGTTTCATGTGGGCGTTCCGGCGCAGGGGGGGGCGTTCCGGCGCAGGAACGCCTCGGAAAAGTGGCTGAGTGAAATCTACAAGATTTCACTCAGTCACTTTCCGACCCGCTGCGTCAAAACCTTGCGCCTGCTTGAAGCAGGCGTAAGGCTTGACGCACCATGTTAGACATGGGCATGGTTGGCACAGTGCTGGAGTTGCGTCGCGCCCGCGACACTAGCTCCAGCACTGCGCTGCGTTACGGCAGCAGATGCGACACGCATCTGCATTTCCTTGCGCCATGATGCGCCGCATTGTAAATGCGATACAAAGGGGATGATGGACGGAGCGTTTGAGCCAATCAAACACTCACCCCCAGTCAACTGATCTGGGTTTAATCCATCATCATTCTTTAGCTCACTCCACCACCCCAGTTCAGACATGGCCATATGCAAATCAGTCTGACCCTGTGCCTCATGGGAACAGTCCAGCCCGAACTGCCAAGCCATGTCTTCCCTGGACCGGAAACAAGCATCCTAGGACCGGTTTCTGGCATTTCAGCCGTCATCAGCCAGGCTTGCTTGAATCCAGTGGCAAAGTGAGCAAGGGACCCACGTCTGGGCATACCCCGCCAACTTAGGGCGACCAAGCGATACAAAGGGGGTGATGGACGGAGCGTTTGAGCCAATCAAACACTCACCCCCAGTCAACTGATCTGGGTTTAATCCATCATCATTCTTTAGCTCACTCCACCACCCCAGTTCAGACATGGCCATATGCAAATCAGTCTGACCCTGTGCCTCATGGGAACAGTCCAGCCCGAACTGCCAAGCCATGTCTTCCCTGGACCGGAAACAAGCATCCTAGGACCGGTTTCTGGCATTTCAGCCGTCATCAGCCAGGCTTGCTTGAATCCAGTGGCAAAGTGAGCAAGGGACCCACGTCTGGGCATACCCCGCCAACTTAGGGCGACCAAAGCGATACAAAGGGGATGATGGACGGAGCGTTTGAGCCAATCAAACACTCACCCCCAGTCAACTGATCTGGGTTTAATCCATCATCATTCTTTAGCTCACTCCACCACCCCAGTTCAGACTGATTGGCTCAAACGTTCCGTCCATCATCCCCTTTTGTATCGCTTTGTTCGCCCTAAGTTGGCGGGGGTATGCCCAGACGTGGGTCCCTTGCTCACTTTGCCACTGGATTCAAGCAAGCCTGGCTGATGACGGCTGGAATGCCAGAAACCGGTCCTAGGATGCTTGTTTCCGGTCCAGGGAAGACATGGCTTGGCAGTTCGTGCTGGACTGTTCCCATGAGGCACAGGGTCAGACTGATTTGCATATGGCCATGTCTGAACTGGGGTGGTGAGTGAGCTAAGAATGATGATGGATTAAACCCAGATCAGTTGACTGGGAGTAAGTGTTTGATTGGCTCAAACGTTCCGTCCATCATCCCCTTTGTATCGCTTTGTTAAGCCCTAAGTTGGCGGGGTATGCCCAGGCGTGGGTCCCTTGCTCACTTTGCCACTGGATTCAAGCAAGCCTGGCTGATGACGGCTGGAATGCCAGAAACCGGTCCTAGGATGCTTGTTTCTGGTCCAGGGAAGACATGGCTTGGCAGTTCGTGCTGGACTGTTCCCATGAGGCACAGGGTCAGACTGATTTGCATATGGCCATGTCTGAACTGGGGTGGTGGAGTGAGCTAAAGAATGATGATGGATTAAACCCAGATCAGTTGACTGGGGGTAAGTGTTTGATTGGCTCAAGCGTTCCGTCCATCATCCCCTTTTGTATCGCTTTGTTCGTCCTAAGTTGGCGGGGTATGCCCAGGCGTGGGTCCCTTGCTCACTTTGCCACTGGATTCAAGCAAGCCTGGCTGATGACGGCTGGAATGCCAGAAACCGGTCCTAGGATGCTTGTTTCCGGTCCAGGGAAGACATGGCTTGGCAGTTCGTGCTGGACTGTTCCCATGAGGCACAGGGTCAGACTGATTTGCATATGGCCATGTCTGAACTGGGGTGGTGGAGTGAGCTAAAGAATGATGATGGATTAAACCCAGATCAGTTGACTGGGGGTAAGTGTTTGATTGGCTCAAAGCGTTCCGTCCATCATCCCCTTTTGTATCGCTTTGTTCAGCCCTAAGTTGGCGGGGGTATGCCCAGACGTGGGTCCCTTGCTCACTTTGCCACTGGATTCAAGCAAGCCTGGCTGATGACGGCTGGAATGCCAGAAACCGGTCCTAGGATGCTTGTTTCCGGTCCAGGGAAGACATGGCTTGGCAGTTCGTGCTGGACTGTTCCCATGAGGCACAGGGTCAGACTGATTTGCATATGGCCATGTCTGAACTGGGGTGGTGGAGTGAGCTAAAGAATGATGATGGATTAAACCCAGATCAGTTGACTGGGGGTAAGTGTTTGATTGGCTCAAACGTTCCGTCCATCATCCCCCTTTTGTATCGCTTTGTTCGCCCTAAGTTGGCGGGGGTATGCCCAGACGTGGGTCCCTTGCTCACTTTGCCACTGGATTCAAGCAAGCCTGGCTGATGACGGCTGGAATGCCAGAAACCGGTCCTAGGATGCTTGTTTCCGGTCCAGGGAAGACATGGCTTGGCAGTTCGTGCTGGACTGTTCCCATGAGGCACAGGGTCAGACTGATTTGCATATGGCCATGTCTGAACTGGGGTGGTGGAGTGAGCTAAAGAATGATGATGGATTAAACCCAGATCAGTTGACTGGGGGTAAGTGTTTGATTGGCTCAAACGTTCCGTCCATCATCCCCTTTTGTATCGCTTTGTTCGCCCTAAGTTGGCGGGGGTATGCCCAGACGTGGGTCCCTTGCTCACTTTGCCACTGGATTCAAGCAAGCCTGGCTGATGACGGCTGGAATGCCAGAAACCGGTCCTAGGATGCTTGTTTCCGGTCCAGGGAAGACATGGCTTGGCAGTTCGTGCTGGACTGTTCCCATGAGGCACAGGGTCAGACTGATTTGCATATGGCCATGTCTGAACTGGGGTGGTGGAGTGAGCTAAAGAATGATGATGGATTAAACCCAGATCAGTTGACTGGGGGTAAGTGTTTGATTGGCTCAAGCGTTCCGTCCATCACCCCTTTTGTATCGCTTTGTTCGCCCTAAGTTGGCGGGGGTATGCCCAGACGTGGGTCCCTTGCTCACTTTGCCACTGGATTCAAGCAAGCCTGGCTGATGACGGCTGGAATGCCAGAAACCGGTCCTAGGATGCTTGTTTCCGGTCCAGGGAAGACATGGCTTGGCAGTTCGTGCTGGACTGTTCCCATGAGGCACAGGGTCAGACTGATTTGCATATGGCCATGTCTGAACTGGGGTGGTGGAGTGAGCTAAAGAATGATGATGGATTAAACCCAGATCAGTTGACTGGGGGTAAGTGTTTGATTGGCTCAAGCGTTCCGTCCATCATCCCCTTTTGTATCGCTTTGTTCGCCCTAAGTTGGCGGGGTATGCCCAGACGTGGGTCCCTTGCTCACTTTGCCACTGGATTCAAGCAAGCCTGGCTGATGACGGCTGGAATGCCAGAAACCGGTCCTAGGATGCTTGTTTCCGGTCCAGGGAAGACATGGCTTGGCAGTTCGTGCTGGACTGTTCCCATGAGGCACAGGGTCAGACTGATTTGCATATGGCCATGTCTGAACTGGGGTGGTGGAGTGAGCTAAAGAATGATGATGGATTAAACCCAGATCAGTTGACTGGGGGTAAGTGTTTGATTGGCTCAAGCGTTCCGTCCATCATCCCCTTTTGTATCGCTTTGTTCGCCCTAAGTTGGCGGGGGTATGCCCAGACGTGGGTCCCTTGCTCACTTTGCCACTGGATTCAAGCAAGCCTGGCTGATGACGGCTGGAATGCCAGAAACCGGTCCTAGGATGCTTGTTTCCGGTCCAGGGAAGACATGGCTTGGCAGTTCGTGCTGGACTGTTCCCATGAGGCACAGGGTCAGACTGATTTGCATATGGCCATGTCTGAACTGGGGTGGTGGAGTGAGCTAAAGAATGATGATGGATTAAACCCAGATCAGTTGACTGGGGGTAAGTGTTTGATTGGCTCAAGCGTTCCGTCCATCATCCCCTTTTGTATCGCTTTGTTCGCCCTAAGTTGGCGGGGGTATGCCCAGACGTGGGTCCCTTGCTCACTTTGCCACTGGATTCAAGCAAGCCTGGCTGATGACGGCTGGAATGCCAGAAACCGGTCCTAGGATGCTTGTTTCCGGTCCAGGGAAGACATGGCTTGGCAGTTCGTGCTGGACTGTTCCCATGAGGCACAGGGTCAGACTGATTTGCATATGGCCATGTCTGAACTGGGGTGGTGGAGTGAGCTAAAGAATGATGATGGATTAAACCCAGATCAGTTGACTGGGGGTAAGTGTTTGATTGGCTCAAGCGTTCCGTCCATCATCCCCTTTTGTATCGCTTTGTTCGCCCTAAGTTGGCGGGGTATGCCCAGACGTGGGTCCCTTGCTCACTTTGCCACTGGATTCAAGCAAGCCTGGCTGATGACGGCTGGAATGCCAGAAACCGGTCCTAGGATGCTTGTTTCCGGTCCAGGGAAGACATGGCTTGGCAGTTCGTGCTGGACTGTTCCCATGAGGCACAGGGGTCAGACTGATTTGCATATGGCCATGTCTGAACTGGGGTGGTGGAGTGAGCTAAAGAATGATGATGGATTAAACCCAGATCAGTTGACTGGGGGTAAGTGTTTGATTGGCTCAAACGTTCCGTCCATCATCCCTTTTGTATCGCTTTGTTCGCCCTAAGTTGGCGGGGGTATGCCCAGACGTGGGTCCCTTGCTCACTTTGCCACTGGATTCAAGCAAGCCTGGCTGATGACGGCTGGAATGCCAGAAACCGGTCCTAGGATGCTTGTTTCCGGTCCAGGAAGACATGGCTTGGCAGTTCGTGCTGGACTGTTCCCATGAGGCACAGGGTCAGACTGATTTGCATATGGCCATGTCTGAACTGGGGTGGTGGAGTGAGCTAAAGAATGATGATGGATTAAACCCAGATCAGTTGACTGGGGGTAAGTGTTTGATTGGCTCAAACGTTCCGTCCATCATCCCCTTTTGTATCGCATTGTAAATGCGGCGCATCTGTGGTGGCGCAAGGATTGAGATGCGTGTCGCACGTTTCCTGGCGCATCCCTGCTGATTTGCAGGGATGCGCCAGGAAACGTAAATATGCCCCCGTGTTCTTATGAACAAATGGAGTGCTAACATTCTATATTTATGAAACAAATGAGGCACTCCATGATGCCATCTTGTGGGAGTATGAGTGATTGACTTTAAAGTTTTTCTATGAAGCTGGCTGAAGTAAATAAGCTGTGAGGTTGTTAATGGATCTAAAACTATGTTCTTCAGCAACATAGCTCACGGGACAGGACCATCCTGTAAGCTAAGTAAATTCTCAAATTCCTACAACTCTCTGATCTTCTGAGACAGCTGTTACGGGAAGAGGTGCAGGGGTTTGCAGGCTGATACCATAATAAGGTTTTTCTCTGGTACTAGCTACAAATCTCCTGGATAGATATTGATCAGCTAGGAACAGATCAGATTGCTGCATTTTGGTGGTGTGCAGCTATCTGATTTACAGTAAGGATTAGATGTAATTTCCATAGCGTGGTACATATAAAACACTACGACTACTAATAATAATAACAATAATAACATTTTGTTAGATCACTGAAACAAATGTTGCCATTTGTAGGTCTGTAAATAACCGCTATAAAATGTATTTCAATTCAATTCAATATCTTTATTTGGTCTGATTAAAAATAGACCATAAAATATCATACATATCTGCAGTCTCTCAAAAGTTAGAATACAATCTTGCATTAAATTAAGAATAGTTAAAAATATATGTGCATTAATGGGCTTTAAAACTCCACATTTCATCGAATAGCCAAACAAGAAGTGCAAATGGCAATCAAATTTTAAGGCATAAATACACTCATATCACAGTTAGCCAAGGTTAAAAGAAAGTAAGGGACAATGAAGGAGAACAAAAACCTCAAATAGGGTCTGCTATGTCATCCTACTAACCCGCTGAGTTAAACAGAGACACCTCAGCCAAACTCCACCTATCAAGGCTGTTAGATGTGAGCGAATAGGCAAAGAGGAAAAGAACTAACATGAAAAAACGCCCACCACCCAAAGGGAAAGGGATTTATTAACGCAAGACATGCATATAATTCAGAAGATTAACCTAGTTTTTCTAGCGCTAATGGCTGCTTTAAAAAAAAGCGCAGACACTGTGAAAAATTTCAGGTGAACTTAAAAATTGTAAGTAGAGCAGGGCTTCTCTACACCGTCGGAATCCTAACTTGTATAACAAAGGCGTCAGAAAAGTGCTTTCATGCTAAGGTCTGCCATTTGCAAAAAAACAAAGTGCAAAAGTGATTGTGCAGATTGACTGTCACAGGGACAAGTAGATACTATGCTTCCATCTGGGTCTAAAAAGTTTTTAAAGAATAAGGAAAAATGAATTGACCCTGCTCTAAAGTGGAAAAGGAGTGATCGCTCCCGTCTTGTCAGGTCAAAAGATAAATACATAAGGGGTTCATCTGTGAATAAAAGTCTGCAATGATTTGAAACTGAGGGTTTTGATAACTAATTTTTCTTTCTTGTGTCTGCACAGAGTTCGATGAATAATATATATACTTTTTATTGATTTTACAAACACATAATATATATGTGCCAATAAGTACCATACATCATTTATCAAAACTTGAATTGCAGAAATTCCATCTTTCTAATACACATGATTATGAAGCTTCACAATGAGTGAACATATAGAATAGGAGAAAATACATCCTGATGAGGCTAGTTTGCGGTTAAGGATGCAGAATAGCGAAAGGAGAGTTTTGGCGGTGTGGTGCAAAGTAGTGTTGAGGGGATACATGGGGGGCTATGCTGTGATCTGTCATAGTTAGCCCAAAGTTTGGAGATAGTCGCGCATAGGCTGCAATATATCAATGGGTCGCACCGTCTGTGGTTGAAGAGAGGGGTAGTCTGTGCTCAATCTGTTGCAATTAGACATTTGTTTGAGCCAAGCGGCGGGTTAGGGTGTATTGCATCTCCCCAATACATTGCAATTTCACGCTTAGCAAGTAAAAGAGACATCGAAGCGAGTCTACGCGATGATCTAGGTAAGTCAGCGGTGTAGCCGAGAAGCACCATCGCTGGGTCGGGTTGCAGGGCAGTCCCCAACATCGCTGCAATATGTGAGTATACAGCGACCCAGTAGGCAGAAATGATAGGGCATGTCCATGCAAGATGTGCGAAGTAGGCCTCAGGGGTCCGTAATTTGGGGCAATGGTTAGGCCTAGTTGTGTCATATCTAGCAATGTCTAATGGTGTAAGATATGTCCTGTGGAGAAATTTAAAATGCAATAATTTATGTCTATGATTAAGGGATATTTTCTGGGTTTGAGTGCAACATATCGATATGCCCAGTTTCCTCTCCCAGTCCTGTTTCACCCTGACAGTAGTATCTGGCTCCAGTGCAAGGCACGTGCGGTATAGTTTGGATGTCAAGTGGGCACCATCCAGGTTTGATATCACCAGTGTCAAGGAGGGAAAGACTTCCAGGGCGAGGGGGTAGCCAGGGATGCTGGAACACAATGTTGCCTACAGGCACTGGAATATAATGCGATGCTTGGGTGTCATATTTTGGAATCTGGGATCTTCTGTGATCTGTAAAACATGGCCGTTAGGAAATAGGTCACCTATAGTGTGGATGTTATGGTGTCATAGTGTGCGCTGTACAAGTGTTTCGTGCATTAAGGGAAGGCACAGATTATTCTTGAGGGGGAATTCCGGGGAATAAAGGGGGCCACTTCCTAATCACGTTGCACCATACACCACGCCCAGCATGTGGTTAATATTGTCAAAATGTCAGTAGCGTTCAGGGGGATGCATTTTGGCAGGAAAGACGAATGTGGGAAGTCTTGCAGCTGGTCCAATTCCAGCTGCAAATAAGGGATGTGTGCGTCTGGATGGTACAAGCTGTGCATATATTGGCATTGGACTGCTAGATAGTATAGTTTTAGGTCAGATACTCCCAGTCTACCACGCTCGTATGGCAATGTCAGGGTGTCCCATCGCACTCGTGGGCGGCAACCCGCCCAGACAAGTCGGATGAGATGGCTACGCAGAGTTTGAAGAAAGAGTTCAGGAGTGGTAATAGGAGATTAAGAAAAAGGTACACAAACCGGGGGAGAACAATAATTTTAATAAAGGCCACTCGGCCGGCTATGGAGAGTGGTAATTTGTTCCATCTTTCGATTTGTATCTCTAGGTGCGCAATTGCGGGGCCATAATACCTTTGAAGAAGTTGGTGCTTATCTCTGTGCAATTGGATACCGAGATATCATGTATGGTTCTCCGCCCATTTAATGGGGTGACCAATCGGTACAGGCTGTGTAATGTCCATAAGGGGAAAGAGCTCAGATTTGGCCCAGTTAAACTGCAGCCTGAGTATTCTCCAAAGGGTATAATTTCCTCCACTAAGGGAGTGAGATTGTCGGTGGGATGTCTAATGAAAAGGTTGATGTCATCGGCGTATAAAGAAAGTAGGAGCGGCCCTCGTTTAAATTGGAGCCCACGGTGGAGATGGCTAGCCTGCAAGTGATGGACCAGAGGGTCCATGGCTGAAATGAAAAGTAGGGGAGCGAGGGGGCAACCCTGCCTAGTGCCTCTGGCAATGGGAAAATATTCAGAGAGTGAACCGTTAACCTGCACACAGGCCAGTGGAATTGAGTATAGCAGTTGAATCAAGGATATGAAGGGAGGGGGACCCCATGTTTACGCAGGATCACCATCAAGAAGGGCCATTCAAGGGAATCGAATGCCTTCTCAGCATCTAGAAGAGCCACTGCTGCAGGATCTGTCGGGGATATCCTATGGAGGACCGCAAATATTGTGCGGGGATTGAATGCGGTTGATAGGTGAGGGACAAACCCAGACTGTATTGGTGATATCATTTGTTCCATAAGCAGGGCCAGTCTGGTCACTAGAGCTTTGGCCAATATTTTATTGACCAGGTTAAGAAGTGAAAGAGGTATGAAGCACAAACGGTGAGGTCTTTGTCTGGCTTTAGTAATAACGTAAGAACAGCTTCCCGCAGAGTGGGTGGCAGTGAGCCCATAGTTAGGGCCTCGTTATACATTGCTAAAAGTTGTGGAGCCAGTTGGTCCTTGAAGGCTTTGTAAAAGGCGCCAGTAGGCCGTCAAGGCCAGGGGCCTTGGAACTGTCTAGCGCTGCTATGGCTTCCTTGACTTCGTCTAGTGTAAGGGGTTCACTAAGGAACTGCTGTTGGTTGTTGGTTATCCATATCATTGCTATGTTTTCTAAGTATTATACGAGCTCTGGCGGGGCTGCAGGGATTTGAGATGTGTACAGAGACTTATAGTAATTTAAAAAAGCAGTGTTTATCCCCCTCTGTGCCTAGAGCGTGTGTGCCGGTGTCTGTTACCATCTCTGTAATATACTCCGTCACTCGATTGGGTCGCAGCATCCTGGCCAGCGTTCGGCCCAGACTTTCCCCTACCCATATCTAGGCACTGCAGTGTATTTCCCGCAGTATGCTGTCTCCCGGTCAGCTAATGCATTGAACTCCACCATTAAAAGAGACCTGTCATGGAGTCGCGGGTTGCCATCCGCAACTCCGGCCCAGTCTAAGGATTGTAAGTCAGATTCAACACACTTGAGATGCTTGGCGTATGTCGCGTAGGATACCGAATTGTTTAGATATACTTATCTCACTGATATAGGCCTTAAAGGCCTCCCAGACCATAGCTTGCATATTGATGGATCCTGTGTTTATCGAAAAGTATTCCACCACTGCCCTATGTATCTCACCCCTGACTACTTGGTCGCATATGGCATCGCCAGGAAATCGCCATTGTTTCTCAGTCTCATAAGCACAAGGGATCGTTAGACACATTAGGACCGGGCTGTGATCAGATAAAGTGCCGAGGAGTGTGCAGACCTCTATCGTCCAGTGTAGCATATTGGCCAATAATAACCAGTAGTCTATTTGTGTCCAGATAGCGTGGAGCAAAGAATAAAGGTAAAACCTGGTCTGTGGGATATAGAAATCGCCAGGCATCCCGTAAGGCATAAGTGTCCATGACATGGCGAAGCAGGGCCATTGTCTTCGGCTTGTCGCAGGCACACACTGGTGGAGTCTAATTGTGGACATTGGGTCAAATTGCTGTCGCCCCCATAATTATCTGGTCAGCATCTATGTGGTTAATGAGAGTGTAGATACCTTGAAGGAAGGTATTGGCATCTACTGTGGGTCCATATATGTTTATCAGGAGCACCTGTTTGTTGTCGAGGAGTAGAATAATATAACAGCGCTCAGGGTCAGTGTGAGATCTGGAAAGGTGGAAAGGGATACTCTTGTGTATAAGTATGGAGACTCCTCATGAGTACGTACTGTAGGATGAAAAATAGCGATGTGCACCCCACGACTTAGCGAATGCTGTAGTGGAACCGGGGGATAGGTGGATGAACAATATTTTCACCTCGGCATATGCACATTTGGAGATACAGCTAGGTTCAATGAACCAAGAGGATAAATCCAGAGCTCCTAGAGTGTCCCGAATATAAGTTAACCATGGGATAGAGTAAGCCTTGTCCAACGTTAGACAGATGAGTATAATATCCCTGCATAACTTTGCTGCTGAGTTCATCCAGATGCTAACCCATAGTAAAAGTGGCGCCAGATGTACCTTATCCACTATAAAACCCATCTAAACCTATAAAACCCTGGTTTAACTCAAAATGAGTAATAAGACTAGAGGTGGATGGTGGTAAGCTCAGCAACAGCCAGAGAAAATGATTTTCCTCAGCCTGTAAGGAGCAACATTTCTTAAAACCTCAGATTCCTGCACCATAAGAAGTTGCAATGATACACTGCGAATTAGACACCTTCAGTGGTGGTAAGACAGTCCTCTGAAGCCTGGTCTAATAAGGTTACAGGCTGTTTTAGCAGTTTTGCTAAGCTTAAGGCTAGCCTGAGCAAGATGGGGGTTTCATGACCCTGATGAGCTAAAGGTCAACCCTAGATAACAAAAATTATCAACACTCGTTAATTCTTGCTCATTGATACTGATTTTATTTAGCCTTAATTTACATGGGCCACAGGACATAATGTGCGACTTGGTGTAGTTGTTTTTTAAGTTCAGATTTTGCATAAAAGAAGTAAAACAGTCCACCTGGTGTCTCAGTGCGTTAGGGGTGAGGGATAGGAATACTGCGTCATCAGCATAAAGTAATGCGGGAATTGGGGTGCCTGCTATTCTAAGTATATCTGAATGGGAAGAAGATAAGTGGGCTGTTAAGCCATTTATGTATAAAATAAATAGTAGGGGAGCCAATATACACCTCTGCCGCACTCCCCTCCTCAAAGGGAAATCAGAAGAAAGCTCGCCATAAGAATTTAAATGAACTCTAGCTGAGAGATCTGCAAGTAGTGAGTGAGGAAAATGTACCAAAGAAGGGTCAACTCCTTGATCCAGCAACATTAACCATAATGTGGTTCTGTTCACTGAATCAAAGGCAGTGGACAAATCCATAAAAGCAAGCTAAATAGGAGAGCGCCTGGCGTTGGTATATTTAGAGATTGTCAAGGCCAGGTTCAGACACTGTTCATTGGTGCCTAACTTCAGGTGGAAACCAAATTTAAAAGGGGAGAGAATGTCCTTATCGGCTGACCATTTGACCAAACAGTCGTAAATGACTCTTCCAAAGATTTTGATAGTGCTGTCGACAGGTGAATTTGAACGATAGCACTTAGGGTACATACGGTCACCCTTTTTGAATATTCGCACAATCATTGTGGTAGTCCAGGAAAGAGGAATATTAGTTGATAAACAGGAATTAAATGAGTTAGTAATAAGGGAGCCCCATATCTCAGGCATGTATTTCAACAAATCCATAGGTACCCCATCTGGGCCTGGCACTTTCCCGCCCTTGCTATGTTGAATGGCCAATTCCACTTCCTGTAACGTTATTAAAATTGGAGGGGAGTTCTGCAGTCTATTACACAGAGCGGCTAGCATACTTGGGGCGTCATCGATATAATAGCTAGAGACAAAATGAGTGACCCAGTCTGAGCCCAGGATATTGTTTAGCAGAAGAGGGTTGGTAGGGGAGTTTCTTGATCTAATTTGTTTTACTAAGTAAGGATGAACTTAAAAAGGTATATTGGGCTTGGGTTGACACACAGGAACTCAGTAACCCTAGTGCAGGTAGGATGGCAGATGATTTTTACCAGTTCAAACAGCATGCATTTTTAGAGCCATATTTAGATTTTATTCGGATCCCAAGAGATAGGGCACTCTATATACAGTTTAGGGTTGGCTCCCTCTTAGTTCGTGAGCTAACTTCAAAATGGAGCCCACCTCGTCAGACAATCGCGGATTGCCCTTGCTGTGAGACACCAAAAGAGAGCGTGGCCCACCTCATGTTCGCATGCCCAGCATACTCCAGGGCCAGATCGAGATGGCTAAAACCAATCTGCAGATAACTGGGCACCTCGGATCATAGTGTTGCCTTGCGGATCTTAAAATCAGATTCAAGAGCTCTCTTTGTCTGTGGCGTGGCAAAGTATCTCGGCTGTATTTGGCTTGTCAGGTCCAAATTTTTGCGTAGGGAGGTATGAATTTACAACGTGAATGTATCTTTACATATTTTTAAAATGCCATCAGATAGCTTTAAAAGATGTATGCTTTTATTTTTTCTTACTAAACTAATCTCGTTTATTAAATTATATTTTAAAATGTATCAAATGTACAAATGAACTTTCCACCTTGGTCCAGGGATTACTGTGTTGTTGCTAATATTTATTAACATAACAAAATGATTAATTTTTTGTATATTGTCCCTGGATGGAATGTATATATTTACCCTTTTACTGTCTTTATGATAACTCGTATCTTTTTATTCTTGGCTTGTATGAATGAAGTTGCTTTTATGATACTTGTTATCGAAATAAAGCTATTTGACTGACTGACTGTTTTACTAAGTGCCAAAAGGATTTGCTGTCCTTTCCCCAGGCTGCATTTTCCAGCAGCCCCCAATCGTGTTTATATATTTCCCTCTTCCTATTTGAGAGCGCGATTTTATACTCACTGCGTGCAGTGGAGAGCTCACTCCTTACCATGTGCCATGCATTTAAAGCTTTCTTCAGCTTTCGATTTGCCTTAGAACAAGCCCCAACAAACCACATCGGATCCGTGTTGGATGTGTGGAATAGCTTAAGCATAGACTCCCTGATTGTACGTATTAACCTATTGTAATGCAAGTCCATCAACTCTTGTCTACTCTCAACTAAACAAGTGAGAAATACGTCTAGGTGTGACTTAAGTAGAACTGATCCTTTTTTCTATTTGGTTTTTTCAGGTGCCAAATTAATCTTAAACCATCTGGAGAGTGTTGTGTGATGGAAACTAAATTACTGTTACATGCAAGTCCCTTGATCGGTAGAAGCATGGAGGCACACAGGGCATTATGGTCTCCCCACCCTGTAGGTAAAATCTCTCCTTTAGAGAACCAGGAAATAAAATTGGGGCTTACAAGCATATGATCTATAAGAGAGGCTCTCCCCCCCCTCTAAAAGAAGGATTCGTACTATTCGCTCCTCCTCGTGTCTCGAGTAGATCGACTAAGCCATGGACGGTGAGGTACTTATGAAGCTCTGCTCCCCTTGCATCCTGAGTGGTAAATTGTCCGTCTATGTGGTTATCTTGGATCCAACTTAGCTTTGCATTGCCACAAAGAAAAAATGAACATGCAGGTGGCTATTTTCGGCCTTAGTTTGTAAGTCAGATTAAAAATTAAACAAACTGATGTAATGTGTGCAAATAGCATTAGTGAAGCCATTTTATTGGGATGCAAATTATTAGCACTAAGAAGGAAGATGACCCAGATTTAACCTGTGAAACCTCTACCTGGAGACTTAAACTGAGCCAAATAGCTAGCCCACCCACACTCTGGCCACCAGTAGAAGGAATAGTGAAGCGGGAGTAACAGGCATAACCCTTGAAATGTGATGCGATTGTAAGCCAAGTTTCCTGCAAAACAATTATGTCGAACTTGGAGACAAATGTCCTCCAGACCAAAATATTAATCTTCCCCTTAAGACCTGCTACATTCCAGCTAAGTATGGAAAGAGTTCTGTACTGTGTGGTCAATCAATCAATCAATCAATCAATCAAGCATTTGTATAGCGCGCTACTCACCCGGAGGGTCTCAAGGCGCTTGGGGGAGGGGGTCCGCTACTGTTCGAACAGCCAGGTCTTGAGTTGCTTCCTGAAGGAGAGGTGGTCTTGGGTAAGGCGGAGGTGGATGGGTAGGGAGTTCCACGTCTTGGCAGCCAGGTAGGAGAAGGATCTTCCTCCCGTTGTGGCTCTTCGGATGCGGGGGACGGCGGCGAGGGCGTGGTTGGTCGATCGTAGCTGGCGGGTGGGAGTGTAGAAGGTCAGACGGTCGTTGAGGTATCTGGGGCCTTGGTTGTGGAGAGCTTTGTGTGCGTGGGTGAGGAGTCGGAACGTGATTCTCTTGCTGACGGGGAGCCAGTGCAGGTCTCTCAGGTGTCCGGCGATGTGGCTGTGTCGGGGGATGTCCAGGATGAGTCGAGCTGAGGCGTTCTGGATGCGTTGGAGTCTTTTTGAAGTTTGGCTGTGGTTCCGGCGTAGAGGGAGTTGCCGTAGTCCAGTCGGCTGGTGACGAGGGCCTGGGTGACCGTCTTCCTGGTTTCGGTGGGGATCCACCGGAAGATCTTGCGCAGCATGCGTAGGATGTTGAAGCAAGACGAGGAGACGGCGTTGATTTGTCGGGTCATTGAGAGGGAGGAGTCCAGGATGAAGCCCAGGTTGCGTGCGTGGTCCGTTGGTCTGGGTGCGTTGCCCAGGGCAGGGGGCCACCAGGAGTCGTCCCAGGCGGAGGGTGATGATCCTAGGATGAGGACTTCCGTTTTATCTGAGTTCAGTTTCAGGCGGCTGTTCCTCATCCACTTGGCTACGTCCTTCATCCCTTCATGTAGGTTGGTTCTGGCGGTTGTGGGGTCGTTGGTGAGGGAGAGGATCAGCTGGGTGTCGTCGGCGTAGGAGATGATGTTGAGGTTGTGTTGGCGTGCGATGGCTGCGAGGGGGCTCATGTAGACGTTGAAGAGGGTGGGGCTGAGTGATGATCCTTGTGGTACGCCGCAGATGACTTCGGTGGCCTCGGAACTGAACGGGGGGAGGCGGACTCTCTGGGTTCTTCCGGCGAGGAAGGAGATGATCCACTCCAGTGCCTTCTCTCGGATTCCGCCGTTGTTCAGGCGTTGCACTAGGGTGCGGTGGCAGACTGTGTCGAACGCTGCGGAGAGGTCCAGGAGGATGAGGGCCGCTGTTTCCCCGTTGTCGAGCAGGGCTCGGATGTCGTCGGTAGCTGCGATGAGGGCGGTCTCGGTGCTGTGGTTGGCCCGGAAGCCGGACTGCGAGTGGTCGAGGGATCCATTCGTCTCGAGGAAGGCGGCCAGTTGTCTGTTGACGGTCTTCTCGATGACTTTGGCAGGAAAAGGAAGGAGCGAGATGGGGCGGTAGTTTTTGAGGTCGGTGGGGTCTGCTGACGGTTTCTTCAGTAGGGCGCTGAGTTCGGCGTGCTTCCAGCTCTCTGGGAAGGTGGCGGTGACGAAGGAGGTGTTGATGATGTCCCGGAGGTGGGGTGCGATGACGGCGTCGGCCTTGTTGAAGACGTGGTGAGGGCAGGGGTCGGTTGGTGATCCGGAGTGGATGGAGTTCATCGTGCGGATAGTGTCTTCGGTGTTGATAGGGGTCCAGGCTCGGAGGGTGGAGGTGGGGGCGTTGGAACGGTCATAGGGTACGTCGGCTGTGTGCTGAAACTGTAGTGTATGTCTGCGATCTTGCTGTGGAAGAACGAGGCGAGCGAGTTGCAGAGGTCTTGCGAGGGAGTGATGTCGTTGTTTCCGGCGCTGGGGTTCGAGAGTTCTTTGACGATGATGAAGAGTTCCTTGCTGTTGTGGGCGTTGTTGTCCAGTCGTTCCTTGAATGCGGTTTTCTTGGTGGTGTGGATCAGCTGGTGGTGTTTTCGGGTGGCGTGCTTGAGGGTGGTCATGTTGTCTGCAGTCGGGTCTCTGCGCCATGCTTTCTCGAGGGCCCGGCAGTTCTTCTTGGATATCTTGAGTTCGTTGGTGAACCAGGATGCTTTCTTGTTGCCGGGTCTGACTGGGGGGTCTTCAATGGGGCGAGGTCGTCTGCGCAGTTGGTGATCCATCTTGTGAGGTTGCTGGCGGCTTGGTTGGGGTTCGTTGAGCTGGCGGGAGGGTTCTGGCTCAGGGATGTGGTGAGTTGGTCGGTGGTGATCTTGTTCCAGCTTCTGCGTGGAAACTGTTGCGGGTGGTGGTGCGTGGTGATCCTGCTGAAGCTGAAGTGGACGCAGCTGTGGTCTGTCCAGTGGAGTCCGGTGGTGTGGCTGAAGGAGATGTCCTTGCTGGAGGAGAAGACGGGGTCAAGCGTGTGGCTGGCGAGGTGTGTGGGGGTGGTCACCAGTTGCTTGAGTCCGAGGTTGGCGAGGTTGTCCAGCAGGGTGGTGGTGTTGCGATCGTTGTTGTTCTCTAGGTGGAAGTTGAGGTCCCCAAGGAGGATGTAGTCAGCCGAGGGGAGGGCGTGCGGGCTGATGAGGTCGGCGATGTCTTCGCTGAATTGTGTGCGTGGTCCTGGGGGTCTGTAGATGAGGGTGCCTCTGAGGGTGGTCTTGGGGTCGGTGTGTATCTGGAAGTGCAGGTGTTCGCCGGCTGTGAAGGTGTCGTCGGAGTTGGTCGTGATGCGGATGGTGTTCTTGTGGACGATGGCGATGCCTCCTCCTGTCTGGTTTGCGCGGTCCCTTCGGGTGATCTTGTATCCGTCCGGGATGGCGATGGCGATGTCGGGCGCTGAGGAGGCGTTCATCCATGTTTCCGTGAGGAAAGCGACGTCTGGTG
Source organism: Calotriton arnoldi (assembly GCA_963921515.1). Classification (NCBI taxonomy): domain Eukaryota; kingdom Metazoa; phylum Chordata; class Amphibia; order Caudata; family Salamandridae; genus Calotriton; species Calotriton arnoldi. The sequence continues at coordinate 57,420 of CAWUFW010004057.1, forward strand.
ATGTGGAGTCGAGCAGGTTCCAAAGTTCCACGGCGTGTCTGTGGACGGAGCGGGTGTTGAGCAGGAAGCACTTCAGGTGGTTGCTGCTGGTGCTCGGCTTGGCGGGTGTGGTGCAGGTCCGGAGGCAGGAGAACTTGCAGGATTGGCAGGCGAAGGGTCCATGGGTGCGTCCTGGGGTGGCACGGTGGCAGCTGGGGATGCGGCCGGTGTTGAGTGCGTTGAGGGTGGCGGTGTCGTAAGTCCGGTGGGTGGGTTGGCTGCTGTGGGGGCCAGGGGGTTTGGCGCTGGGCGCGGTCCAGGCACGGAGGGGCGCAGACGGGCTTGCCTTAGGCGCGCCTTCGGCGCGCCAGCGGCGCGTCCGCTGCACGGCCGCACAGCGGCCGGCATATATGGGGAGGTGGGAGGGAGGAGCAGCTGGGAGGCGGGAGGCAGGGGCAGCGAATGGGCAGACAGGGGGGCGGGGCCGCAGGGGACGCAGCGGCGGGAGTGGCGAGAGGCAGCGAGGGGTACAAAAGGAAAAGTGGAGATAAAGCGGACACAAATACGGGCACAATTCAAAATGGGGCAGCGAGGGGTACAGAAGGAAAAGTGGAGATAAAGCGGACACAAATACGGGCACAATTCAAAATGGGGCAGCGAGGGGTACAGAAGGAAAAGGGGAGAGAAAGCGGACACAAATACGGGCACAATTCAAAATGGGGCAGCGAGGGGTACAGAAGGAAAAGTGGAGATAAAGCGGACACAAATACGGGCACAATTCAAAATGGGGCAGCGAGGGGTACAGAAGGAAAAGGGGAGAGAAAGCGGACACAAATACGGGCACAATTCAAAATGGGGCAGCGAGGGTACAGAAGGAAAAGTGGAGATAAAGCGGACACAAATACGGGCACAATTCAAAATGGGGCAGCGAGGGGTACAGAAGGAAAAGGGGAGAGAAAGCGGACACAAATACGGGCACAATTCAAAATGGGGCAGCGAGGGGTACAGAAGGAAAAGTGGAGATAAAGCGGACACAAATACGGGCACAATTCAAAATGGGGCAGCGAGGGGTACAGAAGGAAAAGTGGAGATAAAGCGGACACAAATACGGGCACAATTCAAAATGGGGCAGCGAGGGGTACAGAAGGAAAAGTGGAGATAAAGCGGACACAAATACGGGCACAATTCAAAATGGGGCAGCGAGGGGTACAGAAGGAAAAGTGGAGATAAAGCGGACACAAATACGGGCACAATTCAAAATGGGGCAGCGAGGGGTACAGAAGGAAAAGTGGAGATAAAGCGGACACAAATACGGGCACAATTCAAAATGGGGCAGCGAGGGGTACAGAAGGAAAAGGGGAGAGAAAGAGGACACAAATACGGGCACAGTTCAAATGGGGGCAGCGGGGGCACAAAAGGGAAAAGGGGAGACAAGCAAGCAATACGGGCACCGAGGCCACAAACGGAAGGGCGATCTTACCAGCAGCAGCAGCGGGCGGCCAGCACAGGCAGATCTGTGTGGTGGGGGAGCGACCTACCTGGCATGGTCATGGGTCGCTCACCTCACCGCGCTGCGGCCGCCATTTTTGGGGTGGTGGGTGGGAGGAGCAGCTGGGAGGCGGGAGGCAGGGGCAGCGAATGGGCAGACAGGGGGGCGGGGCCGCAGGGGACGCAGCGGCGGGAGTGGCGAGAGGCAGCGAGGGGTACAGAAGGAAAAGTGGAGATAAAGCGGACACAAATACGGGCACAATTCAAAATGGGGCAGCGAGGGGTACAGAAGGAAAAGTGGAGATAAAGCGGACACAAATACGGGCACAATTCAAAATGGGGCAGCGAGGGGTACAGAAGGAAAAGGGGAGAGAAAGCGGACACAAATACGGGCACAATTCAAAATGGGGCAGCGAGGGGTACAGAGTGTGAAGAGTATTTGCCGATATCTGTATAGGAGCAGTGACAGTAGGTAATACTGGTAATTTGTTGACCATAGATGTACTGTAGGGAATAGCAGATGTTGGAAGTGCCTTTATGCCGGCATGTCAATCCAGGTCAGAGAGTGCATCAAATCTGTTGGATGTAGATATGGGACACGGAACACAAGATGCATGCATTGAAACCTGGGCTCTGGCTGGTACATTAGTAGGAGATATGCTGACTGTGCCTGGCTGTTTGGAATTAACTAAACGCAATTTGTCAGACCCATGATGAGTAGAAGGATAGATATCCAATGCGCTCTGATAAATATCTAGAGAGAAATTGCATGATTGCTGCCTCAGAGAAAAATGGATTCTCTAGAAATAGCCTAGCGGAACCAGGGTAAAGGAAGTACTTGCCAAGGTACTATGTCTAGCATTAAATAACAGATAATGTACCAACTTTGGAGATCTAAATTTTACCACAATACAGTCTCCCTGGAATTCCCGATGGTTTGGCCCTATCCATGTACATCTCCTTAATGTAAGATATCTTTTGCATGAAAAAAAGACATGCCTATGTGACGAACCAGCCAGTCTGGGGTTTTATTAAAAAGTTCCTCGTAGGTTTCACGCTGGTCAGTTCTTAATGAGGGTACCCCCAACAAAACAGCCACGTAGCAGCACACAGTTGGAGGGAGATTGATAACAGGAAGTTGGGCCAGTGGCTGCATTGATAAGACTTTACCCTCTGCGCCCTCAACGGTGTATGAAAATATGGGGACTGAAGTAAGCAAATGGTCTATGTGCTGCCTAATTAATATACATTTATTTCGCAATTGGTCTATGGGAACTAATAGATTACAAGGAGCAAGTGAGGCTGTGTTGATAGACTGGGCTCCACCAGGGGTGCATTGTGTGCTTTGGCTACAAAAAATGTACTTATTTCATTGGTACTCCTTTATTGAACCCAAAACGATGACAAGAAGTGTTTAACTTGACTAAATTAAGTCTGTAACAGCTGTGTTACACTCATTCAACAAGAATATTGTACTCAAAATATCTTCTACCAAAATATTGTGTTAGTAAGTGTTGGACTTGGCCCTTTTTGCAGGGTCATCTCAGAACTTTTTGCCTTCCTCCTGTATTTTTTTCTGACCTGTTGTTGGTGGTTTTATGCCTCTGGGCACTTTACCACTGCTGATCAGTGCTAAAGTGCATATGCTCTCCCTGTAAATTGTGTTATGGATTAGTGATTCAATGATTGGCTTATTTGATTTACTTGTCAGACCCTAGTACAGTGCACTATGTGTTCCCCGGGCCTGTAAATCAAATACTGCTGGTGGGCTTGCAGCACTGATTATGCCACCCACAGAAGCAGCTTGTACAATGTGACTCAGGCCTGCCATTGCAGAGCCTGTATGCAGTCTGGGACTGCCATGTCGACTTGGCAAGTGCACACACTTGCCAGTCCCTAAACCTTCCCTTTTCTATACATTAGTCACCCCTAAGGTAGGCCCAAGGTACCCCTGTGGGCAGGGTGTATTGTATGTGAAAGGTAGGACATGCCCTGATGTGTGTGGCATGTCCTGATAGTGAAATACTGCCAATTTCGTTTTTCACTATTGCAAGGCTATCTGTTCCCATAGGACAGAATGGGGAGTTTGTTTATAACATCTTATAAACATAACTGACCCTGGTAACAAGGTAGAAAAATAAAGTTTAGTATGCCTGAACTCAGAATGTTAAAATTCATCTTTTAGTGAGGGTGATTTTTTTCACATTCTGTGTTTGAAAATACCACTTTTAGAACGTAGGTATTTTCTTGCCTAACCAACCAGTGTGCCTCTGCTAGGTTTGTGTATTGCATGTCTGGCTTTTGGGTGACAGGGGCTGGAGAAGGGCAGTGGCTCCAGAAGCCTGATGAGTCAGGGCTGGGCTGAATAGACCTGGGCTGCATTTAGAGTAGGGGGAGGAGATTTCACCTGAATGGGCCTGGTCTGCCTGCAACAATGCTGTCTCCACCACCTGCCAGGAAGCTGCACCAGTGAAGACAGAACTGGTTTTGGCTGGGTACAGACACTCTCTGCCTTCAGAGAACAAAGGATTTTGGTGTATAAAAAGAGGGACCCAGACCCCAGACTTTTAGATCACTTCTGGGAAATCAAGAGGAACCTTTGCCAAGGAGAAGAGCCGGATATGCTGAGGAGGAATCCTGCCCCTGTGCTGTTTGCTGTCTAGGGTTGGCCTGCAGTGGCTGCTTGCTGCCAAGGAAAGGAGAAAAAGGACTTTGCTGTTTGCTTTGTCACCTGCTTGAAGAAAAGATCTCCAAGGGCTTGAAACTGAGCTTGCCTCCTGTTCTGAAGACTCAGTTACACAAAGACTTCATCCCTTCTGTCTCTCTGCATCTGGAACTGCTGTTTAAGCTGCTACAGAAGGAAATTGCAACACCGATGCCGGCGAGTGACGCCGTAACCTGCACTGAAGCCGTGGGCACCGCTCGTGAAGAGCATGACGCAACGCCCCGACTTGCACCGTAGGCCCGATGCCTGCTGACGCCGTGCTGCATTGACTCCGAAGCCGTCATCGAGACCGCTGCCTGCACCGGAGCCGAGGACACCACTCGTGACGTTCACGACGTACCGTCCCGATTCGTACCGCAGCCCCGACTTCATCGACGCCGGTGCTTCATCAACGCGTAGCCGATTCTCGACGTGGGTGACTACCGAATCCATCGACATCGTGACGTCACCTCCCCGACACAGTAAGGAACCGACGTCTCACCTCCCCTGCGCTGCAGTAAGGAACAGAGGCATCACCTCCCCTGGGGTCGTAAGGAACCGACGCCGCAGGCGCCAACGAAGCATCACCTCCCCGACACCGTGCACCGTCTTTGCTTTCATCAATTCCAGGTACTGTTCTTTGTGGGTCTGCTTGACTCCGGGCCCGACGCCACGCATCTCGCGTTCGGCACCGTACTTTGGGATTTTCATCTGTCACAATGTCGTAATAACTCCAGGTGGAGTTTTTGTAGCTAGATCCTTTATTTGAGTGAAGAACCTATTTTCAAGGATATTTTTGATACTGTATTGTGGATTTTTGTCGTTTGGTCTTGTTTTGGTTTAGATAAAGATTACTTATTTTTCTAAACTGGTGTGGTGTCCATTTGTAGTGTTTTCACTGTGTTACTGTATGTGTTCACAAATACTTTACACACTGGCTCTGAGATAAGCCTGTCTGCTCGTGCCAAGCTACCAAGGGGGTGAGCAGGGGTTATTTTAGGAATGTATCCCCCTTACCCTGACTAGAAGCAAGGGTCCCTTCTTGAACAAAGGTACCTACCTCTGCCAACTAGAGACCCCCATTTCTAACAGTAAGTATATATATATTCACTGAAAAAACCATAGGTTTTAGGGACAGTTATAGTTAGTTGGATATTGCACTCGTACAAAGCCCGTGAAATTCCCCGTTATAGTTAGTTCAGCTAACTATAACTCACGCCCCGCAATGCACTGCTGATGATGTCACATATTACATCACTCATGACATGGTCAGTGACATCACTGATGACATCACTGATGACATCTCAAATGACATCACTGATGACATCATCCAGTGACTGTGTGTTTCTGTAAAGTTTAAATATTTTTAATATATATAGGGAAAGGCGCATTGAAGAATGAGAGGGTGTATAAGTGTCTGTATGGATGATTTAGTAGGTGCGTGACTAACTCTATAAGTGAGTGATTAAACGTATCTTACTGAATGCATGGGTTAGTGACTAAACTGGGTGAATGTCTGTATCCGTCTGTCTGTTGCTGTGTAAGTGGCTGCATGGGTTTGTGAATAGCTACATGAGTGTCTATATGAGTTATTGATTGGTTGTCTGAGTATCTGTATGGGTGCCTAAGTGTTTGTGTGGGTGGGGTGTGTGCGACTCTGTGCATATATGTGTGAGTGGGTGATTCACTGGGTGGATGGTTTCAAGAGTGCATCTGTGATAGACTGTATGGGTGGGTAAGTGTGTGTAAGAGTGTGTTAGTGAGTGAATGTATGTCCCAGTGGTACATGTGTGAGTAACTACATATGTGAAAGGCAGTATATATGTGTGTTGGAGTATATAAATAGCTATAAGCGAGAGTGTATGATTGTGAGAGTGACTGTATGGATGAGTGTGTGCTTGTATCAGTGATTGTATAAGAGCGTAAGAATGTGCTAGTATTTGTATGAGTATGTGAGCTGGTGTGTGGATAACTGTATAGGTGAGTAAATGGCAGTGTGTTTAATTATTTGCATGACTGACTAGGTGTGTGAGTACCTCTATGGATGACTGGCGGTGTTTGAGTGTCTATATAGGAGTATGAGTGCATATGATAGTCCTGTACTGAGTGACCGTAAGTATGAGTGACTGTACGGGTGAGTGAGTGGATGTGTGTGTAGACCTAAGAATCAGTGAGTGGGTATGTAGTTATTGGTGTTGGAGTGTCTATGGTTTTGCGAATGGCAGTCTGTAATTTAGAGTGGGTGTATCAAAGGTTATATTAGGGTGTGAGGAGGTGCATCAGATTATCACGTGGATGATGTCATCAGTGATGTCATCAGTGATGTCATTTGAGATGTCATCAGTGATGTCATCAGTGATGTCACTGACCATGTCATGAGTGATGTAATATGTGACGTCATCAGCAGTGCATTGCGGGGGCGCAAGTTATAGTTGGCTGAACTAACTATAATGGGGGAATTTCACGGGTTTTGTACGAGTGCAATGTCCAACTAACTATAACTGTCCCTAAAACCTATGGTTTTTCAGTGAATTTGTAAGGTTTTTTAAATAATAATTTCTAACTATAACATGCCTGAAACCTATGGTTTTTTCAGTGAATTTCAAAGGTTTTTTAAATGCTAATTCCTAACTATAACATGTCTGAAACCTATGTTTTTTTTCAGTGAATTTCAAAGGTTTTGTAAATGACAATTTTTAAATGTATTAATTGTTATATTTATTTTTTTAATACTGATTTACTACATTTTTTTAAACTATTTATTTTTAGATATTTTATTTTTTAAGTTACATTGTAATTATATTATACATTACATTACAAAATATACTTTCTCAGAATGAATTACTTTAGTTTAAATACTTTGCAAATAGGCAATAGACTTTTAAGTACAGTAGTTACAGTTGTTGCAATGGGCAACACAATTTCAAACACAATGCAACATTGAGCTCAATGTGAATTTCTACTTAAATGCAATTAGTTACTTTATGGATTACTTTTCTAACCACAGGACTGGATCCTAGATTCAGTCCTGGGACATCTCCTGTAAACAGTTGAGTAAAAGCGTTTTGGTTACAGTAGTGATTTTAAAGGAATATTATTGTATTTTAAAAGTTGACACTTGAAACTTTTTCACATAGAATCACCAATGTTATCCTATGGGAGGAAATTCACTTAGCAGGTAAGTAGTGTTATCGTTACTTTTTCTTACTCAGTGGTGGATCCTGGATCCAGCACTGGTGCATCTCCTGTAAACAGTTGAAAGAATGCGTTTAAGTCATACAGGCGATTTTTAAGGAATATTTGTAGTTTGTGAAAATCAACACTTTGAAACTTTTCTGCTGAAAACCAGACAATGGATTCCTATGGAAGGAAATACAAGTTACTAGTAAGTACGGTTAGAATTACTTTTCAGGATTAGTACTGGGCTCAAAGATGCAGCACTGAGGTCTCTCCTGATAACAGGTGAGTAAATCGGAATTCGTAGTTCTGCTGATTTTAGAGGAATATTTGTATGTTTCAAAAATCGACAGAAACTTTTTCAGCAAAAAGCAGGCAATGATACCCTATGGAAGGAAATTCAAGTTACTGGTAAGTACGGTTAAAATTACTTTTCAGGATCAGTACTGGGCTCAAAGATGCAGCACTGAGGTCTCTCCTGATAACAGGTGAGTAAATCGGAATTCGTACTTCGGCTGATTTAAGAGGAATATTCTAAAGTTCCAAAACTCCACACTTAGAAGAATTTCCAAGTGAAACCAGTCAATGTTAGCCTATGGAAGGAAATTCAAGTTACTGTAAGTACGGTTAGAATTACTTTTCAGGATCAGTACTGGGCTCAAAGATGCAGCACTGAGGTCTCTCCTGATAACAGGTGAGTAAATCGGAATTCGTAGTTCAGCTGATTTTAGAGGAATATTTGCACAATGGTGAAGGAAGGGGGTGGGGCCTGAGGTGACATGTCTGCAAACACGCCCTGTGGTGCGTTTTAAGTTGGAGAATTAATTCCTCCTCAATCCTGAGGGTCCCTAGGGGCCAACTAGTCCACCAGGAACCTCCAGTATGCGCCAGAGGCTGCGTTGCAGAGAGGTGTACAGAGGCCACGCCCCTTTTTACAACACTCTGCAACGCAGCTCCGTGTCGCTTACTGGAGGTACCTGGTGGGCTAGTTGGCCCCCAGGGACCCTCAGGATTGAAGAGGATTTAATTCCCCATCTTAAAATGCGCAACGGGGCCTGTTTGCACACATGTCACCTGAAGCCCCGCCCCTCCCTTCACCACTGTGCAAACGCGCCCGTGGCGCATTTTAAGTTGGGGATTAAGTCCCCTTGAATCCTGAGGGTCCCTGGAGTCCAACTAGCCCACCATGTACCTCCAAAAAGCGCCATAGGGCTGCGTTGCAGAGAGGTGTAAAAAGGGGCATGGCCTCTGTACACCTCTCTGCAACGCAGCCCCCTGGTGCATACTGGAGGTTCCTGGTGGGCTAGTTGGCCCCCAGAGACCCCCAGTATTCAAGGGGAATTCGTTCCCCATCTGCAAATGCGCCAGGGGGCGCGTTTGCAGACTCCTGCAGGGTGGGGGCGGGGCCTCCGGCACGATGCCCGTCTTTTTTATTTTTTTCTTTATTTTTTTTTGTATGCCCTTCCCTTGGCCTCTTTTGGCCCCGGGGACCCCATTCCCCGGGCCATGAGGATTTTCATTTTTTTTAAAAATTAAAATAAAACGGGAAGTGGGCCGCGTGGCCCCCCTTCCCTGGGCCTATTTTGGCCCCGGGAACCCCATCCCCCGGGGCATGCCCTCTTTTTTTAAAATTTTAAATATTTGGAGGGGGGCTGCGTGGCCCCCCTCCTCAGGCCATTTAAGGCCCCGGGGACCCCATCCCCCGGGGACGGCCTTTCCGTTTTTTTAATTTTTTAATTTATTTTTGGGGAGGGGGGCTGCGTGGCCCCCCTCCTAGGCCACTAATAGCCCCGGGGACCCCATCCCCCAGGGCCTGGCCACTCGTTGGGGACCGTGGGGGGGTCCCCAATCCCCGTACGGTCCCGCCAGCTCCCCGAGTCCTGCGGGAGCCAGCATTGCTTTTCCATAAGGGGAGCTGCTGACATGCAGCTCCCCTTATGGAAAAGCAATCTGCTTTGCTTCATTGAAGCGAGAGCAGGTTTTCCCTGCTCTCGCTTCAATGAAGCAAAGCAAGTTTGCAATCACAGGACGGGAGCCGCGAGGCTCCCGTCCTGTGATTGCAAACAGCAGTGTCCCAGGGGTAGGCACCCCGGGACACTGCAGGAGCCGGCCCTGGGGGGTGGCGGTCCCCAGGGCCACCACAGGCTCCAGGTGGGGGCTGCGCGGCCCCCCTCCCTTCACTTGCACAGCCCTGGGGAGGTGGTGGTCCCCGGGGCTTCGGGGGTCCGAAACAGACCCCCAAACTTCTTTCTAAGTGCCCCGGGGAGGTGGCGGTCCCGGGCGTGTGGGGGCTGGAGCCCCCACACAGGTTATTAAAAATAAAAAAAGAAGCCCTGGGGGTGGCGGTCCCCGGGGATGCGGGAGGCGGAGAGCCCTCCGGCACCATTTTTATTTAAAGCCCCGGGGGTGGCGGTCCCCGGGGCTTGGGGGGCCTAGAGGCCCCCATAAAGTATAAACCCACCCCCGCATGCCCCCGGGACTTGGGCCACCCGGGGGCAAAACAGCATCGAAGCGCGGGAGACCGCGCTTTGATTTTTCTTTTTATTGGCGGGATCCGCGCACCCTAAGCGCATCCCGCCGATTTTTTTTTTTTTAAATGCTTTTTCTGCCCATGGGGGTCCTTGTGGGACCCCCTGAGCAGACCTAGGGGGTCAGGGTGTTTCTACCCTGCCCCCTTTGTGCGTTTTGCGCACTTGTTTCTTTTTTTTATCTCGGCGGGATCTGCACACCCTAAGCACATCCCGCTGATTTAAAAAAAAATAAAAAATGCTTTTTCTGCCCAGGGGTCCTTGTGGGACCCCTGAGCAGACCTAGGGGTCAGGGTGTTTCTACCCTGCCCCTTTTTGCGCTTTGCGCACTTGTTTCTGTCCCTCGGTTCTACCGAGGGACAAAATGGCTGCCAACACTTCCTGATTTGGAGTGTTGACAGCCACTTGACAGCCAATTAGCTTGCAGCTCGTGATCGGGAGGGTACGCGGACCCTACTCGGCCATAGATATATATGTGACTTTACTTTTGATTTTCTCAGGAACTACTGAACGGATTTACACCATTTAAGCAAAAGGCACGACACTGAACTAAGGGCTTCCTCTTTGCCATATTTGGTGTAATTCCGTTCAGCAGTTCGGGCTGTAGCTGCGACTAAAGGTTCCTATGGAAAAATGAATGGGGAAAACGCGTTTTGGGACCCCCCTTTTTTCTCGGCCCCCGCTTGACGAATCACCCCGAGACTTTCAGGATAGGAGCGGACCGGAGCGCCCCAACAAGTTGGAAACTTTGCAAAGATTCGTCAACCGGCGCCGAAGTTATTTCAAATAGAATCTTGCGGATTTCCTATGGAAAATAGGTCCTAACTATAACTATCTACTGGCGACCGCCAGTAGATAATATATATATATATATTCACTGAAAAAACCATAGGTTTTAGGGACAGTTATAGTTAGTTGGACATTACACTCGTACAAAACCCGTGAAATTCCCCCGTTATAGTTAGTTCGGCTAACTATAACTCGCGCCCCCGCAATGCACTGCTGATGATGTCACATATTACATCACTCATGACATGGTCAGTGACATCACTGATGACATCACTGATGACATCACTGATGACATCTCAAATGACATCACTGATGACATCACTGATGACATCATCCAGTGACTGTGTGTTTCTGTAAAGTTTAATTTTGTTTTATATATATGCCAAGCTGTATTGAGGAATGAGTGGGTGTATAAGTGTCTGTATGGAGGATTTAGTAGGTACGTGACTGACTGTATAAGTGAGTGATTAAACGTATCTTACTGAATGCATGGGTTAGTGACTAAACTGGGTGAATGTCTGAATCCGTCTGTCTGTTGCTGTGTAAGTGGCTGCATGGGTTTGAGAATAGCTACATGAGTGTCTATATGAGTTATTGATTGGTTGTCTGAGTATCTGTATGGGTGCCTGAGTGTTTGTGTGGGTGGGGTGTGTGCGACTCTGTGCATAGATGTGTGAGTGGGTGATTCACTGGGTGGATGGTTTCAAGAGTGCATCTGTGATAGACTGTATGGGTGGGTAAGTGTGTGTAAGAGTGTGTTAGTGAGTGAATGTATGTCCCAGTGGTACATGTGTGAGTAACTACATATGTGAAAGGCAGTATATATGTGTGTTGGAGTATATAAATGGCTATAAGTGAGAGTGTGTGATTGTGAGAGTGGCTGTATGGATGAGTGTGTGCTTGTATCAGTGATTGTATAAGAGCGTAAAAATGTGCTAGTATTTGTATGAGTAAGTGAGCTGGTGTGTGTATGACTGTATAGGTGAGTAAATGGCAGTCTGAATAATTATTTGCATGACTGACTAGGTGTGTGAGTACCTCTATGGATGAGTGGCGGTGTGTGAGTGTCTATATAGGAGTATGAGTGCATATGATAGTCCTGTACTGAGTGACCATAAGTATGAGTGACTGTACGGGTGAGTTAGTGGATGTGTGTGTAGACCTAAGAATCAGTGAGTGGGTATGTAGTTATTGGTGTTGGAGTGTCTATGGTTTTGCGAATGGCAGTCTGTTATTTAGAGTGGGTGTATCAAAGGTTATATTAGGGTGTGAGGAGGTGCATCAGATTATCACGTGGATGATGTCATCAGTGATGTCATCAGTGATGTCATTTGAGATGTCATCAGGGATGTCATCAGTGATGTCACTGACCATGTCATGAGTGATGTAATATGTGACGTCATCAGCAGTGCATTGTGGGGCGCGAGTTATAGTTAGCCGAACTAACTATAACGGGGGAATTTCACGGGTTTTGTACGAGTGCAATGTCCAACTAACTATAACTGTCCCTAAAACCTATGGTTTTTTCACTGAATTTCAAAGGTTTTTAAATGCTAATTTCTAACTATAACGTGTCTGAAACCTATGGTTTTTTCAGTGAATTTCAAAGGTTTTTTAAATGCTAATTTCTAACTATAACTGTCCCTAAAACCTATGGTTTTTTCAGTGAATTTCAAAGGTTTTTTAAATGCTAATTCCTAACTATAACATGTCTGAAACCTATGTTTTTTTCAGTGAATTTCAAAGGTTTTGTAAATGACAATTTTTAAATGTATTAATTGTTATATTTATTTTTTGGATACTGATTTACTACATTTTTTAAACTATTTTTACATATTTTATTTTTTAAATTACATTGTAATTACATTATACATTACATTACAAAATATACTTTCTCTGAATGAATTACTTTAGTTTAAATACTTTGCAAATAGGCAATAGACTTTTAAGTACAGTAGTTACAGTTGTTGCAATGGGCAACACAATTTCAAACACAATGCAACATTGAGCTCAATGTGAATTTCTACTTAAATGCAATTAGTTACTTTATGGATTACTTTTCTAACCACAGGACTGGATCCTAGATTCAGTCCTGGGACATCTCCTGTAAACAGTTGAGTAAAAGCGTTTTGGTTACAGTAGTGATTTTTAAGGAATATTATTGTATTTTAAAAGTTGACACCGAAACTTTTTCACATAGAATCACCAATGTTATCCTATGGGAGGAAATTCACTTAGCAGGTAAGTAGTGTTATCGTTACTTTTTCTTACTCAGTGTTGGATCCTGGATACAGCACTGGTGCATCTCCTGTAAACAGTTGAAAGAATGTGTTTAAGTCATACAGGCGATTTTTAAGGAATATTTGTAGTTTGTGAAAATCGACACTTTGAAACTTTTCTGCTGAAAACCAGACAATGGATTCCTATGGAAGGAAATATAAGTTACTGGTAAGTATGGTTAGAATTACTTTTCAGGGTCAGTGCTGGGCTAAAAGATGCAGCACTGGGTTCTCTCCTGATAACAGGTTAGTAAATCGGAATTCGTAGTTCGGTTGATTTTAGAGGAATATTTGTATGTTTCAAAAATGGAAACTTAGAAACTTTTACAGCAAAAAGCAGGCAATGATATCCTATGGAAGGAAATTCAAGTTACTGGTAAGTACGGTTAAAATTACTTTTCAGGATCAGTACTGGGCTGAAAGATGCAGCACTGAGGTCTCTCCTGATAACAGGTGAGTAAATCGGAATTCGTATTTCGGCTGATTTTAGAGGAATATTATAAAGTTCCAAAACTGCACACACAGAAGAATTTCCAAGTGAAACCAGTCAATGTTAGCCTATGGAAGGAAATTCAAGTTACTGGTAAGTACGGTTAGAATTACTTTTCAGGATCTGTACTGGGCTGAAAGATGCAGCACTGAGGTCTCTCCTGATAACAGGTGAGTAAATCGGAATTCGTATTTCGGCTGATTTTAGAGGAATATTATAAAGTTCCAAAACTGCACACACAGAAGAATTTCCAAGTGAAACCAGTCAATGTTAGCCAATGGAAGGAAATTCAAGTTACTGGTAAGTACGGTTAGAATTACTTTTCAGGATCTGTACTGGGCTGAAAGATGCAGCACTGAGGTCTCTCCTGATAACAGGTGAGTAAATCGGAATTCGTAGTTCTGCTGATTTTAGAGGAATATTTGTATGTTTCAAAAATCGACACTTAGAAACTTTTTCAGCAAAAAGCAGGCAATGATATCCTATGGAAGGAAATTCAAGTTACTGGTAAGTACGGTTAAAATTACTTTTCAGGATCAGTACTGGGCTGAAAGATGCAGCACTGAGGTCTCTCCTGATAACAGGTGAGTAAATCGGAATTCGTAGTTCGGCTGATTTTAGAGGAATATTTGCACAATGGTGAAGGAAGGGGTGGGGCCTGAGGTGACATGTCTGCAAACACACCCAGTGGCGCGTTTTAAGTTGGAGAATTAATTCCTTCTCAATCCCGAGGGTCCCTAGGGGCCAACTAGCCCACCAGATACCTCTAGGATGCCCCAGACAGCTGCGTTGCAGAGAGGTGTTCAGAGGCCACGCCCCTTTTACAACACTCTGCAACGCAGCTCCGTGGCGCTTACTGGAGGTACCTGGTGGGCTAGTTGGCCCTCAGGGACCCTCAGGATTGAAGGGGATTAATTCCCCATCTTAAAACGCGCCACGAGGCCTGTTTGCACACATGTCACCTGAAGCCCCCCTCCCTTCACCACTGTGCAAACGCGCCCCGTGGCGCGTTTTAAGTTGGGGGATTAAGTCCCCTTGAATACTGAGGGTCCCTGGGGGCCAACTAGCTCACCATGTACCTCCAAAAGCGCCACAGAGCTGCGTTGCAGAGAGGTGTAAAAGGGGCGTGGCCTCTGTACACCTCTCTGCAACGCAGCCACCCTGGCGCATACTGGAGGTTCCTGGTGGGCTAGTTGGCCCCCAGGGACCCCCAGTATTGAAGGGGAATTCGTTCCCCATCTGCAAACGCGCCGACGGGCGCGTTTGCAGAGTGGTAAAGGAAGGGGGCGGGGCTTGCGGCCCAAACGTTTTTTTTGTTGTTTTTTTTTGTTTTTTTCCCCAAGGGGGCTGTGTGGCCCCCTTACTTTTCCTATTTTTGGGCCCCGGGGACCCCATCCCCGGGGCATGGCCACACTTTTAAATAAATTTTTAAGGAGGGGGCTGCGTGGCCCCCCTCCTCAGGCCTCCTTTTGCCCCGGGGACCCCATCCCCCGGGGCAGGCCTGTATTTTTTTTTTTTTTTTTAATTATTATTTTTGGGGAGGGGGCCGCGTGGCCCCCTCCCGAGCCACTACTTGCCCGGGGACCCCATCCCCCGGGGCTGGCCCTCTCCGTTGGGGACTGTGGGGGTCCCCAATCCCCCCACAGTCCCGCCGGGTCCCCGCGTCCCTTGGGAGCTGGCATTGCTTTTCCACATGGGGAGCTGCTAACATGCAGCTCCCCATGTGGAAAAGCAATTTGCTTTGGATATTGGAAGCGAGAGCAGGTTTCCTGCTCTCGCTTCCAATATCCAAAGCAGTTTGCTATGACAGGACGGGAGCCGCGAGGCTCCCGTCCTGTCATAGCAAACTACAGTGTCCCGGGGGTAGGCACCCCGGGACACTGCAGGAGCCGGCCCTGGGGGGTGGTGGTCCCCAGGGCCATTACAGGCTCTGGGAGGGGGGCCGCGCGGTCCCCCTCCCTCCATTGACAAAGCCCCAGGGAGGAGGTGGTGGTCCCCGGGGCTCTGGGGGTCCGTAATGGACCCCCATATTGACATTTTAAGTGCCCCCCCACACAGGTAAATTTTAAAAAAATTATTAAAAAAGCCCCGGGGAGGTGGCGGTCCCCGGGGCTGCGGGAGGGCCGAGAGCCCTCCTGCACCATTTATTTTTAAAGCCCCGGGGGGTGGTGGTCCCCGGGGCTTGGGGGGGCCTTAGAGGCCCCCCACATATTATAAATACCCCCCCCATGCCCCCGGGACTTGGCCCACCCGGGGGCCAATTAACAACAAAGCGCGGGAGACCGCGCTTCGTTTTTTGTTTTTTTCGGCGGGATTCGGCTAAGCGCATCCCGCCGATTTTTTTTGTTGAAAAAATGCTTTTTTCTGCCCAGGGGACCTTGTGGGACCCCCTGAGCAGACCTAGGGGGTCAGGGTGTTTCTACCCTGCCCCTTTGTGCTTTTGGCGCACTTGTTTCTTTTTTTTCTCGGTGGGATTCGCGCACCCTAAGCACATCCCGCCGATTTTTTTTTTAAATGCTTATTTCTGCCCAGGGGGTCCTTGTGGGACCCCCTGAGCAGACCTAGGGGGTCAGGGTGTTTCTACCCTGCCCCCTTTTTGCGCTTTGCGCACTTGTTTCTGTCCCTCGGTTCTACCGAGGGACAGAAACAAGTGCGCAAAGCGCAAAAAGGGGGCAGGTTAGGGCCAAAATGGCTGCCAACACTTCCTGATTTGCAGTGTTGACAGCCAATTAGCATGCAGCTCGTGATCGGGAGGGTACGCGGACCCTACTCGGCCATAGATATATATGTGATTTTATTTGTGATTTTCTCAGAAACTACTGAACGGATTTACACCATTTAAGCAAAAGGCACGACACTGAACCAAGGGCTACCTCTTTGCCAAATTTGGTGTAATTCCGTTCAGCAGTTCGGGCTGTAGCCGCGATGAAAGGATCCTATGGAAAAATGAATGGACCCCCCTTTTTTCTCGGCCCCCGCTTGACGAATCAACCCGAGACTTTCAGGGTAGGAGCGGAGCGGAGCGCCCCAACAAGTTGGAAGCTTTCGCGAAGATTCGTCAACCGGCGCAAGAGTTATTTCAAATAAAATGTCGCGGATTTCCTATGGAAAATAGGTCCTAACTATAACTATCTTCTGGCGACCGCCAGTAGATAATATATATATATATATATATATATATATATATATATATATATATATATATATATATACTGCATTTGCTGTTGCAAAACACTTGCAGTTTACCACCTACTTGAAGTAGGTGGTAAGCCACACGCAAATTGGAAAGGGTCACCAGGGGACACCTTAATCTTTGTGAATGGAAGCAAAAATATTTTTAAGAACAGGCAGTGGTCCCACGGATCACTGCCTACTCTTAAAAAATGAAACAGAAATGTTTCATTTTCCTTTTTTAAATGCATCCTGTTTTGCTTTAAGGAAAATGGGCTGCATTTTTTTTCCAAAAAATCTGCTTTATTGAAAAAAAGAAGTCACAGACATGGTGGTCTGCTGACCCCAGCAGGCCACCATCCCTGCAAGTGCTGGCCATTCCCAATGGGTCGCAAATTGCAACCTGCCTCATGAATATTGATGAGGCAGGTCATTTGCGACCTCATTAGGAATCGCAAACAGTGTCTGAGACACTGTTGTACATTCCATCATGCGAGTTGCAAAACGTCACAATTTGCGACTCGCAAAATGGAATGGTCGTACGTCTGGCCCTTGGTTATTAATTTGGGAGAGGGTGACCCCAAATAAATGTAATAAACACAATCTGGTTAGGTCAAAACACAGTTTTGAAAGAATCTCTATTCACCCACTGGTAGATAATAGTGCAAGCAGCTGGCAGTTCAGAGAGAAGTGTGTCTTAAGTTCAAGCAATACCAGCATTTTCAAAGTACACAAAATAAAATTCCCAAAGCAATTTAAAAAAAATAGAGAAAAACATAATGTACAAAAGAAACCAAAACCTTGAATAAAGGAGACCACAGATATGATTATTTGAAGTTTAAAGACAAAAAGTGCCATTGAAGAAAACAGCAGTTCACCTAGCACAATTTTTGGCCAACCATGATGAAGTGAAGGGCAAAAACACCAATGGGTCTTACTGGTCAAAGTTTTTACCTTCGATCTTAGGTCATCAGAGTTTGGTGAGTGGCCCGAAGGCTGCCAGGGTGGAGGAGGTCAGTACTCTGGCTGACTACTGTCTGCAATATTTAAGGATCTCCTCTGGCCTGCCAGGGGTCTCTTTGCCTTTAAAGGAGCCATTATCACAGAGGCTCATCTGAAGGCACTAAAAGTTCTGTGTAATACAGAAAGGAACTCCCAAAGCAGGAGTTTGTTCTTGTAAAATGTACTACTAATGTACCTGACATGCAGGGATTTTTCTCCCATGGAATGAGAGTCATATTCCGCTTTTTTATGCTCAAGACGTCCCACTTTCCCTGGCATACATTTGTAGAGAAGTTCTCTGTCCACCAGACTCTAAATAACCCCTTTGGGCTCTGAAATGGAAATCAAAATCTCCCAGTGAGGCAAGGTTACAACTGTGGCCGGGCTGGTTCCTTCGAAGTCAGGTATGTAGTAGTTGAGCTCCCACTGACGCCATCTGATCTGGTGCCAAAAGCTCCACACGGGGCAAAGCTGGATTTCATGGCTGCTGGGCGTATTTCACTGGAGGATAGATTTGCCATGTTTCCCTATTTCAATGTTTTACTTTCCTTTTGGTAAATTGTTAACGCAAACGGATCATAATTACCTGAAGTGTTGTAACAGCTTAATTTCAGGAATTTCATGTAACAAGCGTAATGCATAATTCCTGAAGTTACGTGATTTATGCCTGCAAAGTTTAAATTTCAGCCGGGCGTACAAAACATTTGATAAGATACAGAGTATACACACACATTTTATTCGAACTGTAACCTTCTAGCACCTACAAATTCTAAAATTGCTTGAGGCTATATTTCTGCCTTAGTAGGTACCACAACCTCTAATGTGTCTTGTTGTTCACCATTGTATTTGCCCTCTGTTTCCCATAACCAGAGAAAGATCTACTCATTTTTAAAAGACAAGCATTTGCAATGCAATCGGTCTCGCCTTTGGGACCTTATATGTATTTAGCTATGCAGCACATTAGCCTGGGTGCTGAAACATCTACTGTTCTTTAACATGGAGGGAAAGTAAGCACCAAACTGCGTGACACACCAGGTATGGGAACACATGGAGAGAAATATTGCCTTTCAGCAGGAAATGGTATAGTCCAAAGCTCTGTTTTTAATATAAAATCAGGGCCTTCGGTGGTCATATCACTGAAAATACAAAATTACAAAATATTATTGTCTACGGGTGCTCGTGGAAGACAATTTCTATGGACTGGAATCTAGAGAATGCTAAAGTGATTCTGGTATTTTACTGACCTCTGCTGGTCGTTTTCTATCAAGAAAGTTAAATAGAGGCAGTTGCCAGAAAAATTTAAAAAAGAAAGTCCCTCAGCAGAAAGCAATTCTGGTATTTTACTGACCTCTACTGGTCGTTTTCTACCAAGACAGTTAAATAAGGCAGTTGAACAAGCTGAAAGCAATTCTTGTATTTTACTGACCTCTACTGGTCGTTTTCTATCAGGACAGTTAAATAGATCCAGTTGAACAGAAACAAAGTCCCTAAGCGGAAGCAGGCAAGTCCTAGGGCTGATCTCCGGAGCCCACAAAGTACAAACACATATAAGTATATACTAAAGTATATACAGGAGGTCTGGAATGCTCGACCTAAAAAAGGGTCTCGTTTAAAATATGGCAGGCGGCTTGCTGGCTAGCGAGGTCGGCAGAGGCTGTTGCCTACATCCCCCTGGTAGAAGACTGCCTCCCAGATTTAAAGAACCCACTACCAGGCAGGCATCTCTGTACTTTCAGGGAAGCCACAACTGCAGTGGCTCCATTAAAGGCATTGTTCCTTCGTCGCACAAGTGCCATGTGTGATGCATCAGCAAGACAAAACAATTTGTACTATAGGAATAAACTCCCAAAGTTGGAATTTTTTCTTGCAAACCAAATACCAATGGCCCCATTGTCCATGCAGTTGGCTGCTCAAACCTGGGAGCCATTGTGCGATGTCTCTACCTGGGACCGCAAGGTGTGTCCCAGGGTAGAGAAGTTTAGCAACAGTTGTCCCAACCTAGGCATGGCAATGTCACTGCCACTGTTGAAGAGTGTTTATAACCCTTGATGTATAATGAAACAGATGATCTGAAATTGCTAGAGACCAATCTATTTAGTCTATATTTAGATTTTAACTTGTATATACCTTATGAATTGTATATGTATTGTATGAGATATTATGTGTTTGCACTTTAATGGTGATGTAATATATGTATTTATATATATATCTGTTCAGTTACTGTCTTACACATTGTAATGTCTATTTTTTGTTTTATTGTATTTTTTGAACTGTCTGTATATTAAATGTGTTGCGAATTTCCCTTCTTTTTGACAATAATATTTGTACGATTGATACCCTGTATGGGATAACAATTGAAATTGATTTACCTGTTAAACAAAATATTAATTAAAAAAATAAGTATCACAAGTTCTCTGTTCACACTTGGCCTATATTGTGTAACTAAATGAAAATCAATTGGTTGCCAAGGGGTTCTTTGTTGCATTGTTGAATTGTTCCCTGCCCTTGGAACCTTGATCCTTCACCAGGCGGTCCTTATTTCTCTACATTGACTGCCACTGTGACCCCAGTCTTCGGGTGCCAGGAGATGGGTCAAGGGTGTCTGCCAGCCGAGCCTGCTAGGAGACCCTCCTCCTCTCCCTGGTCTCTAAATGGAGCAGGAAGCTGTGAGTTTGATAGTGCATCTGCTGTTTTAATGCAGATTCAGTTTCACGACACTCTAAATGACACCCTGCTATGAAATTACGTTTAGTGAGTGTGATTACTTGCCAAACTTTATCTAAAAATCAAACCTAGGCTATTACCAATTTATAGAGTAAGCCTGAACTGTTCGTCCTATTGACATTTGTATCAATCACGTGTACAAAGGGGACAACTTGCTTCCCTTGTTTGGATTTAAGTGTAACTGAGACCATGGGACAATGGCACTAAATTGCTGAATTTATTATGAATACTACTTAGTAGATATCCTCTGACCCAGGACACAGAGATGAGGATTCACCTTCTTTCTAACAGATTCTATGCTCTCTGGCAAAGTAACACAAGGACACATTACTATGGTAAATTGCACCAATAAGGTGAATCTAGCTGTCCTTGCACATTTGAAACCTGTTCACAATGGATACTTCCGTGCCTGTCTACAGATACTCATGTCTAAGAGCCAGCTGCCCTAAGGTGGGTCCAAAGATCGTCCAAGACACCCAGCTGTACACTTACATGAATTCCTGCAACATGGTACTACCGCCAATGGACCCAACTAGCAGCCGGTGTGGAACTGATCATGTTTTTTAGAATATCGGGGGCTCACATTGCAGCTTTGGAAAGTGGTGTAAGGTGCTGCGTTTCTGTTCATAGCTCGACAAGAGAAGTTCCTATACTAGGTTAAATGAAACCTGAAAGGCTGCATCACGGTTTCAACCAGAGACACATAAGAGAAAAATGGCCGATACTGCAAGCGGGGGAAATGGTTCCCTGTCCCTGGTTGGGTTCAAAAAGACAGAAATGAACGGGGTGACGTGGTCCCCAACCCGTGAGCTCTGGTGCGACTGCACCTGAATACTCATGGACGCTGCAACCCTACTTTCGGTGCAGAGTGGGTAAATCCCACATGTGCCGAACTGGGGACGGCAGCAGAGGTGAGACGGGGCAACGTCAGTTCATCCCCTGATCATGCATTCCTAGGTAAAACCTAAATCCGTTAATCCTCCCGCAATTTAGTGTTCCAGACTGAAGTTCCTCCAAGGATTTCCCTGGATGTTTCATTGTTGACCTGAACTGTTCCAGCTCGTGTTTTCAATCATCAAAAGCATGCCATGCAGTATAATGTTTGCTTTTATGCGATCTAATAAAAAAAGAACTCTTCAAAATAAACAGAATTGTAGCTAAATGCCATTTAGTCCCACATCTCTGGAGTCAAAATATTGGTATTGCTTTCTGCAGGAGAAGGGTCCGGCAGGCACACCCGAGAAGCAGCTCACAGCAAAACAACTTTTTATAAAAATCACACGTGGTATATTGTAATGAGTTTCCTTAAAGTGTAGCAATTTCGTGTAGAAGGACCTGTCAATAAGTGATGAAGCACTTGTGGGTGCAGTTGTTTTCTTAAAGCATCTTCCTTTGGTCATTGGTGCAGTGCTTAATTTGAGCAGGTGGTTGCCGGTGGGAGGCACCGGCACTTATAATTGGGTTCCAGCACTTATTTTTCTGCATCAGGCACTTATTGCGAGCCAAAGACGCATATGGGCAAGACGGGGAAGAGAAAGACGGAAAAGTGTCACAAAGGGAGAGAGTAGAAAGTTGCAAGCGTGAGCTGAAGAGGCAGGGAGACACTGTAAATGGATTAAAGAGGCCCGAGATGGCTTTAGGAATAGCTACCTCAGTATTTTGTGCTTGCACATTTAATTGCAGCAGCAACGTGTTTCAGAGGAGAGAGCTTTGAGCACCGGCACGTTTTTATTTACAAATTAAGCACTGCATTGGTGTAACACGCATTGATGCAACACAGTCCCCTGCTGAATGAGATCACAGTCCGCCGACGTCTCCCAAATCTCAGTGATATATATTCATTGGCCTTGGGGAAAAAGGGTTTTCTCTGAAGGGTTGAGGGCCACCCCCTCTGCAGGGGTCTGCGTTATGCCCTGTCTTTGGTGAAGCCAGAGTCAGTGTGTCTTTAAGGTGATGTAAGACACTCTTACTCTGGCACTAGCAGTTTGTTTTAGGTTAAATTATGTAATGCAGCGTGTTTGTGGAATCTTCATGGTGATAACCGGTAACACAGATTGATAAAAACGTATGCTAAGAAAGAGAATAAAAAGACAAGAATACTACTGAACAAATAGCCAGGCTTTGAGAACCTTCCTACCACTCGAGGTAAAGTTCAGCATCAACAGACTCGGTCAAGGAGCTTCAGCCCTTCGAAGCGGCAACTGAGAAAACTCTGTCCCCACATCTATCCATTACCTCCTCGTCTGTCTTCCTGGATGGTGTCCTTACGCACGAGATACTTCTCCTTTCTGGCAGACTCGGAGTAATGAAGATTACCGGTAAGTAACCGGGGCATTATTGACTTGGAGGTGGACCGTTATTGCCATGCAGTGCCCGCTGTGGTAAGCTAAGTGTTCTTCCAATGATGTCCCATTGAAATGTATTCACTAGAAAGTTTGGACAGTTATGGTGAATAGCCCCATGGCTGATGATCATCGCCTTCAATAGTGTTTACTTCAAAAGGGTAACCAGTGCACAGATTGCTGAATGGGGATTAAATGGTCACCTTGGACGGTGCATGTACAAGTGCAAAACAAGATCAGAACCAGATTGAGCCAGTTAAGTAGTTTCTCAGAAGTACCTGACCAGATTAGATTTCCAGCCGAGACCGTACTAGGAATCGTCAATTACTGTCGCATGAAGTCATGACTGGATAAAAGGCACAAGGGCTTTAAGGGTTTTTAGCTGAAAAAAATATTCAGAGGCCACGGTAGACACCAGGGGTTGTAGGGATAACTTATCAATCTAAATGCCCAGGTTGCAAAGTGTTTTGGCAGAAGTGTGTGGTGATCCCACCAGAACCTGCGGCCAATGACTGGTTTCCAATAAGTGCCGTCAGGTTGCATTAGGAAACCTCTGTTTTTATGGGATTAAGGGGGATATTCACAAGGACTTATCTCCGATTTATCTCCACCTTAACTCATCAAAAGTGGAGATAGATTTAACACCCCATTCACAAGCGGGTGCAAACTGCAGACATCGCCAGTATTCCAGCGACAACTGCCCCAAAACTTATCTTCACGGTGGACACCACCAACTAACCCTAATGAGATGCAGAGTAGGCGTACCCGTGCAAAAACACAGGAAAAAACCACAACACCACTTTTACAAAGAACTGCCAGATCTGCGATGTGAACCAAAAACCGGCCATAAGCCGCTGTAGCAGCAGGGATTTAACACCTGCCTTTTGATGGTGTTAAGCAGGACAACTACCTGCAGAATGAAAGGGAGCCCAGCCAATAGCCACATCTGAAGACCCACAGATGCCATGGAGACAATGATCATGCATCTCCGAGACCCATGAGGGCCACAACACCCACCCCCACCCACCCCAGGCCCGCCACAACCCCCAGGACCCGTCCCGCCCCCCCCCCACCGGAACACCACAGAGGCAGTGTACACAAAGACAGCGGACCCACCTGAAACGCACCTGCCGCCCAGACCCAACGCCAGAGGAGGACATTGCCCACTACAGGCCCAAAAAGACAACCATCCCCCTCATCCTGACCCACATCCCCCACCTGCTGACGGTACCAACCCAGCGGACAACCAACATCCCTCCGCAGACAAAGCTGCCGGCTGCGCAGCACATGTCGGCCTCTGGTACCATCCAACCCACAACTGCCAGAGTCGGAGGAATCACACAGCCAGCCCCATCCAAGGTCATCACACCTGTCCTGGATGCCAACATCAGCCTGGTACCCCAGCACCTCCACGTCACCCACACTGCGCAGGAGCAGCTGGAGACCAATCAAGGCCCCTACATCATAGCTGGATTCCCTCACGTGTCAGGGCCAATCAACTGCACACATGTACCCCCCTTGCCCCCTGCCGACACTGCACACAACTACCACAACAGAAAGCACACACATACCATGAATGTGCAGGCAATAGTGGCCCGCCCGGGACTCCTCAACAATGTCATGGCCAACTCCCCAGGCACAGTGCATGATTCACACACCTCCCGACAGTCCATCATCACCCAGCGCTCCCAGGATGGCACCCATGGAAATGCAGTGCCCGTTGGTAAGTCCAAAATGAACACACCACACACCTCCAGCCCACAGTCATGCAACTCACGACACTGGCAATGGGCACGCAGCACAACTACATACAACATGACACACAACATGCCAACCGACCAGACATGACAACACGACTCCATTGGGAATCTGGCCTTGCCATGCCCACAACCCAGCCATGGCATGGCACCACAGACACACAATTGCAGGATGTGAGGAGAGGCATGGAGCAGGCATGTGCGAGAGCGGCAAGTGACTAAGGAATGTGAACCTACCCAATGCCAGGTGTGGCGTGGAGGTGCCGGACAGACCACAGAGTGCAAACCACGGAAATGGCCATGTGGAGACCAACTGTTGGTGCATGGAGTGTAGTGGCCAGGCGATGCTACCATGTCCCCACAGGCTGTGGGGCAGAACGCGGAAATTTCACACGTTACGTCCCCCCCCCTGCATGCGCGTGTGGAGTTGGTTGGACCTGCGTACGCCAGGCCTGCGTAGGGGTGTGAACAAAAAGCCCGTCGCACTGGGTGTGGTTCTCATTCGGAATGGACAACGCGACTGCCAGGGCGGTGCCTCTCAGCCCGCCACGAGTCCTGCGCTGAGCGTGGCGGGGCCTGCGTCCCTGTGCGCCTGCTGCACCCCGGGCCGCTGGTCCCCAGACCCGTCATGCCTGCCCCAGCGCACCAACGAGGCTCCGCTCATCTGCCTACACTGGCGTGTGTCAAAGAGGGCCCACCACATGCCGGTGCAAGCTCCAAGCACCAGTCCTGTGACCTCTGCAGCCTCCTCAGACCATCGCTGGCCCCCGACGCTGGCCCACATTACTCCTTTCTCATTTACATACTCCACCGGCGTCCTCATCGGCCCAGTAGGTCCCACATGTGGATCTGTGTCCTGAGTCCTGAATGGCAGTGACCCCAAGTCCGTGGCAGCGGCCACAGCACCAGACTCCCTTCGATCAGTGAGGCATAATTCCATATCGCAGGCCTGCGACACGTGGTGCCACTAACCCTGTGCAACGCAAGCCGGCGACACGTGGTGCCACTAACCCTGTGCAACGCAAGCCGGCGACACGTGGTGCCACTAACCCTGTGCAACGCAAGCCGGCGACATGTGGTGCCACTAACCCTGTGCAACGCAAGCCGGCGACACGTGGATGAGGGCTCAGGCCTACACTGCGCTCCAGTAGGTCCCACATATGGAACTGTGTCCTGAGTCTTGAATGGCAGAGTCCACACCAGTGAACGCACAAAGAGGAGTAAGAGGAAGATGCAGCTCAGTCCGGACGAAAGCCGGATCAGAGTCACGGAGGTGATCGAACACTATCAACAACTGACCTGGTGCCATCAACCCTGTTCACCGCAAGTCTGCGTCCCGTGGTGCCACTGAACCTGAACTACGCAGGCCGGTGGGACAATCCAACCAATGCCGGCGACACTCGCTGAATGGCCCCTGCTGACCGCTGCTTCAGGCCTACACTGCGGTCCAGTAGGTCAAACATGTGGAGCTGTGTCTTGGGTAAGATGTGGAGGAGTCCACACCATTGGACATGCCTTATTGCAGGCGGCATCCCCTGACAGCATTGGTGCCACTAACTCTGTGCGCAATGAGTCATGGGCACTATCTGGTTGGACCTTGGTGGCGTCTGAGTCCATGGCCTGGTGGTTTTCTGCATCTTCATCTGGCTGGACCGGACTTGGTGTCCGACATGTGTCTGTCCAATTCATCTCCACCATAGTGAGTGTTTCAGCGTGGTTCTGCCTTCTGCATCAAGCCCTGGGGGTACACCTTCCACTGTTCACCGAGACACTCCGCGACAAGCCCCTTTGTCATCTACGGAAACCTGCTCTGCACTCGTGACCCTGCCCCAGTGCCCCGCAAGTCAGCGGCCCGTGGTGGTAGGCCCTTGCAGGACGCTGTGCACCCGGGCCACTAACTCTGTGCAGCACAAGTCATGGGGCCTTTATGGTTGAATGGTTGTGTCCTTTACGATGTACACTGTTGTCAATTTCTGACTGCACCAGGCAGCCCTTGCCGGCTGGTGTGCACACCCCCCACACACGTCCAACACAGGTGTCACTCGATATGTGTGCCTGCTAATAAATGTGGCCGGACGCACGTGCCCGTAGCCATTTACACCATCTGAGCAAGTGTGTCCGTGTGGTCATTGTGTCAGCAGGATGGGCAGGGGCCCTGCAACATCACAGTGTGCTGTCTTCAGCGGACGATGCCATGTCACCTCAGCGTTGGCAGTGACCTTGGACATGTAGCTTCGCCCCCCCTGCATGCACAAATGGCGTGTGCTGGTCCGGCGTACGTCAGGTCAGCGCAGGGGTGTGCTGATTCGGCAGGGGGAGCAGGGCGTGGCTCGGACCTGGCCTTGGGCAGGATGTGCGGTAAGTGTGTCTCTGTGTTGGGGTGTTGTCGCCATCAGGGCCACAGTAGTCGATGTTGCAATGTATCATGCACCAGGAGGGCGGGCTCGCATGGATGGGGAAATGTAGGAGCGCAAGACCGCTCGGGGTCTTGGCACATGCATGCCAAGTGTTATGTGTATCAGTCCTGCAGCTGCATGAGTCAGTTGCCTAGCCTCATTCGCAGCGCGATCACAGCCAGCCATGGACTGTACACTTGTGTCCGCCCTGTTCGGACCATTGGCCTACACTGACGTGGCCGCACACCTTCAAAGGCCAGCGTCACGGTGTTGTTGGCATGCCGCTGGACATGCGAGGACAGGCATTACAATGGTGTGCCGTAGGAGTGCACGTGATACAACCGCGCAGCGCACACAGGTGTGGGGGCTCGTGGGAGGGTGGAGCAGCTGTGAGGCAACGTAACACACAGTGAGGCCTCTCATGTGCCACGTGCTGGGCATATCATCCATGATTCCCAGGGTCGCAGAAATCCCACCACACCCACGACAGGCCTCTGTACATCTCCTGAATGCATGCAGATGGTGAAGTTACTGTAGGGATGAAGGGTCCTTTGTCTGTTCTATCAGGCGGTGGCACATCTGCAGCTCCGAGCTGGGACTTGCATGTGGCCAGCGCCCCCTGACAGATACGATAGCATTTACTTGCAACTCCCACACTATGCACTGCCCGACGTGAGACCAACGTGTACACATCCCACACGCAGAAGTTCTTGGTCGTAGTTAGCATGCGTGAGATGGCCTTCACACGTACTCCCACCCCACCCCAGGCCTGCACCCGTTGCACACAGACACTGCTCATTGCTCCGAGCTGTGCCATTTCATCCACAGGACTGGCGCAGGGCAAGCCAGTGCCGCTTCAAGCAGAGCCACTGACGCAATGGCAGACCATCCCGGACACATGCTCGACTCCAGGCACATGGACCTGTACCGTGCACGTCTGCTGCATATACTGGGGGCACTGCCGTTGGCAGTGCTGCGGATCAGTTACCGGCTGAGCTTCCGCCTTGCGAACGTCACCTGCGTTCAGCCTGTGTTGCATTGTCGCTCGTGCATATTCGAGTGGACCATGGATGTCTGCCTCTCCAACGTGACTGTAGCTGACCTGGATTTTGACGTGTGTGTGCGCCCCTGTTGGCCCACGACCAGGAGTGTCACGGTGATGCCCGTTAATGGCATGCATGGATGTTTGGCATGCATGCTGGCAAGTGGACCTGGGAGATTTCACGAGTCGTCGTGTGCAATGAGCACATTTAGCCGCTACACGATTGGGCTTTGGTGCACATTGGGGCCAGGGGTTGGAGTCAGCACATCTGTCCGGGTCAGCTGATGGATTACGTCGACGACATGTCAGATGTGGTGGACAACGATCTCTCATTGGAGATGTTGGCCTATGCTGCTGCACTCACGTTCATGGACGAGTGACAAGGTATCTACAGCCACAACTGGATGTGACCCATTGCACGTGTCCCGACGCCTGGTTGCATTGTTGGGAATCTAGTCACATGTCCCAAGGCGACAGTGGACATGGCTGCATTGGCCTGGACTCCTGATCCATGCGCGGACAACCAACGCGGGTTGGCCCTGACTTGTGTTGGTGATGGACTCCCCCAGGGTGGACATGGGCGCTTTCCTACGTTCCTCATTCAGACATGCTGCTGCATTGGTCTGCATATCGTGGCACTTCTCTTGGCCGTACTGACACGCACTTGTTGATAAAGTTTCCGCACTTTCACTTGTCTCCAACTGTGTTGTGTCTTGATTTGTATGCCAATGTGTGTGTCATGGACTCTCTGGCTCCCTGCCATATGTGCATTGCTACCCCATCAGGGCTGTGGGTTTGTACTTGTGCATTATCATGTCCCTGTTTCGTGCTTTGCCAGATGCGTATGGCCGTTTACCGGCCACAAGCGGGTGCACTTGTGTCCTGTGTTCGGTTGTGCAAATGTTGCTGTTTGTACCACATTATGTTCGATGTTGGGGTGCTCTGCTTCCTATGTGTGTGTGCTGCATTGTGTGTGAGATGTCCCTTCAGCTCTGATTTGGCTCACCCTTCTCCCTTTCAGGCAGTGTGGTTTTCACTTCTGTGCTTGTTCAGTGGTGTGATATTGCCGGGTTGTGTGACTTGTGCTCTTGGTTGGTGTTGTTACTCTTGGGCATGGTTTGTCTGCAGTTGTGCTGTGCTTAATTGTGCATGTGTGCCATTGTGCCCATCTCCCCCGTCCCCCCAATCCCTGGTCGTTCCTCTCCCTGTTGCTGTTGTGTCTGTTGTTTTGGGCAGTTTCCGGTCCCCGAGTCCTGCCACCATCTCCAGACTGATGTGGTGGACACCATTTCCTTCATGTCATCCGGCTCCTGGTGTGGCGCTGGACTTCCACCTCCGGTGTGCATTGCTGCCTTCTTGTTGTTGGCGTGTTTCTGCTTGTTTGTGCGTTTCGCATCATTCCAGCTGTTCTGGTTTTCTCCCATTGTCCTCCTCCGCTCTCCGGCTGCATTTACCTTGTCCACGATGGTCTGCCATGTACAATATTTTGTTGCCAATGGGTCTTGTGGGGTTGTATACTGGCTCCGGTTGCCTCCATTGTGCTTGGCTGTTGTTTTCTGTTTGGTTTGTCTTTCTTTTTCAGGCTTTTGTTGTGCTTATTCCAGGCTGCCGTGTGTGTGTCACGGGCCTGGAGGTGCTTATCGCTGCTTTCCTCATCGCAAATGGGCTCATCGCATGTTTTGTTGTGTTGTGGTTCGTGTTTTTATCTCCGTCGAGGTGGTTGTATCGCGGACATTGGCCGCGTTTTCGGCGGACTATCGCATGGTACCTCCGTGTTGTTAATTCCACGTTGACACAGGGTTATTTTCCCACGATAGGCTGTGATGTGTAAAGTTGCGTTAACATTTTTTGGAGATGTTTAGCACACATTCTTGTGAATATACCACAAAGTTTGATGCAGTTCATCAACATCCACTAAAAGGATCAATGAAGGATATCAAAGACGAATGTGTATGTGTCCAACCTTCTGCGCCGTTGTGTTGTGGAAACCCAAAACTCAGTTGTGTGTCAATCATACACTTGTAAAAGCGGCCCACTGGTAAGAGAAATAATTAAGCCATTAATCAAAATGAAGACAAGTTGGAACCTTTTAATAGGAACTGCTGCTTACTTTGGGTGAAAGGGCAGGCGGTTGACTTCTATTATCAATCTTCTAAATATGGCTTCATCTAATTTAGCCCGAGCTTGGACTGTCTTATTTCAAGCATCCTTGTGGAAAGAACAGAATGGTTCTTGCTATCAATGGCCACCGAACATGCTAAAATACCACCGTGGGCCAACAGCCTTCAGGGCCTGTTAGTGCTGACAACAGCATTGATTCAGTACTTCTTCCTGGCCATACTCCTGCATTAAAGAATTCCTTGTCCGCTGAAAATGTCTCAAACTGTCAAAAACCACTTTCTCCAATACCTTTCCCAAACAAGGTAGGAGTGAAATTTTCATATACAACTGAATTGATACCAATGATTCCTAAATGATATAGATAGGAAATATTTTTTTATGAATGCGGTTATCTCTTATTTGTAACTGTTCTGCCTTTCTGAAGGTTCCAATGAGCTCAGATGATTTATTGCACCATGATACGCCTTTTGAGTGCAATGTCAAACTTACATATAAAGGTATGTACTTTTTCTGTATTGTACAGTACAAAGTATGTCCAGGGACCTTAAACCGCGGGAGATATGAAGAAATCCTGGGATGTAAACATGTCGGAAATAAGATCATATCCCAAACTTGACCATTTGAGAGAGGAACACTGCAGGATCTGGTTTCTTAAAATTACCCATTTTTAGACATTCAAGTTCTTTGTTCCTTTTTTAACTAAATTCTGCCTGACCAGGGTCGGCACTTCATTAGAGAGGGGTAATGCCTATTACCCGATGGTGGCAATCAAGTGCTAGAAAGGGGTCAAACATAGTCGCTTTAAGGGAGCTGCAACAGGCACATTTTTAGGTTGAGCCTAGCAGCCTCTGAGAGGCATGCTGTGGAAGCCTCACCCACTCTCCTCCCATATTTTTCATTGGCTGGTGTCATTGTCCTTGTTAAATGCTGGCTTCTGATTCATTATGAGGCTCTTTAGTCCCTCCTTGTTACCGCATTGGACCTTTTACTTGGCACTTACATGGACTGCTTTACCTGGTGAGTGAGCACTATTTTTTTTATGGACACTGATGGGGACAATGGCGGCTGCTTTATTTTGTGGTATATGCATGTTGAGCGGGGCGCACGCTTCAGGGACACCTCGCTCTGTTTATTATTATTATTTTTTTAATTTAATACCGAGCGTGGCGCCCGCTTCAGGGACACCGCGCTTGGTTTATTTTATTATTTTTTTAAATGTAATACCGAGCGCGGCGCCCGATTCAGTAACACCGCGGTTGGGTTCATTATTTTTTTTATTAACTTTAGTGAGCGCTGTGCCGTTTCAGTGCATTGACTGGAGCTGCGTGGAAGTGCCCCTGAGCGCGCAGTGTCGACTCAGTCCTGAGACCCACAGCAGGTGCCTCCACCTCCAGACTCGGATATGACCCGCTCAGCGTCAGAGTCGGATGTGAGCTGTGCAGCGCTACACTTGGATGTGAGCTTCACAGCGCTAGACTCGGACCATGGCAGTCGCTCTGTACGTTGCTGGTCTCCTGGTTAAAGGTAGGTCATTCTCCGCTGTATGAGTAGGGAACCTGAACTGTATGTGGGCGCCTCCTGAAGTTAAAAGTATTAAAAATTGCCCCATATTAACACGCCCCGGAGAGGTGCCTAGAAGAGGTAACTCGGGCTGTGCCTAACACCGTTCTGGGCCTTTGCTCTGAGCATGACCGCCCTGTACCTGTCCACAAGGGGTCAGATTTTATAATTATTGAGTGCGGAGACTTGTATAGTACTCCTAAAGAGCTATTATGAGCAATTTGCGACTTCTGAGCACTTCCAAATCCGACATTTGCCTTTTCGTTAGAATATAGCGCTTAACACTGGAAGTCAAGCTGCGTCTAAACTGTTTCGACAATTGAAGGTAAGAGAGGATCATTTTCTAATTCTAATCTCATGACTCTGACGCCCGTTCATCGTCCATAAAGAGAGGTGCCAAGTTTCCTTTCTGCAACTGAAGTATGAAGCAGGGCTGCCCTGCTGGAACTCCCTCTGTGCTAAATAACTGAGCTCCTGCGGAAGTTATACTCTATCAGTATCCAGAGCCACCTTTGAGACTTGCGCTGCAATTAAAATTCACTTAATATTGGTGGTGAACTCTGCAGGTTGTGGGACCAGCATATCCTTGTTTGACATAAAAATTGCATCCAATATATCTCCTACATAAATATGACTCTGTTCTAGAAAATAATAAAAAAAATGAACACACACAATATCATTTTTAGACTATCCTCTGTATCGCCTACATAATTACCGCCGATTCCGGTACCAGGCCTTCAATCGACACAGCTGAATGGTCCGAGCAAAGAAGAAAATAAAATTAATTTTAGTGCCCACTGCAAGCACATTGTACTCTGTCAATCAGTGTTCCGCTTTCTGGAGGGCACATGATTTTTTCAATGTGATTATGTTCCCCATATACTTTTTTTTACGTCACACTATTTTCAGCCATTGGCGTTAATTAATCCAAGACCACCTGCCCAATTTAAAAAATAAAGCTTAAATTGAAGAAAAGTTTAAGTTAGTTCATGGGGTGGCACTTTCACCAGAAACTTGGAGTGTTTTTAGAAAAATGAATAGGCTTGAAAGTTAAATATATCTTCTTTCAAAACCCTGGTGCATTAATTTTATGTTGCACAATTTATTTTACCATATCATACAATATTAATAGAGCTAACCTGCCGGAGTGGCATGCCCTTTGGAGAGTTATTGGCAAAGAACAGCAATTCTAGTGGCCCTACTCCCAAGTCCCATCCCCAGAGCCGACTTTATCGCTGGTGACGACTAGTGCGACAGTCTCCCCCCTCCCCATATGACTACATCCTCGGATTCTTTCATTACTTACTGCCAAAAGTGACCGTCATCTCTCCATAGCCCCTCTCTCAAGTACATTTCATTTGTTTGTAAGCGCTGGTAAAGGCTGGCTTTACTAATCCAGTCAGCTATCCACATAAAATACAGATCTGTTCTTTGCAGCAGGCACATTAACCCTCTGCGCTACTTTATGGAGATTCAAAACTGCCACTAGACAAAACTCTCGTCTCTCTCTCTAGCAGGAACATTAATCACAAGAGTTATCATGACATTTTTATTGTTGCCTGAAAGCTGGATGCCCAAGGAACTCAGACACAGATGTTTTTAAATCGTAGGTTATTGCTAAACACAGCGCCCTCCTGAGGTCAGTGCCACCCCTCCAAGTCGGTGCCCAGTGCGGCTGCACCGGATGCACCGCCCTAAAGCTGGCCCTGCCCTTCCCCAACAACACCCTCACCCTAATCCATTACTAGTGCAATGAAAGTTTAAGACGGACCAGTATAAGAGCTGGCATAAGCAGATGACATTTAGGAAGAAGTTGAGGAAGAAATATGGCACGTGTTGGGATGGGTTGGCATGTGATAAGTATGGCTGGGCAGGGGGCCCTGGGCAACACAGCTGTTCTATCCTTGCATTAAAGTGCAAAGAGGCAAAGACAAAAACACACAGTAAGATGAATAACTTAAAAAAGATTGACCACCAAGCTTATAAGCAAGGAAGGAATACCTTAAGAAATGCAACAGTTGTCCTCCTTTCTCTCAACCTGATACTTCTCTTGGTCCTTCTCCTCCGTGTCTGCCTCGACAGGCTGTAGAAACAAGCATTTGCAATGCAATAGGTCTCGCATTTACGCGAGTTTGAGCTATTGGCATTGTAAATGACAATGCCTTTTATTTATGTTTTAAAAACCAAAACATAAATAAAAGGCAGTGTCATTTACAATGCCAATAGCTCAAACTCGCGTAAATGCGAGACCAATTGCATTGCAAATGCTTGTTTTCACCTGGAGTGCTGACACTTCTTTGCCTAAAACATTTCAAAATGGGAAAAGAGTATGTCTTCTGTTATGAAGTTCTAGCACTGGTACTCGCATGATGTTAACTTTGCTGGCTTCATAACTTAGCGTTTGGGGAAATTACAAAAGTCAAATGACATTTCAAAATTTGTCATATGTTGATGGGGAGAGAAAAAAAAAGTTTAGCATTCTTGACCCTGAAAGAAAGAGCCTCATTTATACACTGTTTGTAATGTGGAATCCCCTGAAAAACAATATTAACATAATATCAACCATATCATCAATTTCCACCAGATCATTTGCTGTGGGAGGAATAACAATTGCCATGGTGATGTTCTACATACATCTTTTTAAGAGGGACAATGATGACACAGGTTCCATGCCTAGCTGGAACTACTCAAGGTAGAGAAACTTCAGATAGGTTCTGCCTTAGACATTACTTCTTCCACTCTAACTTGGGGTGGTGGCTGACCCTTCTTGTACATAGGTGGGCCCTTATCACGCAGGTTAATTTATTTTGATCATCTTGCTAATCAGGTATACAGGAACAAACGGTCTTGACATAATTGCTTTGTAGATTACATTGCATATTAGCAAAAATTCCATCTTCCCCAAGTCCACAGTCAGTCTTCAAGTATGCGCCTCGTCTCTCCTGCAGATAGTGCACATTTATGCATGACAGTTTAATCACAATAACCTTTGTTTTACACCAATAAACACGGATGTGGTAATGAAGATATAGATACCTTTTTGGGGGATCTCCAGTTTCTGTTGCCAGAGACGTATAGCCACACTCAATGGGTCTAATATAGTAGTTATTCAGGAAGTCTCCTTTTTCATACGTAGTCCTAAATATAGCAATGCGTGCATTTCTGAGGCTTAATTTATATCCCTGTGCACCACAAGATACGCTCTGAGCATGCCCCATATATCTTTTGGGTGGGATTTTACTGGATGCAATGTTGCATATAATTTTGCTCTTTCATTACATGCAACCACAACTTTGATCATTGTTCCCACAGGGGCCCTGTCCTCTATGCCATTACAGGGCCACTCTATGCTTGACGAGTAGCAAGGCTATTGCTGCGAATCACTTGACCAACCTCAAGACCAGACTCATATAGAGCATAAGAGCTATTAATGGAGAATCCTCCAAGGAATGTCCTTCTATGCCTGACATTTTATGATATATTTGTTTCCAGAACTTCCTCACTTGGAGGGGGGAGGGCACTACCAGCCTAGATGTATTAATGTGGTATGAAAGGCTCTACATCTTTGATATCCATGACTGACTGTTAAGTCCATTTTATGTAGCTTGTCTGGTGTAAGCCAGACCTGGTGTAGGTATTTGAAATGTAGTAGTTTATACCTGTAGTTCATTTAATATGTTCTTTATAGTTGTCTTACACAATACAGACTGAGGTTAGGTCTTTTAGACCCTCTGGTGAAACAGTAGGCTTGATGCCAACTTACTAACTTGAGACAGCAAACCTGGTGGACTGTAACCCACAGACTACCTGCGCATTACATGGGCAACATTCAGTCTAATGAGACTCGCATGAGTATTTGTGGTTAGTGGGCTCCGAATCTCTCTTCACCATGAATAGATACACTCAAGAATACACACTAGATATATACTTTATGATTTTATCAAAATCAGTATTCTATTCAAGCAAACAATGTGAAAAGTATTAACTACATGAAACACACAACAGTTGATGGGAGGTGGCTTGCAATAAGTCTAACCACTGGCAATAGCTCGGGGTAGCACTCCAACCTATCGTTCTTTTGCTCACCACGCCACCTCAGTTTGGACCCAGCCTTATGCAAATTAGTCTTAATTCTGCTCATCAGAAAAGTCCAGCCAGAACTGCCAAGCCACGTCCTCCCTAAACAGTAACACAAGCAACCCAGGGTCTCTTTTGTCCTAGTTATCGGTTAATAAGCTGGGTGCAGCTTGGTTCCAGTGACACAGTGAGCACGGGACCCACGTCTGAACATATCCATGCCACTTGGGCGGTACATGAAACACACAAAAGGTGATGGAAGACTGCCTGTAATACGTCTAATGACTGGCAATAGCTCAAGGTAGCACTCCAGCCCATCGTTCTTTTGCTCACCATGCCACCTCAGTTTGGAGCCAAGTCTGTCCAGACTCTGGTGTAAATGATGGGAATGACTGAATGAGGGTGTCTGTGTTGGCTGAATGGTCATTGTTCGGAGTTAATTGAGCCTTATATACCATGTTAAATGTGCATATAAAATGAGCCAGTGTCACTCTTAGGTATGACAGGGGATGTTAAGCTCGTCTGATGGCACATGATTAGGATGAATGGTAAATGATGGAATTAATTGTATCTAGATGATCTGATAATATACCTCGGTGGCTTGTATTCTTTGAATGAAATGACGAGGAGATTGTTTTCTCCCTTGTTACAATTGTAAATATTGAGTTGGTGAACCATGCCATAAAAATTTCACCCATAACCGCTTTGCATAGCTATGTAGGAAAATTATATGTGTGTCTAGAATTATGGTTTATTAGAAAGCTTTTATTATTTATATGTTTTTTTTAAATAAATTAGAAAATAAAAAGGAATCGATTAACTGAAAGAGTTATCAGCCATCATTCCTTTGTTTCCCCAATTCCAATTGTCACCTCTAAGGTGGGTGTGCCCCCCCCCCCTTACCCTGAAGTACATGTCTGTAGTCCAGTATATTGCCCCTCTGGTGATCGCAAAAACATGGGGGTTGTGGACAACATATTGTAACAAAGTATCACATTTTGGTGGGAAGGCATTTCTGATTCGTATTCGTATCTCCATGAACACTTAGATTTGCAAATTTCTTTAACTGTTTTCAAGCTGCATAAAATTGCTGATTCGTTTATCTGCTTCCAGATTCTGTGCACAATCCGATTTGTGAACATTAAAACCTCAGACATATTCATGAACACTACGGGGCCGATTCCGATCTCGGCCAGTAGGGCTCCGAATCGGATTCGGCTTAACCGGATCCGATTCGGAGCCCTATTTCCCGACCGATTCGTACGCGCGTCCGGGCGAGCGAGTACGATGCGAATTCGCCGACCGACTCGTCCGGGCATCCCGACCGCTCCGACCGACTCGTTCCCGGGTCGAACCGCACCGACCGACTTGCTCGGACTCGACTCACACCGCGCAATGGAGACGTTCCCCGGCCGGGTAAGTACGATGCGCGCCGCGAGCAGTCCGACCGAGCCGCGCACTCCGGCTCTAAAGAGCAGTCGGAGCCGTACTTTGGGGGTCCATGTCAGACCCCCCTGTACGTGTATCCGCGCGAGTCGCACACAGGGGGGACCCATGGGTCCCCCCTACCTGTGCGTGTACGGCGTGAGTTGCTTCGCCACGTACACGCTGTAGGGGGCGCCCTTGTCCGCCTCGCACCCATTGAGTCAATGGGAGCCCGCGTACGCGTTGTACGACCGGCTCCCATTGACTTCAATGGGAGTCCGACCGACTCGAGTCCGATGGCATACGTGCGCATCGTACTCGTTCGGTCGGGCTGCACGGGTCCGATTCGGTCGGAAATCTCTCCGGGTCCGGCTCGGTCGGAGAGATTTCCGGTCCGAATCGGAATCGGCCCCTACATGTTAGGTAGCCAGCGGTCCTGGTTTTAATATTGTATTGTGCTTACAACTGCTTCAGATTTCTATACTCATTGTGAGACATGACACAGTCTATCACACTTGAAGGAAGTGGCCCGCTAGGGCCACCCGGGTTTTCTCACAACCACCTGCTAGGTCTTCCCAAGAATGAAGAGTCGGTCAGACAGTAGAGAATATGAACTTACATGTTTATTGCAAATGCTCTGCAGAGGAGTCCGTCATGACCTGCACCCTAAGATATCTGCCGAGGGACTGGCTCCCCAACAGTCTACAGTGAGTAATCATTCTTCCCCAGCAGTCTGCAACCCTGCCCACCATGGAAAACTACCAGCCTGGGCTGATCACGAACAAAGGAGGCACAGTAGGATGAGCTCACACCTGCCAGATGGGTGCATGTTATCAGGGATCCAAGGCCACAGTGCTGGGTCTCAGCATCTCCTGGGAGCAGAAACTACACATTCGGGCAAACATGCAAGGGCCGAATGGCCTATTCATTAGTATATCGAGAAACAGCCTTGGGCGAAGAGAAGAAATAATAACAAAATACAGTATTCTGCTGAGGCAATCGAAAATAATAATGAGGCCTAACTCGGTCACAGTCTGAACAGTCTAATAAGGATTACGAAATACAAAATGGAGTCACACTCGCTAACTAAAGCCTGAACCTTACGAGGATAACTCAGTGGGTTGCATAACGCGAATACAACTGGCATGCATTTAGCCACATAATGCTAACATAATACAACACATAGAGTATATATGGTAGGGATGGGATTTTGAAAACTAACACACTGTCTGATAGTGCTTAGTGTTGTATATTGTTCAGCATATTTTCGATTACCTATTACAAGAGGTTGTGTAAATGCAACTCCCAATCAATCAGTGATTCAAACAGTATTTGTTGAGCGCAGCTATTCACCCCAGAGGGTATCCAGGCACCAGGATCTTGCTGGTATCAGTCGAACAGCCAGGTCTTGATTCCCTTTCTGAATTCCGTGAGAGAGAGCAATGTGCACAGGTGGAGGGGTAGGTTGTTCCAGGATTTGCCGCGAGGTAGGAGAAGGAACGACCTCCACTTTAGCTTCAGCGGATGCGGGGAGTGCGTGCGAGGGAGATGGAAGTGGAGCGCAAGTGTCTGGTGGGTTGGTGGAAGTTCAGGCAGTGGTTGATGTATGCTGTTCCCTGGTTGTGGAGGGCCTTGTAGGAGTGTGTCAGTATTTTGAACTTGCATCTCTTCTGGGCAGGGAGCCAGTGGGGGTTCCTGAGGTGGGGGTGATGTGGGTTTGCTTGGGGAGGTTGTGGATAAGTCTGGCCACTGTGTTCTGTATAGTCTGGAGTCTTTTGAGGAGCTGGGTGGTGATTACATCGTATAGTGCATTTCCGTAGTATTTCTGGCTGGTGACGAGTGCTTGAGTGACAGTCTTTCTGGTATTGAGGGGGATTTATATGAAGATTTTACAGAGCATGCAGAGGGTGTGGAAGCAGGCGGAGGTGACTGCTTTGATCAGGTGCTGCATGGTGAGTTTTCAGTCCAGGATGATGCTGAGGTTGCGGGTGTGGTCAGTCGGTGTGGGTGTGGGTCCCAGTTCAGGGGGCCACCAGGTGTCGGACCATGGGGAGGCGTTTTTCCCCAAAATTAGCACCTCCATCTTGTCTGTCTTGGCTGGATATTCATAATTTGCCACTTTTATGACTGAGTTGCACTAAATTCAGGCTTGTCCCATGCTCTCGTGATCTACTCACCAATTTCTATCAATGGAGGCCTGAATTCGTAAGTGACCCCCACCCCCTTTCTTCAAAAGACTGTGGGCCATTTGTAACAAAATACAGTTTTGCGATTCTCAAATTGCGATTTCCTGCGAATCGCAATTTGAGAATCGCAAAATGCAATGTATGTGGGATTTGCAAATTATTTTGCGAATCCCACATATTCCTTATTTGTGAATCGCAAATTGAGATTCGCAAATAAGGAATACCTTCCCATTCATTCCTATGGGCTAGGAGGCCCATAGGAATGAATGGGAAGACATTCTCAATTTGCGATTCCCAATTAGCGAATCGCAAATTGAGAATGCAGTTTCAAGGGTGCCAGGGTGTCAAAAGGACACCCTGTTGCACCCCTAAAATGTGCATGTGTGCACATGTGGCACACATACATGCCCTAAGGGCATGTATGTGCGCCACATGGCACTTTATAAAATGCAAAAATTTGCATTTTTAAGTGAAATCGCAATTTACCACCAACTTGAAGTTGGTGGTAAATTGCGATTCCTTAAGGCCAAATCGCACTTTCTTTTGTGCTTCTTACATTGCATTTAAGGAATCGCAATTTGCGATTCCTTGAATGCAATCGCAAAATAGGGAATCGCAAATTTTGCGATTCTTTATTTTGCGAGGGGGTTTAAGTGTGCTACATTGCAGACTGCTAATTTGCGATCGCAAATTGGCTTCATACATATGGCCCTGTGTACCTTAAGTGCTAATGGCTAGGGTCCTTGAGCTTTCTGTCATACAGAGTGCTTTATAGCTCTGTAGTAAATTACAACCTACCAGACACTTATGTAAAGTCCAAACAGCATAGTTATCCACAGTCACGCCCACATCATTAAATTGCCATAAGTTGCACAAACACCTATGATGTCTATGTGTACCCATAATGCATATACTGTCATATATTGAGGGCTCAGAACTGAATTAAAATCATCTGTAACTATAGTAGACTGCGAACACTGGGTAGATTATGCAGCCATAAATATTTAGGACCTAATTACGATGTCGGGTTGACGTAACTGTTGCGGTCTCGTGACCGACCAACCTCCGGTCAGCGGTCCCGACACAGCTATTACAATGCGACCGCACATGGTGCGGTTGCATACTCCCATCTCTCTGTGTGAGCTTGTGCTGCGGCCGTACACCGGCTGTAGCACAAGTTCCCATAGAGAAATGGGTGTTTCTGTTAATCCCTGCACCGCGTAGCAGGCACCTCACGGTGCCTGCCACACGGTGCAGGGATAAACGGGGGGGCACCATAGGTGCCCTCTCAGCCCCCAACCGGAGGCCACAGGGAGAAGGGGGCCCTGCTAGGGGCCCCCAAAATTGCTTTCTGACAGGCTTTCCATGTCGGCAAGCTCAACATGGAAAGCCTGTCGGAAACTGACATCGTAATCCCGACGGCGGAAAGGCAGTCCTCAGGGATTACTGTGGGGCCTCTGACTGGCCAATGGGCTCCTTGAGCCTGTCGAAATCCAGCCGGCATGACCGGCCAGTTTCACTTTCGACCACCGACATTGTAATGCGGCAGTCGAAAGTGAAACCTGCGATGTGACTCACAATATAATCAGGCCCTAAGTCAATAAACAAACACAATCAGTTTGTTAGTCCTTTTTTGCTGCATTTTTATCTTTTTCTCCATGTGCAGTCTCAAAATGAAAACCCAGAATAAATGAAATGTATACTACAATAATGTAATACAGCTGGAGGGACCTTTCTTTCTGGCAAGAAGTTCTGAATATTGGACACTTCTGGCGATCTCATATGTAGTAGTCAAGAAATTTAAAAAGTAAAGAAATGTTTGCTCCATACCCGATCATGGTTAGGAAGTACACTAGCCTCATTGACATCCTCCGATTAGTGTTTGTTCAGCTAAACATTTCCGTGTTTTCTAAGCCTCTTGATCTACATCTCTCAAAATCAGTCAAACTAACAACACCAACAAAATGTGTAGTAGATAGGATAACATAGATCATATAGCACTTTACACATAACGTATTGAAGGATAACGTAAAAGAGTAAAATAAATTGAAGGATGATCAAGAACATCCTGAGAAGGAGAATTAGTAGGTAGGCATTAGTTAGTAATTTATAGTTGAAAATATGAGTTTTCAGGTGTTTATGATCTGGGTTGAGTCTAAAGAAGTTAGCAAAATAATTCTATAATCTTCGAGCAAGGCATGAGAAACCCTGTTTTTGATGTTTTCCCTTTTACAGGATTTAGGGATTTCGAGTATTAGTTTGTTTTTATTCCTTGAATCATATTACCCACTTGTGAGTTGTAGCCTATCCTTCAAATAGGAGGGCAAGCTAGTGTGGATTGTTTTAAAGGGAAGCCAGTGAAGTTGTTTCAGGATGAGGGTGAAGTGTTCCATCTTTTTGGCACCTGTAACAAATGTCTGGCACCAGATTGGAGTATAGCACTGAGAGGAAGAGTAGAGGATTTGCGTAGGCCAGAAGGACAACATTCCTTCTTTTTGTGTGAGGATAAGGGACTGTAGTGTGTTGTTGAAGTCTGAGTGGGGGATACATGGAATGAACTACTAGGCCACTTTCTTATATGCCCAACTTTCCCCTTAATTTACTCTATAGACTAATCACATCATTTAATACAGAATATTCTTTATATCATGGGTACCCGCAAACATTTTCTCTGGGGTCAAAATGCTTGGTCTGTGATGTGAATGAGAGCCGCATTGATGCCAGCAGGGCGGTATTCGGGGCAGGATGGTCGGTGTTTTGGTTATTGTGGTATGGTGGGTATAGGGGAAGTGAAGCATATATATCTAGTGACTGAACTGCACAACGAGAAACCAGGAAACCTGGGATTAATACTGGCATCCCCACTTTATCAAATTGTATGATCCTAGGCAATTGTTTCCGCTTTCCTTCCTTTTTCTTCATTATCGCATATACAAAGGCCTTAATATATGACTTCAGAATGTGCACTTTGCAAAATCCTCTCCGGTGTTTGATTTAATAAATTAAAATGTTGTTCATGCATAATAGGAACCCAGGCCACCCAGATGATGCGCATAACAACTGAGTTAACTCTTAGTTCAATTTCGACATTGTTGTCATGGTGGGGGGAAGAATGAATGTTTTTAATTTCATGTTTTCAAACTATTACTTTAAATAAAAACAAACTTCTCAATGCACTGATATAATCTGATGTACTAAGGAGAAATGGTTCAAAATGGTAATGAAATACATTTTTTCGATTTTTGAAGGTACTTTATACAATTTTTACATTTTGCTGGAAGATGTGTTTAGAATTGAAGGTGTTTGTTAAGTTAAGAGGTGCAGGACTCCTTAGTTACTTCCTTTTTTTAACTTCACTTAACCTTTAAATAAATGCTTGCCTGTTTATTAAACATCTTTTTAATGTCACTGTTGAGTCAAGTGAACAGCAGCCCCGGGCTGCTGTTGACCAGTGGAGCCACATGTAAAGGTCAAGAGGGCTGCTTAAGGCCCCGTGCCGTACTTTGAGTATCAGTGCTTATATATATATATTTTGTGCGGAGAAAAACACATATTGCACTTCAAATGTCCATATATAATCTTTTTATTTCACGTTTATCTACCTTTAGTAAACTTGGGAAAATTAATCCTCAGTTAGTGTGAAATTTGCATCAAAGTCTCCATACACTTGATCAAAATTCTTCATCAAATACTGTAACATATATATATTTATTTATATTTACTTCATTATCAATAAGGAATGTTTGAGGAAGCACCAATGAATGTTTAAAGCAGTGGTACTAAGTCACTTGCGGATGATAAGTAGGGTTACCCAGCAGCTTTTTGCATTTCAACTTTTGAATAAAGAGCAATATCTTCAGTACATTTTTGAAAATCATTTGGTTAACTTGTGTCTCAAACGTTATTATTGAGTTGTTAATTCAGTATTCTGTGGGATATGCTTTGCTTGTATTTGAGAGGACAGATTAAAATTCTTTTTAATAACATTTTTACAATTTCTGACTGGGGTTTATTAAGTGCTAGGCTGAGAAGGTAGGCAAAGCAGTTGGCCCTTCAGATAGTGCAGATAAATTTGTATTCATTATATTTCATTTGGGGTACATATGTAGCTCATAGCTAGCTCTCGGGTAGTTTTGCCCTTCAATGTAGCAAATTACATGGGTCACGTATGGATCGGGGATGTGGAAATAGCGTGTCTACAAGTTAGAGATAGAATGAGCTAATAAGAGAATGAGGTGTAAAGAAACCCAGCAGAAATAGACGAAAAAGCAAAATGTTAAAAACAAGTAGCTGAGATATGAGGAAACATGGTAGAGGCATGAGAACAAGATGCAAAAATTTGAGAGTGAAGAAGAAATTCAAAGAAAGGATGAAACTGGAGGACAGAAGTGGAGTTAAGAGGAGAACTAGGAGAGAGAGAGGAGACCAGGATGGGGGAGTGAACAAACTTAGAAAAGGTAGAAATATGAATGAGAGAGGTAAAGAACAGTTGTAGTAGGGAGAGGGAGGCCTACATATGTTGAGGGAGAAAAGTGCTGGAAGAATGAGAGCTCGGGTCATATATTCAAAGCAGAAAATATGATGAAAGAATGAGAGCTAAAGATGAGAGGCAAACTTGGAAAGATGGGATTGAGGAAGGTGAGGGATAAAAATGACCAGTAACATGGTGCATTGCAAAATAAATTT
This sequence comes from Calotriton arnoldi, assembly GCA_963921515.1. Lineage (NCBI taxonomy): Eukaryota > Metazoa > Chordata > Amphibia > Caudata > Salamandridae > Calotriton > Calotriton arnoldi. Next base: position 101,343 of record CAWUFW010004057.1, read on the forward strand.
CCAATAGCACCAAGGGATTACTTTTTCTCACTGTCATCTTTTAATATGTTTATAGCCCTCTGATTGTTCCCTGGGATACCTCCATGCCGCCAAGCATTTCTCCTTTTGGAGCATGTACAGCCCCATTTTGTAAATCAATAATACCAAAACCTTTTTTTATATATAGCCTAATGTCTCCCTGACCGCATAACTGGTTAATCTCCTTGAAGCTATTTGTATCACTGAAAATTCTGCTGACGCCTTGGGGGTGGGTTGCAAGTGTGAGGTGCTTGGAAACAGCAAATGGCAGGATTTTCGAACATGGGGCCCTTCTGACCGAACATCACACCGGGCCCCCTAAAGTTTCGCTACGTCACTGGGCTGAGGGACTTTGACAGACTACTCAATGTTAGTGGGCCATCATTTAAAGAGGCTCTGCTGGCAGAAACATGGCAATTCCTCTGACTTTAAATAGTGTAGGGAAACTGTGAGAAAACTGTGAGGTCCGTGGACAGGGTAGTCTACCACATTTCTCTACCAAACTGTAAATAGGTTATTTGTCTGGAAACAGTTAACTGTTTCTTTCACAGTATAATTTTTCTTCATTGGTTCAACAGTGTACTAAACTACTGCCGTTCCAAAGGCATGGCTTCATATACTAGACAGTTTTTTAATTTGCAAATGTACTTTATTGTAAAAGTTGTACGTAACCAGAAATAATAAATAATAAATAAAAGCATGACAATTCACCACCTGTGTTTGCTTTAATATAACTTCCTGTTAGAACTGGGGCTTCTGGTTCTCAGAGTATGCGCACTGTACAAGCAGGAACCACTACTCTAATTAGGGTAAACTAGATACACACTAAAAGATGACCTGGGCTCACCCTCTAGTAGCTTGACACAGAGCAGGCAGGCTTATCTAAAGAGGCAATGTGTAAAGTAGTTGTGCAACACACACACAGTAACACAATCAAATCACCACAGAAATACTCTACACAGGTTAGACCAATGGATTATATTTTTATGAGTAAAACAAGAGCCAAAACAACAAAAATCTAATAAGTAGAATCAGAGTTATGAATTTGTAAAGAATATACCAAAAACTAGTGCTTAGAAACATATAGCGCTTAGGGGTTACTTAAGGTCGCGCTGGACCAGTGTAAATCCAAAGTTCATGCCGACCGTGATGGTGGGCAGGCCGGCTACAGGACTCATGCAGGTCCCACTGAAAAAGTACCCTGCATGGAGCAAGCATTGATATCGAAGACTCGATGCGTTGTTTCCGATCCGGGAAGGTGATGAAGGCTTCGTCAACGAACCCCTTTATGAAGCAGATGATGCGTCATCATCGAGATCTGCTGTCTGTTGTCGTTGAGCCGTGCAGTCCGTCAAAGCGATGTCATTGATTGGCTTCCACGTTGGCGTCGAAGGGCAATGCATTGGTTCTGATCAGCACAAATTCATCTCTGCGCAGATTTTGATGGTTCTTTACAACAGAAATCAACGTTCTAGGACGTAGGGCTAGTTTGGCACCAATTAGCAGGGCAGGACTCACAGATGGCAGAGGCCAGGCGCTGTTGCAGGGATGAATGAAGTCTTTGATGGCCCTGAGACTTCAGAACAGGGGGCAAGCTAGCAAGCCCTTGGAGGCACTCTGGGTTCAAGTGAGATGGGTCCAGTCCTTGTCCTCAGCAGGGCAGAGGTCAGCAGGAAGCAGAGCATCACAGCAAAGCAGAAAAGCAGTTCTTCCAGGGCAGCAGTCAAGCAGAGTGGCAGTCCTTGTAGCACAGTAGTCTTTCCTCCTGGCAGAGTTCTTCACAGGTCCAGTAGTGCACTACAACCAGTTGTGACTTTGAAGTGGGGGTGACTTCAAAGTAGGCCCTCGAAGTGCACAGGTCCCCCTTTCTTCCCAGCCCTGGCTCCAGACTATCAGTAGGGGGTAATCAGACCTCTGTGTGGGAAACAGGACACTGCCGATTCAGTTGTAAGTGTCAGCTCCCCCTCTCTCTTCATGCCGAGGAAGAGCTATCAGAATGCAGATGAATGCAGATGAGTTCTCTGTCACACTCACCCTTCCTGTGTTTGTGGCTGTCTAAAGGGAATACACAAAGTGTAGCTGTCACCCAACCCAGACGTGCATTGGAGACAGGCTGCAGGCACTCAGAGCTGTAGGAGAAGAGAAATGAACACTTTCTAAAAGTTTTTAACAAACAAATAAAAGTCAGAACTGACATTCCTTTACTAAACTACTATTCTACATCTGGGAACACAAAACTCAATTATTGTGTTCTCTTTTTATTTGCATCATTATTTGTGAACACCACTTTTTTCTATGTGTTATTTATACAGTTTCTGTCATAAACATTGAAACAACAAACAAACTGTGACAAATCAAATCAAGTTTTTTAAGATGTCCACATCACATTTAGACATACAATGAATTGTTTTGAAGAACTAGGACATCAATGTTTATATGTACCAATAATTTGATGTTTTGTGAGTTTTTATGATTGAATGTCTTCAAAACAATTAATTTTATGTCTAAATGTGATGTCTGCATCTTATAAATCTTGAATTGATTTGTCACAGTCCATTTGTTGTTTCAATGTTTATGATGGAAACTGTATAAATAGCTCATTGAAATTTATTTTTTTCACAAATAATGATGCAAATAAAAAGAGAACTCGATAATTGAGTTTTGTGTTCCTGGATGTAGAAGAGTAGTTTGGTAAAGTAATGTCAGTAATGACTTTTGTTTGTTTGTTAAAAAATGTATTGTGGCCTTGCATTGCTGGCACTAAATTGGCCCAACCGCTATTGTGTTTGGACACTTTCTAAAGTGGCATTTCTAAAATAGTAATGTTAAATCCAACTTTACCAGTAAAGAGGATTTATCATTACCATTTCAAAGTTATGAAACATGATGCAGCCACTCCTTTCCAATCAGGAATTATAGCTTAAAAGTGTATTGAGGAATTCCCAAAGCTATCCTAAGAGAGAAGTAGGCCTCACGGTAATGAAGACCAAATTTGAGTGTTTGTCACTACCAGGACATGCAAAACTTAAAACTACATGTCCTACCTTTTACTTACACAGCGTGCTGCCCTTAGGGATACCTATGGCCTACCTTAGGGGTGACTAATGTGTAATAAAGGGGGAGTTTAAGGCTTGGCAAGCGGGTTTAAATGCCAAATTGAAGTGGCAGTAAACTGCACATACGGGCCTTGCAATGGCAGGCCTGAGAAAGGTTGGAAAGGCTTCTTATGTTGGTGGCACAATCAGTGCTGCAGGCCCACTAGTAGCATTTAGGTTATAGGCCCTGGGTATATGGTATACCACTTTACAGGAGACTTACAAGTAAACTAAATATGCCAATTGGGTATACTCCAATGTCACCATGTTTAGGGGAGCAGCACATACCCTTTAGCACTGGTCAGCAGTGATAAAGTGCTCAGAGTCATAATGCCAACACAAAGAATCAACAAAAAGAGAGGGTAAGGAGCAAAATGTTTGGTGGAAACCACCCTAAGGATGACAGGTCTAATACTTCCGGTGACAGGGTACAAGAAAATAGTGAAAAATAGACATGCTGTATTTGATAGAGGTAGGGCCATGGAAAAATTGTTATTAAATCTAAAACAAAACTTTCATAAAAATGGTGTTTAGTTTGCACATTTGAACTTGCATCTAATATATTTTCTGAGAAGTGAAGGATAATTGAATTTTAGTCAGTCTATGATCATTTTGTTCCCATTAAAATAAGGAAGCTTGGAAATGAAAAAATATTCTTATCTCGTCTGGTTTCCTGCTACAGGGTAAGTGAGTGGCAAAGGCAATGAGTGAACACCCAGGAAATAACAAACTAGATAGGAACTATCTCCAGAATTTAAGTACCACACTGAGCTGAGAAAGGTTCTAAACTAAGAATGTGCACTCACGATTTCTAAAATGGCAGAGTGATGTAGAGTGGTGCTTTACTGCTCCTGGGGGTAAATAACAGTGGTGTGAAAAGGGATACAGGGCGTGAAGCAACTTAATGCCATCACATCTCAGTCCAGCTCAAAGAGTGCCCGCATTGCTCATTACTGTAACAAAGGCAGACCCATCCTCCCTTATGCAAATCATCCCATTAGCTGAGGAAGTGCAGAGGCCATACAGGAAAAGAAGCTGATGAGCTTAAAGCAGTTGTATGTGAAATTGCTTAATTTCGGTTTGTGTAAGTAGGCAAATTGTCAGAAAAATTATGCGAAGCACAAATCGGGCATTTTGTGCTAAATTGTAGTGCAAAATACCTCCTCATGTCAATTTTGGATGTGAGGAACGCACTTTGAGCTTGAAAAGAAAAAAACAAGCTATAAAAAACTTAAGGGCTGTGAACAAGAGCTGCTTGAATTCTGCCTGTTCCCATTGTATTGCTGCTCCTGTGAAATGATTTTTACCCGAGTGGCCTCCAATTAAACAGAATGATGTATTTCCAGGAATTTATAATAAAAATGTGTCACACAAGATGCCGGAAGTTACACAATCTCTGGTGATTTAATAGAAATTTCGACAGGGCTGCATTAAAGTCATTTTTATAATATCATTCATCTACACGGGATTCTGACAGCAAGTCTTCCTCAGATCTTCTGACAAACTATGGGCCATATTATCAAGAACGGTGCAAACATTATCACTGCTTTAGCGGCAGGAAACTGCCGCTAAAGCGGCGATAAGGGCTTGATAATGGTATGCAGACATAATATCGATTATTTATTATCGACCTACACTAATATCGAGTTTTAAATATCGTAGGGACAGAATATCGAAGTCAAGAATATCGGTGACCAGAATATCGACCTTAAGGTAAGTATATCGGTTTTTGTTATATCGAAGTAAGTAATATCGAAGTAAGTAATATCGTTAGCAAAAATATCGTTGTTAATAATATCGATATTTATATTAGTGTTATGTATTTTAGTATGTATTTTATATGTATGTGTTTAACATTTTTTGTAATGTTTTTTAATTATTTTTAAATATATGTATTAAATGTTTAGAAATTAGTAAGTTTTTTAAGTAAATTTTGCGTTTTAGTATTAGAGCGGCTTGTGGGTTTATAGGGGAATAGGGTGGGAAGTAATTTAATTATAATTAATTAATTAATAATTTTTATTTATTTTTATTGATTATTAATTTATTGTTAAGTAATTATTAATTGGTAATTAATTTTTATTAATTGATTAATTTATAATTATATTAATTACAAATAATTTATTATTATTTTTTATTTATTGTTATTGTTAATTAATTTATTCATTAATTATTAATTGGTAATTATTTTTTATTAATTGATTAATTGATCATTACATTCAATGTGTTATTTTTTATGTGTAGCGGGTTGTGGGTTTATAGGGGAATAGGGTGGGAAGTAATTTATTATAATTAAGTACATTTTAATTTTTATTAATTGGTATTGATTATTAATTTATTATTTAATTATTAATTGGTAATTAATTTTTATTGATTGATTTATTGATAATTTAATTAATTGTGTTATTTTTTGTGTAGTGGGTTGTGCGTTTATAGGGGAATAGGGTGGGAAGTAATTTAATGTTATTTAAGTAAATATTTAATTTTATTGGTATTTATTATTAATATTTTTGTTAATTAATTATTAATATTTTATTTATTTTTAAAAAAATATTTAATTAATAAGTATGTTAATTTAACCCCTACGCTATCCTACATTTTCCACACTGCTACACTCACTGGAGTTGGAATAGTAATTTTAACCCTAACGCTATCCAACACTTTCCCTACTGTTGCACTCACTGGAGGGGGAATAGTAATTTTTACCCCTATGATAACCAACACTTTCCCTACTGTTGCACTCACTGGAGTGGGAATAGTAATTTTAACCCCTACGCTATCCAACACTTTCCCTACTGTCGCACTCACTGGAGTGGGAATAGTAATTTTTACCCCTACGCTATCCAACACTTTCCCTACTGTTGCACTCACTGGAGTGGGAATAGTAATTTTAACCCCTACGCTATCCAACACTTTCCCTACTGTTGCACTCACTGGAGTGGGAATAGTAATTTTTACCCCTCCGCTATCCAACACTTTCCCTACTGTTGCACTCACTGGAGTGGGAATAGTAATTTTTACCCCTACGCTATCCAATACTTTCCCTACTGTTGCACTCTCTGGAGTGGGAATAGTAATTTTTTCCCCTACGCTATCCAATACTTTCCCTATTGTTGCACTGTCTGGAGGGGGAATAGTAATTTTTACCCCTACGCTATCCAACATTTTCACTACTATTGCACTTACCGGAGTGGGAATAGTAATTTTTACCCTTACGCTATCCAACACTTTCCCTACTGTTACTGTGTGCGGAGTGGGAATAGTAATTTTATTCCCTCTGCTATCCAATATTTTCTGTACTGTTTTAGTTAATGTACTGTATAATTTATTTTAAAAAGATTAAAAATATTGTAATTTTTTAATCTGTTATATATATTTTTGTTATTTTTATTTCTATTATTGTTTTTTTTATATATGTATTTCTAATTTTTAAAATGTTTTTAACAATTTATAAGTTATTAAAATAATTATTTGTAAATATTATTAAGTAAGTATATGTATTATATTTTATATGTGTATATGTTTAATTTATTTTTAAATTATATGTATTAGTTATAATTTTAAAGATTTTAAAATAATTTTAACTGTTTCTTTTAATTATATGTATTATTTAGTTTATTTTACATTTTTTTTAACATTAAAAAAAACGATATTTTTAACAACGATATTTTTGACAACAATATTTTTTTTCTCAATATTTTTGTACTTACCTTAATGTAGATAGGACTTCGATATTCTGGAAATCGATATTTCGCCTCCGATATTTCTGTCGTCGATATTTGTGTAGTCGATATTTTGTCAGACATTCCTTGATAATATGCCCTATAGAATTCCAATAGAAGCCCAGGTTCTGGTGTCAAGGACATCAACTTTCAATCAATAAGGAGCTAGAGGGAAAGAAATAAACATGTCGCCCTCCTCTCAACATACAATATAAATACAGAGACCTGTTCATCCAAGGCTCCTCTTCTTGAGGATATTCATATAAGTGGAGGCGGGGATTCCATCAAACTTTTTCCCTACCACTCCTCACGTTTATCAGAGGTAGTGTCCTTCCACAGGATTTGGTAATTAATGTTGAAGACGGTGAAGTTAAGATGTGGAAGCTGTCACCGCTATGACCAGGAAATGAAAAAATAAGGGTTGTGAATAATTATCCGTTTTGCCTTTGTGTTTAGAACTTGTACTACAGTAGAGTACATGCCCAAAAGGAGGGACTCACGTTTGGAGGCTTCCTTATTGTGACGGAGTGGAGACCTGGTACGAGTGACTTGGGCTCCCACATGGTAATGACACTTGCTGAATTAGGTAATGATGTGTGTTGAATTCTGGAGAGTGATAATTTTGTTTTAGGAACCAAGCCTTATCTTTTTGCATTTGACAGTCATTTTATAGAACGACACCAGTGTCCAAGATTGGTGATTGATGACCCTGCCCTGACAAAATTGCCTTGAAGTAATGTTGGCAATGAAACATGTCGGCTGAGTAATAAAGTGGTCTGCATAAATGCAGCCGGTTTTAAATTTTGAATAAGTGCACAAGTGAAGAATAAAGTTGGTAATTGTGCTACTTATTTTAATTTTCACGGGGTCTTGTTTTTGTGCTAGTCGTCATATACACATCACAGTGGCATTATAATAATTTTTGGCACTAATGTTTGGGACACATCTTTATTTATTTTTTAAGACAGGATGGTTACCAATGATGAGAAAAGTGAGCATAGCTGGTGAGTACCAATCAGCAAGCTCGACTGGTGGTGCGCACGTGAGGTGCCATCTTGTCCTTTCACACATTTTTTGTAAAAGGGTAACACATAGATTAGTGTAACCTGTGTTTGACTCACTATTAAAGATACACCCCTTTATATATAGGGGGTACGTGGGAATTCTGTCATTTGCAAAAAATCTGTTTTAGAAAATTCAGGCAGTAAAGTGGAAGGACACTACCTCTGATAAAAGTGAGGAGTGGTAGGGAAAAAGAGTGATGGAATCCCCGCCTCCACTTATATGAATATCCTCAAGAAGAGGAGCCTTGGATGAACAGGTCTCTGTATTTATATTGTATGTTGAGAGGAGGGCGACCTGTTTATTTCTTTCCCTCTAGCTCCTTATTGATTGAGTATTGTGAACAGCGGATCAGCCGTGAGAGCGATTATTATACATTTATTGGCATAGGTTAGTTGCTATATCTCTCTCCTGGCGCTAGCAGTGCGAATTGAACACACATCATTGTTTGGATATTGAGTGAAGGGAGGGGTATTTAGGCGATGGATAGAAATTGCCTGGCTTTCACTGATGACCAAATTGCAGCTATTTTATCAGGACCTTCACTATTCCCAGATGCCCAATTATTGAGTGTGACATCAGCTAGGGAAGAATGGGAAAAGTTAAGTAACATCAAAAAGAGACAAGTGAGAATAGCCCTGCGTGGGGTGTTAATGACTGAATATTTAAGAGCAGGAGCAGCCCCAACTAGTCTGTTGGTCCGGATTGAACCCAGAATTTTCTTAGAAGATAAGAAATTCCGAATCGATTGGAGTTTTATAGCGAACAAATGTACTTGTGACTGGTTAATCTTAATTATTAATACTGCAAAAAGATTGAGTGAGGAGTTGTTGAAAGAAATTTTGGAGTTGGAGGAGAGCATTAAAAGAGATACCACCCTCACGGATACCAAAGAACAATTGCTAAGGATCCAAGAGGACCTTGGTGAATATAGAAATTACATGGTTAACCAGAAAATAAAAGGATTAAAACGCAATCTTGAACGGTACACACACGAATGGGCTTTTCCCTATGTGGATGATAAGTATTACTTACCTGGTCCAGAACAACGACAGTATACGGGGCAGGCAAGGGGTGGAAGACAACAACGGAATAGAAGTACCACCCAAAATTGGACCTTCGATAATACTTCAAGTGAAGAAGAGGAAGGGCAACAAACATCCAATCCAAATAGAGTGAGGTTCAACCAGCAGGAGAAGACTAACGAAGACTTGGGAGCTTTACTTCGCTCTTTTTTAGGACAGAATCAAAGGGGCGGAAGAGGTGGCGGCCAGATAGGCAGAGGTCATGGACGGGGCAATCAGAATCAAACATGGCAAACATACTCCCCCCGGATAACACGCAGTCGGGGGAAGAATCAATCATGAATGACATAGTGGTCAATCTATCTGACCATAACATTACGAAAAGTGAGGTTAGAGTTTTAAACAAAGGGTTGGGGTTTGTCCCGACACCCAACCATGATATGTTTAAATGTAGGGTTGAATTCCAGGAGACCATGAGAAAAATAAAACTTAAAACGTTTTTTGCAAATAAACCACAGGACCCCCCGGCCCTCTTCAGTACTACACTTAAAAAACCATCTCAATTCTGCCCGTCTAATACTATGATGGGCCCTGAAGTTGTGGTGTTCGAAAATAAGGTTTTGGAGGACATCACAGCATTAGAACAAAAGAATAGACACCAGAGATTTAACAACATGAGTCAGGAGGACTGGCGGGCAGTCAGTAGTTTACAAAACAACCACTTGCTCACAATAAAATCAGCTGACAATGGTGGGGCAGTGGTTGTTATGAACACTGCAGATTATGATGCAGAGGTCTTGAGACTTTTGGGGGTACGTAATAATTATCGACCACTCATGCGTGACCCAGTGAATGAACTTCAAGACATTATTAAATAGATGGTAGGAACAGCTAAAGAAAAAAGATGGATTACAGCAAAAGAAGCGGAGTTTCTTATTAACAATAAGCCAAGAACTCCTGCATTCTATATCCTGCCAAAAATACATAAACCCCAGCGTCCCCCTCCTGGTCGACCCGTTGTATCTGGGATTCAATCGGTTTTAGAACCGTTATCACAGTTTGCTGACTTTTTTCTCAGAGAATCAGTGGTGAACCAACTATCATTTATCCAGGACACCACAGATGTCTTAAATGTGTTGGAAGATACCCACTTTGACTCTTCTTGCGAATTTTTGGTAACAATTGATATAGAGTCACTGTACACCTGTATACCTCAAGATGCCGCGCTGGTGGCAGAAGGGCGCGCCTTGAGGGAACAGGAATGGTTCTATGATACACCACAGTCTTTCGTACTACAATGTATCGAATTGGCATTAACTCGCAATTATTTTTGCTATAAAGATGACCTGTATTTACAAACTACGGGTACATCTATGGGCGCGACTTTTGCGCCCAGTCTGGCCTGCATCTATGTAGGCCAGTTTGAGGAAAATTGTATTTACCATCAGTCTAATCCCTTCCAGAGGAATATCCGCCTCTGGAAGAGGTATATAGACGACGTGCTGTGCATCTGGTCTGGTTGAGAGGAGTCTCTGCTGGAGTTTCTCAACTGGTTGAATGGCCAAGATGCCAGTTTTCGTTTTACATGGACTTACAGTAGTCAGGGGGTTGTGTACCTTGATTTAGACATTACGGTGGAGAATAACACATTATGTACAGAGGTACATCAGAAATTGACTGATAAAAATTCTCTTTTGCATTATCAATCATATCATCCGAGGGCTCTACACGATAACCTGCCAGTGGGTCAGTTCTTGCGTTACCGCAGGAACTGCTCCACCACAGCATCATACCTGGAACAATCGGAGGGACTGTGTGAGAAATTTAGACAGAGGAGTTACCCACGCAAAATTGTGAACCAAGCTAGAAAAAGAGCACTCAATACCCCCTGTAGTGCTCTATTGGAAAAGAATGTAAGGGCTAAGGAAGACTGCCTACCAGTTGTTATGCCCTTTGATCCGTTGGCGACTCAGATTCGACAGTCAATAAGGAAACACTGGGCCTTATTGTCCACGACTGATTTTAAAATGCCCCCTCCGAGATTTGCTTTTAAACGGTCAAGTAATCTTAAGGATAAAGTGGTGCATTCCCGTTTTAAACCACTCCAGAAAGAAACCACTATTCCCCCCGGACATTACCCTTGTGGTACATGCTCAGTGTGTAATCTTACAAGAAAGACTTTGGATGTGGTCTTGAACTCTGGAAAAGTATGGCATTTGACCCACTTCAGCAACTGCAATACGATGAATGTTGTTTATAGGCTGACGTGTCAGTGTGGACTGCACTATATAGGGCTCACTACACGTAAAATCAAAGTGAGAGTACAGGAACATCTGAGTACTATTAAAGCGGGCAAATTGTCAACCAAATTGGTACAACACTGCAATGAATATAAGCACACTTTTACGTGGGTGGTGCTAGAAAAAGTGGTTGGGGACCCTTACAGTATAGATAGGGTTATGGCCACTAAAGAGGCACGTTGGATTTTCCAAGAAAAATGTGATCAAATTGGATTAAATGATTTTATCGAATGGAATAAAGTCAGAAATTAAACATCATAGATTATCCAGGCTTGAAAAGTTCCAGTTCTGTTGGTGTCCGACAGGGTGATACCTTTTTATCAACACTTGTTTTTCAGTCTTTGTTACTGTTTTTCGGCTGTGATGTGAAGGGCAGCCTTAGCACATTACAAGAGACTGTGTGATGAACATATTGGTACAATAAAGTTTGTTGAGAGCATACTCCCAATCTAAAATGGCTATTGGGGGAGTTAACGATGTGAAGGGAGTCCTAAGTGCATTACAAGAGGCTGTGATGAACACACTTGTACAAGAAAGTTAGTTGAGGGCTTACTCTCCTTTCTGAATGGCCACTGAGGGAGGGAAGGGGTCACGTGATATGTTGACCGTACAACCAAAAATTGAGAGAGAGGGGAAAACAACATGTGTCCTCTATAGAGTTGTTTTTATATATTTTTAAAAAAATTTCCACGGGGTACTTTTGAGGTACAAAACTCCAGATTTCTAACCCGTGTACCTGATTCTGTTGGCATTCGGGTCGGGCAACACGATGTTATAGATGGCCTCCAAGGTGGGATATTAGGGAGTTGGATGTGTTCTTATGCCACAACTCGTTATCGCCGGGAGTGAGGGGTGATGGAACTCGCTCCGTGCTGAAAAAGGTGTTAAAGTTGTGTGTTGTGTTTGTTTTTGTTTGTTGACAGCAAATAAGAGAGAAAACACCCGGTTTCGTAAACCCTTGTATCTGTGTTACAATGGCATTCGGGTTGGGCTCCGATAAGTTCAAGATGGCCCCCATGGGTGGGATAGGAGTCACATGACATGATGACCGTGACGTGAGACGTAGCCGGATGTGTTTTTAAACTGCAGCGCTTTTCCGCCGGGAGCGAGGGATGATGGAATGCGCTCCTTGTGAAGAAGGCGGTAAGGCTGTTAACAGTGTGCTTGGTGCTCAAAGTGAGTAATTGATATGACGAGGTTTGTCGGTAATACTGAAGACAGCCTATTCAAAGGTGATGCCAGGATTTGGTAATTAATATTGAAGACGGTGAAGTTGAGATGTGGAAGCAGTCACCGCTATGACCAGGAAATGAAAAAACAAGGGTTGTGAATAATTATCCGTTTTGCCTTTGTGTTTAGAACTTGTACTACAGTAGAGTACATGCCCAAAAGGAGGGACTCACGTTTGGAGGCTTCCTTATTGTGACGGAGTGGAGACCTGGTACGAGTGACTTGGGCTCCCACATGGTAATGACATTTGCTGAATTAGGTAATGATGTGTGTTGAATTCTGGAGAGTGATAATTTTGTTTTAGTAACCAAGCCTTATCTTTTTGCATTTGACAATCATTTTATAGAACGACACCAGTGTCCAAGATTGGTGATTGATGACCCTGCCCTGACGAAATTGCCTTGAAGTAATGTTGGCAATGAAACATGTCGGCTGAGTAATAAAGTGGTCTGCATAAATGCAGCTGGTTTTAAATTTTGAATAAGTGCACAAGTGAAGAATAAAGTTGGTAATTGTGCTACTTATTTCAATTTTAATTTTCACGGGGTCTTGTTTTTGTGCTAGTCGTGATATACACATCACAGTGGCATTATAATAATTTTTGGCACTAATGTTTGGGACACATCTTTATTTATTTTTTAAGACAGGATGGTTACCAATGATGAGAAAAGTGAGCATAGCTGGTGAGTACCAATCAGCAAGCTCGACTGGTGGTGCGCACGTGAGGTGCCATCTTGTACCTTTCACACATTTTTTGTAAAAGGGTAACACATAGATTGGTGTAACCTGTGTTTGACTCACTATTAAAGATACACCCCTTTATATATAGGGGGTACGTGGGAATAGACTGTCATTTGCAAAAAATCTGTTTTAGAAAATTCAGGCAGTAAAGTGGAAGGACACTACCTATGATAAAAGTGAGGAGTGGTAAGGAAAAAGAGTGATGGAATCCCCGCCTCCACTTATATGAATATCCTCGAGAAGAGGAGCCTTGGATGAACAGGTCTCTGTATTTATATTGTCAAGGACATCAAACCTGGGCTTCTATTGGAATTCTATAGGGCATATTATCAAGCCCCTTATCACTGCTTTAGCAGCAGTTTCCTGCTGATTAAGCGGCGATAATGTTTGCGCCGTTCTTGATAATATGGCCCAATGTGTCCTCACCATAGGCAGGGAGTCACCGCTGGCAGCTGAAGAATGAGCCAGCCAGGAAGCCTCTACAGTGGTGAAGGAGACCTGCCCCATGTGCTATTACCGTGCATCTGTGTATGCTGGAGAGGATGTGGCGTAAGGGCAGAAGCGCCAACATTTGATCTGGGAAACCAGGTTCGAGTATCCGCGTCAACTCAATATCCCGTGATTCTGGGCAAGTCACAAAAAGATGAATGCGTCCTTGAATAATGCAACTGGTTCTCATGTAAAGTGCTCCAATGCCTTCGGGTCGAGTTTGTGCTATACAAAAATGAAACCTTTCATCTATCTGGACCCCAGCATTTCTTCAGTCTCTGCTGCCTTTATTTTATCTGTTCCATGTCTGTGAGGATGCTTGCACTGCTGTTTCCTATTCTTTGTGTGTTGTAATTTTGCAATATTGATGTTGGGGACGCACCAACTTGCTGCTAGCCATGCTTTACCTTTTTTGGGTAACATAGAGTGTTTTATTTCATATGTGTGCTGCACTTGCTCTTTCACATTGAGGTAAGTTTGTGCTGCAGCTACCTAAGTTATAACTGTAATATGTGCAAGGGAAGGTTGTACCACTGGAGGCTTATTTATGAGAGCCCTGCATTATTCTTGCACTACATAAAGTGGTACATGCGTGAAGCAGGGCTCTCATAAAGATATATGAAGCCACGCAAAGCCTCCCTGCGTGGCTTTGAGTGGCCTCATAAATCATGAGCAAGGTGACGCAGCGCAAATTGCGGCATTGCCGAACTCTGAACCCAGGAGGCGTTCCATGTGTGTTGTGGTGGGTTTTCCCATGCAAGACCCATGGAATTTGATGTTGCCCCAGATTTACATAAACATGTAAACCTGGGGAAGGGCCAAATCCATACCTCTCCTGAGGTGAGGCGTAACTAGAGGAAATAACTTCATTTCTTTTCCTTTTTTCCTCTTTCCATATATGCCTCTTAGCATTGTTTTGGCGCAGGAAGGTGCCTTTTCCTGCACAAGAACAATCCTGCCTGCAAACGAGGCACCCTTGCACCATGGTGCAAAGGTGCCTACATTGGCGCTTGGCTGCCGAAATGGCGCCAGCACAAGCAGAAAGGACAAGAATGCCCTTTGTTGCTTAAATACATACCTGCCCTTTCACTTTGGCATAGGGCAGCACAGCAAGGTGCCTTCGCTGCCCTACGCCAATATGCAATAGTTGAGGCCCTAGGTGTCTATTCTCTAACTAATTTATGTGCAAGAGAAACGCCTCACTATGCACTTCATGCCCTATGATTAAGTCAGTCTTGCTTCATGTTTGTGGGAGAGGAGATTAGACTACTGCTGCCCAGGCTGTGCATTTTTGTTTATGAAGCAAGCTTTACTGGTTGTTTTGCTGTGCTAGCCCTGTGAGTTTGAGGAATAGTAAATGTCCCCCTTTAGTGCCCAACACCTTCCCCAATTTGGTGAAAGTGGAGTGGAAATAGTAAATGTCTCCCCTTTATTGCCCACAACCTTCCTCAATATGGTAAGACTGGGGTGGCAGTAGAAAATATGACCCCTTTAGTGTCAAACATCTTCCCCCCAATATGGATAGGCTGGAGTGGGAATAGTAAAAGTCACCCCTTTACTGTCCAACACCTTCCCCAGTATGGTTGGACTGGAGTGGGAGTAGTAGTTTTCACCCCTTTAGTGTCAAACATCTTCGCCCAATATGGTTAGGTTGGAGTGGGAATAGTAAATGTCACCCCTTTCCTGTCGAACACCTTCCTCAATATGGTTAGACTGGAGTGGGAACAGTAAATGTCACCCCTTAAGTGTTAAGCAACTTCTCCTAATATGGTTAGGCTGGAGTGGGAATACTAAATGTCACCCATTTAGTGTCCAACATATTCCCCATATTTGGTGAGACTAGAGTGGGAATAGTAAATGTGAACCCTCTAGTGTCCATCACCTTCCCCAATATAGCTAGACTAGAGTGGGAATAGTAAATGGTACCACTTTAGTGACCAACACCTTCCTCAATATGGTTAGACTGGAGTGGGAATTGTAAATGTCACCCCTTTAGTGTTCAACACCTTCTCCAACGTGTTTAGATGGAGGTGGGATTGGTAAATATCATCCCTTTAGTTTCTAACATCTTCCGCAATATGGTTAGACTAGCATGGGAATACTAAATGCCACCTTTCCAATGTCTAACACTTTTTCTTAAATGGGTTATGCTGGAGCGTCATTATTTAATTTTATTATTTTTATCTAAATTCTTTATTTTAATTGTATTTCTATGCAGTAGATATTGTTTTGGTCATTTTATTAATATAGTTATTTGTATGTTTAGAGGTAATAATATCAATTAGATTTTGTATAGAAGAAAGACGTAATATATTTTTTTCAATTCATTTATGGTTTCAAACTTATTTATTGTATAAACGTACAATTTTTAACACATACACACACACACATATATTATCTACTGGCGGTCGCCAGTAGATAGTTATAGTTAGGACCTATTTTCCAAAGGAAATTCACAACATTCTATTTCCAATAACTTTGGCACCGGTTGACGAATCTTCGCGAAATTTTCAAAACTCGTGGGGCGCTCCGGTCTGCTCCTATCCTGAAAGTTTTGGGGTGATTCGGCAAGCGGGGGCCGAGAAAAATGGGGGGTCCCAAAACATGTTTTCCCCATGCAATTTTCCATAGGAACCTTTAGTCGCAGCTACAGCCCGAACTGCTGAACGGAATTACACCAAATTTGGCAAAAAGGTAGCCCTTGGTTCAGAGTCGTGCCTTGTGGTTAAATGGTGTAAATCCGTTCAGTAGTTCCTGAGAAAATCAAAAGTAAAATCACATATATATCTGGGCGGAGCCTAACCACACATGTCATTGTGAGATCTGATTGGCTGTCAGCACTTCATCCTGGAATTGCTGGCAGCCATCTTGGGACCAATATACATGATAGTACCCCATTGAAATGCATTGTAGTGAATCAAAGATTTTGAGGGTTACCAAAAGGAGAACTATAAAGGGTGATAACAGACTTTAGTTACATTAGAATTCATTTGTTGATGGTACCATACTAATTTCAGGAATTGTGGTGTGTTCTAAGGTGATTTTACCCTGTGAAAAACCTTCTGCTGGGATATCATGAATCATGTTTGAGAGAAAACTATTTTCACATGCTTGTCCCATAGAGTTTTGGAAGGTGCTCCAGAAGCTAAAACGAGAGCATATTTTCTGTAAATTCACATTATCTTTCTCAGTCATGTGAGAATGAAGTCTGACATTCTCAGTAAAACATGTACATCCAACAAGGGCAGAGACTGTCAGTTGATTCCTTTGTGTTCTACTGCAGCTTCCCAGAGTGTTCTAAAGAACAACTAGAGTGCTAACAGCCTTACTTATGACAAAAGTATGGCACACCTGAAGCCATCTTGATTGGAATAAACTGGTAACACTTAAAACATTTAATTTAAAAAGGAACAAAATGATGGGGTTCATTTTGTCATAGAAATTATGGTTAGTGCTGTAGAAAGAAAAATTAGGACATGTTTCAAGTGTGATCTCAAATATCTTCCTGTTATATTTCAACAGGAGCAGCCTGCCAGTTGATGCCTTTGTGTTCTACTGCAGCTTCCCAGAGTGTTCTAAAGAACAACTAGAGCGCTAACAGCCTTACTTATGACAAAAGTATGGCACACCTGAAGCCATCTTGATTGGAATAAACCGGCAACACTTAAAACATTTAATTTAAAAAGGAACAAAATGAGGGGGTTCTTTTTGAAATAGAAATTATGGTTAGTGCGGCAGAAAGAAAAATTAGGGCATGTTTTAAGTGAGATCTCAAATCCTCTTCTATTTCATTAGAAAATTCTGACATGCAGACTGAAACAATCACTTTCAATACCAGCAGCAGACTTCCAGTTAACTCCCTGGTGAGCAGTAGCTTTACTACAGTGATCTAATGAGCAACTAGAGTGCTAACATTCTGAATTTATGGCAAATGTGAGACACATCTGAATGCCTTCTTGATGGAATCAAAGTAAAAAACTGAAAGCATTTCCTACTGAGGAGACTGCAGTAAATGAGGAAATTAGGAAACTTCATAACAAATAAGACTTCCAAGATGGCCACCAGAGAAAAAAGAGCCCAAATGTAGCACAAATTGTACCCAGATGTAGCCCACATATAGCCCAATGACAAAAGTGTGCAAATCACTTTTTATTTTTAGTTTTTTTACAGTTTTATGTAGTGCAGACTGGTTAGGTATTGGAGCGTTGCATCTTAAAACATGACCCCATACACTACAAAAACACCACATCAGTACCCTAAACCCTAAAACACGACCCCCTACACTACACAACCACCACTGCACTATCCTAAACCCTAAAACACTACCCACAGCATGACCCCCTACACTACACAAACACCACTGCACTACCCTAAACCCTAAAACACTACCCCCAGCACGACCCCTACACTACCCAAACACCATTGCACTAACCGAAATCCTAAAACACTACCCCCAGCACGACCCCTACACTACCCAAACACCACTGCACTACCCTAAAACATGACCCCTACACTACACAAACACCACTGCACTACCCTAAACCCTAAAACACTACCCCCAGCACGACCCCCTACAATACACAAGCACCACTGCACTACCCTAAACCCTAAAACACTACCCCCAGCATGACCCCCTACACTACACAAACACCACTGCACTACCCTAAACCCTAAAACATTACCCCCAGCACGACCCCTACACTACCCAAACACCACTGCACTAACCTAAATCCTAAAACACTACCCCCAGCACGACCCCCTACTGTCTTGTGGATTGTTACCTGCCTTGTTATGTTGGCCTAGGCCTGGCTGCCATGCTGCTTTTCTTTGCGCACGTTACACTGAGCCGGGCCTTCCTCGCCCTTTGCTCGTGCCAAGTTCTTTTGCACTGTCTGCATTATCTGTTGTTCACCTTTTTGGGCTCAGTCTGCACAAACATGTACAAGGTCGCATAACAATGTATTTCGGTTCTTCCTGATATGGCCAGTCTCGCGCACCCAGACATAACATTATGTGCAATTGCCATGAAGAATTTGATATGCTTTTAATACTGTGGTTTACTAGCGCTTAACACACTTGGAGAAATCCCTTTCAGTGAGAAGAGCTATGATGTCCTGCTGATGTAATTCTGCATCTAGAGACTGAGGTATGGGGGTTCGCTAGTCAAAGCCCAGAGGTCTTCTATTATTATAATAAACTATCTTACTGCAAGGGGAGGGTGGTAATGTTATTTATACGTTTATCCACTGAGCTCTGAGATGCTTTCCCGTTTGTATTCTATGGAATTGTAACCATGCTGCTTATATTAGTCATATGCATTATGCTATTAGTACTGACACGTGTACTGTACATTAGAGCACGTAAGTTGGAATAAACATTTTAACCTATCCAGTGTCTCTTACTACGCACCTTGTGGACAAGTACGAGTGAGTGACGAAAGAGTGTTCTTGCTTCTGCGAGTCCTGAGATAAAGATACCGTGTTCTGGGTTGTCCAAACATTAGTACTTGGGTGCTAATGGGATGCTAAGCTAGTTGGGTTGGGGTTTTTGGGTGCTACGGTATATGGTGGCAAACCACTGTATTCCGGGGTCCCATTTTCCTGTGCATAGCTCTGTGTATGTGCAGAAACCTTATGACATGGCGCGACCACCGTGGGGCAGCTTATCTGCGAGGCAGCTTGAGTAGTACTTGTGCTTGTCCACAAACCCCTCGCGTACGCTTCCGGAGGCGTATGTGACGGTGATACCTCCTATATTGAATGTTTTATAGGTTCTTTCAAGCTTGATATTATTAAAAAGGTTAGTTAACAGACCCATTTTTGTGCTCCCGGATAGGTTGTCGAATATCATTGTTTAGTCATGGCTGGTGTGGCGATAGCTGCACATAGTCGAGGAGCACTCCGAGATCACTTAGCTGTGTATGGAGTGCCCGATACTGGGGTCGAGTTGGTCTTTGTGGTTCAAGCCGATGCGGCTTATCACTTTGAAGTGTTTTACACTTGGATCACTTTTGAAGCGGTGGATGCAGGTGATAAGCTGTTTCATGAATATAAGCCCACCGCTGTTCCTGCTGCCTATCGACCCTATACTGTTCTTGAAGTGCCTCTCACGGCTTGGCAGCACCGTGTTTGGTTTAATGGCGCCCTACCACAACCAACTACCGCAGTTCGTTTAGGCCCCTTGTCAATTCAGGGGGCCACTTGGCCTGTATTGGCCGGGTATACCCCGCATCCAAATTATCTGGCATTACCGCTTGCGGAACTGCGCACTATGCATACCGAATTGGTGCGAGTGCATCGAGCCTTGGTGACATACGTTACAGGTAGCCTCCATGGAGCTGCTCCTGTAGTCACAGAGCCAACCAGCTATTGCAGCTGGAGTGACTATAAGTCCTGTCATGGTAAATTCTGTGATGGGCAAACGTCCACAAAATAAGGACGACTATCCTTACTGGCTTGCAGAAAAGTTCGATCAGATAGAAGCAGTGTTTCCACATACATCCCCAGTAGATAAACACCGCATCCTCACGATAAGTTTGCCAAAAGACATAATCCCCGATTTGACATCATGTGAAAACTGGGGTAAGGTATTCGCAGCAGTTTATTCAAAATGTTTTGGAACTCCTTCCATGACGGTTCTACCCTCTGTAATTAAAAAAGTACAGGATGAACATGGCCCTGAAGCGGCTGTGGAATTAGGGATGAGACTAGTGGGAGTGTTTGATGTAGTAGCTGAGCTGATCCTTGGAAATGTCAAGGGCGATGCTATGAACTTTCAAGTAGCGAATGCTTTGGCTTTGGTCCCAGAGTTGGACAGGCCTCGCGAATTACCGAAAATAATAGCCCGGGCTTATAAAACAATTGGAAGAAATAGCCTAGGCAACAAGCCTTTTGTAAAAATGCAAACTCAATCGCAAACACAAGTTATACAAACAAAAAGTGCATCTGAGAAAGATGATAAACCGGTCTTCACTAAAAAAGTTGGAGACAGAAAAAACAGGGTAAGCAACAAAAGAAGCCGGGGTCGAGAGGCTCTTCCCCAGTTTCGGTTTCTTCTGAACGTACTTATGATTTACGTGATAGGTCAAGGATTAAATCACCAGAAAGGTTTCAGAGCTCTGATACGCGTTCTCCTCGTTCTTCACAGGCCCAGACGTCGTCACAGGCTGGTGGAGGAGGACGGCAAGATAGAGGAAGGGGCCGAGAGGCTCCCCAGGAGCGAGACCAACCTCGACAACAAGTCAGAGGGAAAGCAGAAGATTTTCATCTTCCTCGACCGCAATTTCAGAAGAAAAAGGTTGCCGCTGTCACAGCGAAATATGCCTCAGACCGTGAGAACGAGACTCCAGAATTGGACGTGGGCAGTGACCCTCCTAGACAGCGCCGCGGAAGTTACCATAGTGCGGGAGGCGCTACGTCCTCATATGGAGGCGACAGCAACTGAAACATTCGTTACTGTAGAGACAGCTGACACGAGAGTGGCACCCCTGACAGACTATATAATATAGTTATACAAATTGAAGGTGACATACCGCGTGAAATAAAAGGGATTTTTTGGGAAAATCTAACCTCTTCATATGACATTTTGTTAGCAGAGGTGGATTGGCCACCCCCATTCGTTTTAGCTGCACATAAAGGAGAGGAGGTAATCCTTCCAAGCTTTTCAAGGCATGTCCCAAAGGACAAAGCTGAAGCACTTGCAGCTGAGTGGGCTGTGTACCTGGCACCAGCGTTATACCGCAACCATGTGGGATGGGATGAAGAATCACCTCCCCATGCAATACCTTTGCGGTCACTACCGCAGCCACAACCCCAATATCCCATCAAACGGCAGGCAAAGGCCCCGTCTCCGAAATTCTGACACAGTTGGAATATCAGGGAGTAATTGAACCATGCGTATCACCTATGAACAATCCCTTTTCGTGGTTTCTAAACCCGATGGATCGTACCGCTTAGTTTTGGATTACCGGCATTTAAATACTCATTGTCGGAACTTTGCGGTGCAAAATACACACAGTTCTGCGCTTGTAGACAGTCTTGTTCGTAAAAAATACAAAACGACACTTGACCTTTCAAACGGTTTCTACACGCACAACCTAGCCCCGGAGAGTGGTCAATGGACCGCATTCACATCCGGTGGTAAATTATTCCAGTTCCGGCGATTACCCATGGGCTATAAAAATAGTCCGGGTATATTCGCCGCCCGTGTTGTTTCTTTGTTAAATGACATTGATCAAGACGCATGTTCGTACGTTGATGACATCTATCTGACGGACGACGAGTTATATCAGCATCTGTCCCGTGTGGACCGCATTATTCTTGAATTTGCGGAGCAGGGTTACAAATTTAACTTTGCTAAGTCACACATTGCTGAATTTACTGTTCAGTTCTTGGGCTATGAGCTCAATAACGAAGGTAAGGGCTTAGCCCCCATTTCTTGGAAAAATGTGCACATTTGTGCCCCCAAATACTCTGAAGAAACTTCAGTCTTTGCTGGGTTTCTTGAATTTCGAGCGTACTTACATTCCCGAATATGCCCAGCGTATCAAGCCTTTGTATGCTTTGATACAACCTACTTATTCAAGGTCTTGCTGGCTGCCTGAGCATACCTCAATTCTGCAGTCTTTGCAGACAGACCTTTTGGAGTCTAAATATCTTTTGACTCGTGATAACCACACCAACCTGGTGATTAGAATAATTCCGGGGGCGGTGGGATTCACCTACTTAACCTTTAATGAAGGTGATACAGTACCTATCGCATACAAGTCACATCTGTACACTTCCGCTGAATTGCGCTTTACATCTGTCGAAAAAGTTCTAACTGCAGTGCAAATGGCGATTCTAAAAGAACGCGCACTGGCACAGGAAAGCGGATTCTAGTGGTAACACCCTGTCCTGCCCTAGAGGCAGTAACAAAGGCAAGTGTACCGAACTCAAAAGCAATGCATCCCCGTTGGATACAATGGGCTACATCTTTGACGTCTTCGGACGTCACTTTGTTTTTGATTCTTCTCTTCAGACTCAGGAGTTTTGCAGTATGAATTCGTTCATCCTCCTCCTTTGTTTTTATTACCGCTTGAGGATTACAAATGTGTGATCTACACCGATGGTTCGGCGCAACCGGCCACTGGGTCCAAGCACGCTTATTCTGCTGCATGTGCTATTGTTGCGGGATCCTTTGTGGATGGCAAGTTCAAATCCACTGCAGTGCACACACGCACACTTGGGGATAGTACCGCACAATTGGCCGAGCTGCATGCATTGCTACTTGCACTTGAGTTCGCTTCACAGGATGAGACCACTCTTATTGTATGTGATTCTTTTTACTGTGTACAATCTTACAATGACAATCTGTTTTTCTGGTCGAAAACTGACTACAAGGACGCAAAAGGGAGCACAATTAAGCATAAAATGCTTTGGGTTCGAGTGGCAGAATTGCAACAACGTCTGCCCCTCACACAGGTGGTTCACACCTTAGGCCATCAGCGGGTGGGCGCACACGCTATTGGTAACGATCTGGCAGATGAGGCTGCCCGTTCAGCAGTAGTCACGTGTTCAGTAGCAGCGGTTACTAGG
Organism: Calotriton arnoldi; assembly: GCA_963921515.1. Taxonomy (NCBI): domain Eukaryota; kingdom Metazoa; phylum Chordata; class Amphibia; order Caudata; family Salamandridae; genus Calotriton; species Calotriton arnoldi. The sequence goes on from CAWUFW010004057.1 coordinate 124,600, forward strand.
TCCATGTCTAAAATAGACCCTGTTATTTTAGCAGCTATTGCTGCAACCAAGGAAGGTGATAATTACCCTACAGGTTTCCCTTCCAAGTATTCTTACAAATTAAGTCCCGATCAGGTTCCTTATGTAACTATACCTGACGTTGGAGACCGGCTGATCCCCAACGCGGACCGCAGGAGTGCCTTGATATCAGCTGCACACGAAGGCATGGCTTCTGCTCATGCAGGTGTGTCAGCTACGGTTTCCATCTTGCAGCAGCGTTATTGGTGGCGTGGGTTATATAAAGACACCCGTGCTTTTGTGCTTTCTTGCGACGTTTGTCAACAGATTAAGCCTTCCACGGTAACACGTCCACCACAAACACCGCTCTGCATTGCTAACAGACCCTTTGGGTGTGTTTACTTGGATCACTGCGGTCCATTCTCATCAGACACTGCCTATAAATACATCTTGGTGGCAGTGGACTCGTGCACACGGTTTCTCTGGGTCTGGCCACAACGGAGTGCTGACGCCCGAAATGTGATCAGGGATTTGCGTGTCTTTGTGGGAATTTTCGCATGCGGCACCTTCCATTCGGACCAAGGTCCAGCGTTTGCCTCTAGGGCTTACAAGGATGCAATGGCTTCGCTTGGGGTGCGGGTGAAATTTTCGTCTCCGTATAGGCCTGAGGGCAACTCTATCGTTGAACGAATGAACCGTGACTTAAAGCAATCCTTAACAGCTAGGGTTTTAGGTACTGGCAGGAACTGGCTGGCCCATTTGTATACCGTTCAGCGTGCACTTAATAATCTCCCTAGAAGACCTCTGGGTGGGCGGACCCCATACGAAATGCTCTTTGGCATAAGAATGTTTGTGCCTGACCTTGAGGGTCCAGACATTGCGGCGCAATCCGCCAAGTTTGATGTAGATAACCATTCTGCTATGTTACAGGACTTACAAGAAGCCCGAGACAAACTTGCAACTACACATTTACCTTCAGCCACAGACCCTGCGTTGCAGATTCCGGTAGCCGGCTGGCTTCCGAAAATTGGAGAACTGGTTCGAGAGAAGGTTGAAAACAAAAAGGAATTTGGCCCCTCTTTTCGTGCACCGGTTCCAGTTCTGGGCTTGAAGGGAACACGTACAGTCATTTTACCACCGCTTCCTGGTCGCAAAGAGAACAGATACATCTCAGTTGAAAATGTCAAGCTACAGCGCCTGGCCGATCCTGAATAGTGTCACACCAGCGGTCTCTTGTCCTGCCATTTATCGGACATATGTTCATAGTCCATCTGCACGAACGATCGCTGATGCTGTAATTGAGATGGTTGATTTGCCTGAAACTATGATTGATCCCCAACTTTCCACCAATATCGATGAGGACGAGTATACTTATCCTGCATCTGAATCGGTGGCACATCAACCAACAACGCCACTAAGCCCGACTCGTTATTCCTTTGATTCGGATTCCACATCTTCAAAAGTTCCATCCAAGTTCAGTATTTTTATATCCTGGTTTAGAGACAATTTTTGATTCCCCCTGGACATACATCTGGTTGGTACTTTTCTTGATATTTTTGTTCATGTCCATTGGCTTTGTCACAGTGTTTTTCTACTAATTAATGGTCACTATTTACCTGAACGCTCTGCTGTAGACTATGTTTCTGGAACTTTGGCTCCTCATTCCTCGTCTCACATCATGAAGCGTGACCACACATTTGTGAACATTTCAGCCTTCCCAGTTGCTGATGGCATCGTATGGGATGCAGTGAACTATCAAATCCATGGTCCGACGGAAATTATTAATGTACCTAATGTCCTTCGTGTTTCAATGGGTGATGTAGTACAAAATAATATTCATTCTGATGATTGGGATGTGCATGCCGTTGAAGCATTGTTTGCCGATTTAAAATATTATGCATCTTTTAATGCTGAAGATCTATATATGAATTCTGCTAATTATGCCGATTTGTATTGTTACCAACATTGGGGTAATCATTTTCTCCATAAGCCAAGTGCCCTGCGTAGTTCTGTTAACTACACCCAATGGGAACATTGTCCAAACCCCTTGCCAGGTAGCTCTCAAACTCTTCGAAATAAGTTTAATTATTTTACTGATTTTAATCGGTCGAACCCTGCATCCTATTATTTTAGACTTAATAACACATCAACTCAGAAAATTATGTTGACACACACCAAATTGCTATATTCAGGTTCCTTTCTGAGTGCCCTAGCTGTGGGTGGTTATGAGTACTGGGATAATACAGTGGATTTAAAATCTATTTGGGGCTCCAAGCCATGGCAGGTACAGGGAACCGAGGCGTTGCATCGTGCTTGCCTCATCCCTACCCAAATTATGTTCCTAAATGCTTCCATCTATCAGACTACATGTTGGGGCTTAGCAACCACTAAACAATTGAATACGCCATCAATACCATCCCTGTCGAGTTTTCCAAATGAAAGCTCACGATTCAATATGTCCCTCGTGTCCCTGCAGGCAATGTTACAAAATAATTCGTTTAATGTTTCTGAGCTGGTTCAGTCACCCTGGTTAGTATGGCCTATATCATCTAATGCATGTCAAATGCGTTTTCATGATACTGGTGCTAGCTACACACAGAATAGGCCTGATCCGAGGTTTACTGATGCCCGTACTGTCACTACATACTCTGTTGGTAAATTATGCAAACAATGGCTGCAACATTCGTCCCTTGATTCTGTTAAGCAACATTTGTCCCTCCTTACAGGCAATATTGATCTGTCCGACTTTGTTTTGGGACCTCGTGGTCCCCGACCTAAAAGATTCATTTATGAAACATATAATGAACTCTGGAAGCTATCACAAATGGAAGCTGCTTCCCGTCTTCGGGAAATAGATCAAGCAAATATGGAAAAGGTGCTTGCTGTTGTTGACAATAGTATTAATACCCTGTCTTCTCGCATTTACACTTTAGAGAATATTGTGTCCTCTGTTGTTGATATTGTACAAGATGATGTTTCTGTGTTATATCATGGTCAGAATCAATTGCGCTCAGTTATGCAGTTTGCATGGACTTTACAAACACTTAAGTTAGGTAAAGTGCCTTGGCATTTTTTGAACACCTCTGCCTTATTTCTACCTTTTAACTTAACTGACAAACAGCAATTTATGTCCATGAAGGATGCAACTTACACTCTATTACATATCGAAAAGGTGGATCCTTTGCCGTTCTCTGTTGCAGAACTCGATTCTGCTGTATGGCTAGTTCATGGGGTTATCGTTTTACCTTTTTCCTTGTTTGAATTTGACTCGTGCATGAAACATTATCCTGTGGGCCGTTACCGGCCATTGGGCAGTGCTTTCCTGCATGAACTTTGGTCCTTGCCTTTCATGTATAAATGCCTTCGGGACGGCAAGGAAGTCTTTCTCACGGGGGAGTACTGCGACTCGACTATAGGTCATTCGCTTATTTGTAAACACATTAAATTGCATGGCTCATGTAGCGTTTCCTCTCCTAATCTTGCTTGTGTGCTGAAAGGTATTCCTGCTCCTGTTATTTCTCCTACTTTCACTCTCCTTTCCAATGGTAGTTATTTACTTTTAAATAACGAAAACTGTTGTGGCCTGCAGGCTGGCATTCCTTACATTGTAACAGTTTCGCACAGGGTTGTCTGCTGCAAAAATGTGCTTTTTCCTCCCCTCATGGCAAGGTTGATATCTCTATTTGGCCTTCCATCCCTACCATGGAAGCAGATTTCAATAGACTGAGCAGAATAAAGGCACTATTATTAAACGAGGAAGTTATGCTCACGTCCGCCCGGGAGACATTCATTCTCCAGGTGGCGAGTACCCACAGTGAAATACAGGCCCTTTTGAACACTAATCTCCCCCAACATTTTGGGGAGTTAATACATCGTATTTTTAACGCATCTAACACTGAAGGCCTAGTACACTTTTTTAAGGTCGTTGGGTCGGGCTTGGTGTCCTCCTTCCAAACTATTTTTGGTGTCATCCCGGCTTTCATACATTCTATTTTTTCCAGTGTCTTTGGCGGTTTCCCATTGATCCTCGCTTTAGCGGCTGGTGTCTTGCTCTTAATTTGCTTTCTGCGCAATGGCTGCTCCCCGATGGGACCTGCTCGATCCAGAACGCCTCCAGCTGCTCCGTGAGCGCCTTTGGCCGGTTTTGGCGTCTTGCCATTGGCGACACTGAGTGTGTCATATACTCTTTCATTTCGCTTTGCGTATTTCACTTGCGTGCAACCTGTGATGACTTGTGTCCGCTGTCCTTTCACCTGGACTCTGGATTATTGCCTCTCCAATTCGTCATTGTCTGTTCCGGATTTTGTTCAGTTGATGGGTCCCTTAGAGGCCCATGAGCAGGACTGTTCCGTCGCTGGCTGTATGGCGCGTGCGGCTGCACTGGGGATTTTGGCGCAATGGGATATCTGGGCGGCTGCCCAGGATCTCCTACAACAAAGCTGTTTCAATTATCACGCAAGCTGTCCCGCATTGCTTCTGGATGCTCCCTTTGCTGAGGAGCATTCCTGCTCTTTTGAACTCATGGATTGGATGGCATCTATGTTTTTTGACGATTCCAATGATGAACTCTTGGAGAGTATGGCTTTTTTCTGCACTTTCACTTTCATGGATTGACCGGCCTTTCGCCGTTTGGGCGCTCCCTGTGCTCCGACGTCAATTTTCTCCTCTGATGGGCCTCTGTCCTGGCCGCCGGACTGTCCAGGGGAGGGTGTCTTGTGGATTGTTACCTGCCTTGTTATGTTGGCCTAGGCCTGGCTGCCATGCTGCTTTTCTTTGCGCACGTTACACTGAGCCGGGCCTTCCTCGCCCTTTGCTCGTGCCAAGTTCTTTTGCACTGTCTGCATTATCTGTTGTTCACCTTTTTGGGCTCAGTCTGCACAAACATGTACAAGGTCGCATAACAATGTATTTCGGTTCTTCCTGATATGGCCAGTCTCGCGCACCCAGACATAACATTATGTGCAATTGCCATGAAGAATTTGATATGCTTTTAATACTGTGGTTTACTAGCGCTTAACACACTTGGAGAAATCCCTTTCAGTGAGAAGAGCTATGATGTCCTGCTGATGTAATTCTGCATCTAGAGACTGAGGTATGGGGGTTCGCTAGTCAAAGCCCAGAGGTCTTCTATTATTATAATAAACTATCTTACTGCAAGGGGAGGGTGGTAATGTTATTTATACGTTTATCCACTGAGCTCTGAGATGCTTTCCCCGTTTGTATTCTATGGAATTGTAACCATGCTGCTTATATTAGTCATATGCATTATGCTATTAGTACTGACACGTGTACTGTACATTAGAGCACGTAAGTTGGAATAAACATTTTAACCTATCCAGTGTCTCTTACTACGCACCTTGTGGACAAGTACGAGTGAGTGACGAAAGAGTGTTCTTGCTTCTGCGAGTCCTGAGATAAAGATACCGTGTTCTGGGTTGTCCAAACATTAGTACTTGGGTGCTAATGGGATGCTAAGCTAGTTGGGTTGGGGTTTTTGGGTGCTACGGTATATGGTGGCAAACCACTGTATTCCGGGGTCCCATTTTCCTGTGCATAGCTCTGTGTATGTGCAGAAACCTTATGACACTACACTACCCAAACACCACTGCACTACCCTAAACATGACCCCCTACACTACAAAAACACCACTGCACTACCCTAAACCCTAAAACACTACCCCCAGCACGACCCCCTACACTACACAAGCACCACTGCACTGCCCTAAACCCTGAAACACCACCCCCAGCACGACCCCCTACACTGCCCGAACACCACTGCACTGCCCTAAACCCTGAAACACTACCCCCAGCAAGACCCCCTACACTGCCTGAACACCACTGCACTGCCCTAAACACTGAAACATCACCCCCAGCAAGGCCCCCTACACTGCCCGAACACCACTGCCCTAAACCCTGAAACACCACCCCCAGCACGACCCCCTACACTGCCCGAACACCACTGCACTGCCCTAAACCCTGAAACACCACACCCAGCACGACCCCCTACACTGCCCGAACACCACTGCTCTGCCCAAAACCCTGAAACACCAGCCCCAGCACGACCCCTACACTGCCCGAACACCACTGCAATACCCTAAACCCTGAAACACCAGCCCCAGCACGACCCCCTGCACTGCCCGAACACCACTGCACTACCCTAAACCCTGAAACACCACCCCCAGCACGACCCACTACACTGCCCGAGCACCACTGCACTGCCCTAAACCCTGAAACACCAGCCCCAGCACAACCCCCTACACTACTCGAACACCACTGCACTGCCCTAAACCCTGAAACACCAGCCCCAGCACGACCCCCTACACTGCCCGAACACCACTGCACTGCCCTAAACCCTGAAACACCAGCCCCAGCACGACCCCCTACACTGCCCGAACACCACTGCACTGCCCTAAACCCTGAAACACCAGCCCCAGCACGACCCCCTACACTGCCCGAACACCACTGCACTGCCCTAAACCCTGAAACACCAGCCCCAGCACGACCCCCTACACTGCCCGAACACCACTGCACTGCCCTAAACCCTGAAACACCACCCCGTGCACGACCCCCTACACTGCACGAACACCACTGCACTGCCCTAAACCCTGAAACACCACCCCTAGCACGACCCCCTACACTGCCCGAACACCACTGCACTGCCCTAATCCCTGAAACACCACCCCCTGCACGACCCCTACACTGCCCGAAAACCACTGCACTGCCCTAAACCCTGAAACACCATCCCCAGCACGACCCCCTACACTGCACGAACACCACTGCACTGCCCTAAACCCTGAAACACTACCCCCAGCAAGACCCCTACACTGCCCGAACACCACTGCACTGCCCTAAACCCTGAAACATCACCCCCAGCAAGACCCCCTACACTGCCCAAACACCACTGCCCTAAACCCTGAAACACCACCCCCAGCAACACCCCCTACACTGCCCGAACACCACTGCACTGCCCTAAACCCTGAAACAGCAGCCCCAGCACGACCCCCTACACTGCCCGAACACCACTGCCCTAAACCCTGAAACACCACCCCCTGTACGACCCCCTACACTGCCCGAACACCACTGCACTGCCCTAAACCCTGAAACACCACCCCCAGCACGACCCCCTACACTGCCCGAACACCACTGCACTGCCCTAAACCCTGAAACACTACTCCCAGCAAGACCCCTACACTGCCCGAACACCACTGCACTGCCCTAAACCCTGAAACATCACCCCCAGCAAGACCCCCTACACTGCCCGAACACCACTGCACTGCCCTAAACCCTGAAACACCACCCCCAGCAAGACCCCTACACTGCCCGAACACCACTGCACTGCCCTAAACCCTGAAACACCACCCCCAGCACGACCCCCTACACTGCCAGAACACCACTGCTCTGCCCAAAACCCTGAAACACCAGCCCCAGCACGACCCCCTACACTGCCCGAACACCACTGCACTGCCCTAAACCCTGAAACACCAGCCCCAGCACGACCCCCTACACTGCCCGAACACCACTGCACTGCCCTAAACCCTAAAACACCAGCCCCAGCACAACCCCGTACACTGCCCGAACACCACTGCACTGCCCTAAACCCTGAAACACCAGCCCCAGCACGACCGCCTACACTGCCTAAAAACCACTGCACTGCCCTAAACCCTGAAACACCAGCCCCAGCACGACCCCCTACACTGCCCGAACACCACTGCACTGCCCTAAACCCTCAAACACCAGCCCTAGCTCGACCCCCTGCACTGCCTGAACACCACTGCACTACCCTAAACCCTGAAACACCAGCCCCAGCAAGACCCCCTACACCGCCCGAACACCACTGCACTGCCCTAAACCCTGAAACACCAGCCCCAACAAGACCCCCTACACTGCCCGAACACCACTGCACTGCCCTAAACCCTGAAACACCACCCCCAGCAAGACCCCCTACACTGCCCGAACACCACTGCACTGCCCTAAACCCAGAAACACCACCCCCAGCAAGACCCCCTACACTGCCCGAACACCACTGCACTAAACCCTGAAACACCTCCCCCAGCAAGACCACCTACACTGGCCGAACACCACTGCACTGCCCTAAACCCTGAAACACCACCCCCTGCACGACCCCCTACACTGACTGAACACCACTGCACTGCCCTAAACCCTGAAACACCACCCCCAGCACAACACCCTACACTGCCCGAACACCACTGCACTGCCCTAAACCCTGAAACACCACCCCCAGCATGACCCCCTACACTGCCCGAACACCACTGCACTGCCCTAAACCCTGAAACACCACCCCCTGCACGACCCCCTACACTGCCGGAACACCACTGCACTGCCCTAAACCCTGAAACACCACCCCAGCACGACCCCTACACTGCCCGAACACCACTGCACTGCCCTAAACCCTGAAACACCACCCCCAGCACGACCCCTATAATGCCCGAACACCACTGCACTGCCCTAAACCCTGAAACACTACCCCCAGCAAGACCCCCTACACTGCCTGAACACCACTGCACTGCCCTAAACCCTGAAACACTACCCCCAGCAAGACCCTCTACACTGCCCGAACACCACTGCACTGCCCTAAACCCTGAAACATCACCCCCAGCAAGACCCCTACACTGCCTGAACACCACTGCCCTAAACCCTGAAACACCACCCCCAGCTAGACCCCCTACACTGCCCGAACACCACTGCACTGCCCTAAACCCTGAAACACCACCTCCAGCACAACCCCCTACACTGCCCCATTGCTCTGCCCTAAACCCTGAAACACTAGCCCCAGCACGACCCCCTACACTGCCCGAACACCACTGCACTGCCCTAAACCCTGAAACACCACCCCCAGCACGACCCCCTACACTGCCCGAACACCACTGCACTGCCCTAAACCCTGAAACACCAGCCCCAGCACGACCCCCTACACTGCCCGAACACCACTGCACTGCCCTAAACCCTGAAACACCACCCCTGCACCACCCCTACACTGCCCGAACACCTCTGCATTGCCCTAAACCCTGAATCACCACCCCTGCACCACCCCTACACTGCCCAAACACAACTGCACTGCCCTAAACCCTGAAACACCACCCCCAGCATGACCCCCTACACTGCCTGAACACCACTGCACTGCCCTAAACCCTGAAACACCACAACCCTGCACGACCCCCTACACTGCCCGAACACCACTGCACTACCCTAAACCCTGAAACACCACCCCCAGCATGACCCACTTTACTGCCCGAACACCACTGCACTGCCCCAAACCCTGAAACACCACCACCAGCATGACCCCCTACACTGCCCGAACACCACTGCCCTAAACCCTGAAACACCACCCCCTGCACGACCCCCTACACTGCCCGAACACCACTGCACTGCCCTAAACCCTGAAACACCACCCCCTGCACGACCCCCTACACTGCCTGAACACCACTGCACTGCCCTAAATCCTGAAACACCACCCCCAGCACGACCCACTACACTGCCCGAACACCACTGCACTGCCCTAAACCCTAAAACACCACCCCCAGCACGACCCCCTACACTACCCGAACACCACTACACTGCCCTAAACCCTAAAACACTCCCCCCAGCATGACCCCCTACACTACCCAAACACCACTACACTGCCCTAAACCCTAAAACACTCCCCCCAGCATGATCCCCTACACTACCCAAACACCACTGCACTGCCCTAAACCCTAAAACACTACCCCCGCACGACCCCCTACACTACCCAAACACCAATGCACTACCCTAAACCCTAAAACACTACCCCCGCATGACCCCCTACACTACCCAAAGACCACTGCACTACCCTAAACCCTAAAACACTACCCCCGCACAACTCCCTACACTACCCAAAGACCACTGCACTACTCTAAACCCTAAAACCCGACCTCCTACACTACACAAACACCACTGCACTACCCTAAACCCTAAAACACTACCCCCAGCACTACACAAACACCACTGCACTACCCTAAACCCTAAAAAACTACCCCCAGCACGAACCCCTACACTACTCAAACACCACTGCACTACCATAAACCCTAAAACACTACCCCCAGCAGTACCCCCTACACTACCCAAACACCACTGCACTACCCTAAACCCTAAAACACTACCCCCAGCAGTACCCCCTACACCAGAGTTCTTCAATCTGTGGGGCGCGCCCCCCTGGGGGGGCGCAACGCCATCTCAGGGGGGGCGCGCACTCCACCGTAAATCTTACCTTTGTTTGTTTTCCGGAGGTAACGGGGGAGGAGGGGGAGGGAGGGGAAATCGATGGGGCACGATGTGCCCATGCTTTTGTAATTTCAAGAAAAACTGTGCTTTCTGGGAAGAGCTAACACTCCTAGGAGGGGTTAATTCCTACAGCTGAAATGCTTCAGCTGCAGTGGGGAGGCAGGAGTCTCCTCTGCTAAAACCTAAAGCAACAAACAGACAGTCCGGTTTCATAGCAGAGGAGACTCCTTGCCTCCCACTGCAGCTGAAATGACCATCTGTTCCTTGCTTTCGGTTTTATCTGTAGGAATTAACCCCGTCCTGGGAGGGTTAGCTCTTCCCAGAAAGGAGGCAAATGTTTCTCTTGAAATTACACAAGCAGGCACGTAACACCCATAGGGCTAAAAGGGCTTCTGGTTCTTGTACCCCCTGGGCCCCCACTCTGACTGCCTATTACTTACATTTGTATTTTACATTTACGGCCCTAGTGTGAGAATGCATTTCATACAAAGGAATATAAATTAGGGTTGCCAAAAGAAAAATGCCAGCCGTGTGTTGGTTAAAGAGCCTGCAAAGACCTGTCTTGACACTAAATATGGTTATAAATAAAGAAGTCTGTATTCATTTGTAATGTGACTTTTCTGTCTTTGTTCCCTTTAATTATCAGTCATGGATCATTCAGGCAGCCCTAGAACACAATTAAAAGTGCTTTCTATTTATATTTGCTGTTCGAAGTATGCACCGATAAGTGCTGAAAATACGGCTTTAGGTGACTGCTTATTTTTGTACCGTCTGGGACATCAAAATAATGAGCTGGCAACCCTAACCATAGGACTGGAAGTTTGTTGCAGGACCAGCACATTATTTATTTCCTCCACCCTCGATCCCTGATTAATGCCATAATAGCAATAGTTTAACTTATATCTGAAACCCTACGCCGCCGTCAATAACATGCTGAGTTGCTTCAGGTGTCTGGGAATGCACCCTGCATTCAGACAACTCACTCCTCATTCTCGCCCTTCACTTTCACGCTCACCCTGCACTCTCAGCGATCACAATGCCCTCACACTGATCACCATGCACTCACGCCATTCACCCGCCCACCCTGCACTCACAGTGATCACTCTGCACTCACAATGCACTTGCTCTGTTCACCCTGTACCTCACCCTGCAGTCACACAAGCACACTATTCACCCTGCACTCGTGACACGTAACTCACCTGTCCCCCTCGCTGCTCAATGTGCAATCTCACTCAAATAAGCCCATCACTAACCATACATTCATTCTTCCCACTCTGCACTTACATCCGCACCCAAATTCATATTGGCACCTCACTCACCCTGCATTCACTCCTCTTACCCTACTCTCACACTGTCGCATCGCTCACCGTGCACTCACATGGGCACTTCTGCCACCCACCCAGTGCAGAGGGTTAATGTGCCTGCTACAAAGAACATGTACCAAGCAGATCACTGAACTGAGTGTGAGTAAACTATGAGTAGCACTATAAAAAAATGAAATGTTTGTCAGAAAGGTGCTATAGAGAGATGAGGTGCATTGTTGGTGAGTGGTAGGGAGGAAATTCAAGGAGAAGGAGGAAATGTGAGAAGGGGCGCCAAAAAAGACTGTTGCACCGTGTGCGACCAGTGCTAGGGCCAGTCCTGGCTGGGAGTGTTAGACCCCCCCCCCCCGAAGTTCGGGTCTAGTTGCACCCCTGTACACAAGTATGGGCATATCGTGCCCCATCAAGGTTTTCGTCCTAAATTACAAAAGTACACATTTACATGCACTGCAATCCAGTCTTTCACGGGGTCCCCTGATAGAGACAGCTCCGTTTTTGCCCTGATGGCCTCGAATAATATCTAAACAGATTCTTGTAAATACCATTTTTCTTTCATTTCTTTTTAATGTGATTGATGTGAGAGAGTCTATTACTATTTGCAGAGAAATGTGTTTGTTTCATGCAACAACAATAAAAAAGTTTATTTTAGATCAAAACGGGTCCTCACATATGAGAAATTGGAGGATGTAAAGATATTATTCGCTGTAAAATTAGTGGGCTGCTGCTGTGTTACAACAGTGAAAACACACATCACTATCTCTGAATATTAGATGTAAACACATTTAGAATTTCGACCATAGCGCCTGTGCACCGTTAGTAGCCTGGCTAAAGAGGGTATGACAGAGCTGAAAGTGAATCATTTAATCTCAAAGCTGTTCTGAACAGGGCCCCCCAAAATAGTTTTGGCCCAGGGCCCCCAAAATCCTTAACAAGTCCCTGTCACCACAATGTCTGTCAGACAACATTGCTCTGAAGTAAAATAGGCAACATCATACATTTTTTATTAGTTCTATTTTTCTAAACATAAGCCCAACATGTGTCCTACACCCCATTGCTTCAGGCAAGCAACTTATTGTACCACTAAGGAATTCTCACACTCTGCAGATGCAATTCAGCAAAGTCTCACTGTGAGAGTTTTGGCTGAAAATGTCTGCAGAACATTCAGCTTTGAGAGAAACTGCTATCAAAACTCTCTTGCCTTTCAGCTCGTCCTATTTATGTGAGATTGGGTTCTCAGCACTTGCGGTATTAAAGAATGGATGTGAAGCACAACCTGAGGATGGCAGTAGCAAAAATCTATCCACAGATTGACCGTCTCTGTGGCGAAAAACAGGCACACCCATCCCATTAATGTTGGTGGTGTTATTATCAATCTATGTCATGTGTAAAACAAAGTATCCTAGTAAAAACAATTTGTGCACATTTTATCTTGGATAATTGTGTTTGGAGCTGTGTAATAAGCCTCTGTCATTTAACCACACCCACTCAAAAACCTGCAGTTTACTAAACACTCTTTTGTGTTGAACATTATTTGCCAGATATGGGTCCGGATATGCGTGTGGCAGTTGATTGTATAGGGTACTAGATTCCAGACATTTCTGTCAGGTGGTGGGGGGCCCGACATCTAAAATAATTCAGCTGGGGGGCTCAACCTAAAAAGTTTGAAAACCTCTGCCCTACACTACCCAAACACCATTGCACTACCCTAAACCCTAAAACACTACCCCCAGCAGTACCCCCTACACTACCCAAACACCGCTGCACTTCCCTAAACCACTACCCCCAGCACGACCCCCTACACTACCCAAACACCACTGCTACCCTAAACCCTAAAACACTAAAACACTACCCCCAGCATGAACCCCTACACTATGCAAACACCACTGCACTACCCTAAAACACTACCCTAGCACGACTCCCTACACTACCCAAACACCACTGCACTACCCTAAACCCTAAATCTACCCCCAGCATGACCCCCTACACTACACAAACACCACTGCACTAGCCTAAACCCTAAAACACTACCCCCTGCACGACCCCCTTCACTACCTAAACACAACTGCACAGTTTGTTACAGGCGTTGCAACGCAGGCCTGTGGTGCTTACTGGAAGTACCTGGTGGGCTAGTTGGGCCCCAGGGACCCTCAGGATTCAAGGTGACCTAATCCCCAACTTAAAACGTGCCACGGGAGCGTTTGCACAGTGGTGAAGGGAGGGGCGGGGCCTCAGGTGACATGTGCGCAAACACGCCCTGTGGTACGTTTTAAGTTGGGGAATTAATTCCCCTTGAATCCTGAGGGTCCCTGGGGCCAACTAGCCCACAAGGTACCTTCAGTAAGCACAACAGAGTTGCGTTGCAGAGAGGTGAAAAAGGTGCGTGGCCTCGGAACGCCTCTCTGCAACTCAGTTCTGTGGTCCTAACTGTAGGTACCTGGGGGCTAGTTGGGCCCCAGGGACCCTCAGGATTCAAGGGGACTTAATCCCGCAACTTAAAACGCGCCACAGGGCGCGTTGCACACATGTCACCTCAGGCCCCCTCCCTTCACCACTGTGCAAACGCGCCCTGTAGCGCGTTTTAAGAGGTAGTTTTAATCCCCTGCCCTATTATGTACTAGGGACTTACAGAGGAGGTCATGATAATCACAGGGGTACCCCAACGCATAGTGTTCCCTAGTGTATGTAGGTGTTTTCACTGTATTCTAAGTGTCTTTTAGCATAGCACTGGCTCTGGTTAGTCAGTCAGTTACCACCAGTACCCGTCTGAAAAAGTTGTGGGCACAGGATGATTTTGCAACAAGGCCTCTTTCTGCTCCTCTGTTGGTTCTTTCTGCACATCTTTTGCTTCTTCCTGCACTTCTCTTCGTCTTTGTGGACTTCTGTTGCTTCTTTCTGCATTTCTTTTGCTTCTTTCTGTGCGTTTTTCTTCTTTCTTCACATGTCCTACCTCTGTAGACATAGTTAGAAACTAGCATTTAAAAAACCTTTGAAATTCACTTAAAAAATCATAGGTTTCAGGCATGTTATAGTTAGAAATTAGCATTTAAAAAACCTTTGAAATTCACTGAAAAAACCATAGGTTTCAGACACGTTATAGTTAGAAATTAGCATTTAAAAAACCTTTGAAATTCACTGAAAAAACCATAGGTTTTAGGGACAGTTATAGTTAGTTGGACATTTCACTCGTACAAAACCATAGAAATTCCCCTGTTATAGTTAGTTCAGCTAACTATAACTCGCGCCCCCGCAATGCACTGCTGATGACATCATATATTACATCACTCATGACATGGTCAGTGACATCACTGATGACATCACTGATGACATCTCAAATGAGCGAGCTCTGCCGGCCGAGCCCATGAAATCTGCCACGATCCGTCATCAGAGGCAGTCATCCGGCCTCCAACCAGGATACCTGGCATCACATACCCCCACTGCGGCCCTGGGGGGCTCTGAAAGGATCGCTGTTGGCCGGCCGGCCTGCACTTTCGCCTGCCGCCAGCGTGAATCGAGGCGGCCGTGGCATCCGGGTCCCAGCGGCCTGTTCCTCCTAGTTGGCGCTCGGGGCTGGGGACTGTGCGCTGCAGGAACTGGCGGTCCCTCTGGCCCCCACACCGGCAACTGAGGTTTCTGGATTGGCCGCCCGCCGCACTCCTGACTGCTGCCCCGGCCTGCGCACGCACATACCTGCGGGGGCCGGGGCTGTCCCTCCTCTTTGGCTCGCCCCACGCCGCATGCTGGCCCACAGGGGATCGTTGGACACCTTGCTGGCCCGAATCTCCCCACACTACTGCAGCTTCACAGGGGACATTGGCTGAAGCCTACTGCACACTGGCGCACAAGCGCTCATCATAGCCTGGCCTGTGGTATCATTACCACACACCTGCTGTCTTGTGGGCCCTTGCTGACACTCCTAACACCCTGACAACTGGCTTTGGACCTCCTCCCTCCAACCCCGCAGCCCGTCTGCGCCTTGCACTAATCTCTTTGGGAGCTGCCGCATCAAATCTCTTGAAGCCTCGCCCGGCCTGATCTGCCTTCAAGCCGTGGGCCATCTCAATCATTGGCAAGCACCTCTGGCTATACATCTTCCCCACTGTCCTACAAGCCTACCATGGGGAAAACAGACACCAGACAACCCAAGATCACTTTCGCGGGGGGCGGGCAGGAGCGGCGAGGCCCCCTGGATGCCGGCGAGTAGTCCAGCCAGACCGACCTCCCTGGTGAACAGGACGACAGCCTTCGAACCATCCTCCTAGAAGTGAAATCCAGTCTAAAGATAATTGACTCAAAAATAGATCACCTAACATCGACCAGGTCAAGCAGAGGGTGGACTCCCATGGTGCCCACATTGAATCAATGATCTCAGACGCTGAGGACGTCGGAGCCGAGGGTGCGCAGAAGCTCCTCAAAATGGACAAGATCTTCGAAGTCATACGCGCTAAGAACGAGGATTTAGAGGCGCGCTCCCGAAGGAACAATATTCAGGTCGTTGGCCTGCCGGGGCCACTGCAACCGGGAGAATGGAAGATTGCCTCGAATCTCTGCTCCGCGACCTCTTTGGACCGGTCCTGTCCGAACACTTTATCATCGAACAGGCGCATAGGTCGCTTGGCCCACGACCCTCCCCCCCGGGTCCCCTGCGAGGCCCATCATCGCCCGCTTGCTGAATTACCGTGACCGTGATTCCATTCTTCGCAGGGCCCGGTAGTTGGGGGAGATCAACCATCAGGGCAACGTCCTATCCTTCTATCCTGACTTCACCCTGTCCGTCCAAGCAGCCCGCAGAGATTTCCTTCCCGCCAAGCGTATTCTGCAGCAGCTCCACATCACTTCTGCCATGATCTACCCTTCAAAACTCAGTATTGACTTTGGGAAGAAGCCAAGATTTTTCACAGATCCGAAGGCCGCACTCACTTTTGCTAAGCAGCTACAGAAGTCCCCCCCGCTGTTAGATTTAAAATTCCCTTTCTCATAATGCCTCTGTCGTGCTGTTTTAGATTAGCAGTGTGTGGCTAAATTACATGTACTGATGTTCGCCTCCAGTAGCCCGTCAAGTATTCCTCGCAGTATGCAGGCCTCATTAGCCAGTGTGACTCCATTTTGTATTTCACAATTCTTCTGAGACTGCCTGTGCCGTGCTCATGTTAGGCCTTAGAATTTAGAATCGCTTGCCTCAGCAGAACATTGCATTTCGTTATATTTTCTGTTCATGTTCAAGGCTGCAACTCGAATCACTAACACTAAATGATTATTTTGCTTTGTATTCCAATGTGTGCGTGTAGCTCTGCTCCCACGTTAAGAGACGCTGAGACTCGGCACAGTGGCCTTGGTCCGCTGATAGTGCGCCCATCTGGCAGGTGTTAGCCCATCTTTCTGTGCCTTCTTTGTTCGTGTCCGGCTCAGGCCGGTTCTTTTCCATCAGAGGCGTGGCCGAAGTCTCCTGAAGGGTTTATCATCTATCAGCGAATGTTGGGGAGCCAGTCCCTCGGCATCCATCCCAGGGTGAAGGTCTGACAGGGCTCCTCTGCAGAGAATATATAATAAATAACGTAAGTTTTCATTCTCTACTGTCTGATCGACTCTTCATTTTGGGAAGGTATAGCAGGTGGTCGTAAGTACCCGTGTGGCCCTAGAGGGCCACGTCCTTCAGTTGGTGCCCAAACAGGGACCCCACAAAAGGGCCCCCTCACCCTTAATCGGGTTCGTAGGGGCCGGGGTGGTGTCTGGTCGGTCGGGCGGATCGGGGCCCCTCACATACCAGACCGAGCTTGGTTCTCGCAGCTGCCCCGCCCTCCCGATCAGACAGATCTTCGGCTAGTGGCCCTTGGCTGGGGTCCTGAGAAGGCGAAACCTTGGAGCTGACCGTTTGGTCCGAAGAGTTGGCATGGAGAATAACTTGCTTGACCTGTGTGCACCAGGTGAGTGATCTGGTTCTTGGAAAATGGTGCCATTCTTGGTTGGCACGAGCTGTTGGGCTGTGTCTTGATGCAGTCTCCTGACTGTCTTGTTTGCAGTTTCTGAACTGCCTTGCTTGAACGATACTAGTCGACGGGCTGTGTCTTGGTACGGTTTAGATACCGTTTTGGTTCGTACTTGGTGGGTTTGCGAACCCTTGCGGAAGGCACAGAGTGCCTTCGAGCAGCTTTCTGGACCAATTGGTAATTCGACTTTCTTATTGAAAAAAGGTCTGGGGCTGTTTGTGGGAAATCTGCTAGACCAACTGGTAATTGGCATACTTTCGAAAAGGTCTGGGACTGGAGAGTCTGTCTTCTTGGATTGGTACCGTGTTTGGGTTTTGCTGTTCTGTGTATGATGCAGTCTCTGGGCTGATTGGTGATGTGTTCGTGTGTCCGAGTGTTGCACGGTTTGTGGACAGATGCTGATGAAGTGGGTGCGTGTGTAAGGAGCGGTTTGATTTGTGGACGTTCCTTGTTATTTACTTTTATTTGTATCATAATTGTGGGTGTTGACTGTCTGTTCGCTAGGGACAGTATATGTGTCTTATATTAAGATGCCTTGTTTCAGTAAGTTTGGATGTTTCGGATGTCGCTGCTGTTCTACTGATGCACGGTTGGAAGAAAGACAGCCCGCACCTCCGGAGGGTACTCCAAACTTCGACATATATGTCAAACACGGTATTGGCCCTATTATGTTTAGCACATTGTGGAATAAATATACGAGGGACAATGCTGAGTTGCAATGGCCACTTACTGGTTCGTTTGAT
The DNA here is from genome assembly GCA_963921515.1 of Calotriton arnoldi. Lineage (NCBI taxonomy): Eukaryota > Metazoa > Chordata > Amphibia > Caudata > Salamandridae > Calotriton > Calotriton arnoldi. The sequence goes on from CAWUFW010004057.1 coordinate 142,905, forward strand.
GAACAGAAAATTAATTTCCTGCAGGATAAATTGTTTGCTAAGAAGAGTAGACAGTCCATGTTTGACTCTTTGAGGGTGTGGCAGAAGGAAGCGAAACAACGGTGCATGAGGGAAGAGAAGGTGGCTAGAAGGAAAGAGACACAAACGATTACACAGAAGGCAGTAGCCTATGATAGGGATAAGATAGAGAAAGGCATAGAGCGCGAAGATAGAAGGTTTCGACTACAGGCTGACAAAAGTTATGTGGTGAGGGAGGAAGGAGACGAACTAGTTGAGGAGCTTCTGGATTCTCGTTCCCTGTCGCCTATGCCCCGCAGTGGATATACCCTATGGTCCCTACTTTCTCGGCCCCGACTTCTGCCCACTCCGATACTCCCGGCACCGTTGCATCAGCCTCAGCCCCACTTGTTTCTCTCGTATTTTCACCGGCAGCGAGTACAGACGCCGTCCCTTCTCCTGCATTGTCCCTTCCTTCTCCTATCCCATCTCTTGGTTCCGCCTCACCTGCTACACTTCCCCTTACACCCCCTACACTGACCCCTTATGTGATGGTGCCTGTCTTTGCCTCTGCTCTTTCCTCTGTGAATGCCACGCCTCAAACACCGTTGCACACCGAGACGCCTACATGCGGACTCCCCGACACCAATTGGGCAGCAGCACAGGATCGCATGAAGAAAGTGTTAGTGCGCTCAGCTGTGGGACTGGAGGAGAAACAGATGGTAGCGAATCAGGCAGCTCAGTGGGTTCGGCACCCGATCTATAGTGTGGAGGATATCTGAAGTGTGATGAAACACTATGAGCCCTTCATATAGCAGCATGCCCTTAAACACATGTCGGCTACTCTGATACAGTTGTGGGAGCAGTGCTTTCAGGGTACCGCACCACAGATTATTTGTGACATACGAGACTGAGTATATGTTACAGACATGGCCCTGAACAAAGTTTTTAGTAATGTGACTACACTGGTGGGTTACCGAGGCCGATTACTCCAGAAGGTTCCACTGTTAGGGACACAGCACCCCATGAGGGAGGTCCATCCCATTTATCATCCTGAAATACCAGAATTGCGCGACTCTATAGATACTGTAATCAGACAGAGAGTCGACGCTCGGTTTCAAGAACAATGGATCTATACCCCTTGGAAAAGGAGTGAGGTCCTTTCCCTAAAGAGTCAGTTACCGGACCCGAGAAAAAATCCCACTGCATATTACAAGGAATTGACAGAAGCGGCCTCCTCCACAGTCATGACGTTGGCCGACATAGAGTTATTCTTCGGTTTGTTGGTACCGGTAGATATATGGAGACAGGTCCATACAAAAGACCATGCAACGGAACTGGGTGGCACATGGGAAGAGATTAGAGCATGGGTTAAGGAGCGCAAGCCCGGTGAGAAGCCAAAAGCAGAGTTATTAGCTTTGCCAGGGCGCATCATCGCTTACATGCACTCCCTTATCCCACCAAAGAGAGTGGACTGGGATAAGTTGACTGCGTGTCGTCAGAAGAAGGACGAGAGTGTGTCGGACTTCTTTACCAGATTCGAAGGGGTGTTCCTAGATTTCAGTGGCCAGGATTTGTCACATGAGGGTGGTGTTTGATTGTTTGTGAACAGGTTTGTTACTAATTTGCTCCCTGAGATTGCCGCTCGATTGCAGGCCTCAGAGAGTACTTGGACAACATCCTCCCTGTCAGTTATATTGAGCATGGTTCAGTATTACGAGCATAGAGAGAACGAAGACAAGGAAAGGGTAAAGAAGAAGTCGAAGGATTTGAAGACGAGGGTGTTGATGCAGCAGGTTTCAGGAGGAGGAGGTAGAGGACGTGGTTCGGGTTCGGGTCCAACAGGGGTGGGGCTTCAGGTGCGCCCGTGGGACCCAACCAATGTGTGTACTGTAAAAAGGAGGGACATTACCGAACGAGTGTCCGGAATTGTTGGAGAGAGGTGGGGCTCTGAGAGGTAGAGGTTTTTGGGGTAGAGGACGTGGAGGAGGAGGCTGAGGGGGGACACAGTCAGAAAACACGACAGACAATAGGCAGAGCAGGAACTATTTTGTCGACCCTCGGGGAAGACAGTACTACCATGACGACTATGATATGGATGAAGTGACGGGACTGTCTCACAGCTAGGACAGCCGAGGGCAAGGCGAGGGACCAGTTCCGGTGCCTGTAGATCAGCGCGGACCCTATGTCACTGCGGATTTGCAAGGCTCCACCGAGAAGTTTCTAGATGATACAGGGGCTATGAATAGCTCTGTTTCCCATTCACTGGTCCCGGGGGCAGCTCTGTCCGGCCAAAATAATATTTCGGTGGGTTTCTCAGGCATGCCGGTTGTTAGCCCCATTTCCAAACCCCTTGCTTTGACTATCGGTCCCTTTACAGTCGACTCCCCATTTTTGCTGACATCAAATTGTGGAGAGAATTTGTTAGGACTGGATTTGCTGAAAAGATTACATGCGACAATATATTGTTCTCCGGATGGTGTCTACATGACTGTTGGTCCATGGGTTGCCCATGCCAAACAATGCTTTGCTAAAGATGACCCCCTCCCTCCCAAGTTCCATGAGGTGCTGCATACATTATGGGCGGCGGGTGACACGGATGTAGGGCTGCTTCAGATCCCACCTGTCTCCATCCAGATAAAGAATAATGCCAGGTTGCCCCGAATTCCACAGTACAAGATATCCCAGGCAGGAGAAAAGGCCTTATTGCAAATAATTCATGATTTGATTTAGTCTGGTGTAGTTGAAGAGACAGCAGCGAATGTGTGTAACAGCCCTATTCTTCCTATCCTTAAGAAAGCACCTTCGGACTGCTCTGACTCCCACCCTGATGTTTACCGCTTTGTAATTGACCTGAGAGAGGTCAATAAAATTGTAGTTCCCAAATACCCTGTGGTCCCTGACATTACAACCATACTGACAATGATCCCCCCGACAGCTCAGTTCTTCTCAGTGATTGACTTAAAGAATGCTTTCTTTAGTATACCATTACACCCTGACAGCCGCCACATTTTTGGATTTACAATTGCTGGCCAGAGTTTTAGATTTTGTCGTGCTCCACAAGGCTATACAGAGAGTCCCAGTATTTACAGCCAGGCTTTGAAAACACAGTTGGATTCATTGGAGCTTCCCCCTGGTAATGTGCTGCTGCAGAACAGGGCTGTAAAGAGGCCACGGTTAAATTGCTGCTTCACCTGGCACACCATGGACACAAAGGGGTCGATTCCGATTCGGGCCGGAAATCTCTCCGACCGAGCCGGACCCGGAGAGATTTCCGACCGAATCGGACCCGTGCAGTCCGACCGAACGAGTACGATGCGCACGTATGCCATCGGACACGAGTCGGTCGGACTCCCATTGAAGTCAATGGGAGCCTGACGTACAACGCGTACGCGGGCTCCCATTGACTCAATGGGTGCGAGGCGGACAAGTGCGCCCCCTACAGCGTGTACGCGGCGAAGCGATTCGTGCCGTACACGCACAGGTAGGGGGACCCATGGGTCCCCCTGTGTGCGACTTCAGCGTGGCTACGGCGTACAGGGGTCCGACACGGACCCCCAAAGTACAGCTCCGACTGCTCTTTCGAGCCGGAGTGCGCGGCTCGGTCGGACTGCTCGCGGCGCGCATCGTACTTACCCGGCCGGGGAACGTCTCCATTGCGCGGTGCGAGTCGAGTCCGAGCGAGTCGGTCGGAGCGGTTCGAGCCGGGAGCGAGTCGGTCGGAGCGGTCGGGACGCCCGGACGAGTCGGTCGGCGGAGCCGCATCGTACTCGCTCGGCCGGACCCGCGTACGATTCGGTCGGGAAACAGGGCTCCGAATCGGATCCGGTAAAGCCGAATCCGATTCGGAGCCCTACCGGCCGAGATCGGAATCGGCCCCAAAGTGTCCTTATCGAAATTCCAATATTGTCGACAGGAGGTCACCTACCTAGGTCACCTACTGTCGAAGGAGGGTCACAGACTAACAGCCGAACGCATAGCGGCTATAATTAACATACCTGTTCCTAAGATCCAGCGTGAGGTACGCGCGATCCTGGGTATAACCTCGTACTGTCGCCAGTGGATCCCTAATTTCTCCCTACTAACAAAGCCCCTTCTTCACTTGACCACCAAAGATGTGCATGAGCCCTTGCCTTGGACACCTGCATGCCAACAAGCTTTTGAACAATTAAAAACTGCACTTTGCTCTGCCCCCGTGCTTGGCACCCCTGACTACCAGAAGCCTTTTGTGCTCTATGTACATGAAGCGGAAGGTTGTGCGCTTTCTGTTTTAACACAGGGTTTTGGTGGTAAGCAGAGACCCTGCGCTTACTTCTCTGCCATCCTTGACAATGTCGCCAGAGCGCTCCCGAGCTGTCTAAGAGCTGCAGTGGTGGCGGCAGTCTCTATTAGACAATCGGCAGGGCTCGTCCTTAACACTGACCTCATAGTTATGGTCCCGCATGCTGTGGACGCGCTTTTGAACAAGACAAAGACACAGCACCTCACCAGTGCACGTCTTACTGGATATGAACTGACTCTATTTGCTCCACACATTACCATTAAACGATGCACTACTCTCAATTCAGTCACGTTACTACCCCTCCCTTCGGAAGGAAAGGACAGTGATGTCCATAATTGCTTGTTTCGGATGGAAGAGGAAACGAAGGGACGGGTAGACCTGACAGATGTTCCCTTATCGGACCCCCAAGGGGAACTATATGTCGATGGCTCTTGTTTCAAACTGCCGGACAGCACTACTACTACAGCCTATGCAATTACCACATTACATACTATAGTTGAGACATCCCGTATCCCACATCAGTCAGCCCAAGCTGCCGAGTTAGTTGCCCTCCTAAGGGCTTGCGAACTGAGTGAAGGACTGACTGTTAACGTCTACACTGACAGTCAGTATGCCTTCGGGGTAGCGCATAATTTTGGGCGCCTCTGGGCGGAGAGAGAGTTTCTGACATCCCATGGTCAGAAAATACAGCACGGCCCATTGATACTCAGATTATTATCAGCACTGACTCTTCCTGACAAGTTAGCCATAATCAAATGCAGCGCCCATAAAGCAGTGGTAGATGATGTGGGGAGGGGTAATGCCTTTGCGGACCAAACAGCCAAGGAGACAGCCAGAACAAAGATGAATAGGATGTTTGTAGCAGGACCTGCTAGGGTTCCAGACAATGCGATGTTTGTGGACACTGTGGAAAGCGTGAGGGAAATACAACGAGAAGCAACTGTAGACGAATTGGCAATGTGGGAGGAGAGAACAGGACGCTTAGATGGGGACGGGTGTTGGACTGATTTGTCAGACAAACAGAGGTGGTTGCTGCCCAATGCCTACGTCCTACCTGTAGTCACTATGGCCCATAGCCCAGCACACATTGGTGCAAAAGGCATTTGTAAATTGCTAGATCCAGTATGGCAGAATGAGAATATCTCTAAGGTTGCAACACAGTTAGTGAGACACCGTATTGTTTGTTTGAAGCACAATCCTGGAAAGGGCACCCCTACACCTGCTGGTAATTTTGCACCACCTTCCTTCCCTTTCGAGGTCATCCAAATGGATTGCATCGAAATGGAGTGAATAAAGAACCTGAAGTATGTACTAGTGGTAGTTTGTGCATTTAGTAAGTGGCTACTGGACAGTGGTATTGTTTTTAGGGTAAATGGCGCCACTCAGGAGAATAGCACAAGTATTGGTGTGAAGATACCTATCTTTGTCACGGTGCTGTAAGGTGAGGAGAACCACTGATCTCCCCAAAACTAGCGGCCTGAGCCACTAAACATACAGAAGAAAATCCTCAGCACACCTAAATAATGTCACAATAATTATAAGAGTGCGTAGTGTAAGCATAGATTGAACACAAGTAAGTGAATTCTTGTTCTTTTCTTTATTCTCTGGGTCTTCAAACAGCCGACACGTGTTTCGTCGCTTACAAGGGAAATCGTCCCGCGACTTTATCAAGGCTGCACAAAAAACAAACAGGATAAGCAATGTATCACCTGATACACTATCAGGTGTACATAACGTTTCTGCAGTCTCACCAAGTGATAGGTGAAAGAGAACTATCGGTAGATCTGTTCTGACATGCACAAGGTGTAAAGAACCAAGATACATTTTAGAAATGTCCCGTTTGTAGCAAAGGATACAAAATTATATCCAAATTACCAAAAGCAAAGATGGAGTGAGAAACGTATAAGATAAATGTGATGAATAGCACAGCGTGAGTAGCAAGTATAAGTGCGGGACTCATCTTAAGTTAATAATAGAATCCCTCATTTGGTTATAACTGCATAGTATGACTTTGGCATTTGGATGTGCGATATACTGAATCCCACATTGTAAATACAGCAGTCTGTTGGCTTATTTTTAAGAATGACACTGAATATAAAGGTGAATGGCAAGCGATGTAGCATTTGGAAAGATCATTACACGCGGATCAGTTTTAGAGGCTTATACTGTGAATGAAACTGACCTCTAAAGTACATGTTTTGTGACATCCCCAGTATTATTTTGTTTTTAGAATCTGAGAATGTGGGACGTAATAGGATCCCTTGGATATATGCACTGCTGTATGTGACGTCGCGAGAAACTGAATCCCTTTGTGCGTTGGAATTATCACCACAAAAGAAGTAGGTGGTGAAACTTATGAAAAGTTTCTAAACAGCAGTAAGTTTGTGACTAGCTAGACGGTGTACTTACTATTGGGCCTCTATTTATGTTTTTCTACAGGGATTTCTCTAAAGAGGACATATGTATTTATCGTGCTCAACTGAAACCACTAATTGGGCTGTATAGGGTTTGGTTACAGTCATTTTTCCATCACTACCCCCCAGCCACCCATGGAATCCTCACTTCAGAAATTTTAATCACGATCCCAGGCTTGCCTGTGTGTCACAATCTTTCTGATCAGTTTCCTCACAGATTTGCTGTGTTATTCATCACATTTATCTTATACGTTTCTCACTCCATCTTTGCTTTTGGTAATTTGGATATCATTTTGTATCCTTTGCTACAAACGGGACATTTCTGAAATGTATCTTGGTTCTTTACACCTTGTGCATGTCAGAACAGATCTATCGATAGTTCTCTTTCACCTATCACTTGGTGAGACTGCAGAAACGTTATGTACACCTGATAGTGTATCAGGTGATACATTGCTTATCCTGTTTGTTTTTTGCGCAGCCTTGATAAAGTCGCGGGACGATTTCCCTTGTAAGCGACGAAACACGTGTCGGCTGTTTGAAGACCCAGAGAATAAAGAAAAGAACAAGAATTCACTTACTTGTGTTCAATTTGTGCTTACACTACGCACTCTTATAATTATTGTGACATTATTTACGTGTGCTGAGGATTTTCTTCATTTAGTAAGTGGGTGGAAGCCTACCCAACTAAGGAGAATATGGCCATAGCAACAGCGAAGGCTCTTCTAAAGGAGTACTTCCCACGCTACGGATTGCCACGCGTGATCTGGAGTGACAATGGGAGCCACTTCAATGCTAGAGTCATTGAGCTGGTGTGCAAGGGCCTACAAATTACACAGAAATTCCATGCAGCCAACCATCCTCAATCGGCTGGCCTTGTCGAGAAGTACAATGGCATTCTCAAACTGAAACTAGCCAAGATTCATGAAAGCACAGGATTGAAATGGCCAGACGCATTGCCCTTAGCACTAATGCCAGCAAGAGTGACGGCACATTCTAGGACAGGATTGTCACCCTACGAGGTGATTTTCGGGCGCCCTGCTAATGTTTGGGGCGTCCCGAGACCTAAACGTTTTTCAGAGATAGAATATCCTCTTTTGATTGATTATTTGTATACCTTGTCTAAAGATCTGCGTTCTATCCACCTACAGATATCTGCCGCCCTACAACCACTGCCAGTGGGCCCTGGACATCAGATCCAGCCTGGGGATTTCGTCCTTGTTTGCCAGTTTCAATGCAAGTCTTGCTTGGAGCCGCGGTGGAGAGGCCCTACCCAAGTGCTCCTGGCCACTCAGACGGCTGTGAAGGTGGATGGCCAGAAGCACTGGGTGCACGCCTCTCATATAAAAAAGATGCCTCTCCCACTCCCGTATGATTCCTGGGTGAAGAACGGGATCGCCGACCAGGACGGGGAGCTGGTTCCCCGCTTTGTCCCCTTTTCTGATGCCCGGCTGAGAGGGGCACAGACCGACAAGGAGAGTGACGAGGTTTTGTTTGAGGCGATTCCCCCTGAGATAAGGGCCGCCCCAAATACTCCAGCTCCCACAGCACAAAGTCCTGAGTCCTGATCCCCAACTGAATCTGAGTCCTCACCCTTGTTTGTTGATGAAGAAGTGCCTGGACACACTAGGTACAATCTGCGGCCCGACGGAAGGACAGTGCACCAGCAGGGCAATACAGGAGTTAGGGAAGGACTTGAGCTTAGGGTACAGGTGCTGTGCTTCCGATGTCTGTTTAGATTAGAGTGAAGAATACTGGTGCACTGCCTAAGACACTGGACAGGATAGTTGAGGGTATTTGCCCAGGAGAGAGGTTGCCCTATCCTGAAAGAAGGATTGTTTTCAACAAGGGCCGCGATTGTTTTGCTGGGTTGCAATTGTGCAGCTCCACCATGGGAAAAACAACGTTTGATGAACGATAGGAGCCTGCCTGTGAGGCTCTAGACGGACACAGGGAAGAAGAATACCCCTCTGGCTGGTTGTACAGCGGCTCCGATTCCCCAAGTACTTTTCAGCAATGTATCCCTTTGGTCACCCCATCCCTGATGAGGAGCAGCCCTTTGCAGCTCCCCGCTAAAATTCTCATGGTCCTGTTTGGTCCACCTGGCCCCTTAAGACTAAAATTGTATTTGTGGTGATAATTTAGCTTTCTCTGATGTTTGTATTTGGAGTGCTGTTCTTCCTGGAAGAAAAATATCCTGTGCATGCTTGGATAGGTACTACCTCCACACCCCCTGAACATATTGTTGGTACTTTAGCCCCTCACAAAGAAGAACACCGTAAGACTTACAAAGATAATGTTTTTATTCAGACGCTGCATCAAACACATGCTGTTTATAATACGACAAACTGTTGGGTGTGTGGGTTGCTGCCTTCAGCCACACACAAGAGTGAAAAACTGCTGCCTATGCCTTTATCCTATATTAATAGTTGTGAGGGTTGGTTTACCTTGCTTAGTTTGGTCCGCCCCTTCTCTCAACCAGACTTCTTCGAACACAAGAGCACTAGGACCCGTTTATCAATGACAATGAAAGTGTACCCCCAGCATAGATCCCCACATGGTGCTTCCCCTGGAGATGGGCGTTTTGATCGGATATTCCTGACTTCTTGCCTTAGAGCAGTAAATAGAGGGAGAAGGATAAATAAAACGGAAGAGGACGGGGACAGATTTTGCAGTTTAATGTGTCCGAATATTAACAATCTTTCCAAGCTCGCAATATCACTAATGATAAGCCCATACCCCTGGCGGTGGTAAATGTACCGTCTTCTTTCTGTGTCCAGGGAATAGGGAGTGTAGGAGTAGGGAACAGTACCTGCAACACGGCCTCCATACTGAAGATGCCTAAGAGCCCGCCATTGATTCCACCACCTAACATTTATTTTATTTGTGGAGACAGTGGTTATGTGTGGTTACCTGAGGGGTAGTCAGGGCGATGCTACCTCTCTTACCTCCTTCCCCTAGTATATGTGGCCCCTTCCGACTATCACAAGACACAGCGACTACAGTGCAGGCATATCACAATTTCCAGAGTCAAGAGAGTTGTCAATCCAGATGATATTGATCAGCCAGATACCTCCCTGCAGCAGTTCACTGATATAATGAAAGGTCTCACACCATTCTGGGGTCCCATATTCAATAGCCGCAACATTAGGCGCTTGGCAAGAGTAGTAGAGAGAGTCATTAACACTACAGCAGATATACTCACGAACATCACAGTTGAGCTCCAGGCTACGAGACTCGTCTCACTTCAAAACAGGATGGTTTTAGATGTTATCTTAGCTGATAGGGGCGGAGCATGTCACGTCATCGGGAGCAGCTGCTGTGTATACATACCAGACACTGCCCCGACTGTCAACTTAGCAATTCAGAAATTACATAAACTTGCTTCAGAGATCCATGTAGATAATGGTTCCTGGTCCCTCACGGGATGGCTCTGGGGTTTACTAACGTCATGGGGTTGGAAGATTCTACTTGTCTTAACAGGTATTGCAGGTATCATTTTTACTTGTTGCCTCTGCATCCATTGTCTCCCAGCATGTTGTTCTTATTGTGTGACTAGGCTTACCCCGAGTGTTCCAGGACGTGACAGACGAGTTTCCAAAATGATGATGCAAGAAATTCAGTCAATTATGCTTATTGATGATGCTCTCTTTGATTATTAGATAACCTTATGATAGCTGTTAACTTTTGCGTTATTCTACCCTGTTCAATGCATTTATTATGTCCTGTATCCTCCCCTTAGAATTGTAAAGACCCTGCCGGATAGCAATAAAGGTTTTAGCCAACACTGCTAAAAGGAGGGTCTGTTAGATTTAAAATTCCCTTTCTCATGATGCTTCTATCGTGCTGTTTTAGATTAGCAGTGTGTGGCTACATTACATGCATTGATGTTCGCCTCCAGTAGCCCGTCAAGTATTCCTCGCAGTATGCAGGCCTCATTAGCCAGTGTGACTCCATTTTGTATTTCGCAATTCTTCTAAGACTGCCTGTGCCGTGCTCATGTTAGGCCTTAGAGTTTAGAATCGCTTGCCTCAGCAGAACATTGCATTTCATTATATTTTCTGTTCATGTTCAAGGCTGCAACTCGACTCACTAACAGATGATTATTTTGCTTTGCATTCCATTGTGTACGTGTAGCTCTGCTCCCACGTTAAGAGATGCTGAGACTCGGCACAGTGGCTTTAGTCCGCTGATAGTGCGCCCATCTGGCAGGTGTTAGCCCATCTTTCTGTGCCTTCTTTGTTCGTGTCCGGCTCAGGCCGGTACTTTTCCATCAGAGGCGTGGCCGAAGTCTCCTGAAGGGTTTATCATCTATCAGCGAATGTTGGGGAGCCAGTCCCTCGGCATCCATCCCAGGGTGAAGGTCTGACAGGGCTCCTCTGCAGAGAATATATAATAAATAACGTAAGTTTTAATTCTCTACTGTCTGATCAACTCTTCATTTTGGGAAGGCATAGCAGGTGGTCGTAAGTACCCGCATGTCTCTAGAGGGCCACGTCCTTCACCGCGGAACCGCCGTACCATTTCTGAAGACAGTCGCACAAGTGACAATGACTGAACCTCGCACGCCTAGCTCTGCCTCACAGTTATGTATGTCTCTTGGCACATACCCCGCTCACCCTGTTTGCTGCAATGTCATATGCATATTGCTGTATGTATGTTCCTTCGATTGCTTTCCTCTGAGGCGTCCAGCAATGGTTGAAAATTGTATGTCGAGCATTGTTTTATAGGAATATGGGACATTCTACGTATACCCCGTTCACCCTGCCTGCTGCAATGAAGTATACACATGGTCATGTGTACTGCCCTTAAGTCGCCTCCCTCTGAGATTTACAATGCCCGGCCACCCTGCCTACATGGCAAGGGATAAATGGCTGAGCCCACGCACCCTGAAGGGATAATTCCCACACACACACCTCTCCAAGTTTGGGCTTCCTGGGTGGGGGTGGTTCAGATGCTCAACCTATTTGGGGGGTTGGAGTGGGTGGTGGGTGGTCCTGGGTTTCTAATTTTGGGTTCCATATCTGGCACCTTTTGCAGGGGGTTTGTTTTGTCATTACTTTTGTATTGTTCTTGGTATGTCACCGACTGCATACATTCCACAATGCTCTACATCTCAGGACACTGGTTTTCCTTTGTTTGACCACTGACCACAGATGCTACATCATCATTTTTCCCCGGCTGCTACATGACTGACACCACCTTTTTGACATGGAACATTAGGGGTCTAAACGACTATCGGAAGGCACTCCTTATGCACGCTTATCTCATCAGACATAATGTGGACGTTTGTTTCCTCCAAGAGACGCACCTCCTCCCCGCCACCTCATTCAGACTTCAATCCCGTCACTGGTTGGAGTCTTACACTGCCTTCTACTCTAATTATGCGCGCTGTGTCACCATCCTCTTTAGAAAGGGCCTCCCCTGGCATGACACCCACTCCTTCATAGACACGAGGGTCACTACGTGATCCTTGCCGGCACCCTCTACAACCAGCCATTGATACTAGCGGCGCTCTATGGCCCCAATATCGATGACCCAAGCTTTTTCACTCAAGTCTGGCAAATCATATCCTCTCTGGGACCTCACTCTTTGATATGAGGCGGTGACTTCAATATTGCGCCCTCACTGGCACTAGACTGCTTGGGGGATCGCATCCAACACCCGCAGGACACAGCCATCCTTCACTCAATTTTAGAAGACAACTCCTTATTAGACGTCTGGCGCCAAGAACACCCAGACGTGCGCGAAGGATCGTGCGTATCCGGCTCACGCGGATCTTGGTCCCACATCGACTTATGGCTTATCAGCCGTGATGTCGCCTCTTGGGCCACCTCAGTGGACCACCGGACCCGCACATTATCGGATCACGCCCCGGTGCGCCTGTGTCTGCGATTCCCACTTACCCTTCACTGCATGTTCACATGGCGCTTGCCCCCCAACTCGCTTCGTGACGCTGCCTTCCGTGAGGAAATTCGGGGTGCCATCATAGATTATTTTGAGCGCAATACCGGCTCCGTCAGTCACCCTTAATACTCTGGTAGGCCTTCAAGGTCGTGATTCGGGGGAATGCATTGCTAAACACTCTGGGGTGTTAAAGTCCATCAAAGGAACCCTTGAGTGCCTGGAAAAAGACATCAAAGCCTTAGATCTCCAACAATCCCAGGTCCCCAGCCCCGCCACTCTTGCCTCCATCAGTTCTAAGCTCACCGAGTTTCATGAGGAAGCGGATAGAGAGGTTACATTCCTAGGCAGAGAAGCCCGTGCTCGCCGCTATGGCGAGGGCGATCGCCCTGGCAAGACCCTTGCAAACTTCTTAGACAGCCACAGGCATCCTCTTATATCACGGCACTTTCCGACGTGGCTGCCGGGAGGACCACCTCCCCTGCAGACATCATCGCTAGGATTTCTGCTTTTTATGCCCAACTATATACTGCTGGTGAGGCTACGCCTATGGAGATCCTGGATCAATATTTTGACTCAATTCTAGCTGTTATGGCTCGGCAACGGACACCGGGAATACCTGGACGAGCCATTCACCCTTGAAGAAATCACCAAAGTCATTGCGAGACTCCCGGGCGATAAAGCTCCTGGCTCAGATGGGCTCACCCCCGCATTTTACAAAGAGTATGCGCCTCTTCTCTTCCCGCATCTGGCTGAACTGTATAAAAAAATCTCTTGACTTGGGCAGATTTCCCCCATCTCTCCGCGAGGCCATGATTACTCTCCTTCTAAAGCCGGATAAATCCCCCGAGAGCTGCGAGTCCTATCGCCCCTTATCGCTAAACAATACTGACAACAAAATCTACGCTAAACTGTTAGCCAATCGTCTCCTCCCACTCATGCCATTAATAGCCCGTCCTGATCAGTTGGGGTTCATCCAAGGTCGCACCACTTCGCACAATCTGCGCACCATTTTCTCAGTTATTCACCAGATCAATCCCGCCCTGCCTGCAGTGGCTGCCCTCCTGGATGCCACTAAGGCTATGGATACACTTGAATGGCCCTTTCTTTTTTATCTTTTTCCTTGATTGGGCTTTAGTCTGAGCTTTGTTCAAAAGATTAAACTTCTCTACACACTACCAACGGCGCGCATTAGGATTAACGGGCAGTTTACCGACCCCATAGCTATCACGAGGGGCACTAGGCAGGGATGCCCCCTATGTTATTCGCCATCGCTATGGAACCTCTGGTGGCACGCTTACGTCAGCACCACACCAAGCGGGGCATCAGCTTCTCATCCCATTCCCTGGTGACCTCGATGTACGCAGACGATGTCACGATATATATCCGCGAACCACAAGAGAATCTAGCTCCCATGACTAGGGAGGTGATCCGATTCTGCTGCCTCTCCGGGGTACAGGTTAACTGGAGAAAATCCATTCTCTTCCCCCTCACAGATGCCACCAAGCCGTTCTCAACAGACTATCCATTCATCTGGGCTAATGGTCGCACCAGATATCTGGGCATTTGGCTGAGCAGAGATATGGACGAGCTGTGGAAGTCCAACTTTGGCAAAGCAATGGACTGGCTTGAAACCAAGATACACACTTGGCAAAAACGTTCTCTCTCATTAGCCGGACGTATCGCTATTGCTGAAATGGTCGTGCTCCCGAAATTCCTATACATATTTTTAAATATTCCCATTCCACTTAAATCACAATTTTTTAAAAAGACTACGCTCCAATATTATTACATTGATTTGGGCAGGACGCCAGCCCCGCATTGCTTATGACATCCTAACATTGCCCATTGCCAGTGGCAGAATGGGAGCCCCCGATATCAGGCTCTACGCACTGTGTGCCCAAGCTAGCTTTCTCCATTTTTGGATCCATCCTATGCCTTTCCAGCCACATGTGGCGGTCGAGACAGATCTGGCCTCCGCCTGGCCACTGCAGACAGCACTGTTTTTACCACATAGAAACCCTTGAGCCCTTGAGTCGAGATCGACACAGTGGAATGTGTGTGATGGGCCTGGGATGGGCTGCGCAGATACACTTGCGCTAAAGAGCTCTTTGCACCTTCAATGCAGCTTGCCAGTAACCCCTCATTTCCTCCGTTGCAAACTGCTGACATGGCTCGCCGTGCAGCTGACTTGGGCATCCGCACCAACGCTGACATCTACCCCAATAACAATTTTCTAACTTTTCCTGATGATGCAGCACCACTAGACAAACTGCTCTATTTTCAGATTAGGGCCACATGTAAAAGCAATAACTCTGCCTTTCCACTCGCTCCCCAGCCAAACGTTGTGCTCGAATACATCCACTCCTCCACTTCCCCACGCAAAATGGTAACAAGGCTATACGCTCTCACACTGGCGGCCTCCCCCATAGGCACGGAGCACGCTGGCAACGCATGGGGCGGACCTGGTTGGTGGTCTCTCTCTCGCGCAGTGGCAATATTGCTGCAATCAAACCAAGCGCCTCTCCCCCAATTATCGCTTATGACTCATTCATTTGAAATATCTACACCGACTCTACTGCACCCCTGTCACGTTGCACAAGATGGGACTGATGGACAGTGACAGATGTGGGCGCTGCTCTGCCCCCGGTGTGGATTTTGTGCACCTGGCCTGGTCGTGCCCCAAGGTCTCTGATTTCTGGCTAGAGGTGTGCACTGCGATTAGCGACATCACTCTAGAGCGCATAGCTCCTGATCCTCTCCTGTGCCTTCTGGAGCATGTTAAGGACATTTCAGACGCTAATCGCAAACTACCCGTGATGCTACTGGTGCTCGCCAGGCCCCGGGTGGCAATTCATTGGGGCTGTAAGCCGGCGCCGTAGGTCAAGCATTGGATAGCTGATGCAGCCATTGCCAGTCGCTTTTGGGCGAATTCTGGGACCTAATGCCTGTGGCAAATAGACCTCCAGATATATGGGGCCCTCTCATCTCCTATCTCCACCGACTGGCCATCCCGGATGAACTCACTGGAAGCTCCTCTATCACCGACACCCAGACTGCGGAAGATGGCCCCTACAAGACTGACCCTTAACATCCGACTGCCTACTCACACTCTACATCGATAAAGCAGCCCCACCTCCCCTTTGATATGATGAGCCGTGGTACACATGGGTCAACATGCCTCTTGCAGTGTCAACTATATTCATGATTGTAATAGATGTTATGCTATCTGATGGAATTAAAACCTGTATCATGCCTTAATGTTCAATAAAGGTTTTTGAAAAATCAAAAAAATAAATAATAAATAAATTATTACACACATCGGCAACCACTGCACCCAGTGCGTTTCGGTCAACCTGACCCATGATACTGCAGCAGTCAGCAGGGGCAGCTGCTACCCAAAACGCTCATCACATAGCTTTCCATTGCAGGGTCATATATAAACTTCTAAATAAACGATTTTTTCAATGTTTTATTAAAAAATAAAAAAAAACTTTATATTAAATTACTATTTACTTTATTTACTGTTCCATATTTTCCACTTTTATTTACAATTGTTAACAGTTTTTTTAGCATTTATTACATAGTTGTATGTACATATTTTCAACATATTCTTAACATGTGTTCTTCATTATATATTAAATAATTGTATGTATATAATACTATTATTTTAATTTGTACTTTTCAATTTTTTAACATTTTAAATAATTGTTTTACATCTTTTACAGTTAATATTTTTTTTATATCTTTTAATACATATATTCAGAATTTTTACATTATTTCCCATTCATTTCTATGGGGAGGAAGAATTTTTTGTTTTGTTTTATTTAGCAGGCATTAAAGGGTTTGGAGGCTAGGAGGGGTTTGGGGGGAGACCTACATGTTAGTTATAGTTTTGTTTGTGGGTTTTTGGTATATTTAGATGCATTAATAGTATTGTTTTTCACTAGCTAGTAATTTGAGGTTTTCCTATGCTATTTTAGTAATGTATCGTTATTTTATGTATAATTGTGTTATGTTACATATATATATATAGTTTGATGATTAAGGGGCCGATTACAATGTTGGTTGGCTTTACAACCGACATTGTAGGTTTCAATTCCGACCGACTGATTATGATACAGCCAGTTGGAATTGAAACTGGCCGGTCATTCCAGCTGGCTGCCGACAGGCTCAAGGAGCTGGCCCCTAATCCATATGGACTGCGGTTTACGCTGTCTGGATTACGATGCACGGTTTCCGGCAGGGTTTCCATGCCGGCCTTTCCGACATGGAAGCCCTTCAGAAAGCGTGTTTCCGGGGCCCTAGCAGGGCCCCCTTTCCCTTGTGGTTTTCGGTTGGGGTCCTAGGGGGCACCATAGGTGCCCCCTGTTAATCCCTGCACCTTGTGGCAGACACCTTGAGGTGCCTGCCACAGGATGAAGGGATTAACACAATCTCCCATTACTCCATGGGAACTTGTGTTACGGCCAGTTTACGGCCATAATACAAGCTCCCATAGAGAAATGGGAGAATGCGACCGCACCATGTGCGGTCGCATTATAATTAGGCGGTCGGGACCGCCGACCGGAGGTCGGTCGGCGGTCCCGTTTTCGTCACGGTGTTGGTCGGGGGAAACTCTGACCGATATTGTAGTAGGCCCAATAGTGTGAGGTATATGTGTTTTGGGAATGTAATATCTCTTCTGGGTGGATTTTTGTACTTTACAGATTTTTCTTTGCAAACGTATCCTATGGAGATTGGGAGTTTCCTTTTTTTTTTTTAAAGGAAATCTAATTTGGTTTATAATAAAGCAATGCTTTTTACTTTGATTTTCTGTTTTTTCAGGTTTCGTGGAGCATTTCTTTTTGTAAAGACTTTTTGGGGTATTTTATGGTTCCAACACACTTTGAATTGCTTTGAGGGATTTGTATTGGATTTGTTTTATTTGTACATTTTTGGGGGGATTTTTGGACTATATTAGTCTAATTTTTGGTGGATTATGATTTTTTTACTAAGTGGATACGGAGGTAGATCTGCAGTTAAAGAACAGTAAGTTATATTTATTTCATTTCTTTTAGGTGGGAAATGTGATATATTGTTTGAGTAAATATTATGTGATTGTTCTTTGGGATTGTGTATTTTATGTGTTGTAATTAACGTATGTGATGGATTGAGTTTGTTTTCAGTTTCTTGGCTGGTGATGTTTAAATTGTTTTAAGAATAATTTAGATAATATTTTATGATTTCAGTCTCCATTAATTTTGAAACTATATTTAATTTTTTGACTGATGTAATAAAATATTGTATTTTTTATATATAAAAAACATGATTTGTTATCTTGGTTTACATTTTGCCATAACTTGTCAGGACTTTGATTGGATATTATTTCGTTTATAATATGCTTTTGGCTATTACTTTTAAGTAATCTACTCGGTTGATGTTTTTGAATATTGTGCCTTTACATTGTAGCATGTTGTACATTGTTTTGGTTTGTTTGCTAAGTTTAGGGGCAATTTGGCTAAAAGATTGCTCCATTCGTGGTTGTTGGTGGCTATGCTCTTTTTTGTAATGCTTCTATAAATGTATAGAGTATAGGCTGGGTTCTGCCTAGAGGGATTAGAAGGCATTGTGCCATCCTTCCAATGCATGTTTGTTTTGGCTTCCTGTGCCAAGGGGCTGTCATAGACATTCCACCATGGTATTTGGAATTTGGGTTGGAGTCTGTGTCCGGAGCGATGCAGTCTGCCAAACCAAGTGTCTTCAAAATAATCCATTAGGGGGCTTAGTTTGTATTAATGTTGTTAAGTTGTTTGGTAGTAAGGGCTTTCTGTTAGTAACTTGCAGTGGTTGGCTACCTCTGTGACAGTGCATTGGCTAGTGCTATCATTTGTTTATTTCAAATGCAAATTGGTTGTTTGTACAATATTTTACACTTAGTGCAGATATTTGGAGGTGTCTGCATATGCTTTGATTGAAATGATAGTAACAGCCTTGTATGGCTGGGTGGGGGTACATTTTTAAAATGGTTTTAATCATGGCTTATTCAAAGTCTATGATTATTTTTTGGGGATTGTAGTTATTTGTTTTTTGTTTAATGCAGTGTAAGAGGTTGATGTGCTGCTTTGTTTATTTGGCTTATTTGGTAGTAGGGCATATCTAAAAGGTATATTTGTATTTTGATATTCACCGTATACAATGTATATTTCAGTGAATGGTTTGGGATACATTTTGAAGGCCCTACATTTGATACTGGCTAAGTTTTTGTAAGTTATTTTCTGTGGAAAAAATTAGGATTAATTTCTCATTATTTAGTTTGTCATGTAAAAGGAAAGGTTCTTCATTATGTGTCATTGTTAAATGTTCAGGTATTTCTATGTCTTAAGATCTTCTGGGGGCAGAGGGAGTATAGCTGGTGGCTTTTTTAGTTTGACAATTAAACGTTTTAAATTTGGAATAGGTGGTACTTGGCCTGTGATGTGTTCAGGGACTTTAGGCAGCATATCTTTAATGATTCTGGTTATGAATTTCTGGGAACTAGTGCTTGCCTCTCTTAGGTCTAGTAATATCTCCCTTACTTCAATTTCTGTCATGTTTGGGGGGTGGTTGTGTTCTCTTACATGAATTACATCATCATATCTTGTAATTGCCTTCTCATAGCATGCATTAGAATATTATTTGCTACATTTCCAATTGATATTTTCTGTTGATAGACTGTCTTGCTGTAGGTGTAGCCTATGTGAATTAGTAACTGCTTTCTTTTCTGATAGTTGATGTACTTTGATGACTCAGTCATTGTATCTGAAAGTAGTGTAGTAGTATAAATATATACAATAATTAAACATTTGTACGTCTTTTATATACATGTAAAATTACGCAATCTCTTTATTTTTATACTTACATGTATGTTCTGTTAATATGTTTCATATAGTTTTGCAGCTTTTCAGTTGGAGATGTTCTAATGTGGAGCAACTGTTTTCTTTTCTGTTGGATGAAACAGAAACGTCAGTTTAATTTTAAATGTTAATTTGGTGGGAGTTTATTGAGGTTGAGGTTGTTAGGTTGATTTTTACTCGCTATTTGGGTGAGTTTTGCAATAATTTATGTACACTTACTTTTGTCTTTTTGTTGATTTGTGGTAGTCATTTTTGTTTCTGGCAGGTTATTGATTTTTAAGTTGTAGTTTTGTCTTGTAGGAAGTCTATGTAAAGTGATACAAGTTTGAGAGAATTTTATTAATGAATTGTTATGTTATGTTTTTAAGTTTATTAAAAAGTACATTCAAGCTTAAATGTAAGTTTTACTGACTTGGTAAGCTGGTTGTTGAGATGCATATATTTTTCATTTAATGGTTTGGTGAGAGAATCTGGCAGAGTTTCCTCATCTTGCAGAGCTTATCACTTTTGAAGTATTTCGTTTTTTAAATTAATGTGCCTTTAATATTGTTGATATAATTGTTTGTCTAATTTTATTGGTTAAAGCTGTTTATACTTTTATTTTATTGGATGGTTAGACTATTTCCCCTAAGGTGCGTCTGAGAGGTTTACTAGTACAATAGAGATTACACATTTCATTTGTTAGTCATATAGAAGAAAATGTATCAGTGTCAAAATATCTACATTGGTGTGCCTATGGAGTTCGGGTCAGAGTCACTTATTATTCCAAGAGGTCCACAAGTAACATAGTTTTCCTTATTTTGGGAGGACCCTAGGCCACAAAGGTTTTGGGGACCTTATAAGTTACTGTATAGATAGGTAGGCATGTTGTAGTGTGGTCTGTTCCAGTTTGTGGTTGAGTGCTTTTGGATGTGATTTATCCTGGCTGTTTATTGTTGGACCCTGATGTTCGCAGATCTCAGTCTGTATTTGTGCTATCCTACAGCTAGGAGACCATCATTGTTCTTGTTGGATCTCGAGGTTAGTGGATCTTCAGTTTGTGTTTGTTGGAATCTAATAGAATAGGTGTGTCTGTCACAGGTCCAGGAGGCCCAGATGCATGCCAGTTTTTCAGGATAACCTCTACCGATAGTAGGTAACTAGTAAGGTATCTTGTATGCACATATATCATCTATCACCTGGCATGATTTGGCCATCCTAAACCTTCAGTTGACAACTAACTATAGATTGCATGCAAGTACAAAATATTTCCTTTCAGTGGTTCAAAACATAGTCTGCCCAGCAGGAAGTCTGCAATTTGTGCTCCTGACAAGGGATGGAAGGCATTTTGGAATGGGCAAGGTAAGTCCCAGGGGTAATCAGGGGGTACATTGCTAGACATTAAAATCACAATGTGTGCTCCTTTATCGCTCCTTTATCGCTATAGGTCCCTTGTCAAAATCCTGGTGGTGCCACTCCTGAATTCAGCATCGCACCTTGCTTTACAGGGGCTCTTAACATCCAGAGTAGAGTCCATAACGGCTGTTAAGACAACGTAATACATCAGTGTGATGGTCCCAATCCACACTCAGCATGACTAAGACTGCGCATGATGAGACTGTTCAAGGAGCATAGGGCAATTTGGCCTTTCCCCATTACGCAATATATTATGCAATGCAACGGCTGAGTCTCAACCAACCAGCAAGCCTGCAGAATGATTATCCAGACTGTTTTCTGTATAAGCCTCTGATCAAAGGTTACTTATAAACATCTCAATTTTATTTTATTATTGTGTGTTTTGAAGTGGCTATGTTACTTTTCTTTTAGGAAGAATTTTTTTCTAGTTTTGAAACTGGATCTGGTGCTGTCCTTGTTCATGAGGTGTTTAATTGAATTGCATTTGCGCATTACGCATCCATTCCATACGTTCGTGTTGTCATTTCTTGCTAGGCAAATTTAGATGGTCCACAGATCGCTATCCTATTTTGAGTTTTAAAAGGATGCACTGTTGCGTTTTGCGATATCATCCTAAAGTATGCCCCAGGATACCCTAAGGGTGTTACTTTACATAGAATGCAAACTAAATACATTCTGTAGCCATGCCTGACACTTAATGTCACTTAATGTTACTCTGAATTGTGTTATAGAAAATATCCCTAAAGCAGAGTGGTAACATTTAATTAATGTTGTACTTCACGTCCATTGTACCATGCACAGAATATGGCGTTTAAAATTACCACAATTTACAATCATTCACCACAGTTGTGAAATACACAGGGTTATAATAATCAACAGTGGGTAAAATAATGCTGCATTTGTTTGTGAAGCACTATCTGTGGTCAATGGATGTGTAATTAATTGTATTCTACTTCACAAAGGACATGACCTAGCAGTTATATTGTATGTAGCACTTTCTAGCCCTGTCGAGGTGCTGAAAAGCTATGTTGACAGGTAGCACGCTACTCCGTGGGATGCTTACAACATTCAAGGGGTGCTGAAAAGCTATGTAGACAGGTAGCACGCTACTCCGTGGGATGCTTACAACATTCAAGACTTTGAAATGCGTATGAAGCTTACAATTTGTCATACAGGTCATCATGCAGTGTTTTTGTCATGCAAGTTATGGGAAGCCCACCATGCAATTTGTCTTGCAAACTGTCATTCAAGTTGTTGAAACCGTCATGCATTCTGACCTGTAGTGGTTAGGCTTATTGTGATTGTTAGAAATGGGGGTCTCTATATTGCAGGTTGTTGCCCTGTCCAAGAAGGGACACTTCTTCCTAGTCAGGATAAGGGGGATACACTTCGAAAATATCCCCTGCCCACCCCCTTGGTAGCTTGGCACGAGCAGTCAGGATAATTTCAGAGGCAGTGTGTAAAGCATTTGCACATAACATACAGTAATACAGTGAAAACACTACAAAAGACAGAAGCTGCCACTGCAGGTCAACACAGCAAAGCACACAGCAAAGTGGTATTTCCCCCTCACAGCTTCTCCAGTTTCTCCTTGGCAGGTTCCTTGATCCAAAAGAGTTCTAAAGTCCTCGGGTCAGGGCCCCAATATTTATACCACATATTCTCTTTGTCCTCTTTATGGCAAAGGTCTCTGAGCCCAGTCCAAACCAGTTCTACCCTCTCTGCCCAGCTTCACTACAGGAGGTGGAGACAGCATTGTGTAAAGGAGACACAGCCTATTCAGGTGCAATTGAAAACTCCTCCCACCACTCTAAATGCAGACTAGGCCTATTCAACCCAACAATGAATCACCCAGGAAAGGCAGGACACACCTCAACCACCCTTGTGGCTGTCTACAGTGAATGCACATCCCCAGCTCCTGTCACTCCAAAACCAGACAGTCAATACACAAACCAGCAGAGGTACACGGAATGGTTACACAAGAAAATGCCTACTTTCTAAAAGTTCCGTGGGTTGAGAATGATTACTTTAGAGCAATAGCAATTTACACAAAAGGAACATTTCTTTTTTTACTCAAAACGTAGTATCAAACACACTACACAGATATTTAGAATTATATATATATTTCCTTTATATATTTCATTTGTTGGAAAAAGGCTGTCATACAAAACATAGACAAGGTAACCAGTTAATCAGTGACTGATGTGACATGTGGTGATTAAAGTGATGAACTAACAAATAGTACATAAGTACATAAATGACAAAACAAGGTGAAAAATCTCTGTCTACTTATAAAGTTCAAGCAGTAACCCGAAGTCTCAACTATTTATGATACAGTGACTAAGGACATGATTAAGTAGCACGTTGGCGGTTCAACCCAGGTGTTTATATTATTAGGGCATCATGTAGGGTCTTCTTCAGGACAAAACGAAACACACTGTGACAGCCGGGTTGCTGTGATGTAGCTCAGATTTCATCTGGATTCAGGCATTGCTTTATTTTTTGTGTTTCAGACAGACTGCATTTTAAAATGGCACTTTTGGTGCATGCAAAGTGAAAAACATGAAAGAGGCCTGCAAATGAAATCATGTAAAACCATGCTTAATTAATTAATCATGGATGTTTAATGTGTTTAGTTTAGATTTAACCTCACTATAGAATGTACATTTAATTTAGAGAATGTTTTTTTTAACTTTTAAAGTAGCACATAATTGTGCTGAATTAACATGTGTTTTTGCAGTGTAGAAAAACTCGTGATTTCAGTTTCCTCTTTAGCTTTAAAGATAAGAATGGAATGTGTGTTCTCTCCTCCCAGCTCCTTTACCTTGTAATCAACACTCCCTGTTCCCGTCTCAAGAGACTTTGGCTTTGTTGCATATTTAGACAATGCATATTCAGTTCATAATACATCTTTCTCATAATGTGTATTAATTAATCAACCATGCACCAACACTACACATGGGGCAAACACATTTTGCATGAAAAGCTATTTAAAACATTAGAGCATGTTGCTATGAGTATGTATTAATTGTTTGCACTTTGAAAATTTGCACTAGAGCATGTTTATGCTATGTTGTACATTGCACATTTTTGCATGTTGTGCACAAATGATAGAAAAGCTGCTTTAAACCAATAGCTTTTGCTAGGTAATAACTAATACAGGGTACTAGTATGGGGGAGGTAAACATAATGGGTTTTATTTAATAAATTAATATTCTTTTGTGTTTGTTTTTGTTTTGGGCCCACTATAAAATGGCTGCCTAGGAATCCAGCATGGCTGAGAATTGTTAGCAGTGTGCTGAATGAGAGACGCATGCGCAGAAGATTGTGCCAGCTGCATGAACTGCCAAGTGCCTCAAGTGAAGACACATGGGTCAAGGCCACAATGAACTGTACATTCCTGTCATCGTGCCAATGTACCAGTGTTTGTGGGAGAGTGTCATCACTGCGTGCGATGTGAAAGCAAGGCGGAAATAGACTGATACATTTTTTACGCTTAGATGTTGCAGTATTGTATAATTATTGATGGTGATACATATGACTGTATTAAGCCTTAACGCTTCCTTTGTTAATACCGGTATGGGTTGGATTTGCAATGAGAACAAGATGATGAGACCCCTATGTCACCTATGCTAACTAATCACAGTGCGAGTTTCTACTGAAACTGCAACATTATTAGTATAGTCAGCCAAGAATTAGAGTATAAATAATGACCCCTTAGGGGGCGTGTCAGACTTAGATTAGTCTTAGAGGAGAGATGAGGAGGGAGCAGATCTGACCAGACATCATATGGGTTAGGTACGTGAACGTCGCGGGTGCAGCCTGGGAGGAGATTGCGTACGAGGAGAGACAGAGGGAGGTGGGGGTCTTGCTCCAATTTTTTTCAGAGAGTCCTTGCACGTCATATTTTTGGCAAGGCAGATCAATTTCCTCTGTGGTCTTGTGAAGGAGGGGCATTTTCATGGAGCAGCCTCTCTGTAAAACAATGGAGAGGGAGAGAGACAGATGAACAGACCAGCGAAGAGAGAGCAGCTGAGAGATCAGGACAGGTTTTTGTCTTATGCATTTATTTCTCTTTATGGGAGATTTTTGCTAATTATTCATTATTGATTAGCCTTGCAAACTCACTCTTGAATTATATTTTTCCTGAAACTCTTTAAAGAGTCCTGACTGACATAGAATTAGGGTTTTCCCTCCTTTATGGAGTGCTTTGTATGCAACCTATAATATGTTCTGTATTAATTCTATTTTCCTATTTTCCAATTCTGTAACCTGATTGATATTTGACTAATGAATAAAGGGTCAGAGAAACTTAACTTTTGACTAGAAAATAAAACCCTTTAAAAATACTCACAACTCTCTTTATTGGCTTAAATTTAATTGTATTTTTGATTTTTCATGTTTATGTAAAGTCTCCTGAAGGTGATAACACGGTGGCAAAGGTCCATCACCTTTTAAAGCGGTAAACTAGAGGTAAATGATGTTTTGATACCTCCATTGATTTGTTCTTTATCAGTAGCAAAATGACTTCTCCAATCCTGGATGGAGTCAAAGATGGAA
The DNA here is from genome assembly GCA_963921515.1 of Calotriton arnoldi. Classification (NCBI taxonomy): domain Eukaryota; kingdom Metazoa; phylum Chordata; class Amphibia; order Caudata; family Salamandridae; genus Calotriton; species Calotriton arnoldi. Next base: position 168,329 of record CAWUFW010004057.1, read on the forward strand.
ATCGTATCACGGCATCATAAACTTAATATCAAATGACGAAGCAAGTCAGTAAGTGCCTTTCTTCATAAGCAATCCCAGGTGCTTATCAGAGCCAATGTGGATTGTCCTAAATCAGCGATGTCCAGGTCGCCAAAGGGTAAATCAGATTCCCAGAGTCCGGGAGGGAGTCGGAAACCACCTCAAAGGGGAACCGATCGTAGTAGTTCAAAGGACAGGGGGATTTTTTCAAACCATGTGGAACAACTCTGTCCAGGAGTCCTTAAAGGATATCCGTTTCCGATGTTGCACTGAATGCACCCAGAAGTCGTCAAGGGCACACAATTTAAAAAACCATCTCCCTAAAAAGACGTGTTATTAAATTCTGAGTTCAGAGAGCCTAAACTCCATTTCTCCATCTTGTCCCAGTGGAAAGTTATACTTGTAAGATGTTACAAAGCAACTCCCATTTTAGCCTATGGAACAGATAGCCTTGCAATAGTGAAAAAACGAAATTGGCAGTATTTCACTATCAGGACATGTCACACACACCAGGACATGTCCTACCTTTCACATACACTGCACCCTGCCCAGGGGGGGTACCTTGGGCCTACCTACATGTAAGAAAAGGGAAGGATAGGGCCTGGCAAGTGGAGGCACTTGCCAAGTCGACATGGCAGTAAAAACTGCATGCAGACACTGCAGTGGCATGTCTGAGACACCTTTGGAAGGCTGCTTGTGTGGGTGGCACAATCAGTGCTGCAAGCCCACTAGCGGCATTTGATTTTCAGTCCCTGGGCACACAAAGTGCACTATACTAGGGACTTAGTAGTAAATCAAATAAGCCAAACATGGAAACACCAATCCATAAATACAATTTACCATAGGAGCATTTGCACTTTAACACTGAACAGCAGTGAAAAAGTGCGCAGAGGCACTAAACCAGCAAAACGATTCCAAGAGTGGAGAGGTGTGGTGCAGGGGCCAGGGCAGCTGACTTCGGAGCACAGGGCTCACGGTTCGATCCCCGGCTCCAGCGGCAGCTCAGCTCAGCACCATGTGACTCTGGGCAATAGCTCACTTAATTTCCACGACAGCCCCCAGCGCCTTGAGACCCGTATGGGTGAGTAGTTCACGCTTTACAAATACGGATTTAGATTTTAGAACTTACCAAAAAGAAAGGGGAAGGGGAAACATTCCAAAAGACGCCAGGTCTAACAGTGATGCAGAGGGTCATGCATGAGGTTGTGAAAAGATCATCAAGATGGTCAGGCACCATTCAGGGAGGGAGGTGGAAGGCAGTGCAGGGATGGGAGAGGCAGGGTAGTATGATTGTATTAGTGTGGGCAACAGACATGCCCGTCAGGTATGTTACACGGAGTACTTATCGGACATGGATGGGGGGGTGGGGGGTAGTTTTGTTAAGGTAGGGGGGCGGGTGGGGAATAGGGGGGACAGTTTCTTTGAGTCGGGGTCCGGGGGGGGGTGGCCATGACAGGGGTCTTCAGGGATGTTCATGACGGCGGCTTATATAGTAGCTGAATACAAGTGGAGCAGGAGGTAGGGACGCCTGAGGAAAAGGTTGTATCGCACTGGTGTTGCATATTGTGTATATCTTATGAGATTTGAAGGGCGCCCACTGGATGTGATATACCCCTGCCATCCTAAATGTTGATATGTGTATAACCTGTATGTTCAAAAAAGGTTAATAAAGATATATTTTTTTTTAAAAAGATGGTCAGGCACGTGGTCATGTCAACGCACAAGTCTGAGTTTAAGCAAGCGGTCATGCAACTGTCGTGCAACTGTCATGCCTGAGTGAGTATCCATATAAAGCCTGTACAGACCTGCATACATATGCACCTGCCTACCACCCGATACCACTGTCTATGAGATTGTTGCTTTGGTTATTTCGATAAGTTATGAGGAATTAATTAAATTAAAATTCTGGCTTATTATAGTTACATTTCAGTTTATTGGGAATTTTAATGGCAATCGAGTGGAACCATTATGGTGGGCATTGCCTTTTGAGACTGGAACCATTAGGTTCTAGGTGCCATAGTGGAACATAGCACGTGGGGTAATAATTCACAAGTTACCTGGTGGGATGGGGTTGGTATAGCTTTTATTTGCATTTCAGTGCTAATACCATGGTAGGATGATCAGGGCAGTGACATAATCTCCGGCCTCATTCACAAGACGATTCATTTTGATGCAATCCATTTGGTCTGGTCACTGTCAGTCCACTCCAATTCTGACAATATTTAATTCATACCTGGAACTACTCATTTGGTGCCTTTTTGTGAGTGACTGTTCCTGGTACTGATTTGCAGCTTTTTCCATTTCCTACAAGTTTTATAATTTCAGTGCATCCATACCGTTTATTTTGTATATTCTAATCACACACAAGGCACTATTCTTCTTCATCCTTCTGTGAGAGATTTGGCAAGTTTGGTCAAGCTCACATCTTGTACCCTCATCTAGGGAAGATCCTGGGCCTCATCCTCCTGAATTACAGTTGTTTTTCATCATTCTTATCCTTGTTGAAAGCAAGTTAAACATGCAGAGGCTGACCCTTCCATTCTGGTGTCTTTCGTAGGTTTATTTGTGTATCGTTGGTCTCTGAAAATGTACACAGAATGCTACCCAAAGTAAATCTCAGTGGTTAAGAGAGACTGAAAGTTCTCTATGGTTCATGTTTTTGGCAGTCTGAGAGTCTTCCTATGTATGTGCATAGGCCTTGGCATGGGTCCAGAGTTCACTTTGCTAGAGGACCTCAAGTTTCACTTTAAACATGAGACCAATTGAGGTGAGAGCATGTTTTTGGGCTGCTCGTGTTCCTCCTCAGAGAAGTTGCCTGCCAGTCTTGGCTTCACTGTTAATTTTGGAGAGGGGCCAACTTGTTTTCGTGTACTTGGTCCTTACCTACAATGACACAGAGCAGCTATAAACTTATGCGCCAGAGTAACCAACAACGATTAAGACTGTTCCTAATATTTAAATACAGCACTTTGGGCCTAATTACAATGTCGGGCGGTCTTACGTCTGCCCGACACCGTTGGGTTCTTGGGACCGACCGACCTCCGGTCTGCGTTCCCGACACTGCTATTCCAATGCAACTGCACATGGTGCAGTCGCATACTCCCATTTCTCTATGGGAGCTTGTGCTGCGGCCATAAACCAGATCTAGCACAAGCTCCCATAGAGAAATGGGAGTTTCTGTTAATCCCTGCACCGTGAGGCAGGCACCTCATGGTGCCTGCCACATGGTACAGGAATTAACAGGGGAGCGCCATAGGTGCCCCCTCGGCCCCCAACCAGAGGCCGCAGGGAGAAGGGGGCCCTACTAGGGGCCCCCAAAGTCTCTTTCCGACAGGCTTTTCTTGTTGGAAAGCCCGACATGGAAAGCCTGTCGGAACCCGACATCATAATCCTGATGGCCGAAACGCCATCTTTATGGATTATGGTGAGGCATCCGACAGGCCGACAGACTCCTTGAGCCCGTCAGAATCCAGCTGGAATGACCGTCCGGTTTCACTTTTGACCACCTGCATTGTAATGCGGCGGTCGGAAGTGAAACCTACGATGTGACTTGGAAAGCCTCCGACCGCATTCCGAGTCACATCGTAATGAGGCCCATAGTATCTTTCCTTGTAAGGAAATTCAACCTCCATTTGTTCAGCTATAACCTAGGGGTCTATTACGATGGCGGTCGGATGTCCACCGCAGGGCCGGCGGTGGCGCCCGCCGGACCGGCGGTGGACATCCGCCCGCGATCGCAACCAAGAAAACCACCGGTCAAATTAGGATGGCGGTGGTGACCGCGGCAGTGGGAAATTCCAACGGCCGCTTTTCCGCCGGTTGCCATCCGCACTCCTGCCTGGCGGATGGAGCAGGACCGGGATAATGGTGGCGGTGGAGAGCAGGCTCCGCCGGCAGGATTATGATGCTGGCGGTAGCCAGCCTTTCCTCAGCGGTCAAACCGCCATGGAAAGGCATGCAAAGATTGTCTTCTGGGGGCCCGTTGTGGGGGCCCGATGTTTGGGGGGGTGCACTGGGGGTACCCATGGTCCCCCCCTACATTTCCCTGTACCAGGTGGCAGGCACTGTGCAGTGCCTACCACGCAGTGCAGGGAAATGCAGGACATGCTCCTTTGGACATCGCGGCAGTGCTGCGGGCAGCAGCAACTGCCGCAATGTTAAGGCCCGCGATCCGACCGCCGCGGTCGGATTTCGACCGCGGGTCATTGTAATTCGACCGGCGGTGATGTCGCGGTCCATGCGAGCGGTCTTTTCCCGCTACCATGGTGGTCGGGGAGGTTTTCCGACCGCCATCGTAATAGGCCCCCTAGTTTTTAAGTACTGTCCCCATCATTCAAGCTTTATATTCTTGGGTCTTGTAGTCTGAGGCAACATGTATATGTTTTATTTATCATTCCTTCACAACAAAGTATAGCAAGGTGACTAGGTAAAGAAAGCGTTAATACACACATTTACGTTTAGACATGACACATTGAAAATTAACCCAAACAGAAAATAAAGAAATCGACTGTGGATTGATATAAAAAGCAGCATAATTTAATTATTTTCTGCAAATGCACCTATTATCTGGGGGACCTTTAAATAGAAGTATAATGTTACTTTAATTCTGATACAAATTTAAGAATGAAAGCAGCATTGCAATAATTTCTTTATGAAACATGTTCAACGTGCTGCCAACTCTTTCACTTGGCTATTTTTGCGCTAGTAGGTTATGTGTTTTTAACACTTTATCATCAGTTTTATGAATCGAGACTGTGGAGTTTACCCTTTTTGTGGCCTTGGCTCAAGAAGACTAGCATGAAAAATAACTTACAAATTTACTGTGTTTTTTCATTAAACATGAGTGGTTAGCATAGCATGCGCTACTGCGGTTGTGTTTGAAGCCAGTCACACCCAGTGGCTCACATGTTTGCAACTCTGCAAGCCATCAAACACGATTAAGTCATGGGCTGTACTGAGCTTGTAATATTTTGTGAACAATTTCTTACCACGTTCATATTATTAAACCTGCGTAACACAGAACAAATTCAGTTTAACTGTGAGTTCATTTGCAGTGAGATATTTGCTATATATTTTTGTCCTCATTTCACCAATACTGCTACGTCAGGCGCCTTCTGTAAACACTTTCCGGCCCTGCCTGCCAACCTGCAATGTAATCACTTCTTCACTATTAATAGACTGTATTGGACTCCTCAAAAAATTGCGAAGTTTGTACAGGAACCTACCCCCAGATGTTCTAGGTGTGGCCTTCTAAAAGCAGATGACTTACATGTTTTTTTTCATATGCCCAGAGATATTTGCTATATTTATAGAGATGTCAAAGGGGATGATGGACGGAGCGTTAGAGCAAATCAAACACTCACCCCCAGTCAACTGATCTGGGTTTAATCCATCATCATTCTTTAGCTCACTCCACCACCCCAGTTCGGACATGGCCATATGCAAATCAGTCTGACCCTGTGCCTCATGGGAACAGTCCAGCCCGAACTGCCAAGCCATGTCTTCCCTGGACCGGAAACAAGCATCCTGGGACCGGTTTCGGGTTCAAAACCCTCATCAGCCAGGCTATCTTGAATCCAGTGGCAAAGTGAGCAAGGGACCCACGTCTGGGCATACCCTGCCAACTTAGGGCAAACAAAGCGATACCAAAGGGGATGATGGACGGAGCGTTAGAGCAAATCAAACACTCACCCCCAGTCAACTGATCTGGGTTTAATCCATCATCATTCTTTAGCTCACTCCACCACCCCAGTTCGGACATGGCCATATGCAAATCAGTCTGACCCTGTGCCTCATGGGAACAGTCCAGCCCGAACTGCCAAGCCATGTCTTCCCTGGACCGGAAACAAGCATCCTGGGACCGGTTTCGGGTTCAAAACCCTCATCAGCCAGGCTATCTTGAATCCAGTGGCAAAGTGAGCAAGGGACCCACGTCTGGGCATACCCTGCCAACTTAGGGCGAACAAAGCGATACCAAAGGGGATGATGGACGGAGCGTTAGAGCAAATCAAACACTCACCCCCAGTCAACTGATCTGGGTTTAATCCATCATCATTCTTTAGCTCACTCCACCACCCCAGTTCGGACATGGCCATATGCAAATCAGTCTGACCCTGTGCCTCATGGGAACAGTCCAGCCCGAACTGCCAAGCCATGTCTTCCCTGGACCGGAAACAAGCATCCTGGGACCGGTTTCGGGTTCAAAACCCTCATCAGCCAGGCTATCTTGAATCCAGTGGCAAAGTGAGCAAGGGACCCACGTCTGGGCATACCCTGCCAACTTAGGGCGAACAAAGCGATACCAAAGGGGATGATGGACGGAGCGTTAGAGCAAATCAAACACTCACCCCCAGTCAACTGATCTGGGTTTAATCCATCATCATTCTTTAGCTCACTCCACCACCCCAGTTCGGACATGGCCATATGCAAATCAGTCTGACCCTGTGCCTCATGGGAACAGTCCAGCCCGAACTGCCAAGCCATATCTTCCCTGGACCGGAAACAAGCATCCTGGGACCGGTTTCGGGTTCAAAACCCTCATCAGCCAGGCTATCTTGAATCCAGTGGCAAAGTGAGCAAGGGACCCACGTCTGGGCATACCCTGCCAACTTAGGGCGAACAAAGCGATACCAAAGGGGATGATGGACGGAGCGTTAGAGCAAATCAAACACTCACCCCCAGTCAACTGATCTGGGTTTAATCCATCATCATTCTTTAGCTCACTCCACCACCCCAGTTCGGACATGGCCATATGCAAATCAGTCTGACCCTGTGCCTCATGGGAACAGTCCAGCCCGAACTGCCAAGCCATGTCTTCCCTGGACCGGAAACAAGCATCCTGGGACCGGTTTCGGGTTCAAAACCCTCATCAGCCAGGCTATCTTGAATCCAGTGGCAAAGTGAGCAAGGGACCCACGTCTGGGCATACCCTGCCAACTTAGGGCGAACAAAGCGATACCAAAGGGGATGATGGACGGAGCGTTAGAGCAAATCAAACACTCACCCCCAGTCAACTGATCTGGGTTTAACCCATCATCATTCTTTAGCTCACTCCACCACCCCAGTTCGGACAAGGCCATATGCAAATCAGTCTGACCCTGTGCCTCATGGGAACAGTCCAGCCCGAACTGCCAAGCCATGTCTTCCCTGGACCGGAAACAAGCATCCTGGGACCGGTTTCGGGTTCAAAACCCTCATCAGCCAGGCTATCTTGAATCCAGTGGCAAAGTGAGCAAGGGACCCACGTCTGGGCATACCCTGCCAACTTAGGGCGAACAAAGCGATACCAAAGAGGATGATGGACGGAGCGTTAGAGCAAATCAAACACTCACCCCCAGTCAACTGATCTGGGTTTAATCCATCATCATTCTTTAGCTCACTCCACCACCCCAGTTCGGACATGGCCATATGCAAATCAGTCTGACCCTGTGCCTCATGGGAACAGTCCAGCCCGAACTGCCAAGCCATGTCTTCCCTGGACCGGAAACAAGCATCCTGGGACCGGTTTTGGGTTCAAAACCCTCATCAGCCAGGCTATCTTGAATCCAGTGGCAAAGTGAGCAAGGGACCCACGTCTGGGCATACCCTGCCAACTTGGGGCGAACAAACCGATACCAAAGGGGATGATGGACGGAGCGTTAGAGCAAATCAAACACTCACCCCCAGTCAACTGATCTGGGTTTAATCCATCATCATTCTTTAGCTCACTCCACCACCCCAGTTCGGACATGGCCATATGCAAATCAGTCTGACCCTGTGCCTCATGGGAACAGTCCAGCCCGAACTGCCAAGCCATGTCTTCCCTGGACCGGAAACAAGCATCCTGGGACCGGTTTCGGGTTCAAAACCCTCATCAGCCAGGCTATCTTGAATCCAGTGGCAAAGTGAGCAAGGGACCCACGTCTGGGCATACCCTGCCAACTTAGGGCGAACAAAGCGATACCAAAGGGGATGATGGACGGAGCGTTAGAGCAAATCAAACACTCACCCCCAGTCAACTGATCTGGGTTTAATCCATCATCATTCTTTAGCTCACTCCACCACCCCAGTTCAGACATGGCCATATGCAAATCAGTCTGACCCTGTGCCTCATGGGAACAGTCCAGCCCGAACTGCCAAGCCATGTCTTCCCTGGACCGGAAACAAGCATCCTGGGACCGGTTTCGGGTTCAAAACCCTCAACAGCCAGGCTATCTTGAATCCAGTGGCAAAGTGAGCAAGGGACCCACGTCTGGGCATACCCTGCCAACTTAGGGCGAACAAAGCGATACCAAGGGGGATGATGGACGGAGCGTTAGAGCAAATCAAACACTCACCCCCAGTCAACTGATCTGGGTTTAATCCATCATCATTCTTTAGCTCACTCCACCACCCCAGTTCGGACATGGCCATATGCAAATCAGTCTGACCCTGTGCCTCATGGGAACAGTCCAGCCCGAACTGCCAAGCCATGTCTTCCCTGGACCGGAAACAAGCATCCTGGGACCGGTTTCGGGTTCAAAACCCTCATCAGCCAGGCTATCTTGAATCCAGTGGCAAAGTGAGCAAGGGACCCACGTCTGGGCATACCCTGCCAACTTAGGGCGAACAAAGCGATACCAAAGGGGATGATGGACGGAGCGTTAGAGCAAATCAAACACTCACCCCCAGTCAACTGATCTGGGTTTAATCCATCATCATTCTTTAGCTCACTCCACCACCCCAGTTCGGACATGGCCATATGCAAATCAGTCTGACCCTGTGCCTCATGGGAACAGTCCAGCCCGAACTGCCAAGTCATGTCTTCCCTGGACCGGAAACAAGCATCCTGGGACCGGTTTCGGGTTCAAAACCCTCATCAGCCAGGCTATCTTGAATCCAGTGGCAAAGTGAGCAAGGGACCCACGTCTGGGCATACCCTGCCAACTTAGGGCGAACAAAGCGATACCAATGGGGATGTTGGACGGAGCGTTAGAGCAAATCAAACACTCACCCCCAGTCAACTGATCTGGGTTTAATCCATCATCATTCTTTAGCTCACTCCACCACCCCAGTTCGGACATGGCCATATGCAAATCAGTCTGACCCTGTGCCTCATGGGAACAGTCCAGCCCGAACTGCCAAGCCATGTCTTCCCTGGACCGGAAACAAGCATCCTGGGACCGGTTTCGGGTTCAAAACCCTCATCAGCCAGGCTATCTTGAATCCAGTGGCAAAGTGAGCAAGGGACCCACGTCTGGGCATACCCTGCCAACTTAGGGCGAACAAAGCGATACCAAAGGGGATGATGGACGGAGCGTTAGAGCAAATCAAACACTCACCCCCAGTCAACTGATCTGGGTTTAATCCATCATCATTCTTTAGCTCACTCCACCACCCCAGTTCGGACATGGCCATATGCAAATCAGTCTGACCCTGTGCCTCATGGGAACAGTCCAGCCCGAACTGCCAAGCCATGTCTTCCCTGGACCGGAAACAAGCATCCTGGGACCGGTTTCGGGTTCAAAACCCTCATCAGCCAGGCTATCTTGAATCCAGTGGCAAAGTGAGCAAGGGACCCACGTCTGGGCATACCCTGCCAACTTAGGGCGAACAAAGCGATACCAAAGTTGGCGGGGGTATGCCCAGACGTGGGTCCCTTGCTCACTTTGCCACTGGATTCAAGCAAGCCTGGCTGATGGCGGCTGGAATGCCAGAAACCGGTCCTAGGATGCTTGTTTCCGGTCCAGGGAAGACATGGCTTGGCAGTTCGGGCTGGACTGTTCCCATGAGGCACAGGGTCAGACTGATTTGCATATGGCCATGTCTGAACTGGGGTGGTGGAGTGAGCTAAAGAATGATGATGGATTAAAACCAGATCAGTTGACTGGGGTGAGTGTTTGATTGGCTCAAGCATTCCGTCCATCATCCCCTTTTGTATCGCTTTGTTCGCCCTAAGTTGGCGTGGGTATGCCCAGGCGTGGGTCCCTTGCTCACTTTGCCACTGGATTCAAGCAAGCCTGGCTGATTACGGCTGGAATGCCAGAAGCCGGTCCTAGGATGCTTGTTTCCGGTCCAGGGAAGACATGGCTTGGCAGTTCGGGCTGGACTGTTCCCATGAGGCAGAGGGTCAGACTGATTTGCATATGGCCATGTCTGAACTGGGGTGGTGGAGTGAGCTAAAGAATGATGATGGATTAAACCCAGATCAGTTGACTGGGGGTGAGTGTTTGATTGGCTCAAGCATTCCGTCCATCATCCCCTTTTGTATATATTTATAGAGATGTCTGAAAGATAAGTTGATACCGAGTTGACAGGCCACTATATCTTGGAAGATGACAAACTTGCTTTAAAAATAAAACAACTACTCTTACAATGAATTGAGTGGGGCAAAGTATTAGGAGAATGCAGGATGGGATACTGAGGAGATTTAAAATATTCGGTTTGGTACCACTTGTGCATTTAAATCTGTAGCAGAATCATATTACGCACAGCATGCATATGATTACGACCAAGTTGTCCAGTATCCTCTGATGTAAACAACACATCCAGTACTTGTGCCTAAGGACACTCTTGGGGCCAGATGTACGACCCGTTTTTGCATGCGCAAACGGGTTTGCGAACCCGTTTGCGCATGCAAAAACATATTGGGCCATGTACATAGCCTATTTAGCGAGTCGCAATTTTTTTGTGACACGCTAAATAGGTTTTGCGACTCGCTATTTGGAAGGGGCGTTCCCTACCAAATAGCAAGTCTCAAAATAATGTACTAATGTTTTGCGACCACAATTGCGGCCGCAAAACACTTGCAATTACCACCTACTTCAAGTAGGTGGTAATTCATTTGCAAATGGGAAGGGGTCCCCAGGGGACCCCTTCCCCTTTGTAAATGCATGCAAAATAATTTTTTAAGGGTAGGCAGTGGTCCCAGGGACCACTGCCTGCCCTTAAAAAATGAAACGAAAACGTTTCATTTAATTTTTTTGAAATGAATCCCGTTTTCCTTTAAAGAAAACGGGCTGCATTTAAAAAAAAAAAAGCTGCTTTATTAAAAAGCAGTCCTAGACATGGTGGTCAGCTGAGCCCAGCAGGCCACCATCCCTGGGAGGGATGGCATTCACAATGGGCTCGTAAATTGCAAGAGGCTCATTAATATAAATGAGCCTCGCAATTTGCGACCCCATTGTAAATCGCAAAAAAGTGTAAACACACTGTTGTACATTTCATTTAGCGCCTCCCAATTTGCGACTCGCAATGTGTCGCAAATTGCGAGGCGCTAAATGAAAGGGTCGTACATCTGGCCCTAAGTGAAGGAATGATGAAAATGGAAAACATCTTTCCACCACCACCACGAGAACGTGAAGAGGGGCCCCTGAGTCGCCGATATAACACAGATCATTGCCGGATTGCGGGAGGGGCTCTCTGAAGGGTTTATGGTCCCTTAAGGGTTGGGAGATCCCTGCATTGTTGCGGGTGTAACACCCCTGCAGCATTCAAGTAAGACAGCATAAGCAGTGGCTCAAATACAAGCCCATGGAGAGACTAGGACAGCAGTGAAACAACAATGAAAGAATAAAACAATAAGAACAATTCAGCGCCGCCCCTGCAATCCTCATACCAAGTGGAACATTTTCCAGACCTGCAACACCAGCAGCAACAGAAAAGCCCAAAAGACCGCCGTCAAAAAGGTCCCAGCTGATCATCCTGGATCTAGTCCCAGACTCTGAAAGAGGCCATTGACAAGTCGCACTGTGCAAACCGGAATTTCGTCCGCCCGTTTGTGTTTCAATCTCTGCTGTCATCTGAAAGCCCACTAAGGCTTGACATCCGTTTCCCTGTAGCTCCATTTTTTCTAATGTCTTATTTCTATTCAGAGTGGCAGTATTCAAGTCTGGAAAAACAGAACAGGGCCCTGCCTCACCAAAACAATCTTGTGTTTAACAGCTGCATGTAGAATTCTGCCTCTCCACCTTGCTGAGCAAATTATGCATATTGCTATTATCACTGCGCCACCAGCATGTGCACTACAAGCCTTTGAAGTGGGGACAGTTTGTCCACATTAGCCACATCATGGTTACCATCCTTTTGCACATCGAGAAGCTCCACCAATACAGCCCAGAAGGGCATTTGCTGGATTTTCCGCTGGCACACCCATCCCTCTTAGGTGTGAACTCTTTCTCAGGTTGTCAACAGACTTGTATCTTCACAATTGCCTCCTTTCTGAAAGATTCCAACTCCAGTACTCCATCCACTGCCTCAGTCACATGCCTTACCTTATTGTGGCCCTAGATTCTTCCTGCAATTTCTCTACCTTTAGCAACCTAATGCTAATGCCTTTTAATTGCTGTTCAATGCCATTCCCCGCCTTTTCAATTGCCCCAGTCTTCCAACATAAGTTATACCTCAAATCTTTTATAGACTGCAAGAGGATTTTCACACCTGAAGACTGTGCCCCATCTCCCAAATGGACAAAAGTGGAGTTTCTGGCACTCTTTCTGGTGAGAGAGCACGCAGGTGCGTGGTTTACAATATCTCCTCTTTTTAAGTTGACTGAGAAATTGCGAGTTAGCAACAATACAAAAATTCAACTTTCTTGAAGCCCATTTGGCCTCACAATAAGGACCAAGAATCGGTGATTGAAGTTAAGTAGTTTTATTTCCAGTAAATAGTCAATCCAATAAATATGCAAGTTAGTAGAATATAAAAAGATACAGAATTATAGCTGGTAAGAGCTGAAATATTGCAATTGATTCAGTCTCAATAAGAAAATATACAAATTAATCACAGCCACAGCAATACAGAAACTGAGAATTAGAAATGGGTGTTCCTTAAAGAAACTATGATTCTCTCTCCTAAACATGAATAAGTTCTGTATACATCTAATCAAGGCTCTAAGTTTAGAATAAGGATGGTTCATAGAACAGACTCTCAATAAGTTGTCAGCATAGTAAAGACTCCAGTAGAAGTCTTGCAGCATTGAAATAAGTGTTTAGCATGAAGTTTCACACTTGCAAGAAAGGGAAGCAGAGAGGTCTATACCCCTCAAAGTCTAAGGGAATCTTCTCTAACTTCTAACAGTGTGTACACAAATTAAAACCAATGGAACGTCAGCAACAGTCATATCTCTTCCCACACCACCAGGAACCAATCATTTCTCTTCTTGTACTGTGCATTTGCAACATTCCCAGACTTTCCCATTCCACAGAACTTGGACCTTGAGCATTCCTCGCTCCTGATACGCAATCAATAGGAGGCTTCATCTGCTCATTAGACCTTCACATTTCTTGCCAAGATTTCTCTTCTCAGACCTTACTATCAATAAACGAATACAGACACCAATACTCCTTTTCTCTAGCTAATGAAACATTGAGAATGCACCTGCAAAAGAAAGAACACACTAACCAAGCAAAGTACATTTCAAAATCACAAAGCCTTTAGTCAGGCTAACTTTAACTGAGTTTAACTGAACATTTAGGGCCTCATTTATGGCACTTTGGAGTAGAACAGCACAGCAAGGCACCTTGCTGTACTGCCCTACACCAAATTAAAGGGCAGGAATGCACCTTATTTAAGCAATATAGTGCATTCCTGTCCTTTCTGCTACCCCTGGCGCTGTTTCGGCAGCATAGCGCCAATGTAGGCACCCTTGCACCATGGTGCAAGGGTGCCTCTGCAGCAGGCAGGATTGTTGTAGTGCAGGAAGGGTCCCCTTCCTGCACAAAAACAATCCTACGAGGTGTCTTCCTCTTTCTATGTGTGCTGCAGAATGCATCACAAATGGAAAGAGGAAAAAAACAAGGAGAAATAAAGAAATTTCTCCTTGTTACGCCTCACCTTGGGAGGCATATGGATTTGGCGCTCCCCAGGTTTACCTGTTTTTGCAAATCTGGGGCAGCGTCAAATTCCATGGGTGTTGCATGGTAAACCCACTGCAACGCTCATGGAACGCCTCCCGGGCACAGAGTAAGGTGATGTCGCTATTTGTGCTGCCTCACCAAACTCATGATTTATGAGGCCACTCAAAGCCGGGCAGGGTGGCTTTGCATGGCTTCATAAATCTTTATGAGAGCCCTGTGTCATACACCTACCACTTTACATGGTGCAAAAGTGATGCAGGGCTCTCATAAATAAGCCCCTTAATGTGCTTTTAAATACATGGTTATGCTTGTGCACATATAACTCAAGAATAAATGAAAACATAAGTGAAAGCATAGATGATTACACTTTCAAATATGACTTTCAGAATATATGCAACTGTAACTTTTAGTATAAATGCACATGTGAATACAGAATACATGTCTTCATGTTAAACTGAACATTAGCGCACGTTTATAAAGCTTCAGTTTCTCAATAGCTATATTTCATTAATGTGTTTAAATGTTCACACACATTTATAATATTAAGGCACACAGTATATATAATGTGAACATATAATTGCAAATTGTGCAATGACAACATGGAAGGGATGGAGAATAAATTGCGCTACTCCAAACTCCCCCCTCTGATGGCGATGTTGCTATCACAATAAGACACATATGAATCCTTGTCAGCTAAAAATCAAGTAAAAACCTTGAAGTTATCAACAACCTTCGTCCAGTATTTTCCAGATGTTTCATGGTATTTTAAAAGTTACACTGACTCTCCTCCGTTTCCACATTCTTTCTCTTTCTTCCCCTCCACTCCTGTACTTTTCTTTTTGCTTTGTATGTACTTGTACCCCTTAAAGATTACAAACAGAGATATTGCACAAAGGGCAATTATCACAAGGGGTCCTAAAACAGAACCAAGTACTCCACTTCCAAGGTTTCCAAACCATTAACCTACAGCAGCAAACCCATTGCCAAATGCTTCCCAAGCAGCTGTAGCTTCTAACTCCTTCAAATCTCCTATCAGATCAGTAATGTTCTTAATGTATTTTTTAAGTCCTCACTCTTGTTGAGTATATAGGTGCAGTATTGCTGAACCTTGAACATCTTGCAGACTCCGCCCTCCTTTGTGAGAAGGATGTCTAACACAAGACGGTTCTACAAAACCAGAGATCTCATAGCTCCCATCTCAGTATCGGTGCACAGACAGAATATCGAGTTGCAAATATCGACCTACACTAATATCGAGTTGGAAATATCGTGATACAGAAATATCGACAGCAAGAATATCGTTGTCAAGAATATCAACTTTAAGGTAAGAAATATCATTTTTGAAAATATCGAAGTTATTAATATCGTTTGCAAAAATATAGTTGTTTAAAATGTCGATTTTTAAATTAGTGTTATGTGTCTTAGGGGCCCATTATGATGCCGGGCGGAAGCAGTACCGCCGTGCTGTCGGAGGCAAAAACCGCTAGTTACCGTCCGCCAGCAACGGCCCATATGCCCACCAAATTAGGATGTGAAAACTCAGCCAAACACCGCCCGTAATCCTGCGACGCCGCCCGCCATCAAAGTGCGCCCGTCTACGTAGCGGCGCGAGCCAATGGAGACACACCGTCCGACGAAATGACGTACCGCCCGGCGTCCAAATTACGATGCCACAACCAAACAGCCTCACCGGCAAAGAGACAGCGCACGAGATACCAAGGCGGAAACCCGACTGTTGAGTTCGGAGACCAAAAAGGCGGCCCACCCCGAAATGAATCCTGCTCTCCAGGCCATCCCCATGCTGTACCTGATGCACCACCTAGGAGTGAACGTGCCACGACGACGCAGGTAGGCAGACACACAACAAGGGCACGCAAACACTGCACACAATGCAAGTGCGGAAAAACTGTACATGGCCTCCCCAGGCACCCCTGTGTGGACAGGACACATCCACCACTGTACCCACACATGTCCCACCTGCTAAAATAAAACAACTCGCAACGTCCTGGGCATCCACTACCCGGGACCAGGAAGTGACGTCCCCGTCACGGCACCGCAGCGCAGCGGCGATGACGCAGGTACACATGCGCACAACGCAGAGGCCAACGACAGCGCCACGCATGGGCTGCACACAAACACCACAGGGTCACAACTACACACCCCACACACCAGCCCCACCCTGAAGGCACATGTCACGTGGCCTCCCTGCATCAATCATGTCCCCAACCGACAACTCACAGTTGTCAACTGGATGTCACACAAGTGTCCCAAACAGGGGAGTAATGTGATGGCAAAATAGGACACACCCTTGTGTGCAAAACATGGAGAAGCACACGGCGGCTGCTACATAACAGCGCAGAATATGGACATTGCCCGCAAAAGGCACGCCAGTCTCATCCAAAAATACCTATTCCATCCTGCTCGCAATATCAAGCCATGCAATGTACAAGATAGAAAAAGCCTGCTGCCTGAGAACAGGTGTTCTCAATTACTACACCCACACAGAAGCCTCAATGTACAGCGGCAACGGAGTGTCCTGCCCACACACGGGAGAGCAGATAGCACAGAATGGCCTTCCATTCCTACTCTGAAATCACATTGCAACAAAGTTTGCAGGAGAATGGAGCCATTGTACCAACAAGAAGCCAAACATAGCCATGCAGAGTAAACCTTCCACTGGCAGATAGCGCCTAACATGAAAGAAAGATAATACTACAAAATACAATTATACCACTCCCCCTTGTGGGTCAAATGCAAGTAATCTGGAAAGAGTCAGACACCACTGGCCTTGACCATTCATTGAAGCATGTGGGATGAGGGCCTGTGTCCTCCGCCCAAGCTATACCCTAAGTCCTGCCGCCGTACATCCATTCCAGAATTCCCAGCATCGTCGGAGGTTGCACCCTGCTGACTGCTCAGGCAGCCGGAGCACGCCATCACATCACCCTGTAGCAAAATGGCTGTTGCACCAGTGCCTCCCAACTATGCCGGACAGATGCAGCTGTACAGTGACAGCTTGCTACAGATAGTGGGCTGTGCAAACCTGGCTATGCTGAATGTAAGTTACCGAGTAACTTACCGCATTGCAATGTTCAGCTGCGTCATCCCCGTTTTCTACTGTCGGAGGTGTCCGTTCCACTGGCCTGTGGATTTATGTCTCTCCAACCCGGCATGTCCAAAGGCGGACTTGGTACACTTGTTTGCACCCCTGGACGCCCACGACAGGATCTGTTCAGTGTATGTGGGCATGGCGTATGTGGCTGCAATCGGACACACACTGCAATGGGACCAGTGTGCCTCCACACAACGTATTCTGGATCACAGTTTCATCGAATGTCATCCAACATGTCCCATCATGCTTCTACAAGGGACAACTTACGATGAACACGTTGCTACCCACCATCCGCTTCATTGGATGTCATCCATGTTTACCACCAATGCGAGGGATGCTCTGCTGGAAGGTATCGCATACCTGACAACTTGTCAATTCATGGGTCCCCGACTCAATACCCCCAATTGAACATTGATGTTCAACACCGTACCTATGCTTGGCTTTCGCACGGAGTGGGCAGTTAGCTGTACAACAACTATACCATACAATCTGCAACAAACACCTTACCATCAACTCCACTGCCATGACATTTGACATTTTCGGGACATGCACTCTGTTCCTCACCATATCCCGTGTCTCTGCATGAACAGGGGGAGGCAGAGGTATGGGACTTGTGTACAGTAACCACATGGCCAATACTGCACGAACAACTATGCTATAATATGTATTCTGCGCACCTGAACACATGCACCTGTCAGTGCACACTTATCTGTCTGCTGTATTACGTGAGAACTGTCACCTCACCTTTGTCTGTACTTCCGTGCCAGGACTTTTGCATGGACAACAAATGCAACCCCCTACAACATGGTCCTAGTTATTGTGTCATGTTCATTAGCCACCACATTGCAACAACTTGTGAGACGCTGCTGCATGCATGTAGGCTCATGCTCTGATGTCACCTCTGACGCAGGTGTGTCGGAGTCACTATTGTAGTAATCCTGTACCATGGAACTGAGATGTACTGTGCCTATGATGTCAAGCTGTCTGGTAGGCAAAATGAATACTGTCTGTGTCAAAGTCTAGAGCTCTTCAGTAATGAGCAAATGTACTGTAGCATAGCAAGGGCAATGCAGTTGTAACTCTGAAGCCTTAATTCCACAATCAACAACTAATCACATCTACCTGTACCCCCTATTGTATGTGTAATCATGCTAAGTATATCCTCCACATGCATTTCGCTGCCAGTCGTGTCCACTATACTGCATCACAGAGGAAGTAGGTTCAAATACATGCCTTGAAGCAGATATGTGTCTCTGTAGAATCATTTATCGAAGACAAGTACGAATGAGAGAGGATGAGAGTGTGTGAAGTACACGAGAGTCGTGAGATGACCATGTAGTCTAGTGTCATTGGATGTCAATGCATATGAGTTGCCGCCACAGTGGACCTAGTGAAATACCAGAGGTTGTGGGCCTTGGCTTGTCAGACTCTGACGTGGCCCAACAGATCATCACATTAACACTGACGGCCTGGTCACTACAAAGCACAGTCCTACATATGTGTACAATTACCTTCACAGTCTGACATCACACTCATCAAGCAAAATTAGGAGCCACGCAAGAAGCATGCTACAGCAATGCATGACAAAACACACACACGATATCAGTGTGGGTGGGCAGGTCTGCACAGTGAGTACGAACTGCAGAAATTCACATACATGCTTAATTAAACAAGGCACAATCTTGACAGTCACACACCCTGCAGACCCACAATGGCCAAAACATATTTAAGTAGGAGTCATCCTGAACTGCAAGGACACACCCACACACTGCACACTGTGCAACATACAATACACACGTGCTCACATTCACAGACCTGAACACGGATACAAACACCCACCATGCCCCTGGGTAACACATGTGTGTAGTCGACATTGCCAGAGCGCACACACACACACCAACACTACCCCAAAGTCACACCCTTCACACCACACACACCTACACCTCCCAAATGCACACATTGAAAGTAAGCCATGTGCCCAGGCTCAATGTTCATCACAAGATTAACATACACCTACACTGCTGGCCACCCAGAAAGTAAGCTCACACATACCCGCACACTCTGCACATGCTACCTGTCATCCTGTGGCTAGACTCACACCCTGTGCTTTGCCTGCACGCAAACATGACACGTATACATTTTCCCAGAAATACCACCAAATACATGCAGACAATCCGTGTCACATAAATACTTCTTCATCACACACACAAGTAGCAGAGTCTGAAAGAAGTGAAGTCCCAGCCACGTGTAAAACACATTGGAATGTGAGACCAGACATTGCAATTGTTGAGGTACCATACACGGCATGTGCCTCACTTAACTATGCACACACAGTAACAACTGCAATCAGCAACTACACAGACACAACCGACTACAGGAACAACAGCATCCAGTCACAGATTACATAGACAGGCGGCAATATTGTTCAACACCAGGGACAGTGGCCAGTCCGATGTGCAGAGTAGTGATACGAAAAGCTGCGTATGCATTGTGTGTGAGTGTACCCTGCCATGGCCAGCAACACTGCCATGGCAGTCACAATAGCCATTACAGCCACCACTGTGTCACAGGTAGTTGTGTGAGGGTGCCTACCATTCAAACAGGATGCCAGTCCGACTCGGTGCTGTCTGTGTGCTACGGGTCAGTTGGAGGTCCGCCCCTGAGAGAGAAGCACAACTGTGGAAGACACACATGTGGCATGTGAAGCAGGTGGGCTGCTTGGCCCAGGTGGGTGGGTGGCACGGGTAGGTGCACTCATGCAGTGTTGAAACAGACTGTGTGGGGAGGATCCCGGAGGGTTAGATTTCCACTGTGTTGGGCATTTGGAAAGCCTACCTGTCTGGGGATGAATGTGAACTCTTGTGGGCACAACAGGCAGGCACACGATCATTGCTGCATCAGGTGTAGACGTTAGCCCTCCCTCTGGGGACATGCTGGATACTGCTGTGCGTCTGCCAGGCCCTTGCCAAGGCACCTACATCCCCTGTCCTCCAGGTGTACCCCCTACATTGTCCACCTGCACAGGCTACCCAGGGCACGGGATGGCAGTGGAGCTTGGTGGGTGGGAGGTCATGGCGCCCTTTTCCTGATCACATCTCGTAGGCAACACATTCTCAGTGTGCAGCAGGGCACAAGTCCTAAATAAGAAGTGGGGGGACGCTGACGTCACGACAGGAAGTGACGTCACGAAAGGTGGCTTGCACCATCAGACTCATTGCCGCCCCTCGCTCACCCCTTAGATGCGATTGCATCAGAGAACCCAGCGCGTGAGCAGCAGCTCCAATCTCGCCCCAGAGAGGCCAAAGAGTGAATGTGTGGCTCCATTTGCTCCAGTTATCGAGCTCACGGTAAAATAAGTGTGGGGACGCCGTCCACCCGCGTGGTACCCCGACTCGAGCCCTGGTGTGCAGGCAAAGTGTCCTCTTGGCTTTGCGAAATGTGTGAGTTGCATGACACTCGTTGGCGGGGGATGGCTCGGAGGCCCGTCACCCTGAGGCCCATATCTCACTCTATGGGTCCCTTGTCAATGGCAGCGGATGTAATGACTATGCGCGCCGCGGTGGGTCTACCTTTCGTCCGGGATGGTGTTCGCGGCCTGGCCCGCTAGGGCAGCTACAGCTTCTGTGTGTTGCATGTGGTGTATCCGGACTCCGGAGACTGTCATGCATTGTCACTGTTGTCCAGGGCTCGAGTCGGGGTACCACGCGGGTGGACGGCGTCCCCACACTTATTTTACCGCGAGCTCGATAACTGGAGCAAATGGAGCCACACATTCACTCTTTGGCCTCTCTGGGGCGAGATCGGAGCTGCTGGTGCACGCGCTGGCTTCTCTGATGCAATCGCATATAAGGGGTGAGCGAGGGGCGGCAATGAGTCTGACGGTGCAAGCCACCATTCGTGATGTCACTTCCTGTCGTGACGTCAGCGTCCCCCACTTCTATTTTTTAGGACTCGTGCCCTGCTGTTGTCAGATGTGCCACTTTCCAGGGGTGTGGAGAAAGGGTCAGGAATGTCAGCCTGAGATTGGCCCAGTTGAAGGCCCACCTTGACTGGGGAGGACAACCATTGGACAGTCTGGTGTAGCCCACCCACGCGTACATGTAGGCCCTCCATGAACTATGTCACCTGCGGCAAGGTGATGTCATGGGCAATGAAGTAATTGAGGAGAGCTGTCTGCCCCACGCAGAGATGCCGCACAAGCTCAACAGACCCAGCACTGAGGGCAGCAGGGGTCACATGTGCAGGGGCAGCTGTGCCTGGTGTGAAGGACACTCTATCCTTCATCCTTGTGCCGACACGTGTTGCACCAGTGGAAGTAGATGGGAGGGCGGGCATTGGCCTCCGCGTGGCTGAAGAGGAGCCAGAGCCCACGTCCCCTGTGCTAGCAAACATGGATGCATCACCTCTGTCCTCAGATGACGCAGAAATTGCCGTCTCGGCCTGTGATTCATCCAGCACACGTCTGGCCCCTCCGAGGCGCTGGTCACATCTGTCTCACTCAGCTCCTGTGCAGCTGCTTCATCCGATGCCTCACAACTGTTGACCGTCCCCTGTCCCTCAGCACCCACGGGAGATGCTACATGAGAGAGAGCGAGGTGGCCTCACTCATTTGGCATCAATTAAACAGACATGTGCAAGGGAAGCAGCACAGAACATTCCCAAATCCACATGTTGCACGATACCTGTGCAATTGTATACAGCCACCACAATCAACACGTAATGGCTGGCGTACAGGAAATGAAGCCGCTAATAAGTGGCACATGTGTTGTGCACATAGCACAACACCCGGCCTGTGTCACCCTGCGACCATAGCCACAAATCGCTGTGTGCACACCCACTGTCCTGATGGTGGCAAGGATGACCACTACGTAATTAGGCCAAGGACATACCTGCATGGAGCAGAATGGGACACCACTCACACAGACTGCAACATGACAGTCCACAATGGTCATGAGCCCATGCCATCCACCTGTCGTTCGCACGAGCACAACTACTGTTGCACAGTGTGCCGGATGTGTAAGTACCAGGAATATGAGGTGAGACATCGCACACATATGTCCGAACGGAATCAGAGTAGGCACAGTGCCTCAAACATACATGTGAATTGCCACTCCAGCCTACTACAGGTTGTTCCTGAGGGCTACGACTCTGAATGCATTGACAATGCAGAGTGCTCAAATTACATCTTGACCCTCAGGAATCGCATATGCATGTCAGATGCACCCAGCACAGAGTACACTTACAACCCACTGCATCACACAACATACATCACATTACCCAGATTATGGGTAGGCTGTGGACACATGCTGCCTCTCACAGCAAAAGACACCATCCCACAATACTGTACACTTGCTTGCTGCTGATGCCCCTACAAACGTGCATCCGGCACAGGCTGTGTGACTGTCAAGATGCAGACCATTAGTGGTGAAATGCAGCGCCGTGCTAACCTGACAATACGAGGGGGCATCCCCGATTCGTCTCCGCCACGTAGTCGCTCATCCGGCAGATGACGTCACACCCTTTGTGGAATTGGCTGCACTGTCGGTTACACATACACAGAGGCATCAACTTGGATGCAATGGCTCATCACAAGGCCTTGGGCTGGAGGACTTCCAACTGCAGGGATGGTACACAAGAGGGTTGAAATATCACTCATACACTTCTCATCATCACCCACATCCACCAATAACAGTGGCATGATGCTGAGCCATCCAAAATACTCAGAGATGTGTAACAGAGCCAAGAAGTAATCGGACATGGCATAACAGCATGTGTACACCACACGTGAATGCATGCTGGTGGGAGTGTGTACACAGTACCTGTCCATCCCATTCACATGCAGGATGCCAGCACATTGAGCAATGTGTAGTCTGCCCACATCTACTGTCCATTGTCAGGTAGACCAACACATAGATCACAAGGCAACACATCTTTGTGGGTGGACTCACTGTGTCCAACACTGCGCAGCCCTCAACGTACTCACCCTGTGAATGGCTCACCCCGCAATGGAGGTCACATTCAGTGCCACTATCTCTCAAACACATCCCTATCACAAGGCCTGGAGTGTTCAATCGACAGGGCTGAGTTTGCGCATTTCCGGAGAGTTGTGAACAAAAGACACATGTAACCCACTGTACAGTCAGTGTTGTTTCCTTCTAGGATTGGGCGGTCAATGTGCAGCCCAGGTCTGCTGAGACTGAGAAGGCCAGCAGGGACCCAGCCAGCCATTCACACAAGCAATAACTGCCCTGAGTCCTGCATTGCCAAGTGGCTGCGTCACTGGATGTCTGACATGAAAATGCCATGTACCACCACTCGGGAGGGACATGCATGGGAAAGCGCCAGAGAGCCTACATACCCCTACCACCTGTAGTAAGCATGGTAAGCAGTGCATGTTGGAACCCCACAGGCTCTGACTCATAGTGCTGCGGATCAACGACATGTGTGTCCCCCACATGCACTCCCACACACACTGTAGTTGTCTTACACACACAACTTTTGCAAGAAATAGCCTTGGGCAGTGTGCGTGGAGCTCGGAATCCAGGATCTCCAGCTCCTCGCTGGTGAGTGGACCTGGACATATCTTCAGAGTCGTCGACATGAAGGTGGACAGGTGGCAGCAGCAGCATGTGTTGTTGAGGGATGCCAGGCAGCAGTCCCCGGAAGCTGTGGTAATGCCGGTCTCCCTCCCACACTCATATAGCCCCCTGGGGCTGTTTCAGTGGGTCCAAGCTGCTGCAATTGGTGTACCATGTCTGCCTACTTCAAATGCACACAAAGGCCTGCTCCGAGCTGTCCCGGTACGCTTACCTCTATAGTCGAACACGCAGGATGCAACCGCGAGGGCCATTAGAGTTGGCCTCAAGGGCCTGGTCCATGGCGGGTACAGTCCGCTGGTGCCATGTGGAATCCACAGTTTAATGTGCGCCATGCATTTGCAGGTGTGGCCATGATTTGTGTGTGGGAGCATGTCCACACTAGACAGGGCCACTTCATGCTGTGTGCATAGGCATTGTCGGACAGTGCTCAGCCTCCACATGTCTGTTGGCACATCATCATGTACACATTAGCATGGGAGCATGGGATGTGCATATGCACACACATGCCATATTTCTCAATGTACATCTGCCACTTGGCACGTGCAACGTTACGTGTCACTTGTGATGTGTATTTGCATTCACACAGCTGTGTTGTCATGGAGTTGTCAATGTGTACACCTGTCAATGTGTGTTGGAGGTGTGATACGTACAGTGCTGTACATTGGGTGAACTAGGGACATCATTGACTGTCTCATATCCCGTTGTGCAACAGGACCCACTTGTTTGGGCCGCTCAGCCTGTGTACATTGTGTTGTTGGTGTGTGCCATACTCACCCAGCCTCGGAAGCTGTGTCAGGCACAGCAGCTAGGTATATTGCCGTGGTGTTGCCGCTTCCCACATATGCAGTCTGAATTCATCATCATTCCTTTCAAGCTATTATGGCCTAAATCCCCATGTGCATGCTCATAGCAATGGTTTGTGTCAGTGGTCATTGCTATTGGTAAGGGGACCTGTGTAAGAGTATTGTAGCTGTGCTGTCCCTACTTGTCAGCTGTTCTGTGATTCTATTGCTTTGTCAGTAAATTTAGTTTTGTGTATGTGAAAATGCCATGTGGTGTGTTGCATTGACATGTGTCCACTTCCATCTGTCCTAGGAGGAGACCAAACATACATCGCCCCTACCAATTGCTGGCAGACATGGAGGATGTGGAGGTTATACGGAAATTCCGTCTGGACCGACCCACCCTGCATCACCTATGTGCAATGTTGGAACCCCACCTTCGTCCTCGCAGGGCGTATCCTACAGCATTTACCCCCACGGCTAAGGTGATGGCTGCACTGCATTTTTTCGCAACCGGATCTTTCCAACACACGGTGGGCAGTGGAGGTGGGATGTCCCAGCCCATGTTCAGCATGGTGCTACGGGATGTCCTGTCAGCTATGATGCTCTACAGGAACCGGTACATCCGATTCCCCAGGGCTCGTGATTTGGCGGCAGTGAAGGGTGCTTTCTATGCCCTTGGACGCATCCCCCACGTTGTTGGTGCAATTGATTGCACCCATGTTGGCCTTGTTGCACCACAGGCCATGGAGCACATCTATAGGAACCGGAAACATTTCCACTCCCTGAATGTGCAAGTGGTGTGCCTGGCGGACATGATTATCACACACGTGTGTGCGAAGTTTCCCGGATCCGCCCATGACTCGCACATCATGCGCCACAGCATCCTCCCACGAATGATGACCAATCTTCAACCGGACCGTGCATGGATTGTTGGTGAGTATGCATACTCGTGTCGCCTGCTGGGTGTGACATGCTGTCTTGTATCCTGTTGGAATTGCAACGGTTCTCTGTGTTTCTCACACCCAGGTGACTCTGCATATCCTAACGGGCCTTGGCTGCTGAGCCCACTACGTAATCCTAGGACACCAGCTGATGTCAGATACAATGAGGCACATGGGAGGACCAGACGTGTGGTGGAGCGGACTTTTGGACTCCTGAAGTCCAGATTCAGATGCCTGGACCGCACCGGGGGTGCACTGGCATACTCCCCACAGAAGGTGTGCCAGATAGTTGTGGCATGCTGCATGCTGCACAATCTCGCGATTCGCAGGCAGATCCCCCTGATAGTGGATGACGGTGATCAGCCAGGGCCCCCGCCTGCAGACCAAGCCGTGTCCAGTGACGAGGACAGTGGAGAGGAGGAAGCAGTGAATGAGCGTCAGCAGCTCATCGCCCGCTACTTCACTTGACGGTGAGTGACCATGTACGACGGCTGATGTTGCTGTAGTTGTGTAGGTGTATGTGTGCATTGTCACGGCGGCCTATTGTTCACTGAGTGCTGTGTGGCAATGGTCCATGTCCAGGGTAGTATGCCACTGACAGTGGCTGTAGCATTGTGCCCTGTTGCTCTGTGAGATGTGTGTACATTGCTTAAACTTGATGACAAGTACTGTGTGATGAGTGTGTGACACACACATTCAATGGACTCTTGTTCTGTTTTTCACCCCTAGGTCCCTACAGCCTCTCCTGGCCTATCGACATACCACACTCCAGATGCATTTCTGATCATGGTGACGGTTGCACATCCTTGCTTAAACACAGAGCAGATAAAACAGAATGTGATCCAGGTGTATTTATTTTAAGCAGTGACATGTGATTGTGGGCAAGGTGATCACAAAAGTGGTGCATGCTGAAACAATGAGTTGACGGTCATGTCCGCGTGATGGTCAAGGTGTACCCATGTTGTTCTGGGTCCACAGTCCGACAGACACATGCCATTCACATGGCAGTGTGGGGTAGGATAGTAGTCCAAGTGAATGCAGTAGATGGCCACCGTGGCTGGCTGACTCACTGGCGTTTGGAGCGTGCGAAGTCATCTCTGGACACCTGTTTCCTCTTCGGACGACCCCTTCCACGTTTGAGAGGGGGGTTGTGTTTGTGGGCTGCTGGTGGTGGCTGAGGATTGCCCACTCGCTGTGGACGCAGGGGAACTGGATGTTGCACGACCCTGCGCCCCAGCAGGTGGTGGCGGAGGTGGTGTGGTTGGCCTTGATTGGGCCCTCACCACCACCACTAGCTGGCCCATGAGGTCGACAAGTTGGCCCATACGGGTCACGAATTGGCCCATATGGGCGTCCATGGACCTCAACACCCCAAGGACTTCCCGCGTATCGGCAGCTGACCGGGCCCATTGTCCCTGGGTCTCTTCATAGGCCCCAAGGACTCTGGCGATTTGCGGCAGGGCTTGGCTCCCAGGCTCTGATGGCGTTGGCCTGACCCTGCTCCTCCCACCTGAACTGCTGCCACCGACCTGCCCACTCGCCACATTGGTCACCTGGGGCATCGTTCTGGCTCCCAGGGTCGATGTCGACGTGCGTACCACCCCTTGCGCAGGGTGAGTGGTCAGGGAGGCCCCGGTGGTGGTGGTGGTGGTTGCGGCGGTGGTGGTGGCCGCAATGACCGTGGCAGCAGGGGCCTGGGACTGGTCACCAGCCCTGGGAGATGGGTTGGTGGGTAGGAGGGGTCCTGGGGAGCGGTTGCGCCCTGCCACACCAGATGCGCCTGGTCGGGAGTCCTCGTCCGAAGAGGTGTCCAGGTCTTCCACATCCGTGAGTCCGGGTGGAGGGCTTGTGGACTGGCTGAGATGGCTGCTGTCTCCCTCTCCAGCATCATGCTGTTCATCACCTGTGGGGCGGAGACGAAAGGTTATTGTGTTGCACCTTGCAAGGTTTGTGTTAGATGTCTGACATTCACAGTTTGTGCACAGTTGTGCACTGACTTCCCAGATGCGTGTGTATGGCTCTACAATGTGTGTGCGTGATCAAGGCAATGGAATAGTGTGATGGGTGCATATGGCATGGGACGGATTTGGAATGCCAATCGGTGTGTGTTGCAGTACCCCTACATTTTGTGGCTTTGGTGGAAACGGGGTACAGCCCCATGAATGCTTTTGAGATGAAATATGGTTTTGGGGTTCAAATGAAACGCTTAGAAATGCAGATGGGAAAAGGAGTACAGCTCCATCAACGCTTTTGATATGAAATATGGTTTTGGGGTTCAAATGAAATGCTTAGAAACGCAGATGGCAAAAGGGGTACAGCCCCATCAACGCTTTTGAGGTGAAATATGGTTTGGTGGTACATACTGTGACATATGGGTGCAGAAGGGGAGATGTGTTTTGGCCACACGACACTACAGAGACAAAGGTGTGTGTATGTCTGACATACCCAGCATATCTGCTCACTGTTGTCATTTAGGGACATTACACTGCAAGCATTGTAGTGAGTGAGTAATGGTTGTGTGCCACACAACGTATTGCAGATGGGACAATTCCTTGGTGTGCGTGCTACCCTCAGCCATGTGCAGCAATGCAGTGCTCTTGGGGTGTTGACTATATTAGGTATGTTGTAAATCACAGTGTGACGTGCGCTTCAGACACTGCAGACACATTTTTGGTCATCGGCAGGAATCATTGCTGAACTACTGTATATGGGACAACTGTTTAGATGATATACCTTTCATGACACTGGGGCTGAAAGATGAGATGGATGAGATTTTGAATGTGCATTGTGTAGCTGTGTGGTTCATGGGTCCAGTGGTGTATGTGACATTACTGGGGTTCCACTCTGTTACATTGAGACAAGATAGACTTACATGGGTGATGTTGTACAATGTCAACGGAACAAGCAGACACGACTACATGGACAAGACTTCGATGGTGTTGCTGATGTGTGTGATGACTGGCACAGTGCACGCCATGTGGGTCAGTACTCCAGTGAGACTTGTGCATGCAGACGTGACTCCTTACGTGTTACTGTATTTGAGATGGCTCATGTGGGCTATAACTCTGTAATTCATGTCCGTGTGCACATTAGTCACATGATTATGACAGGGAGCAGTGCTACCTGTTCCTCTGCTACGTGACATGTCCCAAATGTTAGTCGTAGTACAGTCCTCATGCCTACAGACACCCCGCCCTGTACAGTAGTCTACCTACTTGTTGGTTTTGAGGGAGCAATGCAATGGCTACCACATGGTTATGAGAGGGAGGGGTGCTCCATCTTGCTGGTCTGCGGGAGTGGGGGCTGTGTTGTGAGTTGTGGTGATGGCTTACACCCAAAGACACCCCTCCATGTAGGGAAACATATCTACCTGTCGGGTGAAGGTGTGCACTGCAATGGCTGACACATGGGTGTGGGGAGTGCTCCATCTTGCTGCGCTGTGGGACTAGGGGCCTGGTGGGGGTTGTACTTCTGCAGTCCCCCCTCCGATACACAGATGTTGTGGTAAGGCTACTTACCTGTTACTTGTTGGTTAGTGCAGCTATGGCTGACACATGAGTGTAGGTGTGGGGAGTGCTCCTTCCGGCGCATCTGGGGTACATGGGGACCTGGTGGGAGTTGTGGTGCTGGCTGACTGTACACATGCCCCCATGGTTTTGTTTGTTGGTACCTTTGGGCTGAGTGTGTGGGAGTGTCTGTTGCATGTGTGAGAGATGTCTTGTGGATTGTGTACTGGACATGGGGGTGTTTGGCCCTCGGAGCTATGGCATTCTGGTAGTGCATGACAGTACATAGCGGTGTGCTGGTATACATTTGTTTGTACTTACCAGCCTCCACTCCCCCTGGTATTCCGATGAGACTCTCCGGATGTAGAATGCCTCGCACCTTCTCCTCCCACGCCTTGAAGGTCTTGAATGGCGCGGGATTTCCGCCGCCAGTCCTGTCAGCCAGCTCACGATTCTTGGCCTCCTTCTTCCTGACCACGCTTTTCAGGTCGTGCCACCTCTTTGTAATTTCACCCCGGTTGCGTGGCACGTTCCCAACTGCATTCACCTGGTCTACTATCCTGCTCCACATTCTGTTTCTGGTGGCTACTGGTGTCTGTTGGACCTGGTTCCCATAGATTTGTGGGTGCACCTTGATGATCTCGTCGACCATGACCGTCAACTCAGTGGCAGTGTACTTAGGCATTCTTTGTGTTGCCATGGTGTGTGGTTTGGTATTTGTGGTGCTGGTGTGGTGGGTGTGTGGTGTGTGATGTGCAGGGGGTTAGTGGTGCCGGTGTTTCAGTGGTGGTGGTGGTGGTGGTGTTGGTGATGGGTGTGATGTGTGCGTGCGTGTGGTATGCTGCTTTCCTTTGTGGCTCTCTGGGTTCTCTGCTGTTGTCTTCGCTTTGTAGTAGTGCAAGGGATTGTGGTCTGTGAAGGGGCTGCTTTTGTACTCACCTATGTGGGTGTGTCATGATGGGCTGTCGTTTTCAGGTGTGTTGTGTCTGGTGTCCTGGGATTTGTAGTTTTTTAGTTTTGCCAGGGGGGATGTGTCTTTGGGATGTGTTCTGTGTTTGGGTATTTTGGCGTAGTTTGCTGTGTGGACTTGTTGGCCATGTTGTGTGTATTTCTTTGTTTCGCAAATGATTTCCGTGCACGGACGTGGCCGCCAGGTCTTCCGCCGTGTCAGTTATTCATCACTGTTGTTAACCGTGGCGGGCGGGGAATATGTGGATTTTCCGCGCTCATGTCGGGGAGATCATAATTTCACGGTCGTTGTCTCGGTCGTCAGAGCGGGCATATTTGGGTTTTCGGGCGGGATTGCGTCCGTGGCGGACGAATGATCTTCTACTCTGACATGGACGGGCGGAATTTTGTGTGTTTTTACCGCCGCGGGCGGATGTTGCTTCGGGACTTCATAATTGCTCGGTCGGTATTCCCATGTAGCAGGCGGGCGGTTTTCTCAGGCTATAGTGGATGGCGGATTTTTTACCGCCGGTTATCGTAATGGGCCCCTAAGTATCTTAATTGTGTCATTTTTTAGGAATGGTGGTGGGGTTTATAGGGGAATAGGGTGGGAAGTAATTTATTTATAATTAATTAATAATTAATTGTTAATTAATTGTCATGAATTAATTAAACATTAAATATGGCAAATGAGTAATTAATTTGAGATGTAAGTTGTGGGGTGTATAGTGTTAAAGGGTGGGAAGTGAATTCTTTTAAATTAATTAATAATTGTTGTTAATTGATATTAATTTAATAATGTGAAATTAGTAATGTAAATTGTGTAATGATTTTTAGGTATTTCTTTTGGTGTTTATTGGGGTAGAGGGTGGAAAGTATTTTGGGTTTCATTAATTAATAATTAGTTGCTCATTAATATTGATTCATTAATTGATAAATATTTATAGTAATTGTTTATTTTTATTTTGTGTGGATTTTAGTTTTATAGGGGTAACGTTTAATGAGTAAATTAATTTGTATCTGTTTTAATTTGTTTTATAACTAATAATATTTGTTTATTTTATAATTATTTATGTTAATTATGGAGGTACACATTTTTTTAAATTTAAATGTGTGTTGTGAATTGTGTGATGTTATAGGGTAGGAAATAAAAAATATTAAATTTAGGTGACAATTAATGGTTTTGATTATAATTAATTTCTATTAAATATAGTTATTTGTTTGTAATTTTTTTGCAATTTGTATAAAATACTTTTTGTAGGTAATTTTACATTTTTTTTAACATTATAATATGCTTCTATCTTTTGTCATTTATTAATTTTTATATGTTTTCTTTATTTGGTTTTTAACATCTTTTGTATTGAAGTTGATATTTTGTTTTATTTTAATTTTTTATTGATTGCAGTGGGAATAGTAATTTGTACCCCTCCGCTATCCAACATTTTCCCTACTGTTGCACTCACTGGAGTGGGAATAGTAATTTTTACCCCTCCACTATCCAACAATGTCCCTACTGCTGCACTCACTGGAGTGGGAATAGTAATTTTCCCCTCCGCTATCCAACACTTTCCCTACTGTTGCACTCACTGGAGTGGGAATAGTAATTTTTCCCCTCCGCTATCCAACACTTTCCCTACTGTTGCACTGGAGTCATTACGATGGCGGGCGGAAGCACAACCGCCGTGCTGGCGGATGCAAAAACCACCAGTTACCGCCGGCACGCAGCAGTCCACACGCCCGCCCAATTACGATGCGAAAAGTAGGCCAAACACCGCCGGCAAGCCAGCAACACCGTCCGCCATCAAAGTGCGCCCGTACACGTAGCGGCGCAGCTAATCTGACACACACCGTCCGATGAAATCACGTCCCGCCCGGCGTATAAATTACGATGCCGCAAACAAACGGCTCCCACGGCCAAGAGATACCGTACGACAAACCGAAGCGGTAACACGGACGCCGAGCACGGACAACGAAGAAGCGGCTCCCCGAGCATGAATCCAGCACTGCAGGCCCTCCCCATGCTCCTGCTGATGCACCACCAAGGACGCAACGTACCGCGGAGACGCAGGTAGGCACACACACAACAAGTGCACGCAAACAGCGCACACAGTGCAAGGGCGGAAAAAGCGGACAACCCCCACCAGCGCGTGTACACTACACATCCACCATTGCATCCACATATGACACACAGGCCAAATCGTAACATCGCGTAACACATGTGTACACACCACCTGGGACTAGGAACCAACGACCCCGTCACGGCCCCAAAGCGGCGATGGCGCCGCCACACATGCGCACAACGCAGAGGCCAACCGCAGCGCCATGCATGCGTCGCACACAGACACAGGGACACAACCAAGCAGCACACACATCAGCCCCACCCCGAACGCACATGACACGTGACAGGCCTGCCACAGACATGTCCCCAACGCCCAATTCACGGACAACACCCAACGCCACACAACCGACGCACACATGTCAGTGAAGTCACGCAACAGCAGGACACACCCCAGTGTAACAAACATGGCGTAGCACACAGCGGCGGCAACACCAACTAGGAGAAGCAGGGCCCCTTCGGGAAGAGGAACGCCAGTACCACACTGAAACACCCATACCACCCTGCACATATGAACAAGACATATAAAACGGAACACCAAAGAGCCCGGGGACCGACAACAGGTGGCCCAAGAATAACATTCACACACAAGGCCCAACGCAGAGCGGAAAGGCAGCCTGCCGCCCACACAAGGGAGAGCAGACAGCACTGAATGACCTTCCATTCCAACTCCGAAACCACAGCCCTACGAAAGAAGCCGGTGAATACAGCCATTGTCCAAGAAAAGACCAACACAGGCATGCCGAGGAGACCGACCACAGGGCAGATAGCGCATATCACAGAAGCACACAACGGACGGGGAAGAAAAAGAAAACACTCCCCCATGTCGGCCACATGCAAGTTAATTGGAAGGAGTCACACATCACTGACCTTGAACTGTCTGAGAAGCATGTGGGATGAGGGCCCGTGTCCTCCAAACAAGCCAACAGAACACAAGTCCTGTCTCCCTACGACTACACAGAGCTCACAGCAACCTCGGAGCGTGCACATTGCAGACTGCACACACAGCCGGAGCACGCCACCACAACGCACCGCTGCGAAATGGCAACCGCAACACACCTACCCAACTACGCCGGACAGCTCAAGCTGTACAAAACCAACCTGATACATATATTGGGATGCGATCTCCTGTCCCTGCTGAACGTAAGTTACCGACTGACTTACCGCATCACATTGTTCAGCTGCGTCATGCCCGTCTTCTACTGTCGGAGGTGTCCCTACCAGCATCCCGTGGAGATATGCCTCTCCAACCCGGCATGTCTGAAGGCGGACCTGCTACCACTACTCCTCCCTCTGGACGCACACGACAGGGCCTGCTCTGCCTATGGGGGCATGGCGTATGTGGCCAACATCGCACCCGCACTGAAATGGGACCACTGTGCCTCCACACGACGGATCATCGAGAACAGCTACATCGAATGTCACCCAGCATGCCCCATCATGGTCCTCCAAGGGACAACTTACGAACAACACCTTGACAGCCACCATCCGCTACATTGGCTGGCAAACATGTACACCACCAATGACATGGAAGCCCTGCTGGACGGCATCGCATACCTGACAACCTGTAAATTCGTCGGACCACAACGCAGGTTCCCCGATTGACCTATGATGTCCAACCCCGCACCCATGCTTAGCTTCCGCACGGACTGGCCAGTCACCACCACAACAGCCATACCAAACGACCGGCAACTGTAACCACACCATCAACGACATCGCCATGACATCGGATATGACCGGGACATGCACACTGTTCCCCATCACATCCAGGAACACCGCATGCATCGTGGGAGGCAGTGGCATGGGGTCTGTGTATCGCACCCACATGGACGGAACTGCACGAACAACCAGGACACGACATGGATCCAGCGCCCATGGACACACACACCGCTCAGTGGACATGAATAGGTCGCCTGGAGTCTGTGGGTGCTGCACCCCTCCCACCCCCGCCCGGGAATCCCATACCAGGACCTTTGCATGGACGACAAGTGCATACAACAACAACACGACCCCAGTGACTGTGACATGTCCAGTAACCACCACAGTGCAACAACAAGTGGCACGCCGCTGCATGCACGCAAGCACATGCCCTGATGTCATCTCACATGCACGCGTGCATGAGGAACAACCGCAGCAAACCTGTCACATGGAACTGAGATGGACTGTGCCCATGATGCCAAGCGGTCTGGTAGGCTACATGTATACCGTCTGTGTCAAAGTCCGCAGCTCCGCAGCTATACGTAAATGTACATTAGCACAGCCTTGGCCAAGCAGATGTAACTCTGAAGCCCACATCCCACATGCAACAGCCAATCACATGTAACCCCACACCCTATCCCATTTGCAATCATGCTCAGTATATCCTCAACATGTATTCCGCTGCCAGTAGTGTCCACTATACTGCATCACAGAGGACAGAAGACTCAATATAATGTTTGAAACCAAAACTGTCTCCGCTGACTCATTTCACAAGTACGAATGAGAGAGGATGAGAGTATGTGAAGTACACGGCAGTCGTGACATGACCATGTAGTCCACTGGTATTGGATGTCAACGCAAATGAGTAGCACAACTGTGGAAGACACACATGTGTCGTGTGAAGTCGTATGGACGCAGTGCTCAGGTGGGTGGGTGTGACGGGTAGATGCGCACATGCCAAGTTGGAGCACGCCGTGTTGGGAGGGGTCATGAACAGTACACCACCGCTTCCCTGGGCATTGTGAGAGGACACCTGTCGGGGGAGTGAACACGTGTGTGCACAGCAGCCGGGCACACGTACAAAGCGGTACCAGGCGCACCTCAGCCCACCCTCTGTGGACAAGCTGGATCCTGTTGTGCGCCCGCCATGCCCCTTGACAAGGCACACACAGCCCCAGTCGACCAGGTGTAACCCCAACATAGTCAATCCGCACAGGCGATACAGGGCACGGGATGGCAGTGGAGCATGGTGTGTGAGAGGTCTCCTCGCGCTCCTCCTGGTCATATCACGCAGGCAATAGAACCTCAACGTCTAGCATGGCACAAGTCAAATGGAAGTGTAGGGGGACGCACCACAGCACGAGCAGCACTGACGTCACGGGAGGTGGCTCGCACCATCCCATCCATTGCCCATTATACCAACCACGCCACATGCCATTGCGACTAAGTGCAAGCGCGTGCGCCACCACCCCGAGCCCTCCCCAGAGAGGCCAAAGAGTGAATGTGTGGGCCACCAGTCACAGACGGACGCGGCCTGGCCGCAAGGGCAGCCACAGCCACTGGGTGTCGCAGGTGGCGGATCCGGAAGGCGAAGACTGTGATGCATAGTCCATGCAGGCCGGGTCTCCATTTGGGGCACCACGCAGGTGGACGGCGTCCCGCAACACATCATACCCTGAGACAGCCCACTCGTGCAACTGGACCCACACATACACTCCTTGCCCTCTCTGGTGCGAGCTTGGGGCTGCCTGTGCAAGCGCTAGCCTCGCAGGTGCACATGCATATTGGGGGAGCGAGGGGAGGACATGAGGGCTGGGGCGAAGATGACTGTATCACTGTCAGTGAGTACAAGGGATGACCCAGATGTGGAAAGGAAGAGACGTGTCCCGTGTGTACTGCAACTAGTCGCCAATCCAACTACCCCCCATGTCCGGAATGTAAGCCCGCACCTAGGCCCGCCCATCCGCCACATCGAACATACCACCAGCACGACAAGCTTCCCATTCGAAACACTGACTGGGGGTGGCGACCAGTGAACAATCATGTGTAGCCTACCCACGCGTACATGTGGGCCCTCCATGATCCATGTCACCTGCGGCAAAGTCATGACATGCGCAATGAGGGAAGTGAGGAGAGCTGTCCGCCCCACGCACAGTAGGTGCATCAGCTCCACAGACCCAGCAGCGAGTCCAGCAGGGGTCACATGTGCAGGGGCAGCTGTGCGTGGTGTGAGGGCACATGCATATAGACAGCACATCGACCAATGTGTAGTCTGCCCACATCTACAGTCCATCATCATGCGGACATAGGAATTGAACACAGGGCAACACATCTTAGTGGGTGCACCCACCGTGACCAACAATGCGCAATCATCGGCGTACCCGCCCTGTGCATGGCCCCCACCCAACGGAGGCACATCCAGTGCCACCATCCCACACACACAAGCCTTCCACGGAACATGCTGTGTCCAATGGTCAGTACAGAGTCAGCGCCCATCTGGTGGATCCTGAACAGGAGACACATGCACACACATGCCAGCTCCCACTATGTACGTCTGCCACCTGGCACGTGCAATGTAACCTCTCACCTGTGACGTGTGACTGCAAGCACACAGCCGTCTTGGCATGGGGCTGTCAATGTGGACACCTGTCAATGTTTCGGGAGGTGTGATCCGTACAGTGCTGTACATAGGGTGCAGTGCTGACACCTACTACTGTCTCATGTCCCCTCGTGCCACAGGTCCCACTTGTTTTGGCCGCTCAGCCTGTGCCCACATCGTCGTCGTCGTGTGCCATACTCATCCAGCCTCGGAAGCAGTTCCATGCTCAGCAGACATTCATGTTGCCGTGGCGTTGCCGCTCGACGAATATGCAGTCAGTCCCCATCAGCACGCCCCGCAAGTCATTGGGGCCTAGATCCCCATGTGCATGCACATGGCAGTGGTTTGTCTCACTAGCCATTGCCATTGTTGGGAGACCTGTGTAAGTGTATTGTGGCCGTGCCGTCCCAGCTTGACAGCTGGGCTGTGGCTCATGTGCTTGCTCAGTCATGTCAGTGATGTGTATGCGAAATTGCTATGTGTTGTGTTGCTTTGACATGTGTCCACTGCCATTTTCCCTAGGCGGAGACCGAACATTGACCGCCCATACCAATTGCTGGCGGACATGGACGATACAGAGGTCATTAGGAAGTTTCGGCTGGACAGGCCAACCCTGCATCGACTGTGTGCCATGTTGGAACCCCATCTCCGTCCCCGCAGGGTGTATCCGACAGCTGTCACCCCCACGGCTAAGGTGATGGCCGCCATGCATTTCTTCGCCACTGGGTCATTCCAGCACACAGTGGGCAGTGGAGGAGGGATGTCCCAGCCCATGTTCAGCAAGGTGCTGAGGGATGTACTGGCAGCCATGATGCTGTACCGAAACAGGTACATCCGCTTCCCCAGGGCTCGTGAATTGGCGGCAGTGAAGGGTGCATTCTATGCCCTTGGCAGAATCCCACACGTCGTTGGAGCCATTGACTGCACACATGTTGGCCTTGTTCCACCACAGGCCACTGAGCACCTGTACCGCAACAGGAAGCACACGCACTCCCTGAATGTGCAAGTGGTGTGCCTTGCGGACATGGTGATCACCCACGTGTGTGCAAAGTTCCCAGGCTCGGCCCATGACGCACACATAATGCGCAACAGCATCTTGCCACGACTGATGTCCAATCTGCAACAGGATCGTGGCTGTATTGTCGGTGAGTATGTGGAGTGGTGTAGCGTGCTGGTTGTGCGATGCTGTCCCCTGTCCAGTTGGAATAGCAACGGTTCTCTGTGTCCCTCACACCCAGGTGACTCTGCGTACCCGAATGGGGCATGGCTGCTCAGTCCATTGAGGAATCCTCGCACCCCAGCAGACGATCGCTACAATGAGGCACATGGGAGGACCAGACGTGTGGTCGAGCGTACCTTTGGCCTCCTCAAGTCCAGGTTCAGGTGCCTGGACCGCACCGGGGGTGCACTGGCGTACTCCCCACAGAAGGTGTGCCAGATAGTGGTGGCGTGCTGCATGCTGCACAATCTGGCCATTCGGAAGCAGATCCCCCTCATCGTGGATGACGGAGATCAACCAGGGCCCCAGCCCGCAGACCAGGACAGCTCGAGTGAGGAGGACAGCGGAGAGGAGGAAGCTGGGAATGTGCGGCAGCAGCTCATCGCCCGCTACTTCACTTGACGGTGAGTGTCCATGTACGACGGCTGATGTGGCTGTATCTGTGCAGGTGTGTGTGTGCTGTGTCAGGGTGGCCGTTTGTTCACTGCGTGCTGTGTGTCAACGCTCCATGGCCAGGGTAGTATGCCACTGTTGGTGGCTGTGGCATTGTGCCCTATTGCTCTGTGCGATGTGTGTACATTGCTTGTAGTTGTTGACATGTACTGTGTGATGGGTGTGTGATACACACATTGAATGTGCTCCTGTTCTGTCTCCCACCCCTAGGTCCCTACAGGCCCTCCGGATTCCATTGCCATGCCACGCATCAGGTGCCTTTCCGCCCAAGGTGGCCGTTGTATACCGTACAAATTAAACACAGGGCACAAACAGCAGTTTGTGTAAGAGGTGCATTTATTTCAAACTGTGACATGTGATTGTGTGTAAGGTGATGACAAAAGTGGTGCGTGCAGTGACAATGAGCTGTCGGTCATGGCTGCGTGATGCTCAGGGTGTACCCACTGGTTCTATGTCCATAGTCCAACACACACATGCCATCCAGATGGCTGTGTGGAGTGGGATCGTAGTCCAAGTCAATGCAGTGGGTGGTCAAGGAAGGCTGGCTGGCTGCCTCACTTGCGTCTGGAGCGTGCGAAGTCCTCCCGGGAGATCTGTTTCCACTTCGGACGGCCCCTTCCACGTTTGCGAGGGGGTGCCTGCTTGCGACATGCTGGTGGTTGAGGTGTGCTCACTGGCTGTGGACGCAGGGGAACTGGACACTGCTGCTCGACCCTGCGCCCCGGCAGGTGGTGGCGGAGGGGAGCTGCTGTCCCTGGCTGTGACCTCACCGCCACCACCAGCTGGCCCATGAGGTCCACGAGTTGGCCCATACGGGCGTCCATGGACCTCAGCACCCCCAGCACCTCACGCGTGTCTGTAGCTGACCTGGCCCATTGTCCTTGGGCCTCTTCATAGGCCCCAAGGACTCTGGCCATTTGAGGCAGGGCATGGCTCCCAGGGGAGGCTGGCGTTTCCCTGACCCTGCTCCTCCTACCAGTCCTGCTGCCACCGGCCTGCCCACTAGCCACATTGCTCACCACGGTCCTCGCTGTGGCTCCCAGGGTGGATCCAGTCGGCCGGGCCACCACCTGCGCTGGGGCTGGTGCCAGCGAAGACGTGGTGGTGGTGGCGGCGGTGGTGGTCGGTGCGGCGATGGTGGCGGTTGCGGCAGTGGTAGTGGCCGCAATGACCGTGGGTGTGGCCGCAATGACCGTGGGTGTGGCCGCAACGACAGTGGCAGCAGGGGGCTGGGAATGTTCAGCAGCCCTGGATGATGGGTTGGTGGGTAGGAGGGGTCCTGGGGAGCGGCTGGGCCCTGCCACACCAGATGGGCCTGCTTGGTGGTCCGTGTCCGAAGAGGAGGACAGATCCTCCACATCCGTGTGTCCTCGTTGGGGGCTTGTAGGCTGGCTGTGCTGGCTGCTGTCTCCATCCCCAGCATCCAGCAGTTCGTCACCTGTGGAGAGAATGAGATTTGTTATTGTGTTGCACCTGGCGAAGTATGTATTTGTCGTCTGACATTAACAGTTCGTGCAATCTCGTACATGGGTTTCCCGGAGGCGTGTGTGTGGCTGTAGCATTTGTAGTTGTGTGTGCTTGGCAATGGGACTGTGTGCTGTGCACATGTGGCATGGGACGGATTGGCCATGCCGATGGGTGTGTTGCTGTGCCCCTACTTATTGTGACTCTGGTGTATGCGGGCTCCTGGCCCATCCTGGGTCTGGTTTGTACTTTGCTTTTGGTGTTCAGATGGGACGCTTAGGAACGCATATGGCAACATGGGGGCCATGCCCCAGATTCGCATTTGGGAGGGAATATGCTTTTGGGGTTCAAATGGAACGCTTAGGAACGCATATGGCAACATGGGGGCCATGCCCCAGATTCGCATTTGGGAGGGAATATGCTTTTGGGGTACATGCTGTGAGCCATGGGTGCCGAACGTGACATGTGTTGTGGCAGCATGACAGTGCATGGTTTGAGGTGTGTGCATGCTTGACATGGCCTGCATATTTGCTGTCTGTTGTGATTACTGGACATGG
This sequence comes from Calotriton arnoldi, assembly GCA_963921515.1. Taxonomy (NCBI): domain Eukaryota; kingdom Metazoa; phylum Chordata; class Amphibia; order Caudata; family Salamandridae; genus Calotriton; species Calotriton arnoldi. Next base: position 208,158 of record CAWUFW010004057.1, read on the forward strand.
CATTGGACGCATCGTTATGAGTGAGTGATGGTTGTGTGCCAGCCAACGTATTGCAGTTGTCCCATCTCCTTGGTGTGCGTGCTGCCCTGTGCCATGTGCATCACTGCAGTGCTCGGGGAGTGTGGCCCATGTTGTGTGTTGTTGCTCACAGTGTGTCGTGCGCTTCATTGACTTCTGGCACATGGTTGGTCATGGGCATGTATCTTAGCGTGACTGCTGTATGTGTGGCAGCTGTGCGGATGACATGCCTTTCATGAGACTGGGGCTGACGGATGGGATGGATGGTATGTTGTATGTGCATGGTGTGTCTGTGTGTTTGATGGGTTCAGTGGTGTTCGTGTGCATTTATGTTGTTCCGCTCTGTTGCGTCTAGTGTTGTTTGTCTTACATAGGCGTAGTTGTGGGGTGTGTGGTTGACAGGCAGTAGGGGCTACATGGACAGGACTTCAATGGTGTTTCGGTTGTGTGTGATGAGTTGCACAGTGGCTGCCGTGTGGTACTATATTCAGTGTGGCTTGTGCATGCAGACGTGGCTCCTTGGGTGTTGCTATGTCTGTGATGGGTCATGTGGGGTGTGAGTCTGTGGTTCATGTCCGTGTGCACATTGTTCACTTGTTCGTGACGGTGGGCGGTGCTGCGTGTTCGTCTGCTACGTGACATGTCCCATGTGTTGGTCGTGTTCCGGTCCTCATGCCTCCAGTAATCCAGCCCTGTCCAGTTTCCCACCTGCAGGTTGTTCGGGCGTGCACTGTACTGGATGCCACATGGTTCTAAGCGGGGGTGCTCCATGTTGCAGGTCTGTGGGGGTGGGGGGTGTTGTGGGTCGTGGTGGTGGCTGGACACCCACTGACACCGATTGCTGTGGACCGTGATGTCTACCTTTCGGCTGTCGTTGTGCACTGCGGTGGCTGACACGTGGCTGTGGGGTGTGGGGGATGCTCCTCCTTGCTGTGCTGTGGGACTAGGGGCCTGGTGTGTGTTGTACTTGGGCTGTCCACCCTCCCACCCACTGCACTTTGTGTTCCTGCCACTTACCTGTTACTTGTCGGTTAGTGCAGCTGTGGCGGACACATGGGTGTGGTGGGTGCTCGTTGTGGCGCTTCTGGCATATTTGGGGACCTGTTGGTGGTTACGTGGCTGGCTGAGTGTACACATGTCCCCACGCATCTTACAGTTGTTCTGTTTGGGCTGTGTGTGGTGGTGTCTGTTGCATGTGTGTGTGATGTGTTGTGTATTGTGTGCTGGACATGGGGGTGTTTGTCCCTGGGAGCTGTGGCATGGTGGTAGTGCATGTGAGTACATAGCGGTGTGCTGGTATACATTAGTTTGTACTTACCAGCCTCCACTCCCCCTGCTAATCCGGCGAGGATCTCGGGATGTATGATGACTCGCACCTTCTCCTCCCACGCTTTGAAGGTCTTGAAGAGCGCGGGATTCCCTCCGCCAGTGACGGCTGCCAGCTCTCTGTTCTTGGTCTCCTTCTTCTTGACCAGGCTCTTGACGTCATTCCACCGTTTGTTTATTTCGACTCTGTTCCTGGGCAGGGTCCCGACTGCATTGACCTGGTCTACGATCCGGTTCCACATTCTGTTTCTGGTGGCTAGTGGTGTGTGCTGGACCATGTTCCCATAGATTTGTGGGTGCACCTTGATGATCTCGTCGACCATGACCGTCAGCTCAATGGGCGTGAACTTGGGCATTCTTTGTGGTGCCATGGTGTTTGTGGTGCTGGTGCGGTGTGTGTTGTGTAATGTGCAGGGGGTTTGTGGTGCCGGTGTTTGGTGGTGGTGGTGGTGGTGGTGGTGGTGATGTGTGCGTTTCTGTGGTGTGCTGCTGTCCTTGCTGTGTCACTGTGTCCTCTCCTCTCCTCTCTAGTTTGCAATGTTGCAAGGGGTTGTGGTCTGTGGGAGTGCTGCTTTTGTACTTACCTATGTGGGTGTGTCCTCATGGTCTGTTGTTTTCAGGTGTGTTGTGTCTGGGGTTCTGGCCTTTGTAGTTTTTGTTTGTCCAGGGGGTGTTTTCGGGATGTGTACTGTGCTTGTGTATTTGTGCGTGCCTTGCTGTGTGGACTTGTTGGCCATGTTGTGTGCGATTGTTTTTGTCAGCGGATGGTTTCTGTGCAGGGACGTGGGCGCCATGGCTTCTGCCGTGTCGATTCTCATCGGCGTTGTTTGCGCTGGCGGGCGGTATATTTGTAGTTTTCCCGCGCTCATGGCGGTGCGATCGTAATCTCACGTGCGGTGTGTCGGCCGTGAGGGCGGGCGGTTTTGTGTTGTCGTGCGTGTTTCCGTCCGTGGCGGGCGGTTTGACTCCGACTCGGACGATGGCGGGCGGTATTTTGTGTGATTTTTCCGCCGATGGCGGTTTTCGGTTTGTGTAATCGTAATGGCGTGGTCGGTGTTCAGACGGTGTGTGCGGGCGGATTTTTGCCGCTTCCATGCCTGGCGGATTTTTTTACGCCGGGTATCGAAGGGTGACTCGCGGATATTTTGCTAGCGGCCCATCCCTGCCTGAAATCCTGTCTGTGTATTCGGAATGAGATTTGTCTGGCTGACCTAATCCTCCAGGCCCGGCCCAGCAGGTTGATGATGTGTGGATTTCAGCCTCCCAACATCGATGAGTGCTATCGGTCTGTGAGTTGGTTGGATCGGAGCGTACTCCTGACTTGTATATATGGAGTTGCAGAATGCTTCCTCGCCAGGAGTCGGGGATGGTGCTGGACTCTAGGACGTGTGTGAACAATGGAGTGAGGGATGGCATGGACCAGAAGGATGGATCTTGTCTAAATAATGCGTCATGTGCAGGCCGCTTGGGCCTGGGTGCACCGTCTGATCTCAGATTTTTATGATGTTCAGTACCTGCCTTTGCGTGATCTATGGGAGATGTTCCGATGGTTCAGTCCCTTGTTGTCTCCTTTAGCATCTGGTTGAGGAGTTTTGTCCTCTTTTCATTCGTCCAATGGTAGAATGAATTTATGGATCGTAGTTGTTGTCCGATTTTGGTCTAGCTATTTTCTTGACTCACTATTGGCCTTTGGGCCGTGTGGCAGCGTCTCACTGGCGTCTTCCTGTCGCTTTTGCAGGTTTAAAGGTGTTTAGCGGTCCTCACAGGTGAGAAGGTGTTATAAGTTGCTTCGATGTGGGCCTCGCCATGTGTGTTCTGGGTGACATCTTGGAGTTGAAGTGTTGGCTGTTGCCGTTTGCCAAAGAGATTGATGCCTTTCCAAAAAAAGTTTGGAAGCCTTTTTAAGCTTACTGGCTTCTGGAGAAGTGTCATCCAAAATTGCTCATGGAACTCCTTGCTCGGCCTCCTTGATTTCCTTTTATATATCTTTTTCATTCTAGCTATTGACGTAAGGGTCTGCTGTGACAGTTCTTGGGCCCTCTGGGGTTAGCAGTAGGTCTCACCTGTTTAGTTCAGATTTGGCTTCTTTTGTCCTCGAGGTTGTTGGTGTACCAAGCTGCCCCGCTGGTCTGTGGGCTTTATGACCAAGTTAGCTCCGGTTGGAGTATGTTTTATTTAATTCGCTGATAAACGACTCCCAGGCCTCTATGCGAAGCAGTTCTGTTTCCTTTGACCCCGGGCTAATTTGGAAGCATGTCTCCATGATGGTGTCTATGTTGCTCTTGTTCCAAAATGGAGTTGTTTTAGATTGTAGGGTTGGATTGATAGTGACAGAGCCTTGGTCTGGTCTGACCTTATTAGGGTTGCGTTTAGCGTGAAAGTTTGGGGATGACGTCACTTTTGCTCTTTCGGGAAGTCGGGAATAGGAGGGAAGAAGGTCAGGATCTGTCAGAGGTATAGTCGATGGTTGTGCCTGTTTTGTTTGTCACTCTGGTGAATGCTGCGGGACAATCCAACTGCCCTCGTCCATTTAGCGTGTACAACGAGAGGTCCTCAGGCGAGCTGCGCATCTCTTGCCCTGGGTGTACCGTCTGCTTGTGTTGCATTATCTTGCCTGTATAAGGCCTGATGCGTTTTTCTTTGCCTTGCAGTAGGTTCATACAAAGTCCCCGGACAATACTATGCTGGCTTGTGGATGATGAGTTTTAATGTTTCAAGTGCTGCAGTCAGTAGCTCAATTCTTGGGCCCTTTTGTTTGGTAGCGGGTGGATGTATATGTTTAGAGTTAACCATAGCTGGTTGAGGGCGAGGCATCGAGTTTGGTGCATTGCATTCAAGGAGAATGGAGGTCGATGGCAGCGACTTTCCATGTAATGTCTGTCAAGATGAAGGTTGAAAGACCACCTTTTGCCCTTCCGTACTTTACATCCTTAGTGGCTGGGTTGAGGTATTCTTTGTAACCTACTATTGGTGAGTTTTTAGTCTGCCATGTTTCTTGTAATAGTAATATATCGTGCTGTAGGATGAATTCTCAAGTCAGCATCTTCAGGTTTTGCGCAAAGGCCGTTCCGTTCCATGAACAGATCTTGCAGCCCGGGGTTGATTTGGAGTCCCTGCGAGATTTTAATCATGCGACTCCGTTATTTGTTGTTAAGGCGATCGTCCGCGGGTTGTCCACGGGTTTGGCAGCTTCAGGTTGTGCGATTGTGATCGTGATTTTCCTTGTTGTTTGACCATCACCGCTTGCTGTTCTCGGCATGTCCGAGGACCTTTTGCACCTTTTAGACATGCCCACTGTCTGATGGAGTTGTTGTAGTGGACTTGGGTAACGGAGACTTTGCCTTTTTAGCTCAATGCCCCATTTGGAGAAGGACTCCTTGTGCCGCCAGATTTGCTTAACGAAGGGTGATCCGTCCAGGTTGCTATTGTGATTTGGATTGGGTTTAAATTCTAAGCTTCCCAGATCGGCTGGTTTTGGTGTGACTCAGAGTTGGAAGAGCCTTAAGTAATTTTAATAGTGCGCTTCTATTTAGGATGTTGTGCGCTCCCTTCGAGACTTAGTGTGAAACTAGCTCTATCTTTTTATGGCCTCTACAGGGAGGTCGATGAGTTGTAGCTTTGGCTCGGTCACTAGGGGACTCTATTGTGACCTCAACGGGCTCTGAGAGTCTGAGTTTGGGTTTGAATGGTGTTGTGTTCTACTTTGTTCGGTATCTCGGCGGTTCGTGGCAGGTTTGGCCTCCTCGCCACCTAAGTTGTATGCTCTTGTCTTGGCTTCTTTTGCTACACTCTCTTCCGAGACAGCTAACCTGTTGCTGTCAGCCTCCTGTGGGTTGACTGTGCTGGCTTTGGGCATTTTGCCCGAGGTGTTTGTGTTATGTTAGTTTTGGTTGACCTGGGTGGTTGGTTTAATTCACGTTGCATTTCAAGGGGTTGAATATGCTGTATAATTTCTTTGTTGAGGCTTTTGCGCTTTTTGTTGTTTCGGGCTTCTTAGGACTGCAGCCTCTTTTATGAATGAGGTGAGGTGGTCCTGAGGTACAAGCGGGGTTACTGTTAATTTGTTCTATGTTGCCCTTATCTGTTTTTGTGTCACTCTCAGTTGTCGGTGTAAATGCATTTGGCCCTGTCCATTTGATTTGCTTTTCCTTGCTTTCGTCAGCGTTTTCTTCCTCTTCGTCAGGAAGTTGTCGATTGTTTTTGTTTGGGGCTTGTCCTGCTGTCGAATGCAAACGGTGTTGGTTGTGCGATGCGTCTGGTGCACCTGCTTGACAGCGATCGCTCCGAGGCGACGAGTGTGAGGTGAGCTTGCCTGCGCTGGAGCATTCTGGGTCTCCTTTTCTCTAGGACTTTGACCCTGGGGTCTGGAGGCTCTCACAGTCTTCTCCTGAATGCGACTTGTTGGGGGCTTTTGTCAATTTGGTCTTTGATGGAGGCTCCTGACTACCCCAGCAGTTCTGACATTAAAGTTGGTACCACCGCTAATTTGTCAATAATTTGGGGGCAGTGGCATGCTATGATAGGTAGTGTCCCGATCATGCTGGACCTTTGCGATCCTCGCGTTGAGAGTATGCAGCTTTTGTTCTATCCTGAACGTGGTTGGCTAAGATGTTTAGGAGTTCGACTTGGGTGTCTAGCTTGTCAGCGTGATATATCATTGCCTTTCCAATGGTTTCCATGGTGTTTAGCAAGTGGGGCCATGCAGCTGATGTTGAGAAGCTGATTGATGCTTCCAGCTGGGGACAGTCTGGTTGATCTGGTGGATCTGATTGAATCCCGATTGGATGTTAATCCTGCTTAGTTGTTCGTCTTTGTGTGGGTCGGGGATACAGTCGTGGAGGCTGGTGTGGACTTTCAGCCTCAGTTTGCGAGCACCCGCTTAGTTTGTGTTGAAGTGGTTCCTGGCCAGATTGCTGTGCCGTTTCATATGGAACTGGTGATAGGGCAGAGGGGTGTCGGGGTCTTGGGCACAGGCTTTAGCGAGTCCAGCTGTTCCAGAGATAAGAGAGCTGCAGAAGACGTGGGAGAGTGAGCATGTTCGGGAAGGGGCTTAGGATGTTATTATGTAGGTGCGTGAGTCATCCTCAGTTTTTTGTGTTGATATTTACAGTTGCTGGTGGTCTGGGAGGGCATTTGGCTGATTAGTAGGTCCCAACTTGGGTCAGGCTGGGTGTGGACTAGAGCCTCGACAAGCTGATTGTGGTGCCTTTGATGGTGCCTTTGGCGGATGGCAGGTGAATTTGGACTCGAGATATTGATAGATCCTGGGTTTGTTGCTTAGCGAGCTTGAGGATTCTCTAATGGGGGAGAAGAGAACGTTTATTCCCGTGCCTCTGGTTATCTTTGTTTTTATTATTACAACTGCAGCAGCCGCGAGAGAGGTTCTTATTGCATTCGCATTGGGTATCTGTGTTTGTTCTTTGATTGGCGTCCTTGTGGTCCGCATTACTTTTAGCTCTCAGGAGAGGGTCTGCGTATACTTTTAGGAAGTCTGTGATCAGAGCCCGTTTGCTGGCTTTGAAGCCTGAATGGTGCGTGGCGGTACTGCTCGGCTCTCCTTCCTTGCGCGCCTTCTAGCTCTCCTTCTAGGTCTATGTTCGGGTTGATCTCCGTGGCAGGGACCTGCCTGCCTGCACTATTCATGGCAGTTGTGGCGGTTGTGGAGATTGTGATGGTTGATGGCCTAGACGGCTCCCTATTTTTAGGTTTTCTGATTCTAAGTGAGACCATGACTCTGACTCTGAACAAGGTAGTTTATGTGTGTGGTCCATGCCTGATCGTCCCCCCTTTTCCTTCTTGGGCCTGACTTGTGTTTTCTTTTCTTCTCCGCCTCTGTACTCCCTGACCTCATGCCAGGGATCTTGGAGTCAACCTTGATAGCTTGTGAGTGTAGGCTGGGGCCCTGTCTGGGACCCTGAGAGCCCGGTTCGCTGCCACTGCTACCCTTTGCAAGGGCTGGCATGGGCTGACCCGAGCTGCTGTTTTGCTGTGCTGTTTTAGGCTGTCCGGGCCTGGGTGGCCAGTGGAAGGTTGTAGCGAGGCTGGTTTTCCAGGATTTTCTCTTTTTTTTATTTGTCTTTATATATTTGTATATATATATATTTTCCCTTTGTGTTTTTTTTTCTTTCCCCCGTTCCTTGTTCCTGCTTCCTCCAAAAGGAAGGAAACCCCTGAGGGTGGCTGAGCCGAGGCACTATGGCACTGGGTGCTGGAAGTGAAGCGCTGGGAGTGAAGCTGCTGATCGGGGGCAAGCGGGGCTTACGAGGCGGTTCAGCAGGCTGCACCCAGCCTGGCTGGGCCGCAGGAGTGCCAGGGCTACGCACCACTGCGGCCGCCCACTAATGGCGGCCGCGCTGCCTCTCACCTCCGGCTCCGTGATCCTCCTCGACTCCTGCGGGACCGCCTGCGGTACTGCCCCCCGTAGATCATGGCCGCGATTGACGGTCCCCCGGGGGAGTCTGGGAATCAAGAATCGGTGGCAGTAGGTGAACAAGCGGACACTTCCTCGGCTGCCTCGGCTCGGCGCGTCACATCACTCCCACAGCATTGTGGAACCGGAACAATCTGACCAGAGCAAGGAGGACGTATTAGCTAGTAGGAGCAGTTAAACTCCCAGGTTCACATAGCTCTTGCAGCTAATTTACCAACTTGAAAATGCACACATGTATGTTGCTGTCAAAGGTAGGAGTTTTGACTTTAGTGTGTTAACAGCATCAAGGTAACAGCTCCATCTTTCACGGGGTGTAGGCTAAAAGATATGAGATTTCTCCCTGGGTACAAATATAAAGACAATAAAGTGCAACACAAATTTTCAACTTGATTTACTCATTCTCACTCAATTTTCCATCACATGAAAATTTCACATTGGTAAATTTTGCACGCTTGAATACTTTAGGAAACTTCAACATGTTTTAGATTTTCAGAGTTACTCCTGGGATACTTTGCGAATCCCATAAAAGTCAGAAATTTGCTTCTAACAAAGGAGCACTCGTTGGGGGAAATTGTACAACGTTTCCTAGTAACTTTCTGAATCGGCCCATGTGAGCAGAAGGGATACTCAAACTGATAAAATAGCCAATTAAATTCAAATGGTACTCACAGTTAATGCTGGCTACTAGTGAACAACATCACAATGACTGATAAGCTTTCTTTGCAGCCATATGTTACAGAAAGCTGTGAGGTACTGACCTATCAGGGTGCTGCATTGTAAAGCCACTCCTCAAAAACTGATACCTATTAATCATTGAAAACAGATTTTTATTTCCTGAAAATTGGAAAAGTACATAAGTGACAATAGTATTGTAAAAAGTACCTTGACCTGGAAAAGCATCAACCATTGTGTCTCTTTCTTTCTACAGTTTTTGCTACTATGAGTACGGTAATTATCATGTATCCCACTAGCCTGGCTGTGATCACCTTGACATTTTCAAACTATGTTCTGCAACCTGTGTTCCCAGACTGTATCCCACCTTACAATGCTTAGAGTACTTTCCATTGTCTGCTTATGTAAGTATTGATTATGTATGTTATCCTTTTAGTAACAACAGAAAGAGATGTGAGGCTAAACAGTTACCACAATTGGTGGTTGACATCAATAAATTTGATAGTTGCATTAACTTTAAAATGGCCTGTTCCTTCAAGTTGGCATGGTAACATTGTGGCTAAATCATCAATGTGAGGAGGCCCTGAGTGACCTCTCTTTCCCAAATTGCCAAATACCTCGTATGTGCATTGTAGAGGGAGTATCATGTTAACATTTACATTAACATAAAACAAAATGGAAAACGTGAATTTGAAAAATATTGTCAATTTCTTACCTTCTGCACATTAATAGTCCTTGTAGGAAAGAGTTTGCAAATTATCTCCACAGATGCTACTGATATGTTTATGTATTTTCACCCCTTCCACGTTGCTTTCATCCCTCTCACACTGATCATATCAGCTCACTTGTACTTCCTTCTGTATTGCTGAATATGTGTTTCCAGCCCAAAATATTGAAAAGAAAAATGTTATGCCTCTTGCAAATATACACAAGCCCTACCATTTTCCACAGCAGTCAGGGGACAATTGTCTTAATAGCAGTGCCAGAAGAGGTGCACATGGATGGTAGGTCCTAGAAAGACCTTAGTAGGGCCTTAAGCTGCCCTTTTTGTATTTACATAAAGTAGCCACATGGAACAGTATTTATACCGCTATGCATGTGGAGCACCAGCTACTACTTCTATGGCACATGCTGCTACAGCTGTCACCACAAAGACTACACTCTAAAAATCGTCCAACTTTTATCAGTCTAATAGTGGGTGTGGTTATGATGGTGACCCTGCCCCTCCCGCCAGATGCACTACACCCCATGAACTCCTGATACGGACCTCCATGACCTGTCCTAGAAGTGATGTCACCTACGAGCCAAGACCTGGAAGTCCCACCCCAGAAGTGATATCATCCATGAACCTGCAGAAGCTTGCTCAGGAGTAACTCGGTAGGTATTGATGTTGTATGAAGTGGCTTGACAGGCAGTGATGTAGTAGGTGCCCCACCATCTAAATCTCAAGGGGTCCAATTACAGTTGCCCTTCAACATATTCCAAACATACAGTGTGTAAGAATTGACTTGAGTTGGTGAGTCAAGCAACTAGTTCCCAAGAGTTCAAACCACACTCACACATCAACCCAACCTGCATGCAATGCACAGGAAGTGATGTAGCTGGTGAGCCCAATATCCTGGTCCAAAGAGGTTAAGCAACACTCATTTAACCCTTCCCGCAATGCAGAAGAAGTATTCCAAATGGTGACCCAATATCTGAGTCCCAAGTGGTCAAACCACACTATCTCTTCAAACCTTCTGAGCATTCAACCTGCAGGAAGTGATATAACTGGTGACCTAACTTCCAGGTTCCAAGGAGGTCAAACCACATTATCCTTCAACCCTTCCCATAATGCTATGTGCAGTAAGTAATGGAACTGGTGACCCAACATCCTGTCAAGCCACCCTCACACTTTCCACCAGGCAAATACAGGGAGTGACACTGAAGAAAGTGACACGAGGAGTACCATAATATAGTAAAGTGTACCAATACCACAAGAATATAACCCTGCACCATGTCATAAAATATGTGTGAATATGCCCTGCCCTGTTTTGCAAACTGCAAGAAACTCATTTAGAAAGTGGTTTATATTGTTTTTCAATTCTGAACAATCAATGATTAAAAGGAAAAGGAAGCAGAAACATTAAATTGTATTATTTGGAAAAGTTAAAAGTTTTAAGCACAGGTTTGAAAATGATTCATTTTGGTACAGAAAGGAAGAAGAATACAAACAAACACATACAAACACACACTTGCACACACACATATATATATATAAATATGAACTTTCTGAAAAACTGACCTTGCAATAGTGGAGCTGCAGTTTGTTGACCGGGTGCCACCAGATTCGGTGTTCGGAAAGGAGAACGCCAAGGGAGACATATATATATATATATATATATATATATATATATATATATATATTCACTGCAAAACCAAAGGTTAAAGGGACGTTATAGTTGGGTGAAAATCGCAGTTAAAACATTCAGATTTTAAACAAACAAAACCACGGAAATTCACCAGTTACAGTTATCTTAAGTACCTCTAACTCATTCCCTGGGGGAACTATAATCCCCTACCCCACCATGCACAGTGTTGTCATCAATGATGTAATTTCAGATGCTGCAGTAATGTTATTACTGGTGTCATAGAACATGTCATGAGTGATGTAATATGGAACGTAATTAGCAGTGCATGGCAAAGGTGCAACAAAACTCACGAAACTGCAGTGTACTTTTTCCCTTCTGCTACAGTGTTATACAGTTGTACAAACTAAATATTGCAGGGCTCTGGAGACTCTAGAAGGCCCATGTTCTTCAAACAACAAGTTTTAAATTTTCATAACATCTATAGTGCTCATGTTCCCACAAGGTTCTCACATCAATGTGGTGGTTGGAAACCACGTGTATTTACCAGAAGCCCGTTGAGGCAGCTGCTCTGAAGTTAATACCCTACTGGGTGATAAATTAACTGCCCTCTAGCACTGGATGTATCAGTGGTAAAAACAAGTGGTGGTACTCCATCTATATAGGATATCCATTTGTGAAATACAGGCCCACCTGATGTTTTGTGCCTTCTACAGCATGCTAAATAAACATTCCTTTCTTTTCAGAATTGTATGTCAGACACTGAACTATTAGTATAGAATAATGGTTTTGCTTGCTATTCAAACTGGGTGGTACTAGGTCTATGCTTTCTGGTTTCCAAAACATATGCTGTGGTAGAGCCTCATAGATTGGAAAAATTACACATTCAAGAGTCTATGTAGTGGATGCATTTTACCATTGTGGATATTCAGATGCAGAATATTATCTTAATCACCTGTGGGTCCCTCTCTTAACAGGTGAAAAACTTTTCTTAAGATCAAAACTTATTCTTTGGCAATACCCTCGTACCTCTGCCGGAAACCAAAGATTGTCTCTAGGTTTTTCACAGTACTATTTCATAAAACACAATATTTCTTACTAGTGCTCAAATCTGAACTGCATAGTTCAAGAAAGGGAATGGAACCCACGTGGTCTCGAGTTCTCTCAGAGTCTTTAAACAAATGTGGCAAAATGGGCATTATCTTCCCCAGATAAAGGCAACAGTAGTGCACCCAGATCTCCTTGTGGACTGGTGATGCATCAAGTGTCATAATTCACCTTTCCCTATGTCTAACTTTGACTGTTGCCTCTTGGTCGCTTTGCTGTTGGTTAGAAGTTCTAAAAGTGTAATTCATTCTATTAGCTACATAAAAAAAATTAAAAATTTAAGTTTTAACAAAGTGTGCAAATGACCATTGTAGAAAATGGAAAAGCGTAAAGCCTCTCGAAGTGTACTTATGTCACAGGTACACAGTAGAAGATCATTGTACTTTATGCAATTGAGGTATCAACATGTGCATCCATTTTCAGTGTCTGAGATATAAGTTCTGTTTCAATGTATTTAGTAGAAAGCTAAAGCAGGAATGAAGTAAGCTTTGCAACGAACACGCTGCACGGTAGGCTAATAGTGTGTAGTCCCTAACATTCTTGCTATATCAATGAAACCTTTCATGCAGTGCAAAAACTCAAATTTTCACTTCTCGGATGCCCGGGGGTGACCAAGGATGTTATTGGGTCTCTTGCCACCAGATGCCCTTGGGTGCAACTTATATCAACCACGGGCCACACTTTTCTACCTTTGTGGTTTGTGGAGTCAGAGATCATAAGTGGTCAGCATATCAGAGTGATAATTCCTCACAGAAAGAGAGGTACACAGTTCATCCCTTTGTACTTGCGATCTATCCTGATGTAGCACGACATCAACCAATTTTGTCTTGGTGGGAGGCCAGTGAACTAGGGCCTGCGCTTTGCAATCCTGTGACGTTTGATTGCGTTACTCTATGACTAACAGAATACATTACATTGATGGCATTACACATTTTTTTTCCCCTACAGTCCACTTCGAACACACCCATCTGATACATTTTGCAGTTCATGTTGCACAGATGACCAGAGTCAACTTTTGTAGATATGGTCACAGCATTGATACAAATATTTAGCCCTTAGAAAAACATCTACATCGTTGAAGATTCTGTAGAAGCGTTTTTGTCATGTAGAGCATAAACAGTCTTTAATGTAGTCCTGTTGCTGGTCGTATATAACTATGCCTTCCCCACTTCACACAGTATGCAGTTTTAATGGTCACATCTAAGTAATTTTCAAACAAAATAAAATTCCCTGAAATCCTAGCAGTTGGACTGTGATGCATTTCAAGATTATCATGGACTTGTTTTGCCATATAATGGATGTCGTGGAGCTTTGGCATCTTGCTTCATTAGAACAATATTGTGATGAATAAGTTGAGTCCTCTAATGTGGATGAACTTCGTTGAAAGAGAGCTTTTCCAAATTCCTGTTTAAGTCCAGGCCTATCTCTCCTGGACAAAACTGAAGCACAATTCTCAAAAGATTGTATGATCACAATCACGCTTTCCTTTCCTACACATTCCTTAGCAACACAGGCGGAACAATGAATGTGCCTGAACCACTTATTCCATTTACAACGCAAGCTGTTGGTGGCGATTTCTTGCCTTAGGGGGTGCTGGACTTTGGAATAGTATAATTTACTCTTCCAACTCCAGTCTCTGCAACAGCAGGGAAAGCGCTGGAATTTAAAAGTCCAATGCCGCTATACCTAACGCATGTCGTTAGTAAAGACTTACGTTGCCAAGTGGAATGCGTGGTTCAGACGCGTTTGTTGTTTTGCACCCGCCTTGCAAAGGCAACGCGCTGTGGTATTTGCTGCTTCGTAGGTTACATCTCTTGTAGAATGCCCTGTACATAAGGAGCACTGTCTAAATCTTGCACAGGTGACAAAGAGTTGAAAAATAGAAATGTGAGAACTGAAAAACAGTGTGTGGAAGTTGAAGTCAGAGAGAGAGAGAGAGAGAGAGGGTGTGTGTGTACACACAAATTGCTACTTCATGTCAAGGAGAAATATGCATTACATCTTGCAAACAGACTGCATAAATCATTATCATTAAGGTAAACTATAATTGTCATCTGCAGTACTCAGACTTGCATGCGCCTGGGTAGCCTTTGCAGAGCTGGAAATATCTGAGACCTTTCTCAGGGCACTTGATGCACTGGGCAGTTCATACAGGTCCATAAACCTCGGTACTTTGGGGGCATTTCTACAAACCTCTTCTCAGCCCACTTATCACCACCTGTAAATGGCTGCAGATTACCCTGAAAGCTGAGTAGGACACTCCCTAAAATTGGTGGAGGGGCAGAAATAGTTTCTACATGTGGGTAAATATTTCTCTGCATGGATTAAGAAAGCATGTGCAAATGCCCTTTTATGCAAGCATTTTCACAACAATTGTCCACTATATCTATGTTTGCACTTTGGTAACTGCTTATGATTGATTGAGTGCTGAGCTATGTGCCTCGTCACAAAAGTGTCCTCACTGACACTCAGAAATTCTTCGAGGATCCAAGAATTGCAAAAACCCATACAAAAATTCAGGTGCAACTCTGCAGAGTCTCAGCTTTCAGTTTTGTAAATCAGAACCTGTAGCCCAATGTTTCCACTTATCCAAATGAATGGGTGCAGAATCTTTGCAACATCAAAGGACTCTCCCACGCCTCATTCCAACCACGGAGAGTGGATTCAATGCAACCACTGTTATAAACATCATACCCTTGATTGATGTTGACGACCAGATTCATCCACGCCTCATGCTGAGTAGTATTTAATTCCTCTCCTTTGATTCTCCTCCTTATCAGATTCCCAGCAAAGGTCTCCACTTCTTTTTTAATAACACATTTCATTTTTAATTTTTCACGAGTTTTACAAGGTTGCGTGAATTCTATGATAGGATCTGCACGAGTGTTTGTGAGTGGAGTAGCAAAACAGAATGCTCTTTTTTTTCCTTTGGCACTGCAGCATGCACAAATCTCAATACTTTTTGTAAGCTTTGAATTTTTTAGAACATTTTACCAATGTAACTATGAAACGTTATGCAAATGTACTTGTGCATTGACTAAGCATGTGATTTTCAGCAACTGAGGTCGTTAGTTTGGGGCTCCCCAAGCATCTATCCTCCACACCTACTCTTTTTACCTCATCGCCTTGAGTCACTAAGCATGATCCTTAGCCAGGCAGGCGTGTCCTCCGATCAATATCTCGGACGACACAACTTTACCTCTCAAATCCTCCACCATCCTGCAGCAGATACCAGCCCACTTATGTCCTCAGTTCAATCGAAAGCTGGATGTCATCACCATTTCTCCATTTCTCCTAATTATTCTCAACAAGGCTGAATTGCCTACCGCTCTCACCGCTCACTCCCACCAAGGAGCAAGCTGGATTGCCAATCTTTTTGATTCCCCGAAAAATGGATGGCTCTCCCCCTACCTGCAAACCAACCATTACATCTTTGGACTCTTAGATTTCTCACTCATTCTTACTCTCTCATTAACAATGTGGCCAAGACCAGCATTTCTTTATCACTATTGTGTCAAAAAAATAGATACATCATTCCCAAAAGATCAAATGTTCTACGTTCCAGTTCTTGTCTTAGTGATATGTAGGCTAGACTTTGGAACTTTTGTTCTGCCAGGTATCTCTCAATGATATCCTGCCTCCACTAAAGGCAGTACATCATTCAGCAACTAGGGCTTGCAATGTGTATCTAGAGAAAGATCAGCAAACATCTCCCCCACACTATGTGACCTATACTGGCTACCACTAAAAGTGAGGATGAATCTAAATCTGCAGCTGACTGTCCTACAAATGCAACAAGGGCCAAGAATCCCACTTACACCTCTTCTTTCTCATATCAGAGACCAAAGAAATCTCCTTGAGCTGGAAATGAATTGGGAGGTGGAAGTCTCCAAATTCTGAAAGGCCATAACTAACAAACAGATCTTGCTCAGGGGCTGCAGCATTAGTGTGGAACAACAAATTTCAGAACTCGGACAACCCTCATCAAGTTCTTGAAATAACTAAAGACACACGTATTCCTTCCTTCCCCACAACAAATTTCTTCCCTGATCTCCCACTCGATTTGGATCCCCTACCCCTTGTTTTGTTCCACTGAGCTACAAAGCTCACCAAAGAGACTAACTTCCATAGAGAATAACTTTTGTCCATTTTACATTTATTTTGCCATTTTTCTCCACTTTGCTTACTCCACGGCTGCCTATGCTGTCCCTTTACTCTGTGTTTGCAGTGGCTGTGACTTGGCAACAATGGTGTCTGCATTTGAGCATGTGGACGTGCAATGGGATTGCACCTGGGCAGGTGGGCGCTAGAGCTCGGGCACTGGGTGCTATGTTTCGAGCACTTGGAGGCTGGAGCCGCATCACGCAGGCGGTGTGCCTGTGACATGGTATTGTGCCTGTTCATTCGGGTGCTGTGCTTTGGGATATGACTCACTCTCTGAGTGGGGAAGATGGCTGCAGTTGTGACACAGCAAGGACGAACACGTCGGAATATTCGAAGACAAGTGGCATATAAATGCCAGTACCCTAGCTAAAAAATAAAATAGACCTTTTTCTGCTTTAGCAAACTTTACAAGTTCTATTGCTGATCTCTGCACTTATTGTTACTTTTTTCACTGATTAGTTGGGCAAGTGAGCTGAGTGTGGAAGAAGCAAGCCTATGCAAATCCTGGCCATGTGAATAGAGTTCTGTGGTATATAGCCAGTTTCCTCCAGCCTAATGCTCCATCTGGAAACATTTGTCACATTTTTCTCGCTTCGAAACTGCGCACACTTCACCCTGCTCTATTGAATGTGTAACCTTCTCCATGCAGCGCTTCTGACCTGGAGTGGAATAGGCTCCAGCGCTTCCCTAGATGGGCTGCTCGCATTCAAGATATATTCACAGCCGGGAAAGCTATTGGCCCTCGCCCTCATCATCGCTGTGGGACTGAGTGCAGAAAGATCTTCAAGGTACTACTAACACACACAACTAGGACCTTTGCTCTGTTCATATAGCTACATTATAATTCTCTTTTGCTTTCACCATTAGAGTTTTCTCTTTGTTTTTACAAAATGAAGATATTTACTGAAAGTAAGATTACTGAACACTAGAGCCTGCAGCTAAAGAAGAAGGCAGTATAGATTTTTTTTAAATAAAATTAATAAACAACTTTATTTTAAGCCCTGGCTACAAAGGTTAGGAAGATGCAAGGACACTCACTTGGTATAAGCAGATCTAGCTGCTTATTTACAAAAGACGCTTTCTGAGTAGTTTACTTACTAATCTTTTGTATATGAACTATACCTAAATAGCCAGGCCTTATGCCTATAAAGGAATTTTCATGTCACTTACTGATAAAAGTCCAAGAGGCTAAGATATGCTTACTTAAGGGAAAAATGTGGTAAGGGATCCATTCACAAAGATTAGCCAGTTGGTAGTCAACTCATACTGCTTTATATTGGAAGCATGGTGGCACAGTGGGTTTGCATGCGCAACCACTGGATGCCACTCAGGTGCAGTAAGTCCTTTTAATGGTTATCCCAGGAAGCATTGCAGTGAGGGGCCTCGAGCACACAGGATAGACTGTTCCCACCTATAAAAGAAACATACTTAGCCATGATCACAAGGGGAAAGGCCCCAGGTCTGGTCTCAACAACAGATGGTGAGGGGGTATGGTCTCTGAGGTGGTGAAGCTCTTTCCAGATTGGCAGGGCAGCATCAAGTCTCCAGCCAAGGAGAATGGGAGTGCAAGCTCCACAACCTCTAGCCACGCTAAGGGGGCACTCCCAGGTGAAGGCTGAGCAGTCTCCTCAGGCAAATCCTCAATGGAACAGGGATATGCCCAAAGGCTACTTGAAATCTTCCTTCTTGCTCCTTATGCTGGTGGCAGGGCAAGCAATGGGGGTCATGTTCCTCTCTCGGGGGTGACATGGGGAGAGCATTGAATGCACTCTCTTGATGATGGAGATTTTGAGTTCTGGGGCCACACTTCCCTCTCTTCAGTGGCCCTTGTGGCTGCACCTGATGTAGATGGGCCTCTGTAGTTGTTGAGCAAATGCAAAATCAGGTTCTCAGCATTTAGAACAGTCTGCTTCCCTCTCCTTTAGGTCACAAAAAGGGCCAAACCTGCATTCATAAAACAGTGACCGCTGGAGTCAGGTCCCAACCAGCCAGTGAGAGCAGATGCATAACATTTGGAAATTGTGGAAGGAACCAATTTGGATCATTACTTCTATATCTGCGGGTATAGTTTGGTCTATGAGTAAACAAAAGATTCCATACAATTCTCAGTGGATCCGGGATTCCATGGCATTAGAGATGATCCAGCACATGTATGCATCTTTCTTATACAGTCCTCCAACCAAACACTGGCTGTTGCGTGGATTCACGTCTCCTTCAGTTCTCTTCTGCAGCTGACAACATGGGGGCTGTGAGGTGATGAGGCTACACTCTGGATTTGTGACACCCATATTTAGAAAGCATATTTTTGACACCATGGCATGCGATTCCAAACCTGGTACAAAGAGGAGCATGTGGCAGTACTGAGGTTGCAATCTGACAAAGCAGCCACTCCTTGGCAATCTGCATAGATGGAAGGAGGGGGATTCCAGCCTGGCCTAGTGGATGCTCCTAGGAGCAAGAACTATGCCAGGCCAAGCATTCTCTTAACGGAGTAAGGTGGTCTATGTTATGCAACACAGGCTCTGCGACATTTTAGGGGCAGCAAGCATTACACGCAGTTATACTATGCACCCCATATGTGAAGGGATGGCCCTGACAAAGTTATGCTTATATGTTTCCATGGTTTTACTGCATTAGTATTACTGTTTGTATACCACTCTTACATAATCGCCTTGAGACCTAAAGAAATTTCCTGGGTTGTCTAAATACAAAATAAATGACTCACCAGACTCGCCCAAGGAACATGTCTCGAGGCCAAGCTGTCACCCAAGAGAGAAAGAGATCTGCATTATATAACCCAAAATGGGGGCTTTTAAAAAAACAAACAAATGTAAGTGGGGGGTGGGTGGGGTGTGTGTGTGTGTTTTTACTATCCTTGTGGGGACTTGGGTGTGATAACACACTCACGCTGTGGGGACTTGATTGCACTGTGGGACTTGGAACCCAGGTCCCTACAAGGCAATGTCTTCAAAATGATAAAAAATGGCTTCAGGAACATCTGTGTCAATTTTACAACTTTAAAAAAAATTGCCTTGTGGGGACTCTGTGTTTCATCAAGTGTGTTTATATTTGTGTTCTGGCTCTGCCCCTGTAGACAGGAGGCGGTACTGCAGGCTTAAACACACTTTGCATTTAAACACACTTTGCTAACCAGAAACACACTCTAGCAGCAGAAAGGACAGACATTTCAAAGGGAAAAGCTGCATAAACCTATTTATGTAAAGATTTTTCATACAAATTAACCTTTTTTCTATTTAATAAAATAAAAACTTTTTTACATGAAGTATTTATTTAGCCTTTTTGCATTTGAATGTTATTAGTTTTATAAATATTGCTAAAAGCAATTTGGGTCAGTTTCGAATTTCAGCATACTTCATTAATGCCATTTGATTCTGAACTGAAATTAAAGAATGATAGTGCACTATGCTGCGATACAATATAAACTAGTTTTATCATTTTTGGCAACTAACTTAGAGGCATCAATGCTTATTGTTACATTTTAATGCTTGTACCAGGAATCCAGAGTCTTTATGTTGCTTTGCCTTTGTAATTTTAGGGTTTTGGGTGGATAGTGGTAAACAGCAGGCAGGGGTAATTTTAGGGGTTTAGGGATGGTAAGGGTATTTTTAGGGTTTAAGGGTGGGTAGTGGTGAAAGGAGTAGGGGGCTTTAGGGATGGATGATGGTAAAGGGTGTAAAGGTTAATTTTAGGGTTTAAAGTGGGTAGTGGTAAAGGGTGTGCAGAGTAAATTTAAGGTTTAGGGTGGGTAGTGGTAGAGGATGGTAAGATTAAATTTAGGGTTATGGGGTGCGTAGTGGTAAAGCTTGGGGAAGGGCAATTTTAGGGTTTGGGGATAGGTAGTGGTAAATGGTGTTTAAAGTAATATTGAGGGTTTAGGGGTGGGTAATGGTAAAGGGAGTGACAATGTAATTTTAGGGTTGTGGGGTGGTTAGTGGTAAAGGGTGGTGAGGGTAACTTTAGGGTTTAGGGTAGGTAGTGGTAAATGGTGTTTTAGAGTAATTTCAGAGTTTATTTATATTACCACATACAGGACATGCCACTGGTGGTGAATCTAGAATGGTGTGTGCTGTTCCACGTCGGTTCACTGCTGTTTCCAGTGGAGCCACAAAGTTAATAACAGATGGCATAGTTTGTACTCGAACTATGGTTGGGTGTGCATAATAGCATAAAAGCTCAGGGGACAATTGAAGGCTCGAATTGAAACTAGGCCTTGAGTCAGTCACTTAAGTTCAGCCCACTACGTTGAGTTAATTAATGGACAAGGCTAAGAACAGGGATTAGGTGGCTTTGAAGATGGTACATTATTCCTGAGATGGGGAGGGAGGCAAAGGTCAGTAAAGGTAAACTATAATTGAGCAAAGCAGGCTGTACAATTGTGGAATTTAATAATCCTTTACCAAAATGCAATTCAATGCGCTTAACTTGCTCAAGAAGAGACTGGACCACTTTTTCAAACTTTGCATCTAATTTAAAATGCAACTCAACAAAAATGGACTGTTGAAAAGCATGATCTGGTAAAATTCCATGGAGGTCTTTACACATTTATCTAATATTTTGGTGAAAGTTGCAGCTTTCCTCCTCATACTTAGCTGTTGGTTAATTTTGGAGTTGAGGGTATTAACAGCAGAAATTAAACAAGAGGAAATATCCATCATGAGAGAAATAATATTTCCATTATAGTGAAGAGCTGAGGGTGTCCTATTTATAATGCCTAATATAGTCAAACAACCAAAGAGCGTTACTTTCAAGGGGGCTGAAGAGCGAAATGCCAGAGAATCCCACCAGGTTCATGGAAAGCCCTCACTCACTCAACCCAGCTGGTGACACGCTGCCTCATAGGGCGCCACCGGGCGCGGCCGTAACGCCAGTGAGGTTACGCACTGGCGGCAATCTAATACAAAAGTGAGAGTGAGTTCAAAAACTGCTCTGAATTGTGTCAAAAATATGCCTGTATTAATCTGCCAATCAGTACATGGCTGTGGATCAGGCGTTGGACAAAGAACTGAATAAATTGCTCAGCCATGTCCCCTCGAGAACTGGTCAACATGCTTCTGCCTCTGTGTAGGTAATTATTCAGGCACTGGCCAGGACCGTAAGCGAAATAATGGGAACCCCGGCGGCATGGACGCTCTAAAGGCCCACTCTCTAACCTGAGGATGCTCGATGTAAAAACATTTTTGGGACTATGATAGTCAGCATGATCCTCGTGACTGGAGAGGAACGAGCTTATTATCCGGTGTAGGAGGTCAGCGGGGTCCGGCCACCACGAGGGTCCATGCAGGTTCCAAGCGGGTGCCTGGCATTGAAGGCGGTGTGCCATTTTGCCACCACTCCTCCCGAGACCCATGGTGTAAGCAGCTGCTACACCGGATAATAAACTCGGTTCCTCTTAATCACGAGGATCAGATGACTATCACAGTCAAAAATTTTTTACATCAATAACCTCAGGTCAGGGTGGGCCTTAGAGCGTCCATACCGCCGGTGTTTAATTTACTTCACTTTCGGTCCTGACGAATGCCTGGATAATTACCTACACATAGGCAGAAACATGTTGACCAATTCTCAGGGGACATAGCTGAACAATTTATTCAGTTTTTTGTCCAACACCTTATGTTTTAACCATGTCTGATTGGCAAATTAATAAAATATATTTTTGACACAATTCAGACATTTTTAACTCACTCTCACTTTTGTATTAAATTACCATTTTTCCAGCTCCGCAGTAATTCTGGCGTTGCAGCACACCGGGGTGGCATTCGGCCTCTCCCGGTGGGGCCCTATGATGAAGCATGTCACCAACCAGGTTGGTGAGTGAGGGCTTTCCATAGAACCTAGTGGGATTCTGCATTTTTGCTCTTCGCCTTTGAAAAGGTACACTCTTCAGTTGTTTATTATATATTGCCTAGGGGACCAAGAGTGCTCCTTAATCCTATTTCCTCTCTCTTTCGTTGATTGTTTATAAAAACAACAGTGACAACATAAGGATAAAGATCTAGATTCCTTGAACGAACATTACAAATAAAATGGTTACTCACTTTTAGACATACAAGTATACTAATGTCAATATGGCTTAAATCGTCTGTGATGGACTTTTGATAATTATACTATTCCTAGCATCAGCTCAATGTGGCTAGTATGAGAATCTAGATATTTCCATTTTTGTTGATCTAATTATTCCCTCCTACTCTGTGCCACTAAAAGAAGAACTCTTCCTACGATTAAGACCACCATGTCTGATTTACGATCGTTTATCTTTCATTTTTTATATAAAAGTTTTTTCATTTTTGTCCTGTTTTAAACTTTACATTAAAAAATAACTATAGTGTGCAAACAGTTGAGACTCCAATTACTTCTAAACAAACAGAAAAGAGAAACTAAGCAGTTGTTTGGAATATGAATGTAATACTGTTTACCACATATTAAGATGGCCACCGTATTGATGAAAAGTGTATAAAAGATGGACGTCTCATTGGTATATGTGCTATGTTTGTGTTGTATCCTATGACAGATAGCCAGGTAGAGTTTTGTAGATTAATTTATTAGTTCCATGTTGCAGGTAGGTAGATAAGTACATTAGTCTTAAGCCAGATGAATCCATGGCATCAGCCCTTACTCCAGCCCCACCAGGAGCAGCCTCCCTGCTGCTCAGCCCATCTCCAACTGTCACCACTCATCCACACAGGCAGCCAGGCATTCCATTCATCACAGTCACACCAACATTCTGATACCATCTCTCACTCTGGCTGAGCAGCTAAGAGAAAGCTAGGCTGGGTAACATGCATAAACATTATGAGGATTGTTAGATTTGAAAGTCCCATTCTCGTTATAGATTTGTTTTACGCTATATTAGGTTAGCAGTGTGCGGCTTAATGAGACACCATTCATATTCACGTTATGTAACCCACTGAGCTATCCCCGCCATGTCCGAGCTTCAGTTAGCGAGTGTGACTCCATTTTGTATTTCGTAATCCCTATTAGGCTGTGTCTGTATTAGGCCTCACTATTCGTATTGCTTGCCTCAGCAGAATGCTGTATTCAGTTATTATTTTCTTTTCTGTTCAAGGTTGCCTTCGGACTTGCTAATGAATAGGCCATTCTGCCCTCGCATACCTATCCTTGTGTGTAGCTCTGCTCCCACGTTAGGAGACGCCGAAATCCAGCACGGCAACCTTGAGATAGTGATAGCGTGTACCCATCTAGCAGGTGGTAGCCCATCCTTCTGTGCCTCCTTTGTTCATGTTCGGCCTAAGCCGGTAAATTTCCATTATGGGCGTGGTTGGGAGGCCCTTGGGCTGAATGATTATGCGTTGCCGACTGTTGGGGGGCCAGTCCCCTCAGCAGACATCTTAGGGTGCAAGTCGGATTGGACTCCTCTGCAGAGTATTGGTAATAAATAATTGTTTTGTATTCTCTACTGTCTGACCGACTCTTCATTTTGGGGAAGGCTATAAGGAGGTTGCAGGAAACCCGGGTGACCCTTTTCAGGCCACTTCCTTCAGTTGGCGCCCGAACAGGGACTCCGCAAGGTGACCCGACTCACCCGTAATTGGGTTTTTTGGTCGGGGTGGTGTCCGGTCGGTCGGGCGGATCGGGGATCCCCACACGATAAGAGCCCGGTTCTCTTGGCTGCCCCGCCCGTCTGATCGGGCGACTCCCCGTCTAGTGGTCACCGGACGGAGTCCTGAGAAGGCGGAACCTTGGATTTGACCGTTTGGTCCGAAGAGTCGGCAGTGGAGAATAATATTGCTCGACCTGATTGCACCAGGTGAGTGACTTGAATTCTTGGAAAATGTGGCGCCATGGTTGAACGGCACAAGCCCACGGGCTGTGTCTAGTATAGTCTCCGGACTGTCTTGTCTTGAACTAGGTGGGTTTGCGGACCCTTGAAAGACGGGGAGTGTTTGTGGTCTACCAGGCCAACTGGAAATTCGGCTTACTCTTGAAAAGGTCTGGGGCTAGAGCATGTCTTCTTGTCTTGGTTCAGTCTGCGGACTATCTTGTGTGGTTTTGGACCGCTTGGATTTGGTTCTTGGATCATTTGTTGCTTGGTGTTCTATTTGTCCATTGGGGACAGTGTATGTGTCTTATATTAAGATGCCTTGTCTAAGTAACTCAGGGTGTTTTGGATGTTGGTGTTGTTCCACTGAAGCTCGATTAGAATAAAGGTAGCCGGCGCCTCCAGAGGGTAGCCCAAATTTTGATGTATACGTCAAGCATGGCATTGGCCCTATTTTGTTTAGCACGTTGTGGAATAAATATACGAGGGACAATGTCGATCTACAGTGGCCGCTTACTGGCACATTTGATGAGCAAAAGTTGAATTACTTGCAGGACAAATTGGTCGCCAAAAAGAGCAGACAGTCGATGTTTGATTCTCTGAGAACATGGCAGAAGGAAGTGAAGCAACGATGTATGAGAGCAGAGAAACAAGCCCGGAGGGGGCAGACGCAAACGATAACGCAGAAGGCAATAGCTTATGATAGAGAAAAGATCGAGAAAGGCATAGAGTGTGCAGATAGGAAGTTTCAATTGCAGAGTGATAAGTGTTATGTGGCTAGGGAGGAAGGTGATGTCTTCGTTGAGGAGTTGTTGGATTCTCGACCCCCACCTCCCTATGCCCCCGAACGCCTACATCCCGTAATACCGACACCTCAGTCTTCGGCCTCTGGTTCTGTTATTCCTGTTCTTTCTGTTTCTTGCTCCACTGCTTCAGCCTCGGCCCCGCCTGCTTCTTCCCCACTTTCGCCAGTTACAGGGGCGGGTGCCGTCCGTTCCTCTACTCTGTCTCCTGACCCCATGCCTGTGGTCACGCCTCCTCTTACTCCTGCGGCACAGGCTTTGAGCGCGATGGTACCTGTTTCTTCATCTGCTCTTTCCCCTTTGGGTGTGTTACCTCAGACATCGCAAAATGCCGAGACGCCTGTGCGCGGAGTGCATGAAGTGAATTGGGCAGCGGCACGTGAATGCATGGATAAAGTGTTGGTGCACTCTGCTGTGAGTGATGAGGAAAAGAGAATGGTGGCTGACCAGGCTGCACAGTGTGCCCGGAATCCGATTTATAGTGTGGAAGATGTGTGGAGCGTGATGAAAGATTACAAGCCGTTTATACAGCAACATGCTCTTAAGCATATGTCGGCCACACTGATAGGATTGTGGGAACAGTGTTTCAAGGGTATTGCACCGCAGATAATTTATGACATTCGGGACAGGGTATATACTACAAATATGGCCCCGAATTAGGTTTTCAGTAATGTGACGACATTGGTGAGTTATCGGGGTAGATTGCTTCAGAAGGTCCCGACAACAGTGTCACAGTTCATTCCATTTACCACCCCGAAATACCAGAGTTGCGAGATGGGAATAGTATTGTTACTCGTCCACGAGTGGCGGCCCATTTCCAGGAACAGTGGATCTACACTCCTTGGAAGAGTAGTGAGGTAATATCCCTAAAAGGGCAGTTACCGGACCCTCAGAAAAATCCAACAGCGTACTATAAAGAATTGACTGAGGCGTCCTCCTCCACAGTGATGACATTAGCTGATATAGAGTTGTTTTCGGCCTTTTTAGTACCAGTAGATATATGGAGGCAGGTGCATATGCAGGATCATGTGGTGGAATTGGGTGGAACATGGGATGAGATCAGGGCATGGGATAAGGAGCGCAAGCCTGGTGAGAAGCCAAAAGCGGAGCTATTAGCCTTGCCGGGACGTATTATTACTTACATGCACTCCCTTATCCCGCCAAGACGAGTGGATCGGGACAAGTTGACTGCATGTCGTCAGAAGAAGGATGAAAGTGTGTCCGATTTCTTCACTAGGTTTGAAGGTGTGTTTCTGGATTTTAGTGGTCAGGCTCTATCACTGGAGGGTGGTGTTCGTCTGTTCGTCAACAGGTTTGTCACTAATTTGCTTCCTGAGATTGCGACTAGGTTGCAGGCAGCGGAAAGTACTTGGCCCACATCCTCCCCATCAGTAATATTGAGTATGGCACAGTAATACGAGCATAGGGAGAATGAGGACAAAGAGAAGGTGGAGAAAAAGTCAAAGGAGTTGAAGTCGAGGGGGTTGCTGCAGCAGGTGGCAAGGGGGAATGGTGAGGAAGGGGTTCGGGTCCCGCTCAACGGGGATCCTGGTCTGACCGGAACAGTACATCGGGTGTGCCCGTAGGGCACACCCGATGTAAAAAGGAGGGGCATTGGCGAAGTGAATATCCTGTAGTCCCAGACATTACCACGATATTGACAATGATTCCCCGTCAGCAAAGTTCTTTTCCGTCATCGATTTGAAGAATGCTTTCTTTAGCATTCCAATTCATACAGATATCTGGATTCGCCTTAGCCGGCAGGAGTGTTAGATTCTGTCGTGCTCCTCAAGGCTATACAGAAAGTCCTAGTATCTATAATCAAGCTCTAAAAAGTCGATTGGATTCTTTGGTGCTTCCCACTGGTAATGTGCTATTGCAGTACGTTGACGACCTCCTTGTGGCCTCTGATACTGAGGATGGTTGCAGAGATGCCACCGTTAAATTGCTGTTGCATTTGCACATCATGGCCATAAGGTGTCCCTTTCCAAATTTCAATATTGTCGACAGGAGGTCACCTATTTAAGTCACCTACTGTCGAAGGAGGGTGCAAGCTAACACCTGAGCGCATAGCTGCTATCACTAATATGCCTGTTCCTAAGACTCAACGTGAAGTACGTGCATTTATTGGCATTACCTCGTATTGTCGACACTGGATCCCCAATTATTCCTTACTAGCAAAACCTCTACTTTACCTGACCACCAAAGAAGTGCATAAACCCCTACCATGGACATCTGCATGCCAGCAAGCTTTTGAGCAATTAAAGGCTGCGCTTTGCTCTGCTCCTGTGCTTGGTACTCCTGATTACCAGAAGCCTTTTGTTCTTTACGTACATGAGGCAGACGGTTGCGCGCTTTCTGTTCTAACACAGGGCTTTGGTGGTCAGCAAAGACCCTGCGCTCATTTTTTCTGAGATGCTGGATAACGTAGCCAGAGCGCTCCAGAGCTGCCTGAGAGCTGCTGCGGCAGTGGCAGTTTCTATTAGACAATCGGCGGGGCTCGTTCTCGATACTGAACTCACAGTAATGGTACCTCATGCTGTAGATACGCTTTTGAATAAGACAAAGAAACAGCACCTTACTAGTGCACGTCTGACTGGATATGAACTAACTTTGTTTGCTCTGCACATTACCATCAAAAGATGTGCCACTCTGAACCCAACCACGTTATTACCACTCCCTTCGACGGGCAATGACACAGTTGAACATGATTGTGTATACAGCAGAGGAGACGAAAGGACGGGTAGACCTGACTGATGTTCCCCTATCTGAACCCCAAGGGGAACTATATGTCGATGGCTCTTGCTCCAAACTACCAGATGTCACCCCCACTGCAGCATATGCAATTACAACGTTACACACTATAGTTGAGACATCCCGTGTCCCATACCAATCAGCCCAAGCTGCGGAGCTGGTTGCTCTTCTTAGGGCTTGTGAGTTGAGTGAGGGACTGACTGTCAATATTTATACTGACAGCCAGTACGCCTTTTGGGTCGCCCATAATTTTGGACGCCTCTGGGCGGAGAGAGGATTCTTAACATCACATGGACTACGAATACAGAATGGCCCATTGATACAAAGACTCTTGTCAGCTCTAACACTTCCCAAACGGTTAGCGATAATAAAATGTAGTGCCCACAAAGCAATAACAGATGATGTTGGTAGAGGAAATGCGTTTGCCGATCAAACAGCTGAAGACACAGCGAGATCGAAGATGAAAAAGATGTTTGTGGCAGGTCCGGCTAGGTGGGTTCCAGACAATGGAATGTTCGAGGCTACAGTAGAAAGTGTCAAAGAGATACAAAGTGAGGCAACCCTAGACAAATTGGCAATATGGCAGGAGAGTACAGGGCGTCTGGATGAGGATGGGTGCTGGTCTGATAAGTCCGAGAAACAACGATGGATGTTACCTAATGCCCGTGTACTTCCTGTGGTTACCATGGCCCATGGCCCAGCTCACATTAGCGCCAAGGGAATATGTAAGGT
Source organism: Calotriton arnoldi (assembly GCA_963921515.1). Taxonomy (NCBI): domain Eukaryota; kingdom Metazoa; phylum Chordata; class Amphibia; order Caudata; family Salamandridae; genus Calotriton; species Calotriton arnoldi. The sequence goes on from CAWUFW010004057.1 coordinate 236,310, forward strand.
GTTGGACCCAGTGTGGCAGAACGACAATATTTCCAAGGTAGCCACTCATTTAGTGAAACACTGTATGATTTGTATGATACATAATCCTGGGAAAGGTACACCTACACCCTCTGGTAATTTTGTACCGCCTTCCTTCGCTTTCGAGGTCCTCCAGATGGATTTCATCGAAATGGAACGAGTCAACAATTTGAAGTATGTGCTGGTAGTGATTTGTGCATTCAGTAAATGGATTGAAGCTTACCCCAGTAAAGAGAATACAGCTATGGTGAAGGCACTCCTAAAAGAGTTCTTCCCGCGCTTCGGATTGCCACGTGTGATTTGGAGTGACAACGGAAGTCACTTCAATTCCAAGGTCATCCAACTGGTGTGTGAAGGTCTGCACATCAAGCAGAAGTTTCATGCAGCCAACCACCCCCAGTCAGCAGGTCTAGTTGAGAAGTACAATGGTACTCTCAAACTGAAGTTAGCAAAGATACAGGAAAGCACAGGATTGGATTGGCCAGATGCGTTGCCCCTGGCCTTGTTATCCAACCAGGGCGACGGCACACTCTAGGACAGGGTTGTCACCGTATGAGGTAGTGTTTGGTTGCCCTGCCAATATCTGGGGCGTTCCAAGGCCAAACCGCTTCTCTGAGATAGAGCACCCTTTGCTTATAGACTATCGGTATGAGTTAACTAATGATCTTCGTTCTCTTCAACAACAGATTCAGGAGACACTGCAGCCGGTACCAGAGGGGCCCGGGCATCAGCTACAGCCTGGAAATTACGTTCTTGTCAAGAACTTTCAGAGGAAGAACTGCCTGGAGCCCCGTTGGAAGGGACCCCTGTTGGTCCTCCTTGCCACCCGAACAGCGGTGAAACTGGACGGCCGGAAACATTGGGTGCATGGCACTCAATGCAGAAAGATTCCTCTCCCACTCCCCTACGACAATTGGGTGCTTGACAGCATTGCAGATCAAGAAGAGGAAAGGGTGCCCCGCTTTGTTCCCTTCTCTGATGCCCAGCTAAAGGGGGTGCAGACGGAAGCAGAGAGTGACGCCGCCCTGCTTGAGGCGGCCCCTCCGGAGACAAGGGCAGCCCCAGTTTCTCCCCCATCTGATTCACAGGCACCTGAGTCCTCCTGACTTTCTGAGCCTGAGTTTCAACCCCTTTTTGTTGATGAAACAGTGCCTTGAGTTGACAGGTACAATTTGCGCCCACGAAAGAAGAACAGTGCGCCAGAGGGACAGATCAGGAGTGAGGGAAGGACTTGAGATTAGGGTATAGGTACTACGTCTGCGGTGCCTGTGTTAGCTTAGGGTAAATAACACTGGTGCACTGCCTGAGCCACTGGACAGGATCATTTAGGGTACTTGCCCAGGAGGGAGGGTGCCCTATCCTGCGAGAAGAAGGATTTGTTTCCAGCAAGGACTGCGATCGCGCGACCCCCACGAGGGAGTGCTTCGAAGCACCATTGTTGTTGAACGATAGGAGCTTGCCAGCGAGGCTCTAAAAAGGACGCTGGGTAACTTGTGCCCCTCTGGTCGTTTGTATTTTTGTGGCTCCAGTTCTTAAGGCTTTTCTCATGTTCCTATTTGGCCGTGCTGTCATGGAAGAAGAACAGCCCCTAGCGGCACCACCGCCAGGGCAGAGTGGTCCTGTGTGGTCTAGCTGGTCTATTAAGAGTAAGACAGTGGTGATAGTGTTCATCCTCATCGTAATGATAACATTGTTTGGAGTAGTATGGTATTTAGAAGAACAGCATCCTGTGCACACCTTGATAGGGACTACCCCGGCTTCACCTGAGCATCTGTTTGTTACGTTGCCCCCACATAAACAGAGGCATAGACAGACATATGTCGAAAATGCCTTCCTGCAAATGTTTCACCAGGTACATAATACGACGAATGCCACGAATTGCTGGGTATGTGGATTACTCCCCTCAGTTATGCACAAGAATGATTTGCTGGTGTCTTTACCACTGTCCTATCTAAGTAGTTGTGAGGCATGGTTCCTGTTGCTTTCCATGGTGTATATACATTATCATACTGATGCTATAAATATGACGGAGTCTGATTATGAGGCAGTGTTGGAATACATAGTAGTACATCAAGGTTACACACCTGGGACAGGAGGAAAGGAGGGTACCATACATCCACATGCTTGCATGAATGTTTATGAGGGAAACAAGAATGCCACATGGCTGCAAAATGAAATGTTGGATTTTCAGGGGTTCAATGTTATAGAATATTTTAAATGTTTCCATACCCGAAATATCACTGAAGATAAAGCCATGCCTGTACCTGTGGTTCATACGGCAGCTAGTTTCTGTGTCGAAGGTTCTGGGAACATTCCAGTGGGACAGAGCAGTTGCAACTATACCTATTGTTTAAACACTACTAGTAGCCCACCTTTGCTCAACCCCCGATGTATACTTCGTTTGTGGGAAGCAGGCTTACACTTGGCTCCCTATGGAATGGTCTGGCCGGTGCTATGTCTCTTTCCTTCTACCTCCTGTTTACATTGCACCGTCCAACTATCACAAAGACCATAGGCTGCAGCGCAGAAGTGTATACTTGTCCCGAGTAAGGAGAATAATTGACACAGCAGATATTGATCAAACTGATACTACTCTACAGCAATTTACGGATGCCATGAAGGGTATGTGCCTTTCTGTGGACCTATGTATAATAGTGTCAGCATTCGTCGCTTCACCAGGGTTGTTGAAGGGGTCATCAACACTACAGCAGGCATACTCACTAACATCACAGCTGAGCTTCAGGCTACAAGACTTGTTGCTCTTCAAAATCATATGGTTTTAGATGTAATCCTTGCAGATAGGGGTGGAACTTGTCGTGTAATAGGCAGCAGTTGCTGCTTTTACATCCCAGACCACGCCCCTAACGTATACTCCACCATCCAGAAGTTACACAGGCTTGCATCCGATATTCATGAGGAGAATGGCTCATGGTCCTTGACAGGGTGGTTTTGGGGTCTGATGTCATCCTGGGGTTGGAAGATACTTCTTTTCCTAGTAGCTATTGCAGGTGTCATCTTCACGTGCTGCCTATGTGTCAATTGTCTTCCAGCATGTTGTACCTATTGTGTGAGTAAATTCACCCCTGCCCCTAAATTGCCAGGCCGTAATGATAAAGTCTCTAATATGATGATGCAGGAACTACAGGATATGAAGCAGATAGATGAGGGTATTTTTGAGTATTAGAAGTATATTGCAATACATATGTTGCTTATTTCCTTTGGATGTTACAGTCATTATACATTTTCTATTTTCCTGTTTAGAATTGTAAAGACCCTACCTGCTAGCCAATAAAGCATTTAGCCTCCCTGCTAAAAGGAGGGTCTGTTAGATTTGAAAATCCCATTCTCGTTATATATTTGTTTTACACTATATTAGGTTAGCAGTATGCGGCTAAATGAGACACCATTCAAATTCACATTATGTAACCCACTGAGCTATCCCCGCCATGTCCGAGCTTCAGTTAGCGAGTGTGACTCCATTTTGTATTTCGTAATCCCTATTAGGCTGTGTCTGTATTAGGCCTCACTATTCGTATTGCTTGCCTCAACAGAACGCTGTATTCAGTTATTATTTTCTTTTCTGTTCATGGTTGCCTTCTGACTTGCTAATGAATAGGCCATTCTGCCCTCGCATGCCTATCCTTGTGTGTAGCACTGCTCCCACGTTAGGAGATGCCGAAATCCAGCACGGCAACCTTGAGATAGTGATAGCGTGTACCCATCTAGCAGGTGGTAGCCCATCCTTCTGTGCCTCCTTTGTTCATGTCCGGCCTAAGCCGGTAACTTTCCATTGTGGGCGTGGTTGGGAGGCCCTTGGGAGGAATGATTATGCGTTGCCGACTGTCGGGGGGCCAGTCCCCTCGGCAGACATCTTAGGGTGCAGGTCGGATTGGACTCCTCTGCAGAGTATTGGTAATAAACAATTGTTTTGTATTCTCTACTGTCTGACCGACTCTTCATTTTGGGGAAGGCTATAAGGAGGTTGTAGGAAACCCGGGTGACCCTTTTCGGGCCACTTCCTTCAGGATATAACATTATCCCCTTCCTTTTAAATGAAAAATGAAAGTATGGGAAAACATGCGAATAACTATAAACAATACAAGAAAATATACAGACAGAGAAAAGGTTCAAACTCAGGGAAGCAAAGCTAAATACAACTTCACAAGAGTAGGAACACTGCGTAACCTGAAGGAAAAGGAAAAATATAGACAAGCGAGAATAAATCAATGGCAAGCAATATCCCCATTCTTCCCAATAAACAATTTTTAAAAAATGTAGTGAAGGGTGGGGCACACCCCAAGACAAACACCCAAACCAAAAACAGGCAAAGAGGGTGAAACCAACACGTAAGGTACCAAACCCAAAGACCAACCCAGAGTAGGTTGAGACGAAACACACATGTACCACAAGGTGAACAACACAAAGGGTACACACAGTGAGGCGTGGGGCGACTTACACACAACAACACCTGAAGCGCAGGCCGACTTACACAGAACAACAACACATGAAGTGCAGGGCGACTTACACAGAACAACACGTGAGTTGCAGGGCGACTTACACACACAACACTAACGAGTGATGCACGGGGCGACTTACACACAAGACAACAAAACGTGAGGCGCAGGGCAACTTACACACAAGACTACCACATGTGAGGTGCGGGGCGACTTACACACAAACCGACAAGACGTGCAGCGCAAGGCGACTTACAAACACATCAAACCAAACGTGCAGACCAAACGTGCAGCGCATGACGACTTACACACATTAATTAAAACCATAACCATCCCTCATAAGGGAATGTAAAGTGACTACCACCCACTCTAAACCAAATGCCACCCAAGTATAACGAAGCATGAACTGTGGCATCACAAAGCTATAAGCAAAAGAAGAACGTTTGTCCGCACTAAACTCTTTATCTGAACACAAGTAATTATAAACATGTAAAATTTGCCGGTGAGGGCTCTCTCACCCGAATAGTCCCACTATTGCCACAATCTTGACAAATTGACACCCACACAGGAATAACCTGTAGCAGACCTAGAATAACTGCCATACATTGTGGTATCTTTGCTGTGTGACAACGTAAGCAAGTCCACAGACAACATTTGGAAAAAAAAACAGTAACACCAAAACACTGCAGCTTTACCAAGATGTTCCACAGCTATATGCTGCCGCGATCAAGTTCCTAGCCGAATTTAGCTTCAGGCAAATTACAATACATGAAGACAGGCATCCTCAGTAACCACAGCTCTTGTGTACCCAGGAGGAACTTAGTCAGTGCCCCACGACTGTGCACTGTGTTCTGACATGCACATGCACAAGGAATACAAAGAAAAAGAGTACCTGTGGTTTCTCTGTGCTCCAGAAAAAACATCCACCCACAAGAAAGAAGACATGAGGTGAAGCCGATCTGGACAAGCGATGTTCCCGGACACCTTCAGGTTTTGGTCTAACTTTATTGAAAACAGCATGGTTGGCAGTAAACGACCATACATGCTTAAAATGTAGAACACTTCGTGGCTCCGGTCCTTGAGAGGTGCCTCCAAACACAAGATGGCGGCACGTACGTGACGCTGAGCCGGATGGCTCACGGCACGTTGGTGGTGCCAGACATACATCAGCAGCACCATGCTGTGCAGAAGAGAACGACGAGGAGAAGGCTGACGTAGGCAAAGCCGACAAAGCACAGCATGCTGAGGAGAATCCGACAGACTCCGTTTAATGCAGGTAAGCTTGCGCGTGCTGAAAATGACACACACATCTTGTTCAAACTGCAAGGCTGCGGTTAAAATGACATACCACAGATTGCCGTACAGAACAAAACCTGTGTGAAACTTGAATGGACTCACCAGTAAAGTCCATGAAAAGTACAATACCATACCAGTTAATGGCACGAAGGCTATCCATTTGATCCCACGCAGACAGGCTTCAATTTAAATCCACGAGTGAAATTAGACACAGTTGGGACACAGCTGAGACGTAGTGCCCCCAGTTTCCAAATGTCTCCAAAGCCCTTAAACGGACACCACAGCAATGCACCTGTGAGGATCCTTGAAGACCGCACACAAAGACAGGATTAACCTGCTCAAAGACCAAGTAAAGAAAAAATCCATATTGCGCTTCTGTGGAGCCACTAGTTTCTTTAAAATCCGATGCAACTTGGTGGCAGACACTTAGGATGTACCTTGAAGTAGAAGATAACACAGTTGAGCTGTACACACAAAATGAAAATGTAAAGGCACATCATTAGTAAGCACTAGGATGGCTTTAGTGAACTTGAGCTGCCTTTATCATCAAGCCATATACTCTTTGTGGACCTCAGCAAAACGATGTGGCTGGATCACCCACATGTGGCAGTAGTGTGCCTTACACCACTTACACACTAACATCAAAAACCTTTTTGTAAGTTCAATGGAGCATGTCCAGGCAGGGCAATGGTGGTTGGGGCCGTCCGTTGACAAGGACACTGGTGGGGCTGGCTAGCCTGTAGTAGCTCCAAACTTGCTTCTTGTAGTTATTCTTGTTTCTTGTAGTTACTCTTGGTTTCTGTAGTAAATCCTTGTCCATTTTTAGACAGCTTTTAAATCCTGAATGACGCTTGAGTCCAGGTCCAGTCGTCGCCAAAATATGTTGTATCCTATGACAGGTAGCCAGGTAGAGTTTTGTAGATAACTTTATTAGTTCCATGTTGCAGGTAGGTAGATAAGTACATTAGTCTTAAGCCGGATGAAACCATGGCGTCAGCCCTTACTCCAGCCCCACCAGGAGCAGCCTCCCTGCTGCTCAGCCCATCTTCAACTGTGCCCACTCATCCACACAGGCACCCAGGCATTCCATTCATCACAGTCACACCAACATTCCGATACCATCTCTCACTCTGGCTGAGCAGCTAGGAGAAAGCTAGGCTGGGTAACATGCATAAACATTATGAGGATATAACAGTTTGGTTCGTAGCAAATGGTGCTAGGCATATTTTATGGTAAGGGTTTGTTTACACAATCGAGGACTTAATCAAAAAATAAAAATATTTTAACAATAACGTGGATTGTTGGAATAAAAAGAAACACAATGTAGATTGATGAATATGATCTCAAATGTGGCAGCCTGACTTTAAAATAGATCCCGCAAACACCGCAGTACGTATCCATACGTGCCGTATACAGGAAGTGTATTTAAATGCCTCCTGTGAACGCCTCGGTAAAACAAACTCCAAAGGAACACAAAGTCATGGAGAGGAGGTAAGAATGCTGTTGGCAATTCAGGCAGGTGGTTAGAGGCTTTTTAGCATTTTAGACTTCAGTATTTCTCATGTAGCTCTATGCTTGTTAGGAGCCTGACGGTTATCCTAGGGGGGTCTCTGATACCGTGTCGAATTAGGGTTGATGCAGTATTTTTATGCAGCTAATTGCTCTTATCTGTTATTTTATGGGGGTCTTCTACATAGTAGACAACATCAATGTAGAAGATCTTAGTAAAATATAAAATATTATGCATATAAGAGTAGCAAAAGAGGGATTGATTATATAGTGGATAAGACCACTGCCTAACATTCTGATAAAGAGCAATAAATATAAAAAAATAGGAATCTGAATCCCATTGGGCAAGTGAGGTCAATTAGTAATCTGTTAAATAATCTCTATAGGAATTCCTGGATCTAGAAGACCAGGGGCCTTCCGTGTATTAAGAACCGGATGAAAGTTCTATAAATTGGAATGAAAACAGTGATTGATTAAAAGCCAACAAAGACGTGAAGAGTAAGTGAAAGCATTGTCTTGCTCGGTTTCTTTCAGAGGCACCAAAATCGCTATAGTAATTTTATTGCTTTTGGACTTTTAACAGGTGAGGAGTGGATGAATAGTAAATGGAAACAAAATGTTTATGTGCCTCATAAACCCTACAACTGCCTTAAGAAGTAATATATGGAACTGGGGGGGGGGCCCTGGGTAGGGGGGCACCCTAGATCATAAAGGTCAATTATAATGTTGAGCTTAGACCCACAGATTGAGATTCCTCAATAAATGCTTGTACCCATACCAAGATATATACCCTTGAGTACAATAGCAGTAAAATACCCACCGCTCTATGAGGCAGTTTATAAGTGTAAGTAAAAGAAATCGATGACTTTATAAGATGATAAAGTAAATAATAGATGGACTAGGTACATATATATGTTTGAGATTTCCGCACTGAGGGAACTTCCAGAGAATTTTAATTTTTTTATTATTTTTAATAGAAATAGAACAACAAAGGAAAATATTGATAATAACCCAAAGCAGGGAAGCAACCCTTCTAGTCAATAGTGTGTACTGAACAGATTATTAAATGAAATTATCTTTTGTATCTAATCAAGTTTTTCATTCATTTCTGTTTCCCAGATTAATTATTGATTTTAAATTCGTGTTGTAAGAATATTTGTCCTGAAGGCGGGGAATGGCCAGATAATCCACAGAAACGCTGCGTCGACACTAGTTTTATGGAAAGAAGTAGATGAATCATTTTAATAAATGTTTTAGAGGTCTTATGTGAAAGAAACTTATATGCAGGAGCAATTTTTTTTATATATAATTATATGTGTAAATTGATATTGTGACTGTACTGTTGTGTATATGTACAATATTTTGAATTTGCCTTTTTTTAATATGTATGAATATGAAATAAATATTTGATGACTGCATTGGAAGATAATTGACAAATAATTAAAATAATAACACACTTTTTATAGAAATAGAAACAGAGGGAACAGATTTGTGTAATTTTTTTATGGTAATATACTTTTTGAGATTATTTTGGTTCAGTGCACTCTGTTTGATGATAGACTTATGAATTAACATGTAGCACAAAATGGATCCTTGTGTTTCATAGTCTTTTACTACCCAGTCCCTTTTGGCTTTTTGGGTAACTCTCTCTTTGTGGAGTGATTTACGATGTAGACATAGGCTTAGATATCAAAACTTGATACCAAAGACTCCTAATAGCCATACTCTAAGTCGACACGCATAGCTTCTATTAATAGTATAATGGCTCCAACACCGTTCCAATAGCCCGTAAGGTGCTAATATAGGCATCTAATATGACCCCGAATGCATGCTTACCTTTGCGTCTGAATTCCGGCATCAGAGTGACTGCTGGTATTTTCTGCAAAGGGCGCGTAAAAAAATTCAAGGCGGCTAGGTAGTGCATCCCAGTATTCTGTCAACCCAGTACCGCAAGAAGTGGCAAGTCACATGATCGTGTACTCACTAATATGTGACCACAGCATCGCCATCTTAGAATGCGTTTGTATGCTAGATTTTATATATTTTTATATTCTGTGGTCACAAAAGTATTAAGCATCCTCACAGAGATATTTGTAATGCTACATAGAACGGTGCTCATATTCTGTATTTATAAATCTGCTATTCCAAAATTTTAATTACAAATACTAAAGATGTTGATAACGATGGGCGCCATATTGGAAAGGGGTTTCCATTTGTAAATAATGCCTTGTATGGCCCACATGCAAATATGGGGAATAACACATCTGGCTATTTATGGGAAATAAAAAGTGTACGTCGCAATCAGATCAGCGTACTACTTAAGTGAAAGCAAAGTTGGTGTTACATTGCACCGTAATGTCCTATAATAGGTTCAGTATATGTGCACAAAAAAGAAAAGACCTTTATAGTATTGAGATGAGTAAGATAAAAAATATACCGTTTATCTAGCTATGCCCAGAGCGAATATGTATCATCTGATGTACTCTGATATATAGACCTAAGTGACCTTCCATACGATCTTTTCATTGAGCCCCTCTCGCACTGTGCTGAGTGAGAAAATCCAATAGGTTTCTCTCTGTTTACGAGTTTCTTCTACTGATTGGCCTAGTTTAAACCTGACCTTTTCTAGAATGAGCCATCTCAATTAATTTTCCTTATGATTTTTCTACTGACAGTGCTGAACTAAGGGGACACTTATATTCCCAGTACGAATGGCTGATTTGCATTCGCTATATCTAATTCTGAACTCTCTACCTGTCTCACTGACATAGCCAAAATTACATAGACATATTATAAAGTATATGATGTTTTTACTTCTAAATTGGTTATGTCTTTCAGTTGGCTTTTTCTACCTATGCACTCCCAGCATTGTGTGGTTACCGCTGAGTCACATGTGTGGCATGTGCCAAATCTATGATTGCCCTTTACGGGAGAGAGGCCAGAGATGGAGCCTTGCATTGATGATGCCTTTGATCTGCTCCTAGTATGTACTAGCTTATCTTTTAGATTGTTATTCCTCCTGTATGTTAATCTTGGTTTTTCTAATCTGTCACTGTCTTCGTTAGCATTCAATATCTTCCAATTTTTATCCAGAATCTTTCTTATCTTGAAGTTCAGATTAGATAGATTGGTTACACAAACTAACTGATCTTCATTTCGTCTAGTAGTTCCCTGTAACAATGCGTCGTGGTTGTAATATTTCGCTCGTTTGAAAGATGTTTTTACTAAACGTTTAGGATAACCGCGTTACAAAAGTCATTTTTTAGAGTTCTCCATGTATGTTAAAATCCTGCATATTGGAGCAATTACGCCGGATTCTCAAGAACTCTTCAAACGGTATTGAATCTTTTTGGCTAGATGGGTGGAAACTATTATGTTGAAGGATAGTATTTTTTGCTGTTGGCTTCCGATAAAAGCCCACTTGTAATGCTCCTGTGTCTCCTGAGATCAATATATCTAAGAATTCTACTTCTTTGTTGCTGAACTTGGCTGTAAATTTAAGATTGATATCACTGGCATTAAGCCATTCAATGAATTCTTGAAGTGTGCTGGCATCACCTACCCATACGAAGAAAATATAATCTATAAATCTTTGCCATGTTTTTACATTTTTATAGAATGGTGCTGCCTCATTAAAAATGTTTTTCTGTTCATACTCGCCCATATAAATATTCGTTATGCTGGGAGCACAAGATGCTCCTGTGCTAGTCCCTTTGATTTGCTGGTATGTCTTTTCATTGAATTCAAAGAAATTGTTATATAGTACAATTTCTAAGCACTCTAAGATAAAATCATCTGGTCTGTCACCTGATGTTCTATCAAGAAGTGAGGCTACCGATTCAATGGCTTCACGCTGAGGTATATTGGTATATAAAGCCTCTATATCTAGCATAACTAGCAACTCTTGCTCAGGTTCAAAGGGCATGTTTTCTATTTTAGATATCATATCACCAGTATCTTTGATGTATGACTAGTAAGTGATACGGATGCATTTAAAAGCTATCAAAGACCTATTTTTCATCATGTTCATTGCCTACTTTGATAATTTTGCCCCTGATTTGTTTTCCTTTTTCTGCAGCTAGACTTGTCATGAATCTTCCTACTTAGATTCCTTCAAGCCTCTTTCTCTACTCTTATTTAGAATAATTCTGCTTCTTTGTATATCAATGTCTATTTGTTCTTCAATTGAAATCAATTACAATATCAGTGCAAAAAGAGGTGCTTTTCCCTAGGGCTTTTTCTTCATGTTGTGACGCTCTTAAGGAGCGTGAGAGCTTTGACATTGTTCAGGTGTAAATTCAAGTGTCTTTTCCCCAGGCAATCATGAAGACAAGCAAGAGATCTTCCTTGAGAAGCAACCTTTCTCAGGAGAGAAATGTTTACTTAACATTTGCATCGCACCGTTCAATCATTTAAATTGTTTTAAAACAATACACAATGAGAGCTTAATGGTTCTCCACTACTAGCAGTTCAAGATGTTGTGTTAGCATAAATGCTTGAAAAAGGTTTACTAAAAAGGTGTTCATTGTCATGCACTCGTTCTTCAATATAATATCTTCAAAATATTACTTTGATTGTGGCCTGTGAAACTTTGCAGTCTCTTGCACTAACATTTTGCTTAATCCAAAAAGGTAAGAAGGTGCACCATACAACAGCCATCTTCAGAGTAGTCAAACAATTCAAAGTGATATCCAAAGGTATGTTCAAAAATGTTCCTTTATTCAGACATATTCATGTAAAAATGCTATATAGAGCAGAAAAACAGCCAATGCGTTTCGTCCTAACCATTGGACTTCTTCAGGGCTGCAAAATGACACATATAAATATGTAATTAAATATATATCAATAGACTAAAATCGTGATATATACACATGCTAACAAGCATACAAGCACAATTACAAAGGACTTGTATGTACACATACAGAAACTCACAGGACCAGTAAAACAATACTTAACATTTTAGCCTACAATGAAGCCATAAAGCAAGGAAAAAGAAAGGAAATACAACATATATCACATGATCACTATTCGATCCAGTAGTAGAAAAATTCATATATATATTGTTGACAGACATTTTAAAAAAAAACATGACCGAGAACACATAACAATATTCCCAAAGATGCAGGGATCGGGTGACTCTAACAGACTGAGAGAGTAAGAAAGAGGGACGAAGAGGAAAATTTCCAAATGATGTGGGGGCAACAAGCATTGTCCGCTGTTGAACTTGAGCCATAGCTTGGTCATTTTGTGAGGAGAGAAAATATTTGTAACACTAGAGACATGAAAATCCATTATTAGGAAAAGATTAAAGTGAGAAGGGGGTAAACATGTTCTAGTGGGACAATAAGCCATATAACAGTAAATACTCTGAAAACAAAGACATAGTCATGGAGTGTATATTATACCCACCAAGCTGGAAGCCAAAGTGTATAATGGTGATATATCTAAATCGCCAATCCAATTATGGCGTCATGCGCTATCTCAGCGCGTCATGTAAACCACGTTCCTATTGCCATATTTAGTCTCGTATGCCGCGTTCCAATAGCTGGAAGTATAGGAGGCATGTGGTTATTTAAAGCGTATTAGCTAATATATGTGCAGGACAAAGGGCAACGTATAGAGTGCTCACATTATAAAAGGGCCCGTTCTGTAAAGGGTAAGTAGGAATGGGTAGTCAAAGTGAGTCCACTCCCGGGTCCTATAGGTGAGGTAGGCCACTGGTACATAAACCCAAATGGCGGCACCTAATACAAACATAGAACACCTCATAAGGAGCATAAATTAGTTATGAAACAACAGATACATAATCTACAAGTGACAAGAAAGACTCGAGCTTGTCTAGAAATACCTCAGGGAAGTACCTAATAACCTTAATTTGCCCCAGGTCCACAATAGTTAGTCAGCCATCCATGTTTCCTTCAAAGTGTATTGTTGTGGCCTATACATTCCCCCTAGACTGAACGTCAGGGAGATGTTTACTAATTCCTGACTGGATTGAATCTACCTGGACTTGATCTGGCAGCCTGTGCAGTGATCAACAACCCTTTGGCTGGTACAAGAGATACTCAGAAAGATTCTTTGCATGGCCACATTGATCACTCATGCGTTGGGCAGCCTCTCGCCCAGTCTCAATAATGCCTATGAGCTTGTACTTGCCCACAGGTGACTGTATCTCTCTTGGGCCACCTTGAGTGGTTGGAGATACCCACAATCCATGTGACAATCTTTTTGGTGTACATTGTTAAAACCCAACAGTGACCTAGCTGAACTTATGGCCACAAAATACTTTGTCCATGCTTGCAAGGAATTGAGAATCTTTAGCACAGTAATAGCGCATCAACTGCTGGTACAATAGCATCTAGTGCATGGTGTCCAACAGGTTTCTATCCCTGATAGATCCATGACGCTTAACATTCATGTGCAAAATAGGGTGCTCTAGCTGGTCCAGGGGAGGTGTTCCTACATAGCCTGCTTAGTGCTGGAATTGGTAAAAGCATTCAATACCGTTGATTGTGTATACATGTTTGTCACTAAGTCCAAACTGGACATTGCAGGTCAGCTGCAACAACACTGTAAGGAGGACGGCATCGAGGTAGACCGGAAGGGGTCGGGGAACGAGCCGGGCCCTCCTGCACAACCGGAAATGAGTAGCAGTCTAGTGTCTGCCAGAGTGAGCGGGGAGGGGCCTCTGACGACAGCAGAAGGAGAGGACCAAAAAGGCGAAGAGGCGGACATGAGGGTGTGCGACAACGGATGGAGGCGGACGGAGAAAGCGGAGGAGAACAGCGAGAAGGAAGAGGACGAAGACGGAGAGGAGCGAAGAGACGGATCCAGAGGAGTGTGGTGTACACGGCGACCAAACCCGGTGGGCTACAGGAAGGAGAAGACGCCCCGGGACCCTACGCCACGGTCCCGGAGACAGACCGTGGCTCAAGGCGAGTACCACTCAGGGGATCGTTTTGGTGGGGGTGGTGGGGAAGCACGGGAAGGTAGAACACTCGGGTGGAAGCCAACCAACATATCCCTCACGTCCCCTTTCCCACTACGGTAGCATTGGTGACGGTAGCACTACCAGGGTAAAACCCACAAGTACAGTATTGACCCCGGTCTGTTTTCTTTTCCTTCCCGCCCACCGAGAGAGAAGCAGAGAGAGAAAGAGAGACCCGAAAGACCCGGACCCAACCCAACCCTGACAACCCGGAGCAGAAACCAGGGAGAGGAGTTCTCCCCTACGCCGTTTGTGTTGTTTTTCTTTCATTATCACGCCCAGAACACTGAATACTTACCCATTTACTGTCCATAAAGAAGCACGCAATAAAAGCACGTGTCTCGCATTACGGCGTCCTGTGGTCCCATACGCCCTCCAAGCAACCCTCATCCCTACAAAGTGGTGTCAGAAGCGGTATTTCATCCCGAAGTGTTGAACCATTACACAGCCTGTGCCCATCGAGAGTATAATCAATCAGCTTGCGGAAGGACAAAGGCATCTACAACTGTTGTTTGAGCGACAGGTCCAAACCGCCCAAAAGGATAGAGAAACCCTGCAGGACGCGTTGAGGGAACAAGCTACCCTGCTTACAACGAACCAACAGGTACAGGACACAGCAATCCTAAGGCTCACAGACGCCATAGTGAGCACCAGAATGCGCCTAAATGTCCCAGGGTCCGTTTTGCAAAAGTTCCAAGAGGGAGAAGATCCCGACTACGTCTTCATAAACTTTAAAAGAGTAGCGACCACCGCTGCCTGGCCCCAGGAAAGGTGGAGTCAATATATCGCCCCTCTCCTGTCAGGAGAGCTCCAAGTAGCCTACCAGGCCGCCAACCCCGACGGTACCACTGCCTATGAGGAGGTCAAGAAAGCAATACTTGAGCGTTTGGGTTGCGACCAGGAGTTTTACAGAACCAAATTCCGGAAGGAGAAGTGGACAACCAGAGATAACCCACGCGCTCTTTACTATAGAATCAAGGATCTGGGAAAGTGTTGGCTGACACCCCACACTTCCAGTATGGAAGAAGTCACAGAAAGGGTGTATATGGAACAGTTCCTAGAAGCCTTGCCAGTGAATACCCGTTCGTGGGTAAAACAACACCCCAACCTGTCTTCCACGATGGTGGTGGAGTTAGCCTGCGCTTTTCACAGGTCCTCGGAGTTCAAGGCTGGTATACCACGGGCCCCTTTCGTTGCCCCGAGAAGCACACCCCGACCCAACTCAAAACCCCAGACGGTTCCCCGTGTGTCCCCTAAACCCATTTATCCCCCTCCTGGGCCAAGCGGGCAAGGGCCACAATGCTACCACTGCGCAGAGTGGGGACACATAGCCAGACTGTGTACCCATCGGGCCCCACCCGCCGAACCCATGGAGGTGGGATATTCCAGGGGGCTGATATTAGTAACTGGGGAAGGGCCCACCAGTACAGGAAGAGCGTCCTAGTAAACGGGAAGAAGCAACAGGCTCTGTTAGACACTGGGTGTCATGTGACTGTGATAGACCGGGCCCTAGTACCCCGACCACAAATAAGGGAGACTGAGCACGTACATATTACATGCGTCCACGGGGATACCAAATCCTACCCGGTAGCAGAGATCCTATTGGACGTAGCCAATGACCCACACCTACGGAAGGTAGGGTTCATTCCCTCTTTGCCTGAGGCTGTCATCATTGGTACCGACCACCCCAGGTTTGAACAGTATCTGTATGAGACCAAAGGGAATACCACGGCCTGGTTACATGAGGCTCCTTTCAGCGACAGTGACTTAGAAAGCACAACGGGAAAAGAAAATAAGAGCAGGAAAGAAAGACGGAGGGAAAAGAAGGAGTATAGACAGTCACATACATCACACCATGTTTTTCCTCTCTCCCTTGCAGACCCGGGTGGGATGACCCCGGTTAGCTTCCATACAGCCCAGCGGGAAGACAACACCCTTATCCATGCTTGGGAACAGGTCCAGGAACAAGAGCCAGACCATGTAGGATCTCTCCATTGTAGCGGGACGCGTCTCTTCGTACGAGAGTACCACTAATAGTGACTCATATCTACAAATTTATTTCAAATACAAAAAAATGTTGACGCACCTTCCACAATAGAAATAGAAAATGCTGAACAAGCAATTCTAAGTCACATTGAGTGTTCTACAAGACTTAATACTTGTGTCTGTAGTACGTGACACTGTTCTTTCCGACAAATTGAGAATTCAAAGAAGTTTCTTCAATTTTGAGCCACAGAAATTTTTATAAGCCTTGAAAAAGTCGTATAAACGACGAAACACGTGTCGGCTGTTTTCATCTGCGATACGCACTTCGTGTCAACGAAACCAAGACTCTTCAAAGACTACTTGCCTTTTTGTATTAACTTCTATGAATATATTTTTTTGTGTATTATGAACTTTACATTAATTTGGGTTTATTAAAAAATAAACTGACTACAAGGTCAGTTAGAATACTATACAGTGGCTGTGCTCTGTTAATTTTTGGTAACCCTCAAATACCTGTTGGGTAGGTTCTACTGGCCGGGGGTATACAGGGACGTGGCAAAACATTGTGCAGCCTGTGTGCGATGCCAATACACAAACCCAGAGGGACTAAAGAAAGCCCCCTTGCTCCCCTTGCCCATCATTGACGTCCCATTTAAGCGGATCGGTATGGATCTGGTTGGTCCCCTGCCTCCCTCAGCCCGGGGACATAATTACATCCTGGTTATCGTTGATTATGTGAGTAGGTACCCGGAAGCTTTCCCCTTATGTAGCATGACCACTCCTACTGTCGCCCAAGCCATGATATCTTTGTTCTCCAGAGTAGGGTTCCCATCCGAGATACTCACCGATCAAGGGACCCCCTTCATGTCCCGTCTAATGGCACAGGTCTGCGAGATCCTGGGCATTAAGCAAATCCGAACCTCGGTCTACCACCCCCAAACAGACGGCCTTGTGGAACGTTATAATAAGACCATTAAACTTATGCTACGAAAGGTCATCTCAGAGACAGGAAGGGACTGGGACCAAAAGTTACCCCATGTCCTCTTTGCTATAAGAACCCACGAGCAGAGGTCCACAGGCTACTCCCCGTTCGAACTTCTGTTCGGAAGGAAGCCCAGGACGCTACTAGATATGGCGGCAGAGCAATGGGAGGGAGAGGATGAGGAGGGACAACCTTTGACGCGATATGCGGCTGATCTGAAATCAGCAGTGACCAGGATATGGGGTCTAGTGCATGACAACATGGAAAAAGCACAAAGCACACAAAAGGCTTACCATGATCGAAACAGCCAGCTGAGAGAATTTAAACCTGGGGAGAAAGTGCTTCTCCTACTCCCGTCCACGGAGAACAAGCTATTGACGCAATGGCAGGGCCCCTACGTTATTGACAAGAAAGTAACCCCAGTCACTTATAGCGTTCTGCTACCACTACGGGCTGGGGGTAAACAAATCTACCATGTGAATCTCCTGAAGAAATGGGAAGAACCCGCAGTGTCTACTGGGACAGGAACACCGGTACTTCTTGTGAGTACCGAAAAACCCCTTGACATTTCCACTGCAAACACTCAGGAAACCCAGACCGAAACGGTTCCGACCGGCAGCATCCTATCCCCAGCACAAAAAGCTCAGCTGTTTGCTCTGTTGGACAGTTTTCCTGGTCTTTTTTCTTCCACGCCCAGGTTGACAACCATGGTACAACATGATATCATATCCCTAGAGCAGACCATCATAAAACAAAAATCATACCGCATTTCAGCGGCGAGAAGAGAGGCAGTAGAAAAAGAGGTGACTGCCATGTTACAGGCCCACATTATAGAACCCTCCCAAAGCAATTGGTGCTCCCCGATCGTAATCGTGCCAAAACCAGACGGTAGTCTGCGCTTCTGTATCGACTTCCGTCAAGTAAACGGAATCACCAAGTTCGATTCCTATCCTATGCCCAGGATCGATGAACTGATCGAACGGCTAGGAAATGCTAAGTACATGTCAACCCTTGATCTTACCAAGGGGTATTGGCAAATACCCCTGACCCCACAGGCTAGAGAAAAGACGGCTTTTTCAACCCCCTCAGGACTGTACCAGTTTAGAGTACTCCCCTTCGGTCTGCACGGGGCCCCGGCGACGTTCCAACGGTTGATGGACCGCTTGCTGAGACCCAATACAAAATACGCCGCTGCTTACTTAGACGACATCGTCATCTTCAGCCCATCTTGGGGGGACCATCTGCAGCACTTGGCCGCCGTGTTTTCGGCCATCAAAGCGGCCGGCCTCACAATAAACCCCAAAAAATCTTTGTTGGTCACTGATTCCATCCAGTACTAAGGGTATACGATACAGGCAGGTCTGATCAAACCTCAAATGAGCAAAATAGAGGCCATCAAAGCACTCCGTGTTCCCAATACCAAACGTGACATACGCTCCTTCCTTGGGTTCATAGGATATTACCCGAGATTCATCCCGAACTTCTCCTCCCTGGCCAGCCCCCTAACCGATCTCCTGACAAAGACATACCCCTCCCGTATAACCACCTGGGACTCCAAACATGAACACAGCTTCCAGGCCCTGAAAGATGCCATCTGCACAGCCCCCGTGTTACACTGTCCTGACTTCCACAAACAGTTCATCCTCCAGACCGATGCTTCTAGTCTTGGGCTGGGTGCCGTGCTATATCAGCCTGACTCTACCGGTGACCTAAGGCCTCTTCTCTACATAAGCAGGAAATTGATCTCCCGGGAGACGCATTATTCCACCATAGAAAAAGAGTGCTTAGCGATTAAATGGGCCATTGAAGCACTGCAGTATTACCTATTGGGACGCTCATTTACTGTGCTCACGGATCATGCCCCGCTTACCTGGCTTGTACACAACAAAGACACTAACCCCGCATCCTCAGGTGGTTTTTAGCGTTGCAACCTTTTTCCTTTCAGACGATGCATATACCCGGAGCCCGTCAAGTGAGTGCGGATTACCTATCCAGACACCCGTCCACTGAATGGCCCCAACGTCCATTCCTGGGAAGGGAGATCTGTAAGGAGGACGGCATCGAGGTAGACCGGGAGGGGTCGGGGAACGAGCCGGTCCCTCTTGCACAACTGGAAATGAGTAGCGGTCTAGTGTCTGCCAGAGTGAGCGGGGAGGGGCCTCTGACGACAGCAAAGGAGAGGACCAAAAAGGCGAAGAGGCGGACATGAGGGTGTGCGACAACGGATGGAGGCGGACGGAGAAAGCGGAGGAGAACAGCGAGAAGGAAGAGGACGAAGACGGAGAGGAGCGGAAGAAACGGATCCAGAGGAGTGTGCTGTACACGGCGACCAAACCCGGTGGGCTACAGGAAGGAGAAGACGCCCCGGGTCCCTACGCCACGGTCCCGGAGACGGACCGTGGCTCAAGGCGAGTACCACTCAGGGGATTGTTTTGGTGGGGGTGGTGGGGAAGCACGGGAAGGTAGAACACTCGGGTGGAAGCCAACCAACATATCCCTCACGTCCCCTTTCCCACTACGGTAGCATTGGTGACGGTGGCACTACCAGGGTAAAACCCACAAGCACAGTATTGACCCCGGTCTGTTTTCTTTTCCTTCCCGCCCACCGAGAGAGAGGCAGAGAGAGAAAGAGAGACCCGAAAGACCCGGACCCAACCCAACCCTGACGACCCGGAGCAGAAACAGGGAGAGGAGTTCTCCCCTACGCCGTTTGTGTTGTTTTTCTTTCATTATCACGCCCAGAACACTGCATACTTACCCATTTACTGTCCATAAAGAAGCACACAATGAAAGCACGTGTCTCGCATTACGGCGTCCTGTGGTCCCTTACGCCCTCCAAGCAACCCTCATCCCTACAAACACAAATGTCTTTTTCATACCAAGCCAACTGCCCAAGTCAAGTGTCACCCTCTTTTAGACCGTGCATGGGGACTCGTCAGGGCTGTCCCCTTTCCCCACTTTTCTTTGCCCTGACAATGTAGCCACTAGGCCAGCAAATTTGTCAGATGTGTTAATCATGGTGAGTTCCACTGGCCGATGTGGTACATGTAACATAAGAGTGGAAGTGAGTATGGTCATAGATGAAAAGTAGCACAGCCACAAGTGTCCACCGAGTGCCATTGAGCATACATACATGGACCATATTTTAAACCATCACACACAATACGAACCTTCGGTATTCCTGTTGTGGATACCTCTTTCCAGCAGAAAATTATGAAGGCTCTATGTCTGTTTCTCATTTTGGAGATTCTGACATTACTTATTGTATCATTCAGGTAGGCATTGCCCCTGAATACATAACCCAACTCAGATAAGTGATCTTCGTTCGCCAACTTTCCCTATCCATTTTGTCTTCTGTCTACCTACCTCGCATGTTTCTCAACACTATATCTAGTCTTCAATTACCCATGCTTAACATCACCCAGTCCTGTCATTCAACAATCTCATCAGGCAAGGACCCACACCTCATTCCCATCAAGCATGTCCCCTGATCCACTCCAACTTTCCTCTCTCTCAAACAAGTTTGCACAAACTCACTAAGATACAATGGCTCTTACTAAACTAATGCATCTCCAAACAGCATTCCTAGTCCTTAACCACTTGTGATTTGGTCATCAATCTCTTCTGTTCCTTATCAACGTTCCCAGGTTAACGCTATCTTCTTTCATTCTCAATATATTGCTGTAGGAAGCTGGCTCTGTATCTACTATATCAAAGTAAGGTATAGTGTGCATAGAGTCCAGTGGAACCCCAAAGGTAGACAGGGGTAAAAGTATGTAGCACCTTACTCTCTATTTGTGGTAGTGTGAGTGAGCAGTAAGGCTTTATCAGAGGGTAGTGCTAAGCATTTATTGTACACACCCAGGCAGGAAATTAGGTCACACACTCAAAGACAGAACTCAGACAAATTTGTTTGTATAAAAATATTATTTAGGTATATTATTTCCTAGAACCAAGCCAGGCCTGGTACAGGTGAGTATCAGAATACTTTTCCAGCATATGCAAGTTAAATACAGTTTGAAATACAGTGAATCATTTACAGTAGCATTACTTTGTATTTGCAGAAAGTCAGAATTACTGTGCAATTACTTCTCTTACACAGCCAAGTATCTCTAGATACTAAGCTGGGACATTTCCTGAGGGAAAGAAAAATGGGAAATACGTTTTGTAATATCATTACTAGTTTGCAGGTTTGCTCACAATACATATTTTAGTCCTGAGTGAACAAAACTAAGGTTACGGGTCGGTAAGTAGGTTTCGGTCAGATGGACACTCGAGTCATACTACCAGCGGCACAGAGGTGGCTGGGTACAGAGTGTAGGGACCACATGTTAGCCAACGGGCTAAGCACGGTCATGGGCTTGGGGAATGTGGGCAAGCAGGCCACCAGGTTAGAGAACAAAAAGCTCCTGGGGTCTAAGTCAGCACGTGTGTCCAATGGACAACAAGATCTACACCACCAGTGGCGCAGCGGCAGCCGGGTGTAGGATGCAGTCTTAGCTGCAGCTGCATAGTCAGCCGGGGATCCCTCGGAGTTGGTTAGTGGCTGATGAGGTGAATAGAGACTTTGGGAGTCATCGTCCTGTGACTGCAAGCATTCGGGGATGTAGTCG
The DNA here is from genome assembly GCA_963921515.1 of Calotriton arnoldi. Taxonomy (NCBI): domain Eukaryota; kingdom Metazoa; phylum Chordata; class Amphibia; order Caudata; family Salamandridae; genus Calotriton; species Calotriton arnoldi. Next base: position 258,156 of record CAWUFW010004057.1, read on the forward strand.
GTTGAACAGTCGCGGTTGATTTCTTTGGACCGATTCAGTTACGGAGTCGGTCTGGGGTTTGCCTTCGGTGGCGGTTGGCTGCAGGTGTGATTTGGGAGCTAATTGAGGTTCAGCGGTCACTGGGATCCAGGCTAGGATTGCTGGGAGGACCTCCTGAGGGGGTTGAGTCACTGGGGTCGGGGTGCCAGGAGCGGAATGTTTGGTGACTCATGGACTGGGCCAGAGTCAGAGTCGGTTACCTTTGAGCAAGTCCAGTGCTCATGGGAGACAACATCCTTTTTAATCACAAAGGCAGGGCAAGTTCTCTGGGTTTTCGAGGACTGCTGGCTGCAGGACACACTGAGGTTCTGTTGGAGGAGTCTGAGATCAGGACAGGCCGGTAGGACTGGGGCCAAGTCAGTTGGTGTCATCCTCTTCTCCTCTTCACACGGCTGTTCAGTCCTTCTTCTTTTTGCTTCTTCTTTTCAGCTCTGGTCTGAGGAGACAATGTTCAGGGTTGCCCCTGAATACTAAATTTAGGGGTGTTAGAGGTAGGTACAGGTCAGGACCAATGAGTCCCTACCTTGGGGTGGGTACACCCACTTTTATGCTACCCTCCAGTGGGAGGGGAGCATAAGCCTCACTCTGGTTGGCTGGGTCCTCCCATCTGCAAGATGACGAGGACTGAGTGTTGTGCCTCCGCTCGCCTCCCCTACCTGAGGGGTGGGGTTGGCAAAGGTAGGCACACCTTTCCTCCTAACTTGGTTTTCCTGCCAATTCTCCCGCCCAAAGTGGCGGTCAGAACTGGTGGGGGCCAGTTTCTGGGAGCAGCAAATGGCTGGGGTAGCTCACAAAGGTGGTAGGCCTTTGAAGCTTCACTTTCGTGGACCCTGCCCATCCTGTTGGAGGAGGCTTGGCACCTCACCCCATGATGTGCATTGTTTCAAGACCCCAAGAGCAGCAGGCTCTCGACCCAGGGGTCCAGAAATATGTCTGGTGGTGGTAGCTGGCGAGCAGCCACTCAGCCAGGACACTAGAGTTAGGTTTTTTTTCAGGGGGCATCTCTAAGATGCCCTCTGAGTGCATTTTTCATTAAATCCCACACTGCCATCAGTGTGAGTTTAATGTGCTGAGGTGTTTGATACCAAACTTCCCAGTTTTCAGTAAAGCCATTATGGTGTTGTGGAGTTCGTAATGACAAACTCCCAGACCATATACTCTTTGTGTCATTGCTGCACTTACAATGTTTAAGAATTGACTTAGACATTGTAGGGGTACAGGGCTCCTGCACCTGTACCCTCACCACCGGTAGAGTGCACCCAGCTATAGGGGCGGCTTACCTATGCCAGGGCAGTGGATTGTAGGCATGGCCACGTCGACTCTTCACTTTGTTCTGCACCAAAACACGCAGCCTGCAATGACAATGTGTGTGTGTAAAGGTACAGGGCCTCTAAGTGTGGCACAATAAGTGCTGTAGCCCTTAGAGGCCTTCCCTGTTCACAGTGCCCTTGGTACCTATGGTACCTTTTACAACAAGGGACTTATATGAGGTCAAAGAGTTGCCAATTGGGTTTTACATCAGTACAGTTTAGGGAAAGAACATAAGCCCTGGGTACCTGGTTGGCAGGAACCCAGGGCACACTCAGTCAAAGTACATCAATATGTACAGTAGCGGCCCGTGGAGGGAGTGCCGTGGGGCAGTGAGGCAGTGAGGCGTTTCAGCGTGCGCAATGAAATTCGTTTTATTTATTTACATTACTCCGGTCGGCCGTGAGCCGGAGTTTACTACCCCCACCCTGCCCCTCCCCCGCCCTGCCTCACCGCCCCACGGCACTCCCTCCATGGGCCGCTACTGAATATGTAGGCAAAAGTGGGGGAAACCATGCAAAAAGAGGGCACTTTCCTACAATCGCCTTATCGTTTAGCCCTTTTGCTTCCTGTGGTTCATCTATTACGACTTTCAGTGGCCTACTCAAACTCAAAAAGTACACTAATTTCACTCTCGACCCAGGCACTATCATACCTCTTGAGCCACCTACACACCTTCTGAAAGAAATAGATGTTGCTTATCCCTCATCTGGTGACATTATTTCACCACCATTCCTTCCATTATTTCAATCACTTGCTATTTGCTAACTTTCTGTCCCTCACGTTCACTGCTTGCCTTTCAGCCAACCCATTTGCTTTTCATATCCTGCTACATCTCCAGTGACCTTACCCGCTCTGCAGCTCAACACAATCAGATAACTATTCCTGTGAGAACACTTATATGTCTATGTTTCATTAAACAGAGACCTACTATGGATCTAAAAGCCCCCTCTGTAACAGGACATACGTACAGTGAGAATGAAGACGGGGAACACAAAAGCAACATCAAATGTAAGAAAAGCACCACTAAGATGGCTTCACATTTCCTGGAAAAAGGCCATACAATCGAAGATATGACCTGGACAATAATCGAACAAGTGAAAAACGAGAGGTTCCTGTTTGAAAAGGAACAGCGCTGGGTGTTCCGTCTAAAGACACACGAGACAGGTCTCAACGATGAAATTCCCTGGGGTCAACTCTAACAGTGAACAAAGGGACCCTAGCAAGCACTAGACAACCTCTTTTTAACATCATCACCTCTCTCCGTAACTATCTGAAGGTATTTTAAACTAACACTCAGCACCGCATATTAAAGCGCTTGAGATAATCCCAGTATCGTATAAACATCTCAGCGCCAACATAACAAATACAAAACAAATAACCCTTAAATGAGCTGTATCACCATGCATGAGGAGGCATAATAAAGTTGTTCATATTCAAACATTACGCACCAGTACCGGCAATTATCACAAAATGATAATACAGGTACCGGTAAACTTCATATACGGCTACAAAGGGCCATCTCTTTTAGAATTTTTAAGCCCGGCTGGAAGCATGCACGATTTCACAGCACACTTGCGAGATGCCATAAGTGAGTGACCGTTCCAACACAGGAAGTGTATTAAACTCCTTAAAAGATTGACACATGCAGGGCGGCCATTTTAATGACGGTTCTCGTTCTAGCCTTCCGCGTCTTTTTTTACGCGCGCATTCATCCCTGAAGCACGTAAATAGAAGCTCCGAACGCTCAGACAACGTTCCACGGAGCCACGGAGAGGTATTACCCCGGTGAGCGTGCAGCCTTGATGACATGAGTAATGACTAGGCTGGCCTCAAAGCCACTATCCTTTTTACCCTAACAACCACGTACGTGGTCTAACCGCTTAAAAACCTTTTTCTTGTTCTCCCCACAGTGTCTGACTACAGGCGCCCTCCCCTCCCGTGCATAGCTCATGAGACTATAGTTATTCTTGAGTAATGTATGTCAAACTTGTGATTTCGCAAACAGCAACAACATAATGAGTGTGAGATAGATGTGCATGCTACATATCTTACGGCGACAACATAATGAGTGTGAGATAGATGTGCATGCTACATACCTTAAGACCACATTTTCCTAACAGAGTGTTTTCCTACAAGTTTGTGTGCAAGTGTGTGCGATTTTAAAGTGACTTTGTAAATATGTTAGAACACTTGCCTTGGGCAGCCCAGCACCCACTACCGAATATAAGTGTGGTGCACCTCAATTTTGGAGAAAAATATATCACGGTGGAATATCCCACCAAACTTCCTAATTATTCCACGTGATGGTGATGTGTTTACTACAGCAGATTCCGTTATTTTTGTGTTTTCTCTTTTACAGATTAGTAGTTTGGAAACAGATACCAAATAGGTATGGTTTTGCATGCATAATTGACCAGCAAGTACCGAAGCTTACATTGATAGGCACATAATATTTATTATTAATTTATGCTTGAGTGGACTAGGGATCTTTCATGGTCCTGACGAGAAAGCCAAGGGGATGGCTTTCGAAACATGTTGACCTAGGAGGTGATATCTCATTACAATATATCACCTCCATTCCCCTTTTTAGTGCTACCAGCTAGGGAAAGCAATAAATAATTTTTTCTACTAGCCAGGTAACTTTTAGCTAGCACCACTAATCCTTTTGACCCTACCACTCTCACACCTGCACCACACATAGGGGCATATTAACAAGGGCCTTATCTCCATTTTTTGGCTTTAAAAGCCAAAAAAGCGGAGATAATATTATCGCCCTATCTACAAGGGGATGCTAACATGTATTAGCGCATGTTAGCACCCGCTTTCCCGACGCTCGCTTTGCATCTCTAAGGAGATGCAAAGTGGGCGTCACTGGCAGTACTCCTGTAAATTATCACTGATGTGCACATCGCAATATTTACAAGGAGGCCCACGTATTTTAGCAGACGCTAGTTTTGGCGAAAACCGCGGTTTTCGCCAAAACTAACGTCTGCTAAAATGTTGACTTAGCCATACTTACCATTGGGGGTGGATTATGCTGGTACGACCACAGGGTCGTATCAGCAAGCGTTATCGCTGTTAATGGAACATCGCTGAAAACCAGCGATGTTCCATGGAAAACATTGCTATTGCTGGGATAATTATCGCCATTGCGCTATGCATTGTTAATACAGCGCTAGCATGGCGATAATTATCTGCGATAGCCGGCGATAAACATTTTCACGCTGAGGGCGGCCAGCGATAATTATCGCTGCCGCTTGATAATATGCCCCATAGTTTTTTCACAAAAAAAGTGCTCCCGCGTCTCCGTTGGTCGCAGCACGCCCCGTCCCGCAGCAGGGCGGGAAGAACCCGATGATGAAGCATGACACCGAATGAGCATTTGGTGTGTGAGGGTTATCAGAAAAACACATAGGGGTCGATTCCGATGTCGGCCGGAAGCGCACCTAACAGTATTCGTCCGGAAAAAATACCAGACGAACGCGTGTTTTCCGACCGACTCGAACACTCTACCGAACGAACAAGTACGATGCGCATAACAGCCCAGATTCCGAGCGAGCCGTACTTACCCATTCCAGCTCCTGTTCCTCACCCGAGCATGATCCGTAAACGCCGAATCGAGTCGCACTGAACCAAATACACAGCACCTTCCGGCCGGACTAGTACGATGCGTCTTCCGTACGCGCCGAACTCGTCGCTACGTCCGGCACGTTTGAGCATCCGGGAGAGCTGTACATAAGCTCCGATTCGCGCCACAAGACGATCCACGGCTACGAGACGAACAAGCCAGCGACGAGTACGAGTCGAAGCCACGAGAAACCCGAACGAGACGACCCAACCATGAATCCCATCGGGCAGGTCCTACCAATACTCTACATCTATTACCGGGACCGGTACGGACGCATACGGCGCAGACGGTAAGTCAAACACCCACAACACAAACAAACGACACGTACACGAAATATGTCACACACACATAGGGATGCACAAATGACGTACACTAGCAACAGCAGAACCATAGGGGCGGGATGGCCATCACCAATGCCATACACACCCATAGGGGGATGGATGCCTGCCACTACTACCATCCCCACCCATAGGGGGATGGATGCCTACCACTAACACCACCCCTACTCAGGGGGGGCTGGATGCCTGCCACTACTGCCATCCCCACCCATAGGGGGCTGGATGGCTGTCACTACTACCATCCCCACTCATGGGGGGCTGGATGCCTACCACTACTACCATCCCCACTCATGGGGGGCTGGATGCCTGTCACTACTGCCATCCCCACTCATGGGGGTCTGGATGCCTACCACTACTACCATCCCCACTCATGGGGGGCTGTATGCCTGTCACTACTGCCATCCCCACCCATAGGGGGCTGGATGGGTGTCACTACTACCATCCCCACTCAGGGTGGGCTGGATGCCTACCACTACTACCATCCCCACTCATGGGGGTCTGGATGCCTACCACTACTACCATCCCCACTCATGGGGGTCTGGATGCCTACCACTACTACCATCCCCACTCATGGGGGGCTGGATGCCTGTCACTTCTGCCATCCCCACTCATGGGGGGCTGGATGCCTACCACTACTACCATCCCCACTCATGGGGGTCTGGATGCCTGCCACTACTACCATCCCCACTCATGGGGGTCTGGATGCCTGTCACTACTGCCATCCCCACCCATAGGGGGCTGGATGGCTGTCACTACTACCATCCCCACTCAGGGTGGGCTGGATGCCTACCACTACTACCATCCCCACTCATGGGGGTCTGGATGCCTGCCACTACTACCATCCCCACTCATGGGGGTCTGGATGCCTGTCACTACTGCCATCCCCACCCATAGGGGGCTGGATGGCTGTCACTACTACCATCCCCACTCAGGGTGGGCTGGATGCCTACCACTACTACCATCCCCACTCATGGGGGATGGATGCCTGCCACTACTACCATCCCCACTCATGGGGGCAGGATGCCTACCACTACTACCATCCCCACTCATGGGGGTCTGGATGCCTGCCACTACTACCATCCCCACTCATGGGGGATGGATGCCTGCCACTACTACCATCCCCACTCATGGGGGGCTGGATCCCTACCACTACTACCATCCCCACTCATGGGGGTCTGGATGCCTGCCACTACTACCATCCCCACCCATAGGGGGATGGATGCCTACCACTAACACCACCCCTACTCAGGGTGGGCTGGATGCCTGCCACCACTGCCATCCCCACCCTTAGGGGGCTGGATGCCTGTCACTACAACCACCCCTACTCATAGGACGGGTAATGCATGACACAACTAGCATACTCCCACATAAGGACTGTCTGAAAATTACATCCCACCCCCAACACCATGACAAGCGTGTGTGGTCTGTGTCAAATGCATACAACACTGAACATGACATTGAACATACAATGTGACCCCCTAACACATGTGTCACACATAATTGTGTGTGTGGCCTACACAATGCAAGCAGACCATGACCACTGTGGCAATGTGGCCCAAAGCCCCATCACCACAGTGCCCAAAAGGTAAGTGTGTGCTCCATAGCTGAAGCACATTTTGAACAGTGTGGCAATGGGGCCCAAAGCCCCATCACCACAGTGCCCAAAGGGAAGTGTGTGCTCCATAGCTGAAGCACATTTTGAACAGTGTGGCAAGGGGGCCCAAAGCCCCATCACCACAGTGACCAAAAGGGAAGTGTGTGCTCCATAGCTGAAGCACATTTTGAACAGTGTGGCAATGTGGCCCAAAGCCCCATCACCACAGTGCCCAAAAGCTAAGTGTGTGCTCCTTAGCTGAAGCACATTTTGAACAGTGTGGCAATGGGGCCCAAAGCCCATCACCACAGTGCCCAAAAGGTAAGTGTAGTCCTGGTAAAAGCTGCAAAAACAAAACTGCAGGGATTATTCCTGGCCACACAACACCAAACACCACAGTGGCATTGTAGTGCTTGTGTCCCATAGCAACATAGATTGTGTGAGGCAAGCAGTGCAGTGCCAATGACACATCGCTCTGGCCATGTGCACACAAACATCAGCCATGGGGGCCCACATTGTCTACATTCACAAATAACACAATGACAGAAGTGAGCATCATAATGCAGACCCACATATCTGCACCAATGGACACACAAATGTAGATATCCTGTGGAGACTGTAGATATCAGGTGAACAAATACCATACCATGGCAGCAATGGGACATACTAACCATGATCAATGTGCTGACTGATGACCTAGCAGTCCCAGGGCCAGCAGGGGAAAGCCAACAAACAACATACAGCCAATGGCAAACTAAAGATATGCCAATGCAGTGGTGCAAATGCACAAACACAAACAGGCAGACTCACACTGCATATCAAACACAACAGGTGAGGGGGTTGTGTGCCAGTGTCCCCAGGCAAACACACAACACATGAGGAGGCTAGATTCACTAATACACAGATGTCAACACAGTCACATACAAAAGTAACTCATGGATTGGATTCCCTATGTGGGCAAACAGGCATTGTGAGATGAGAGGGAGCCCAAATTACACATGTCACACAAGCTTGTAGGAACAGCAACAAACACAGCAAGAGACAGAACCACCACAGCACTCCCCCAGGGACCCCACATTGTGGTGACACTAGCCTGCATGACAATCACACTGTGATGACAAAGGTAGATGTCATCCACACTGTGAACCACAGCCATGTGTCCTGAGCAACAAACTACCATCACACCTATACAAGCACAAAGCACTCAGCATGGCCTGCCAGCCAAGGACAATATGGAGGTAGTGCCCCAGCCGTGCAACAACTCACATTTGCACACACTCAACGCCACACACCTTGATGTCCACCAATGTGCAGCAGTGAAGCTCACATGGACTGCTGACATTGCACATGCACCCATGACAATCCCAGGGGTGGTGGGGGAAATAAGGTGCAGAAACCCATCACACATGGCCAGTCAACAAGACTTGTGAATGTCTGACACACTGCACAGTATGCCGTACATGGGCATGACGTGAAATCCACCCCAAACAATGGGATCCTGGCCATAGTCACACACCAATGAAGAAGCCAAGCTGACCCACAAAGGACACACATAGACAACTTCCAACACTGCAGCTCTGACCCTGAGGAGTGGCAGCAGTCACACACACAACGTGTCACAATCACTGAAAGCATACACAAACAGAAAATCACATTACTTGTGTAACCAACAAGTGCCAAGAGGAATCCTGACTGTGTCAGCCCACATCCCCAGCCCTGACAACAAAGACAACTAGGGATGACAACCTCATGAACATTAGTTTGCCATGCACCCACATCCCGGAGAAACCAGGTCCAAGATGCTGGATGAACACAGAACAACTCAGCAAGCATCACAAACAGGATCATCTGTAGGGACACAGCCTGTGTAGGAAAAGGAGAAGGGAACACGCACAGACATGCCTACACAACACACAACACGGGCACAGCCTATATCATGGAATCACGCACTGCCATGAGGGCACTCCACTCCTGTGGAAGGTCAGCTGTGCCAAACCTTGTCTGTGCACGACTCAAACATGTCAGCAGAACACTCGGTCAGTGAGTCAACAACTACAACACACTGAAGGCTCTGCTCATATCAGCCTGGGCACGGGAGTGTCACGTCAGTCATCTGCATACATCCAAGACACGTGTCAAGCAACTTGCACTGTGTACACAGATGAGTACTCCAAATTTGATGTGCTAAACTGCATGTCCATTGGAGACGGGCACACAGTCAGGGTACTAGGAACATTGGACAGTGGTAAGCCCACCAGATGTGCATCAGTGTAGGTCAAAGATGGTAATCTACAAATGCTAAACGTACATCCCTGTGTCAAATGCTGAACATTACACCCTCAGACTGCAGCAAAGGATGCTATAGATCCAGACTAGATTAGGACACATATCCCATGGACCACATGGAGTCCATCACAGCAAAACATCATTTACCTGATCTGAACACTATTACAACAGCAAATGCATGATTCTACACATCTACATCATGTACCTCCAAAGATTAACCACAAGTAAACAAAAAGAGGCTTTATTCAGCAAGTGTGCAACTCAAATCAAAAGTCCAAAATAAACTAAGGCCAATGGCCAGTCCAAATATACAGTCCCAACAGGGTGATGTGTGACAACTTGTCAACAATTGCTTGCCTGCACAGGTACGGACAGGGGACATCCCCCTTGGAGGGGCATACGAGGGGCAGGCCAGGCACCGCAGGGACAGGATCAGGGGATGCCAGAAGGAGGCAGTGAAGGGGAGGTGGGTGCAGGAGTGTCACCGGCAACTGCAGTGGAGGTGTCTGACTCAGGGGGCTGGCACCACCGCAGGGCTCAAGTCAGATTGTGTTGGTGCTGCAACCACTGCAGTGGGCTGGTCAGATGGAGTGGACTGGGTCCCCAATGCAGTGCCCGAGTCAGACGGGGTGGTTGTGGACTCCACCGCAGTGCATGACTCCAAGGTAGTGGAAGGGGGGCAGAAGAGTTGGGCAGGACAGAGGGGGGACACGGTCTCCACACCAGTGGCACAAACAGGCAGAGCGTCTGGTTTGGGGGTGGAAGAGCAAGTGGCAGGGGGGAGGGCCTAAGCAGTTTGGGGATGCGGTATCGGTGTGTGGGGAACCTGGGGCAGGGTGTGGCGGTGGAACCTGTGGAGTGGTGGCCTGGGGGATGGAGGTGAGAGACCGGGTGGTTGACTTGCAGGGCGGTGGCGGGGTCTTGCTCTTCTGGGACCGGGGGACTTGCGGGTGGGGGCTCACTCTGCCTGCGCCTGGGGAGGGTGTCCGGGGCGTAGGGGCACTCCCCTCTGTGTGGGTGGACTTCCTCTACCCCCGGTATGCTGGATCAGCGGGATTGGAGGGGAAGAGGCCGAGGTCACAGAGGAAGAGCTGCTTATCAGGTGGGGTTGCAGGTGAGGCAAGGGAAGGGGTCTTGGAGGGAGAGGATCTTGAGGATTGCGGAGTGACTGGTTGCCTGTGTGTGTGTCAGTTCCCCATCCCCTGTGTGTGTGGTATCAGTCCCATGAGGATGCTTGTGTGCACGTCTTGCCTTGGTTTTGGGTGTGTCTGTGCTGCTCGTGTCTGTGTGTCTGGGTGTTTGTGCAGGTGTGCATGTGCTTGGGACAGGTAGGGTGCCAGGAAGTGTGGATGGTGCAGAGGTAGGAGGGGCGAGGGACTATTGGAGGAGGGACACTGCTGCCATCAGGGAGGACTCCATGGACCTATTGCTCCTCTGTAGGGCAGACATACCCGTCGAGATGCCCTCCATGAACGACACCAGCTGTGTCAACAGAGTGGTGTGTGCATGGAGGACACTCAGCATTGCTGTCTGTCCTACATGGAGCTGCCGAAGCAGGTACACAGATTCCTCACTCAGGGCAGCAGGGGACACAGGGGCAGGGGGTGCGGTGCCTGGCACAAAGGAGACACGCTCCCGGACACGGGAGCCTCCACGGACCTCTGGAATGGGAGCCAATGGGAGGGCGGTGGTGGTGGTGGTGGTGGCGGGGCCAGACAGACTAGCTGGTGTTTTGTGGCTGCTGACACCCGCCTCCACAAGGGAGTCATCCTCCGAGCTGCTGTGGTCCTCAGCTGAAGTGGATTGTGCTGAGGACTCCTCGGTGTGGCTCCCCTCGCCCTCCGTGCCACTGGGTCCCTCCGACCACTCGTCGGCTGTTGACCCAGTCTGGCTCTGCCACTCCTCCTGGTCCGTGGAGCTGTCCCCTCCTGTGGCCGTGGATGTATCTGCAAACAATAGGGAAACAGACAAACATCAGACACCTGCACTGACCGCACACACCACAGTGATTACAGCACATTACAGAGTAAGACCTGGCATCCCCAGCTGAATATTGCCAAAAGTCCTCACACAGATTAGGAAAAGCCAATTGTCAGTCTGATGGTCAACCATGGAACAGATACCCCTCCTGCCCTTGCACCCATCTGTCTGGTGCCTGTCTGATGGTAATACCCCAGTGTGGACACATGCACCACCTACACAGTTGTTGGACATTGCTGAGAACACGGTGAAGTATGTGAACATGCCCACGTCACATCTCTTGCCACTGGGTCAGTGCAGGTGTCTGGATAAATGGACGGGCAGAGTCTAAATAGAAATGCATGAGATGCATACCAGCACCAGACACCATGAAGCACCCATGTCCGGATAGTCAATGCCACAATGGGGTGCATGTTGCACATGTCACTCCCCTGCAGGATCACTCTTAGGAAGTTGAAAGCCATGACACAGGCATGCTTGCAAAGTCATACATCGCTGTCTCCAGTCACATGGCCATGGCAGCCATCCAACAACAGTCTGCACTGTGTCACAATCCTAGGACATGGGGAAGGCAAGTAATGTAACTGACAAGTGCACATGTCCACCCCCCACTAACCACATCATCTGAACCCGTATTTGTCCACTGCACACCAATTGGACAAATGGGAGACATGAAACACAACTCTCTGAACCAGAGCACCTCAGTGTGCTGTGAATGATGAACATCTGCCTGAAAGTCACAGTCGCATATACCTGTCTGCACAGTCAAGTGATCAAACACCTATAAGTCACAGAAGTCTTGTCTCACATGGTCCAATAGCAGATGGCATGCTGACCCCTAACTGACAAACATCACAGGAGTCCCGACAACGTAGTCACAGCACAACGACACAGAGGCAGACACCTGAGGGAACATTTCACTGAGCACAACATGTCCGCTGATACACGGGAGTGGGAGTACAGAATGTATTGTATGCCCTGTAGTAGGCATGACTGTCCGGCTCCACCTGCAAGAGGGATGAGCCCTGGTCAGTAGGCAGGTGGCTAAGCATGTGTGACACACTTGACATACATACTCCTGAGGCCCAAACATTGTACCCACCCGCAGCATGGGGGTGTGCCAAATACCCCAGGGACATGTGGTGATTCTGATCTGCAAGTGGACCACATATCAAAGTTACACCCAGACTACATTGCACGACTCAGGCATTGTGTGAGCAATTGACCCACCCATGAAGGCCAACACAATGTCACGGGAACAAAAGCTGTCACCCACCTTGACCAAAGCAAAATGCAAGGACCCTGTACCCGAGTGACACGATTATCCTGAGCGTAAGGAGCACACCTGCGTATCAGATGAGGAGTGGGCATGTCACAATAGAGGGACATGGGTACTGGACAACAAGACTGATGTACTGGGGAAGTTTAACCAGGCCAGTGGAGGGCACATAGCATGTTAGACAGAGTTCACAGTGCAGTCTTTGACTCACCCCCTCCTTGCTGCTGTCTGGACTTCAGCTGCCCATCCAGGTCCGGGAAGACCACCGCCAGGATCCGGAGCATGTGGGGGGTCAGGGTCCGGTGTCCGCCCCTCCTGCGAGGAGGCGACAGCTTCAGCTGGACCCTCGCGATCCTCCGGGTCCAGCCACGAAGGTCCTGCCACCTCTTCTGGCAGTTGCGGATCTGGCGCTTATAGCCCCCCACGGATCTTACTGCCCGGACGATGGCCAGCCAGATCTCCTGCTTCTAGTGGGCATCAACCTGTGAGGATGACAAAGTGAAAAGGCCATTACTACACATGCAACATATCCGTGCGAATCACTGACAAAATCTCGAAAGACATATTATCGAGCTACAATTATATCGATACAAAATTATCGATAACATTAATATCGACATCATATACCTATTTAAAAAATTATAAATATATCGAGAATACAATATTGAAGTACATAAATATCTATTTCACTAATATCGCTAACATACTTATCGAAATTCAAAAATATCGACCTTCATTAAAATACATTAAATAGGTTAAAAAATTTGGTACACAAAAATATCGACAACACTAATATCGTAAAATTAAATATATCGACTATATAAAACTCTAATAAATACAAAATTAAACAACATATAAATAATTAATTTACTAAAAACACAACACTAAATTAATAAAGCACAATAACTATTTTACTAAATTTAAAAATAATTTAACACAGCAATAACATTACTAAAAATATATTTAAAATACTAAGGGGCACATTACGATGGTGGGCGGAAGCACCACCGCCGTGCTGGCGGATGCAAAAACCACCAGTTACCGCCGGCACGCAGCAGTCCACACGCCCGTCCAATTACGATGCGAAAAGTAGGCCAAACACCGCCGGCAAGCCAGCAACACCGTCCGCCATCAAAGTGCGCCCGTACATGTAGCGGCGCAGCCCAACTGACACACACCGTCCGACGAAACACGTCCCGCCCGGCGCATAAATTACGATGCCGCAAACAAACGGCTCCCACGGCCAAGAGATACCGTACGACAAACCGAAGCGGTAACACGGATGCCGAGCACGGACAAAGAAGAAGCGGCTCCCCGAGCATGAATCCAGCACTGCAGGCACTCCCCATGCTTCTGCTGATGCACCACCAAGGACGCAACGTACCGCGGAGACGCAGGTAGGCACACACACAACAAGTGCACGCAAACAGCGCACACAGTGCAAGGGCGGAAAAGCGGACAACCCCCACCAGCGCGTGTACACTACACATCCACCATCGCATCCACATATGACACACAGGCCAAATCGTAACATCGCAGAACACATGTGTACACACCACCTGGGACTAGGAACCAACCACCCCGTCACGGCCCCAAAGCGCCGATGACGCCGCCACACATGCGCACAACGCAGAGGCCAACCGCAGCGCCATGCATGCGTCGCACACAGACACAGGGACACAACCAAGCAGCACACACATCAGCCCCACCCCGAACGCACATGACACGTGACAGGCCGGCCACAGACATGTCCCCAACGCCCAATTCACGGACAACACCCAACGCCACACAACCGACGCACACATGTCAGTGAAGACACGCAACAGCAGGACACACCCCAGTGTAACAAACATGGCGTAGCACACAGCGGCGGCAACACCAACTAGGAGAAGCAGGGCTCCCTACGGGAAGAGGAACGCCAGTACCACACAGAAACACCCATACCACCCTGCACATATGAACAAGACATATAAAACGGAACACCAAAGAGCCCGGGGACCGACAACAGGTGGCCCAAGAATAACATTCACACACAAGGCCCAACGCAGAGCGGAAAGGTAGCCTGCCGCCCACACAAGGGAGAGCAGACAGCACTGAATGACCTTCCATTCCAACTCCGAAACCACAGCCCTACGACAGAAGCCGGTGAATACAGCCATTGTCCAAGAATAGACCAACACAGGCATGCCGAGGAGACCGACCACAGGGCAGATAGCGCATATCACAGAAGCACACAACGGACGGGGAAGAAAGAAGAAAACACTCCCCATGTCGGCCACATGCAAGTTAATTGGAAGGAGTCACACAGCACTGACCTTGAACTGTCTGAGAAGCATGTGGGAAGAGGGCCCGTGTCCTCCAAACAAGCCAACAGAACACAAGTCCTGTCTCCCTACGACTACACAGAGCTCACAGCAACCCCGGAGCGTGCACATTGCAGACTGCACACACAGCCGGAGCACGCCACCTCAACGAACCGCTGCGAAATGGCAACCGCAACACACCTACCCAACTACGCCGAACAGCTCAAGCTGTACAAAACCAACCTGTGCCATACATTGGGATGCGATCTCCTGTCCCTGCTGAACGTAAGTTACCGACTGACTTACCGCATCACATTGTTCAGCTGCGTCATGCCCGTCTTCTACTGTCGGAGGTGTCCCTACCAGCATCCCGTCGAGATATGCCTCTCCAACCCGGCATGTCTGAAGGCGGACCTGCTACCACTACTCCTCCCTCTGGACGCACACGACAGGGCCTGCTCTGCCTATGGGGGCATGGCGTATGTGGCCAACATCGCACCCGCACTGAAATGGGACCACTGTGCCTCCACACGACGGATCATCGAGAACAGCTACATCGAATGTCACCCAGCATGCCCCATCATGGTCCTCCAAGGGACAACTTACGAACAACACCTTGACAGCCACCATCCGCTACATTGGCTTGCAAACATGTACACCACCAATGACATGGAAGCCCTGCTGGACGGCATCGCATACCTGACAACCTGTAAATACGTCGGACCACAACGCAGGTTCCCCGAGTGACCTATGATGTCCAACCCCGCACCCATGCTTAGCTTCCGCACGGACTGGCCAGTCACCACCACAACAGCCATACCAAACGACCGGCAACTGTAACCACACCATCAACGACATCGCCATGACATCGGATATGACCGGGACATGCACACTGTTCCCCATCACATCCAGGAACACCGCATGCATCGTGGGAGGCAGTGGCATGGGCTCTGTGTATCGCACCCACATGGACGGAACTGCACGAACAACCAGGACACGACATGGATCCAGCGCACATGGACACACACACCGCTCAGTGGACATGAATAGGTCGCCTGGAGTCTGTGGGTGCTGCACCCCTCCCACCCCCGCCCCGGGAATCCCATACCAGGACCTTTGCATGGACGACAAGTGCATACAACAACAACACGACCCCAGTGACTGTGACATGCCCAGTAACCACCACAGTGCAACAACAAGTGGCATGCCGCTGCATGCACGCAAGCACATGCCCTGATGTCATCTCACATGCACGCGTGCATGAGGAACAACCGCAGCAAACCTGTCACATGGAACTGAGATGGACTGTGCCCATGATGCCAAGCGGTCTGGTAGGCGCACCTCAGCCCACCCTCTGTGGACAAGCTGGATCCTGTTGTGCGCCCGCCATGCCCCTTGACAAGGCACACACAGCCCCAGTCGACCAGGTGTAACCCCAACATAGTCAATCCGCACAGGCGATACAGGGCACGGGATGGCAGTGGAGCATGGTGTGTGAGAGGTCTCCTCGCGCTCCTCCTGGTCATATCACGCAGGCAATAGAACCTCAACGTCTAGCATGGCACAAGTCACATGGAAGTGTAGGGGGGACGCACCACAGCACGAGCAGCACTGACGTCACGGGAGGTGGCTCGCACCATCCCATCCATTGCCCATCATACCAACCACGCCACATGCCATTGCGACTAAGTGCAAGCGCGTGCGCCACCACCCCCGAGCCCTCCCCAGAGAGGCCAAAGAGTGAATGTGTGGGCCATCAGTCACAGACGGACGTGGCCTGGCCGCAAGGGCAGCCACAGCCAGTGGGTGTCGCAGGTGGCGGATCCGGAAGGCGAAGACTGTGATGCATAGTCCATGCAGGCCGGGTCTCCATTTGGGGCACCACGCAGGTGGACGGCGTCCCGCAACACATCATACCCTGAGACAGCCCACTCGTGCAACTGGACCCACACATACACTCCTTGCCCTCTCTGGTGCGAGCTTGGGGCTGCCTGTGCAAGCGCTAGCCTCGCAGGTGAGCATGCATATTGGGGGAGCGAGGGGAGGACATGAGGGCTGGGGCGAAGATGACTGTATCACTGTCAGTCAGTACAAGGGATGACCCAGATGTGGAAAGGAAGAGACGTGTCCCGTGTGTACTGCAACTAGTCGCCAATCCAACTACCCCCCATGTCCGGAATGTAAGCCCGCACCTAGGCCCGCCCATCCGCCACATCGAACATACCACCAGCACGACAACCTTCCCATTCGAAACACTGACTAGGGGTGGCGACCAGTGTACAATCATGTGTAGCCTACCCACGCGTACATGTGGGCCCTCCATGATCCATGTCACCTGCGGCAAAGTCATGACATGCGCAATGAGGGAAGTGAGGAGAGCTGTCCGCCCCACGCGCAGAAGGTGCATCAGCTCCACAGACCCAGCAGCGAGTCCAGCAGGGGTCACATGTGCAGGGGCAGCTGTGCCTGGTGTGAAGGCACATGCATATAGACAGCACATCGACCAATGTGTAGTCTGCCCACATCTACAGTCCATCATCATGCGGACATAGGAATTGAACACAGGGCAACACATCTTAGTTGGTGCACCCACCGTGACCAACAATGCGCAATCATCGACGTACCCGCCCTGTGCATGGCCCCCCACCCAACGGAGGCACATCCAGTGCCACCATCCCACACACACAAGCCTACCACGGAACATGCTGTGTCCAATGGTCAGTACAGAGTCAGCGCCCATCTGGTGGAACCTGAACAGGAGACACATGCACACACATGCCAGCTCCCACTATGTACGTCTGCCACCTGGCACGTGCAATGTAACCTCTCACCTGTGACGTGTGACTGCAAGCACACAGCCGTCTTGGCATGGGGCTGTCAATGTGGACACCTGTCAATGTTTCGGGAGGTGTGATCCGTACAGTGCTGTACATAGGGTGCAGTGCTGACACCTACTACTGTCTCATATCCCCTCGTGCCACAGGTCCCACTTGTTTTGGCCGCTCAGCCTGTGCCCACATCGTTGTCGTCATGTGCCATACTCATCCAGCCGCGGAAGCAGTTCCATGCTCAGCAGACATTCATGTTGCCGTGGCGTTGCCGCTTGACGGATATGCAGTCAGTCCCCATCAGCACGCCCGCAAGTCATTGGGGCCTAGATCCCCATGTGCATGCACATGGCAGTGGTTTGTATCACTAGCCATTGCCATTGTTGGGAGACCTGTGTAAGTGTATTGTGGCCGTGCCGTCCCAGCTTGACAGCTGGGCTGTGGCTCATGTGCTTGCTCAGTTATGTCAGTGATGTGTATGCGAAATTGCTATGTGTCGTGTTGCATTGACATGTGTCCTCTGCCATTGTCCCTAGGCGGAGACCGAACATTGACCGCCCATACCAATTGCTGGCGGACATGGACGATACAGAGGTTATTAGGAAGTTTCGGCTGGACAGGCCAACCCTGCATCGACTGTGTGCCATGTTAGAACCCCATCTCCATCCCCGCAGGGTGTATCCGACTGCTGTCACCCCCACGGCTAAGGTGATGGCCGCCATGCATTTCTTCGCCACTGGGTCATTCCAGCACACAGTGGGCATTGGAGGAGGGATGTCCCAGCCCATGTTCAGCAAGGTGCTGAGGGATGTACTGGCAGCCATGATGCTGTACCGGAACAGGTACATCCGCTTCCCCAGGGCTCGTGAATTGGCGGCAGTGAAGGGTGCATTCTATGCCCTTGACAGAATCCCACACGTCGTTGGAGCCATTGACTGCACACATGTCGGCCTTGTTCCACCACAGGCCACTGAGCACCTGTACCGCAACAGGAAGCACACGCACTCCCTGAATGTGCAAGTGGTGTGCCTTGCGGACATGGTGATCACCCACGTGTGTGCAAAGTTCCCAGGCTCGGCCCATGACGCACACATAATGCGCAACAGCATCTTGCCATGACTGATGTCCAATATGCAACAGGATCGTGCCTGTATTGTCGGTGAGTATGTGGAGTGGTGTAGCGTGCTGGCTGTGCGATGCTGTCCCCTGTCCAGTTGGATTAGCAACGGTTCTCTGTGTCCCTCACACCCAGGTGACTCTGCGTATCCGAATGGGGCATGGCTGCTCAGTCCATTGAGGAATCCTCGCACCCCAGCAGACGATCGCTACAATGAGGCACATGGGAGGACCAGACGTGTGGTCGAGCGTACCTTTGGCCTCCTCAAGTCCAGGTTCAGGTGCCTGGACCGCACCGGGGGTGCGCTGGCGTACTCCCCACAGAAGGTGTGCCGGATAGTGGTGGCGTGCTGCATGCTGCACAATCTGGCCATTCGGAAGCAGATCCCCCTCATCGTGGATGACGGAGATCAACCAGGGCCCCAGCCCGCAGACCAGGACAGCTCGAGTGAGGAGGACAGCGGAGAGGAGGAAGCTGGTAATGTGCGGCAGCAGCTCATCGCCCGCTACTTCACATGACGGTGAGTGTCCATGTACGACGGCTGATGTGGCTGTATCTGTGCAGGTGTGTGTTGGCTGTGTCAGGGTGGCCGTTTGTTCACTGCGTGCTGTGTGTCAACGCTCCATGGCCAGGGTAGTATGCCACTGTTGGTGGCTGTGGCATTGTGCCCTATTGCTCTGTGCGATGTGTGTACATTGCTTGTAGTTGTTGACATGTACTGTGTGATGGGTGTGTGACACACTCATTGAATGTGCTCCTGTTCTGTCTCCCACCCCTAGGTCCCTACAGGCCCTCCGGATTCAAATGCCATGCCACGCATCAGGTGCCTTTCCGCCCAAGGTGGCCGTTGTATTCCGTACAAATAAGACACAGGGCACAAACAGCAGTTAGTGAAAAAGGTGCATTTATTACAAACTGTGACATGTGATTGTGTGTAAGGTGATGACAAAAGTGGTGCGTGCAGTGACAATGAGCTGTCGGTCATGGCTGCGTGATGATCAGGGTGTACCCACTGGTTCTATGTCCATAGTCCAACACACACATGCCATCCAGATGGCTGTGTGGAGTGGGATCGTAGTCCAAGTCAATGCAGTGGCTGGTCAAGGAAGGCTGGCGGAAGGCTGGCTGGCTGCCTCACTTGCGTTTGGAGCGTGCGAAGTCCTCCCTGGAGATCTGTTTCCACTTCGGACGGCCCCTTCCACGTTTGCGAGGGGGTGCCTGCTTGCGACATGCTGGTGGTTGAGGTGTGATCACTGGCTGTGGACGCAGGGGAACTGGACACTGCTGCTCCACCCTGCGCCCCGGCAGGTGGTGGCGGAGGGGGAGCTGCTGTCCCTGGCTGTGACCTCAACGCCACCACCAGCTGTCCCATGAGGTCCACGATTTGGCCCATACGGGCGTCCATGGACCTCAGCACCCCCAGCACCTCACGCGTGTCTGAAGCAGACCGGACCCATTGTCCTTGGGCCTCTTCATAGGCCCCAAGGACTCTGGCCATGTGAGGCAGGGCATGGCTCCCAGGGGAGGCTGGCGTTTCCCTGACCCTGCTCCTCCTACCAGTCCTGCTGCCACCGGCCTGCCCACTAGCCACATTGCTCACCACGGTCCTCGCTGTGGCTCCCAGGGTGGATCCAGTCGTCCGGGCCACCACCTGCGCTGGGGCTGGTGCCAGCGAAGACGTGGCGGTGGTGGCGGCGGTGGTGGTCGGTGCGGCGATGGTGGCGGTTGCGGCAGTGGTAGTGGCCACAATGACCGTGGGTGTGGCCGCAACGACAGTGGCAGCAGGGGGCTGGGAATGTTCAGCAGCCCTGGATGATGGGTTGGTGGGTAGGAGGGGTCCTGGGGAGCGGCTGGGCCCTGCCACACCAGATGGGCCTGCTTGGTTGTCCGTGTCCGAAGAGGAGGACAGATCCTCCAGATCCGTGTGTCCTCGTTGGGGGCTTGTAGGCTGGCTGTGCTGGCTGCTGGCTCCATCCCCAGCATCCAGCAGTTCGTCACCTGTGGAGAGAATGAGATTTGTTATTGTGTTGCACCTGGCGAAGTATGTATTTGTCGACTGACATTGACAGTCCGTGCAATCTCGTACATGGGTTTCCCGGAGGCGTGTGTGTGGCTGTAGCATCTGTAGTTGTGTGTGCTTGGCAATGGGACTGTGTGCTGTGCACATGTGGCATGGGACGGATTGGCCATGCCGATGGGTGTGTTGCTGTGCCCCTACTTATTGTGACTCTGGTGTATGCGGGCTCTTGGCCCATCCTGGGTCTGGTTTGTACTTTGCTTTTGGTGTTCAGATGGAACGCTTAGGTACGCATATGGCAACATGGGGGCCATGCCCCAGATTCGCATTTGGGAGGGGATATGCTTTTGGGGTTCAAATGGAACGCTTAGGAACGCATATGGCAACATGGGGGCTATGCCCCAGATTCGCATTTGGGAGGGGATATGCTTTTGGGGTTCAAATGGAACGGTTAGGAACGCATATGGCAACATGGGGGCTATGCCCCAGATTCGCATTTGGGAGGGGATATGCTTTTGGGGTTCAAATGGAACGGTTAGGAACGCATATGGCAACATGGGGGCCATGCCCCAGATTCGCATTTGGGAGGGGATATGCTTTTGGGGTACATGCTGTGAGCCATGGGTGCCGAACGTGACATGTGTTGTGGCAGCATGACAGTGCATGGTTTGAGGTGTGTGCATGCTTGACATGGCCTGCATATTTGCTGTCTGTTGTGATTACTGGACATGGCATTGGACGCATCGTTATGAGTGAGTGATAGTTGTGTGCCAGCCAACGTATTGCAGTTGTCCCATCTCCTTGGTGTGCGTGCTGCCCTGTGCCATGTGCATCACTGCAGTGCTCGGGGGGTGTGGCCCATGTTGTGTGTTGTTGCTCACAGTGTGTAGTGCGCTTAATTGACTTCTGGCACATGGTTGGTCATGGGCATGTGTCTTAGCGTGACTGCTGTATGTGTGGCAGCTGTGCGGATGACATGCCTTTCATGAGACTGGGGCTGACGGATGGGATGGATGGTATGTTGTATGTGCATGGTGTGTCTGTGAGTTTGATGGGTTCAGTGGTGTTCGTGTGCATTTATGTTGTTCCGCTCTGTTGCGTCTAGTGTTGTTTGTCTTACATAGGCGTAGTTGTGGGGTGTGTTGTTGACAGGCAGTAGGGGCTACATGGACAGGACTTCAATGGTGTTTCGGTTGTGTGTGATGAGTTGCACAGTGGCTGCCGTGTGGGACTATATTCAGTGTGGCTTGTGCATGCAGATGTGGCTCCTTGGGTGTTGCTATGTCTGTGATGGGTCATGTGGGGTGTGAGTCTGTTGTTCATGTCCGTGTGCACATTGTTCACTTGTTCGTGACGGTGGGCGGTGCTGCGTGTTCGTCTGCTATGTGACATGTCCCATGTGTTGGTCGTGTTATGGTCCTCATGCCTCCAGTAATCCAGCCCTGTCCAGTTTCCCACCTGCAAGTTGTTCGTGCGTGCACTGTACTGGATGCCACATGGCTCTAAGCGGGGGTGCTCCATGTTGCAAGTCTGTGGGGGTGGGGGGTGTTGTGGGTCGTGGGGTGGCTGGACACCCACTGACACCGATTGCTGTGGACCGTGATGTCTGCCTTTCGGCTGTCGTTGTGCACTGCGGTGGCTAACACGTGGCTGTGGGGTGTGGGGGATGCTCCTCCTTGCTGTGCTGTGGGACTGGGGCCTGGTGTGTGTTGTACTTGGGCTGTCCACCGTCCCACCCACTGCACTTTGTGTTCCTGCCACTTACCTGTTACTTGTCGGTTAGTGCAGCTGTGGCGGACACATGGGTGTGGTGGGTGCTCGTTGTGGCGCTTCTGGCATATTTGGGGACCTGTTGGTGGTTACGTGGCTGGCTTAGTGTACACATGTCCCCACGCATCTTACAGTTGTTCGGTTTGGGCTGTGTGTGGTAGTGTCTGTTGCATGTGTGTGTGATGTGTTGTGTATTGTGTGCTGGACATGGGGGTGTTTGTCCCTGGGAGCTGTGGCATGGTGGTAGTGCATGTGAGTACATAGCGGTGTGCTGGTATACATTAGTTTGTACTTACCAGCCTCCACTCCCCTGCTAATCCGGCGAGGATCTCCGGATGTATTACGACTCGCACCTTCTCCTCCCACGCTTTGAAGGTCTTAAAGAGCGCGGGATTCCCTCCGCCAGTGACGGCAGCCAGCTCTCTGTTTTTGCCCTCCTTCTTCTTGACCAGGCTCTTTACGTCATTCCAACGTTTGTTAATCTCGACTCTGTTCCTGGGCAGGGTCCCAACTGCATTGACCTGGTCTACGATCCGGTTCCACATTCTGTTTCTGGTGGCTAGTGGTGTGTGCTGGACCATGTTCCCATAGATTTGTGGGTACACCTTGATGATCTCGTCGACCATGACCGTCAGCTCCATGGGCGTGAACTTGGGCATTCTTTGTGGTGCCATGGTGTTTGTGGTGCTGGTGCGGTGTGTGTTGTGTAATGTGCAGGGGGTTTGTGGTGCCGGTGTTTGGTGGTGGTCGTGGTGGTGGTGGTGGTGGTGGTGGTGGTGGTGTTTGGTGGTGGTGGTGGTGGTGGTGGTGGTTGTGATGTGTGCGTTTCTGTGGTGTGCTGCTGTCCTTGCTGTGTCACTGTGTCCTCTCCTCTCCTCTCTGGTTTGCAATGTAGCAAGGGGTTGTGGTCTGTGGGAGTGCTGCTTTTGTATTCACCTATGTGGGTGTGTCCTCATGGTCTGTTGTTTTCAGGTGTGTTGTGTCTGGGGTTCTGGCCTTTGTATTTTTTGTTTGTCCGGGGGTGTTTTCGGGATGTGTACTGTGCTTGTGTATTTGTGCGTGCCTTGCTGTGTGGACTTGTTGGCCATGTTGTGTGCTATTGGTTTTGTGTGCGGATGGTTTCTGTGCAGGTACGTTGGCGCCATGGCTTCTGCCGTGTCGATTCTCATCGGCGTTGTTTGCGCTGGCGGGCGGTATATTTGTGGTTTTTCCGCGCTCATGTCGGTGCGATCGTAATTTCACGTGCGGTGTGTCGGCCGTGAGGGCGGGCGGTTTTGTGTTGTCGTGCGTGTTTCCGTCCGTGGCGGGCGGTTTGACTCCGACTCGGACGAGGGCGGGCGGTATTTTGTGTGGTTTTTCCGCCGATGGCGGTTTTCGGTTTGTGTAATCGTAATGGCGTGGTCGGTGTTCAGGCGGTGTGTGCGGGCGGATTTTTGCCGCTTCCATGCCTGGCGGATTTATTTACGCCGGGTATCGTAATGGGCCCCTAATACATTAAACATTAATAATATAAAATATTACTATTATAATTCAATTATATAATATATAATACATAACAAAAGCTATTTAAAAATATATACTAATTTATAAATAACTTAATACCAATTAGCGTTTTCCTTATTTGGAAACTAACTACTAAATAATTTTAAAAAAATACAAATTAACCAATAGAAAAACTGCAAATTCAAACTAACCAATAAAATCGAAATTACAACATCCAACACACTATTTAAACAGTTAAACTTCATTTCTACTCCACACCCAAAAGAAAGAAAACTAAAGAAGGAGAAACTCTACAGGAATTCAACTACAGATATAAGAAGATCAACATATACCAAATAATTAACTCTATCAAAAGTAAGTAAACTAAATTAAAAATATATAATACTAAAAGTAAAAACCGTAATTAATAATATACATAACCTATTAATTAATGAATGTCTTCTTTCTATTTTATATTACCACTACAGGAAACTCTACAGGAAACTAACAAACTACAGAAAACACCAAAATAAATATACACGTAACAAAGTAAGTATTTACCAACAAATTTTAAACAAATTTATTAAACAACAACAGAAAGTCAAAATCAATTCCAAATCCCTACACACACCGTATAAAAAATTATAGAAACAAATAATAAAACAAATGTATTTTTTTTTCCAGACAAACAAAATACAGAAAGAACATTCCACAACTAACCAAGAAAAGTCATCAAACTAAAATACATAAAGACCAACTTTGTAAGTATATTGTAAACAAATGCTTTTTTACTTAAATTGAAATACATAGAACAACATAGTTAATAACAATAATATATATTTTTCATAGATAAACATACATCAAAATGACTGAAGGAGCTGAATTTATAACAAGCCAGAAAGGAAAAATGTTACTATGCTATATGGGATACACTTACACACAAGAAAAACAATTTGGATTAAAAGTGAACTGGAAATGCTGTAAATACTACTCTGATAAATGTTATGGGCGTGCTACAACTAGGGAAACAACAGTACTGTATACTAGAGAACATAACCACCCACCAAACATAACAGAAATAGAAGTCAGATCTGCATTAGAAACAATAAAGGAAGCTAGTACAAGTTCTCAAAAACCTACAAGTGTAATTTTAAAAGAACAGCTTCCCAAAATTCCTAAAACTGCTACTACACAAATGCCATCTGTAGCTTCACTAAAGAGAACTATAGCACGTACTAAAAAAATTACTACTACCTCCACCCCAATTCCTAAAACATACAGTGAAGTTATTATAAGTCCTAAACAAAGTATCACTTTAACCAAAGAACCATTTGTCATTTTTGATAATAAAAGCAATGACAAAAGATTAATAATTTTTGGAACTGCAACTAATCTATTAAAACTACAAGAATGTCAATACTGGATGATGGATGGTACTTTTACTATATGTCCCAAACCCTTTTTCCAACTGTACACAATACATGGGCTACATCACAATTGCAATATACCATTAATTTACGCATTATTACCAAACAAACAGAACTCCACATACATGGAACTATTAAATACAATAAAACAAAAAACGAATGACTTTTCTCCACAAAAAATAATCCTAGATTTTGAACAGTCAATGATTAATACTATATTAAAAACACACCCCCATACCTGCATCCAAGGCTGTTTCTATCATTTTAATCAGTGCTTATGGAGACACATGCAAAAATCTGCACTAAGCATAGAATATGCAACTAACTCTTCTTTTGCAAATCAAATAAAAAAATTAACAGCCCTAGTTTATGTACCTGATACAGACGTCACAGAACATTACAACATCTTAAAAGACAGCGCCTTCTACAAAGAAAATGAAGCAAAACTAAGTCCACTATTAGACTATTTTGAAGATACATGGGTCGGGAGACTACACAGATCTGGCCACAGAAGAAACCCTAAAATCTTAATACCCTGGTGGAACGTATACAGAAGCACATTAAATGGGGAATCCAAAACTAATAACGCAGTTGAAGGATGGCATAATGCCTTTCTTCAATCAACAGGCAGAACAAAACCAACACTAGAAAAATTTATATCATGCCTACAAAAAGAACAGAGTTATCAAGAGTTCCGAATGGAACAATCCATAACTCAATTAACTCCAAAAACATCAAAACAAACTAAACAAATGCATAAATATCTAGAACAACAAGTAAAATTGTATCCTAGTACAAAAGGCCTGGAATACCTAAACATAATATCCAAAACTCTTCTTTAAAACATTAATACAAATAAATGACAAATTACTCATCTATCAAACATACCATAAAAGTAAAATTTATTTATTCTATCACAAAAATAATTACTGTGTGTAACATATATTTAGATTTTAAAAATATATATTAACACACATTAATAATATTTGGAATAAAATAAAATACAACAATAATAATAAACATTACCCACCCACAATAAATAATAATAAATAAACTTACCAGTTTTTGCCCAAATGCTATAAATTCCATTTTCCACTAACACAATAGAAAGATTAAAAATACAGTTTCCCCAAAAAATGAAAAAATACAACTGTAGGAAAAATAATAATCCATGTAGCAAATGTCCATAGGAAAACCATAAAAACCCGAAAATGTATAAAATAGTCAAAAACGCTCCAGGAAAACCAAAAATTTAAACAAGTGTTACAAATATATTAGTCAATAAAACTAACAAACACTTGTTTAAAAAAAAAACCGACTCCTTCCGATACGAAGAACTCCTGAAAAGAAAATAGTGTAAAAACTAAGGGGCCCATTACGATACCCGGCGTAAATAAAGCCGCCAGGCATGGAAGCGGCAAAAATCCGCCCGCACACACCGCCTGAACACCGACCACGCCATTACGATTACACAAACCGAATACCGCCATCGGCGGAAAAAGCACACAAAATACCGCCCGCCAACGTCCGAGTCGGGAGTCAAACCGCCCGCCACGGACGGAAACACGCACGACAACACAAAACCGCCCGCCCTCACGGCCGACACACCGCACGTGAAATTACGATCGCACCGACATGAGCGCGGAAAACCACAAATATACCGCCCGCCAGCGCAAACAACGCCGATGAGAATCGACACGGCAGAAGCCATGGCGCCAACGTACCTGCACAGAAACCATCCGCACACAAAACCAATAGCACACAACATGGCCAACAAGTCCACACAGCAAGGCACGCACAAATACACAAGCACAGTACACATCCCGAAAACACCCCCCGGACAAACAAAAAATACAAAGGCCAGAACCCCAGACACAACACACCTGAAAACAACAGACCATTAGGACACACCCACATAGGTGAGTACAAAAGCAGCACTCCCACAGACCACAACCCCTTGCTACATTGCAAACCAGAGAGGAGAGGAGAGGACACAGTGACACAGCAAGGACAGCAGCACACCACAGAAACGCACACATCACTACCACCACCACCACCACCACCACCAAACACCACCACCACCACCACCACCACCACCACCAAACACCGGCACCACAAACCCCTGCACATTACACAACACACACCGCACCAGCACCACAAACATCATGGCACCACAAAGAATGCCCAAGTTCACGCCCATGGAGCTGACGGTCATGGTCGACGAGATCATCAAGGTGTACCCACAAATCTATGGGAACATGGTCCAGCACACACCACTAGCCACCAGAAACAGAATGTGGAACCGGATCGTAGACCAGGTCAATGCAGTCGGGACCCTGCCCAGGAACAGAGTCGAGATTAACAAACGTTGGAATGACGTAAAGAGCCTGGTCAAGAAGAAGGAGGGCAAAAACAGAGAGCTGGCTGCCGTCACTGGCGGAGGGAATCCCGCGCTCTTTAAGACCTTCAAAGCGTGGGAGGAGAAGGTGCGAGTCGTAATACATCCGGAGATCCTCGCCGGATTAGCAGGGGGAGTGGAGGCTGGTAAGTACAAACTAATGTATACCAGCACACCGCTATGTACTCACATGCACTACCACCATGCCACAGCTCCCAGGGACAAACACCCCCATGTCCAGCACACAATACACAACACATCACACACACATGCAACAGACACTACCACACACAGCCCAAACCGAACAACTGTAAAATGCGTGGGGACATGTGTACACTAAGCCAGCCACGTAACCACCAACAGGTCCACAAATATGCCAGAAGCGCCACAACGAGCACCCACCACACCCATGTGTCCGCCACAGCTGCACTAACCGACAAGTAACAGGTAAGTGGCAGGAACACAAAGTGCAGTGGGTGGGAGGGTGGACAGCCCAAGTACAACACAAACCAGGCCCCAGTCCCACAGCACAGCAAGGAGGAGCATCCCCCACAGCCACGTGTCAGCCACCGCAGTGCACAACGACAGCCGAAAGGCAGACATCACGGTCCACAGCAATCGGCGTCAGTGGGTGTCCAGCCACCCCCACGACCCACAACACCCCCCCACCCCCACAGACCTGCAACATGGAGCACCCCCGCTTAGAACCATGTGGCATCCAGTACAGTGCACGCCCGAACAACCTGCAGGTGGGAAACTGGACAGGGCTGGATTACTGGAGGCATGAGGGCCGTAACACGACCAACACATGGGACATGTCACGTAGCAGATGAACACGCAGCACCGCCCACCGTCACGAACAAGTGAACAATGTGCACACGGACATGAACAACAGACTCACACCCCACATGACCCATCACAAACACAGCAACACCCAAGGAGCCACGTCTGCATGCACAAGCCACACTGAACATAGTACCACACGGCAGCCACTGTGCAACCCATCACACACAACCGAAACACCATTGAAGTCCAGTCCATGTAGCCCCTACTGCCTGTCAACCACACACCCCACAACTACGCCTATGTAAGACAAACAACACTAGACGCAACAGAGCGGAACTACATAAATGCACACGAACACCACTGAACCCATCAAACACACAGACACACCATGAACATACAACATACCATCCATCCCATCCGTCAGCCCCAGTCTCATGAAAGGCATGTCATCCGCACAGCTGCCACATATACAGCAGTCACGCTAAGACACATGCCCATGACCAACCATGTGCCAGAAGTCAATGAAGCGCACGACACACTGTGAGCAACAACACACAACATGGGCCCCCCGAGCACTGCAGTGATGCACATGGCACAGGGCAGCACGCACACCAAGGAGATGGGACAACTGCAATACGTTGGCTGGCACACAACCAACACTCACTCATAACGATGCGTCCAATGCCATGTCCAGTAATCACAACAGACAGCAAATATGCAGGCCATGTCAAGCATGCACACACCTCAAACCATGCACTGTCATGCTGCCACAACACATGTCACGCTCGGCACCCATGGCTTACAGCATGTACCCCAAAAGCATATCCCCTCCCAAATGTGAATCTGGGGCATGGCCCCCATGTTGCCATATGGGTGCCTAAGCTGTTCCATATGAACCCCAAAAGCAAAGTACAAACCAGACCCAGGATGGGCCAGGAGCCCGCATACACCAGAGTCACAATGAGTAGGGGCACAGCAACACACCCATCGGCATGGCCAATCCGTCCCATGCCACATGTGCACAGCACACAGTCCCATTGCCTAGCACACACAACTACAGATGCCACAGCCACACACTCGCCTCCGGGAAACCCATGTACGAGATTGCACGAACTGCCAATGTCAGACGACAAATACATACTTTGCCAGGTGCAACACAATAACAAATCTCATTCTCTCCACAGGTGACGAACTGCCGGATGCTGGGGATGGAGACAGCAGCCAGCACAGCCAGCCCACAAGCCCCCAACGAGGACACACGGATCTGGAGGATCTGTCCTCCTCTTCGGACACGGACCACCAAGCAGGCCCATCTGGTGTGGCAGGGCCCAGCCGCTCCCCAGGACCCTCCTACCCACCAACCCATCATCCAGGGATGCTGAACAGTCCCAGCCCCCTGCTGCCACTGTCGTTGCGGCCACACCCACGGTCATTGCGGCCACTACCACTGCCGCAACCGCCACCATCGCCGCACCGACCACCACCGCCACCACCACCACCACGTCTTCGCTGGCACCAGCCCCAGCGCAGGTGGTGGCCCGGCCGACTGGATCCACCCTGGGAGCCACAGCGAGGACCGTGGTGAGCAATGTGGCTAGTGGGCAGGCCGGTGGCAGCAGGACTGGTAGGAGGAGCAGGGTCAGGGAAACGCCAGCCTCCCCTGGGAGCCATGCCCTGCCTCAAATGGCCAGAGTCCTTGGGGCCTAAGAGGAGGCCCAAGAACAATGGGTCAGGTCTGCTACAGACACGCGGGAGGTGCTGGGGGTGCTGAGGTCCATGGACGCCCATATGGGCCAATTCGTGTCCCGTATGGACCAACTCGTGGACCTCATGGGCCAGCTGGTGGTGGCGGTGGGGTCACAGGCAAGGCCAGCAACACCACCTCCGCCACCACCTGCTAGGGCGCAGGGTCGGGCAGCAGTGTCCACTTCCCTGCGTCCACAGCCAGTGAGCACACCTCACCCACCACCAGCAGGTCGCCACCACAAACCCCCTCCCAAACGTGGAAGGGGCCGTCCGAAGAGGAAACAGATCTCCCGGGAGGACTTCGCACGCTCCAGTCGCAAGTGAGGCAGCCAGCCAGCCTTCCGCCAGCCTTCCTTGACCAGCCACTGCATTGACTTGCTCTACGATCCCACTCCACACAGCCAGCTGGATGGCATGTGTGTGTTGGACTATGGACATAGAACCAGTGGGTACACCCTGAGCTTCACGCAGCCATGACCAACAGCTCATTGTCACTGCACGCACCACTTTTGTCATCACCTTACACACAATCACATGTCACAGTTTGGAATAAATGCACCTTTTTCACTAACTGCTGTTTGTGCCCTGTGTTTTATTTGTACGGAATACAACGGCCACCTTGGGCGGAAAGGCACCTGCTGCGTGGCATGGCAATGGAATCCGGAGGGCCTGTAGGGACCTAGGGGTGGGAGACAGAACAGGAGCACATTCAATGAGTGTGTCACACACCCATCACACAGTACATGTCAACAACTACAAGCAATGTACACACATCGCACAGAGCAATAGGGCACAATGCCACAGTCACCAACAGTGGCATACTACCCTGGCCATGGAGCGTTGACACACTGCACGCAGTGAACATACGGCCACCCTGACACAGCACACACACACCTGCACAGATACAGACACATCATCCGTCGTACATGGACACTCACCGTCAAGTGAAGTAGCGGGCGATGAGCTGCTGGCGCACATTCCCAGCTTCCTCCTCTCCGCTGTCCACCTCACTCGAGCTGTCCTGGTCTGCGGGCTGGGGCCCTGGTTGATCTCCGTCATCCACAATGAGGGGGATCTGCTTCCGAATGGCCAGATTGTGCAGCATGCAGCACACCACCACTATCTGGCACACCTTCTGTGGGGAGTACGCCAGTGCACCTCGGTGCGGTCCAGGCACCTGAACCTGGACTTGAGGAGGCCAAAGGTACGCTCGACCACACGTCTGGTCCTCCCATGTGCCTCATTGTATCGATCGTCTGCTGGGGTGCGAGGATTCCTCAATGGACTGAGCAGCCATGCCCCATTCGGATACGCAGAGTCACCTGGGTGTGAGGGACACAGAGAACCGTTGCTAATCCAACTGGACAGGGGACAGCATCGCACAGCCAGCACGCTACACCACTCCACATACTCACCGACAATACAGGCACGATCCTGTTGCATATTGGACATCAGTCGTGGCAAGATGCTGTTGCGCATTATGTGTGCGTCATGGGCCGAGCCTGGAAACTTGGCACACACGTGGGTGATCACCATGTCCGCAAGGCACACCACTTGCACATTCAGGGAGTGCGTGTGCTTCCTGTTGCGGTACAGGTGCTCAGTGGCCTGTGGTGGAACAAGGCCAACATGTGTGCAGTCAATGGCTCCCACGACGTGTGGGATTCTGCCAAGGGCATAGAATGCACCCTTCACTGCCGCCAATTCACGAGCCCTGGGGAATCTGATGTACCTGTTTCGGCACAGCATCATGGCTGCCAGTACATCCCTCAGCACCTTGCTGAACATGGGCTGGGACATCCTCCTCCACTGCCCACTGTGTGCTGGAATGACCCAGTGGCGAAGAAATGCATGGCGGCCATCACCTTAGCCGTGGGGGTGACAGCAGTCGGATACACCCTGCGGGGACGGAGATGGGGCTCTAACATGGCACACAGTCGATGCAGGGTTGGCCTGTCCAGCCGAAACTTCCTGATAACCTCTGTATCGTCCATGTCCGCCAGCAATTGGTATGGGCGGTCAATGTTCGGTCTCCGCCTGGGGTAAATGGCAGAGGACACATGTCAAAGCAACACGGCACATAGCAATTTCGCATACACATCACTGACATGACTGAGCAAGCACATGAGCCACAGCCCAGCTGTCAAGCTGGGACGGCACGGCCACAATACACTTACACAGGTCTCCCAACAATGGCAATGGCAAGTGAGACATACCACTGCCATGTGCATGCACATGGGGATCTAGGCCCCAATGACTTGCGGGGCGTGCTGATGGGGACTGACTGCATATTCGTCAAGCGGCAACGCCACGGCAACATGAGTGTCTGCTGAGCATGGAACTGCTTCCGAGGCTGGATGAGTATGGCACACGACGACGACGATGTGGGCACGGGCTGAGCGGCCAATACAAGTGGGACCTGTGGCACAAGGGGATATGAGACAGTAGTAGGTGTCAGCACTGCACCCTATGTACAGCACTGTACGGATCACAGCTCCCGAAACATTGACTGGTGTCCACATTGACAGCCCCATGCCAAGACAGCTGTGTGCTTGCAGTCACACGTCACAGGTGAGAGGTTACATTGCACGTGCCAGGTGGCAGACGTACATAGTGGGAGCTGGCATGTGTGTGCATGTGTCTCCTGTTCAGGATCCACCAGATGGGCGCTGACTCTGTACTGACCATTGGACACAGCATGTTACGTGGAAGGCTTGTGTGTGTGGGATGGTGGCACTGGATGTGCCTCCGTTGGGTGGGGGCCATGCACAGGGCGGGTACGTCGATGATTGCGCATTGTTGGTCACGGTGGGTGCACCAACTAAGATGTGTTGCCCTGTGTTCAATTCCTATGTCCGCATGATGATGGACTGTGGATGTGGGCAGACTACACATTGGTCGATGTGCTGTATATATGCATGTGCCTTCACACCAGGCACAGCTGCCCCTGCACATGTGACCCCTGCTGGACTCGCTGCTGGGTCTGTGGAGCTGATGCACCTTCTGCGCGTGGGGCGGACAGCTCTCCTCACTTCCCTCATTGCGCATGTCATGTCTTTGCCGCAGGTGACATGGATCATGGAGGGCCCACATGTACGCGTGGGTAGGCTACACATGATTGTTCACTGGTCGCCACCCCCAGTCAGTGTTTCGAATGGGAAGGTTGTCGTGCTGGTGGTATGTTCGATGTGGCGGATGGGCGGGCCTAGGTGCGGGCTTACATTCCGGACATGGGGGTAGTTGGATTGGCGACTAGTTGCAGTACACACGGGACACGTCTCTTCCTTTCCACATCTGGGTCATCCCTTGTACTAACTGACAGTGATACAGTCATCTTCGCCCCAGCCCTCATGTCCTCCCCTCGCCCCCCAATATGCATGCTCACCTGCGAGGCTAGCGCTTGCACAGGCAGCCCCAAGCTCGCACCAGAGAGGGCAAGGAGTGTATGTGTGGGTCCAGTTGCACGAGTGGGCTGTCTCAGGGTATGATGTGTGGCGGGACGCCGTCCACCTGCGTGGTGCCCCAAATGGAGACCCGGCCTGCATGGACTATGCATCACAGTCTTCGCCTTCCGGATCCGCCACCTGCGACACCCAGTGGCTGTGGCTGCCCTTGCGGCCAGGCCGCGTCCGTCTGTGGCTGATGGCCCACACATTCACTCTTTGGCCTCTCTGGGGAGGGCTCAGGGGTGGTGGCGCAGCGCTTGCACTTAGTCGCAATGGCATGTGGCGTGGTTGGTATGATGGGCAATGGATGGGATGGTGCGAGCCACCTCCCGTGACATCAGTGCTGCTCGTGCTGTGGTGCGTCCCCCTACACTTCCATTTGACTTTTTGCCATGCTGGACGTTGAGGTTCTATTGCCTGCGTGATATGACCAGGAGGAGCGCGAGGAGACCTCTCACACACCATGCTCCACTGCCATCCCGTGCCCTGTATCGCCTGTGCGGATTGACTATGTTGGGGTTACACCTGGTCGACTGGGGCTGTGTGTGCCTTGTCAAGGGGCATGGCGGGCGCACAACAGGATCCAGCTTGTCCACAGAGGGTGGGCTGAGGTGCGCCTGGTACCGCTTTGTACGTGTGCCCGGCTGCTGTGCACACACGTGTTCACTCCCCCGACAGGTGTCCTCTCACAATGCCCAGGGAAGCGGTGGTGTACTGTTCATGACCCCTCCCAACACGGCGTGCTCCAACTTGGCATGTGCGCATCTACCCGTCGCACCCACCCACCTGAGCACTGCGTCCATACGACTTCACACGACACATGTGTGTCTTCCACAGTAGTGCTACTCATTTGCGTTGACATCCAATACCAGTGGACTACATGGTCATGTCACGACCGCCGTGTACTTCACATACTCTCATCCTCTCTCATTCGTACTTGTGAAATGAGTCAGCGGAGACAGTTTTGGTTTCAAACATTATATTGAGTCTTCTGTCCTCTGTGATGCAGTATAGTGGACACTACTGGCAGCGGAATACATGTTGAGGATATACTGAGCATGATTACAAATTGGATAGGGTGTGGGGTTACATGTGATTGGCTGTTGCATGTGGGATGTGGGCTTCAGAGTTACATCTGCTTGGCCAAGGCTGTGCTAATGTACATTTACGTATAGCTGCGGAGCTGCGGACTTTGACACAGACGGTATACATGTAGCCTACCAGACCGCTCGGCATCATGGGCACAGTCCATCTCAGTTCCATGTGACAGGTTTGCTGCGGTTGTTCCTCATGCACGCGTGCATGTGAGATGACATCAGGGCATGTGCTTGCGTGCATGCAGCGGCGTGCCACTTGTTGTTGCACTGTGGTGGTTACTGGACATGTCACAGTCACTGGGGTCGTGTTGTTGTTGTATGCACTTGTCGTCCATGCAAAGGTCCTGGTATGGGATTCCCGGGGCGGGGGTGGGAGGGGTGCAGCACCCACAGACTCCAGGCGACCTATTCATGTCCACTGAGCGGTGTGTGTGTCCATGTGCGCTGGATCCATGTCGTGTCCTGGTTGTTCGTGCAGTTCCGTCCATGTGGGTGCGATACACAGAGCCCATGCCACTGCCTCCCACGATGCATGCGGTGTTCCTGGATGTGATGGGGAACAGTGTGCATGTCCCGGTCATATCCGATGTCATGGCGATGTCGTTGATGGTGTGGTTACAGTTGCCGGTCGTTTGGTATGGCTGTTGTGGTGGTGACTGGCCAGTCCGTGCGGAAGCTGAGCATGGGTGCGGGGTTGGACTTCATAGGTCACTCGGGGAACCTGCGTTGTGGTCCGACGTATTTACAGGTTGTCAGGTATGCGATGCCGTCCAGCAGGGCTTCCATGTCATTGGTGGTGTACATGTTTGCCAGCCAATGAAGCGGATGGTGGCTCTCAAGGTGTTGTTCGTAAGTTGTCCCTTGGAGGACCATGATGGGGCATGCTGGGTGACATTCGATGTAGCTGTTCTCGATGATCCGTCGTGGTGGAGGCACAGTGGTCCCATTTCAGTGCGGGTGCGATGTTGGCCACATACGCCATGCCCCCATAGGCAGAGCAGGCCCTGTCGTGTGCGTCCAGAGGGAGGAGTAGTGGTAGCAGGTCCGCCTTCAGACATGCCGGGTTGGAGAGGCATATCTCGACGGGATGCTGGTAGGGACACCTCCGACAGTAGAAGACGGGCATGACGCAGCTGAACAATGTGATGCGGTAAGTCAGTCGGTAACTTACGTTCAACAGGGACAGGAGATCGCATCCCAATGTATGTATCGTGTTGGTTTTGTACAGCTTGAGCTGTTCGGCGTAGTTGGGTAGGTGTGTTGCGGTTGCCATTTCGCAGCGGTTCGTTGAGATGGCGTGCTCCGGCTGTGTGTGCAGTCTGCAATGTGCACGCTCCGGGGTTGCTGTGAGCTCTGTGTAGTCGTAGGGAGACAGGACTTGTGTTCTGTTGGCTTGTTTGGAGGACACGGGCCCTCTTCCCACATGCTTCTCAGACAGTTCAAGGTCAGTGCTGTGTGACTCCTTCCAATTAACTTGCATGTGGCCGACATGGGGGAGTGTTTTCTTCTTTCTTCCCTGTCCGTTGTGTGCTTCTGTGATATGCGCTATCTGCCCTGTGGTCGGTCTCCTCGGCATGCCTGTGTTGGTCTATTCTTGGACAATGGCTGTATTCACCGGCTTCTGTCATAGGGCTGTGGTTTCGGAGTTGGAATGGAAGGTCATTCAGTGCTGTCTGCTCTCCCTTGTGTGGGCGGCAGGCTGCCTTTCCGCTCTGCGTTGGGCCTTGTGTGTGGATGTTATTCTTGGGCCACCTGTTGTCGGTCCCCGGGCTCTTTGGTGTTCCGTTTCATATGTCTTGTTCATATGTGCAGGGTGGTATGGGTTTTTCAGTGTGGTACTGGCGTTCCTCTTCCCGAAGGGGCCCTGCTTCTCCTAGTTGGTGTTGCCGCCGCTGTGTGCTACGCCATGTTTGTTACACTGGGGTGTGTCCTGCTGTTGCGTGACTTCACTGACATGTGTGCGTCGGTTGTGTGGCGTTGGGTGTTGTCCGTGAATTGGGCGTTGGGGACATGTCTGTGGCAGGCCTGTCACGTGTCATGTGCGTTCGGGGTGGGGCTGATGTGTGTGCTGCTTGGTTGT
Source organism: Calotriton arnoldi (assembly GCA_963921515.1). Taxonomy (NCBI): domain Eukaryota; kingdom Metazoa; phylum Chordata; class Amphibia; order Caudata; family Salamandridae; genus Calotriton; species Calotriton arnoldi. The sequence continues at coordinate 295,108 of CAWUFW010004057.1, forward strand.
GTCCCTGTGTCTGTGTGCGACGCATGCATGGCGCTGCGGTTGGCCTCTGCGTTGTGCGCATGTGTGGCGGCGTCATCGGCGCTTTGGGGCCGTGACGGGGTGGTTGGTTCCTAGTCCCAGGTGGTGTGTACACATGTGTTCCGCGATGTTAGGATTTGGCCTGTGTGTCATATGTGGATGCAATGGTGGATGTGTAGTGTACACGCGCTGGTGGGGGTTGTCCGCTTTTTCCGCCCTTGCACTGTGTGCGCTGTTTGCGTGCACTTGTTGTGTGTGTGCCTACCTGCGTCTCCGCGGTACGTTGCGTCCTTGGTGGTGCATCAGCAGAAGCATGGGAAGGGCCTGCAGTGCTGGATTCATGCCCGGGGTGCCGCTTCTTCGTTGTCCGTGCTCTGCGTCCGTGTTACCGCCTCTCTTTCACGTGCGGTGTCTCTTAGCCGTGGGAGCCGTTTGTTTGCGGCATCGTAATTTATACGCCGGGCGGGACGTGTTTCGTCGGACGGTGTGTGTCAGTTAGGCTGCGCCGCTACGTGTACGGGCGCACTATGATGGCGGACGGTGTTGCTGGCTTGCCGGCGGTGTTTGGCCTGCTTTTCGCATCGTAATTGGGCGGGCGTGTGGACTGCTGCGTGCCGGCGGTAACTGGTGGTTTTTGCATCCGCCAGCACGGCGGTTGTGCTTCCGCCCGCCATCGTAATGGGCCCCTAAAGCACATACATTCCCACCCACATTAAATAACACATAAACAGTTACTAACATTACTACGAGCTTTAAATTTGATAAAAATATACATTAAACACCGAAATCGTAACTCTATAAACAGGCCTACACAACGTTAACAATACGTAAAAACACAACACGTAACTATAACATATAACATTTCCGAATATAACTAATAAACATCTAACTACACTAAACAGTATCTAACTAGGTTCAAAATATATTTAAAACTTAGTTAAAACAAAGAAAACAAACCTTACCTTCAGCGACGTGAAGTATCTCCCAACCGCGAGCTTCTCTTCAACCAAAATGACACAAAACGACATTACCCGGTTACAAAATAACACGCCCAAAACATAATAAAAAGCGTAACCATATAAAATTTAACTCATTTAGGGGCCCATTACGATGGCGGGCGGAAGCACAACCGCCGTGCTGGCGGATGCAAAAACCACCAGTTACCGCCGGCACGCAGCAGTCCACACGCCCGTCCAATTACGATGCGAAAAGTAGGCCAAACACCGCCGGCAAGCCAGCAACACCGTCCGCCATCAAAGTGCGCCCGTACATGTAGCGGCGCAGCCCAACTGACACACACCGTCCGACGAAACACGTCCCGCCCGGCGCATAAATTACGATGCCGCAAACAAACGGCTCCCACGGCTAAGAGACACCGCACGTGAAAGAGAGGCGGTAACACGGACGCAGAGCACGGACAACGAAGAAGCGGCACCCCGGGCATGAATCCAGCACTGCAGGCCCTTCCCATGCTTCTGCTGATGCACCACCAAGGACGCAACGTACCGCGGAGACGCAGGTAGGCACACACACAACAAGTGCACGCAAACAGCGCACACAGTGCAAGGGCGGAAAAAGCGGACAACCCCCACCAGCGCGTGTACACTACACATCCACCATTGCATCCACATATGACACACAGGCCAAATCCTAACATCGCGGAACACATGTGTACACACCACCTGGGACTAGGAACCAACCACCCCGTCACGGCCACAAAGCGCCGATGACGCCGCCACACATGCGCACAACGCAGAGGCCAACCGCAGCGCCATGCATGCGTCGCACACAGACACAGGGACACAACCAAGCAGCACACATATCAGCCCCACCCCGAACGCACATGACACGTGACAGGCCGGCCACAGACATGTCCCCAACGCCCAATTCACGGACAACACCCAACGCCACACAACCGACGCACACATGTCAGTGAAGTCACGCAACAGCAGGACACACCCCAGTGTAACAAACATGGCGAAGCACACAGCGGCGGCAACACCAACTAGGAGAAGCAGGGCCCCTTCGGGAAGAGGAACGCCAGTACCACACTGAAAAACCCATACCACCCTGCACATATGAACAAGACACATGAAACGGAACACCAAAGAGCCCGGGGACCGACAACAGGTGGCCCAAGAATAACATCCACACACAAGGCCCAACGCAGAGCGGAAAGGCAGCCTGCCGCCCACACAAGGGAGAGCAGACAGCACTGAGTGACCTTCCATTCCAACTCCGAAACCACAGCCCTACGACAGAAGCCGGTGAATACAGCCATTGTCCAAGAATAGACCAACACAGGCATGCCGAGGAGACCGACCACAGGGCAGATAGCGCATATCACAGAAGCACACAACGGACGGGGAAGAAAGAAGAAAACACTCCCCCATGTCGGCCACATGCAAGTTAATTGGAAGGAGTCACACAGCACTGACCTTGAACTGTCTGAGAAGCATGTGGGAAGAGGGCCCGTGTCCTCCAAACAAGCCAACAGAACACAAGTCCTGTCTCCCTACGACTACACAGAGCTCACAGCAACCCCGGAGCGTGCACATTGCAGACTGCACACACAGCCGGAGCACGCCACCTCAACGAACCGCTGCGAAATGGCAACCGCAACACACCTACCCAACTACGCCGAACAGCTCAATCTGTACAAAACCAACACGATACATACATTGGGATGCGATCTCCTGTCCCTGCTGAACGTAAGTTACCGACTGACTTACCGCATCACATTGTTCAGCTGCGTCATGCCCGTCTTCTACTGTCGGAGGTGTCCCTACCAGCATCCCGTCGAGATATGCCTCTCCAACCCGGCATGTCTGAAGGCGGACCTGCTACCACTACTCCTCCCTCTGGACGCACACGACAGGGCCTGCTCTGCCTATGGGGGCATGGCGTATGTGGCCAACATCTCACCCGCACTGAAATGGGACCACTGTGCCTCCACACGACGGATCATCGAGAACAGCTACATCGAATGTCACCCAGCATGCCCCATCATGGTCCTCCAAGGGACAACTTACGAACAACACCTTGACAGCCACCATCCGCTTCATTGGCTGGCAAACATGTACACCACCAATGACATGGAAGCCCTGCTGGACGGCATCGCATACCTGACAACCTGTAAATACGTCGGACCACAACGCAGGTTCCCCGAGTGACCTATGAAGTCCAACCCCGCACCCATGCTCAGCTTCCGCACGGACTGGCCAGTCACCACCACAACAGCCATACCAAACGACCGGCAACTGTAACCACACCATCAACGACATCGCCATGACATCGGATATGACCGGGACATGCACACTGTTCCCCATCACATCCAGGAACACCGCATGCATCGTGGGAGGCAGTGGCATGGGCTCTGTGTATCGCACCCACATGGACGGAACTGCACGAACAACCAGGACACGACATGGATCCAGCGCACATGGACACACACACCGCTCAGTGGACATGAATAGGTCGCCTGGAGTCTGTGGGTGCTGCACCCCTCCCACCCCCGCCCCGGGAATCCCATACCAGGACCTTTGCATGGACGACAAGTGCATACAACAACAACACGACCCCAGTGACTGTGACATGTCCAGTAACCACCACAGTGCAACAACAAGTGGCACGCCGCTGCATGCACGCAAGCACATGCCCTGATGTCATCTCACATGCACGCGTGCATGAGGAACAACCGCAGCAAACCTGTCACATGGAACTGAGATGGACTGTGCCCATGATGCCAAGCGGTCTGGTAGGCTACATGTATACCGTCTGTGTCAAAGTCCGCAGCTCCGCAGCTATACGTAAATGTACATTAGCACAGCCTTGGCCAAGCAGATGTAACCCCACACCCTATCCCATTTGTAATCATGCTCAGTATATCCTCAACATGTATTCCGCTGCCAGTAGTGTCCACTATACTGCATCACAGAGGACAGAAGACTCAATATAATGTTTGAAACCAAAACTGTCTCCGCTGACTCATTTCACAAGTACGAATGAGAGAGGATGAGAGTATGTGAAGTACACGGCAGTCGTGACATGACCATGTAGTCCACTGGTATTGGATGTCAACGCAAATGAGTAGCACTACTGTGGAAGACACACATGTGTCGTGTGAAGTCGCATGGACGCAGTGCTCAGGTGGGTGGGTGCGACGGGTAGATGCGCACATGCCAAGTTGGAGCACGCCGTGTTGGGAGGGGTCATGAACAGTACACCACCGCTTCCCTGGGCATTGTGAGAGGACACCTGTCGGGGGGAGTGAACACGTGTGTGCACAGCAGCCGGGCACACGTACAAAGCGGTACCAGGCGCACCTCAGCCCACCCTCTGTGGACAAGCTGGATCCTGTTGTGCGCCCGCCATGCCCCTTGACAAGGCACACACAGCCCCAGTCGACCAGGTGTAACCCCAACATAGTCAATCCGCACAGGCGATACAGGGCACGGGATGGCAGTGGAGCATGGTGTGTGAGAGGTCTCCTCGCGCTCCTCCTGGTCATATCACGCAGGCAATAGAACCTCAACGTCCAGCATGGCAAAAAGTCAAATGGAAGTGTAGGGGGACGCACCACAGCACGAGCAGCACTGACGTCACGGGAGGTGGCTCGCACCATCCCATCCATTGCCCATCATACCAACCACGCCACATGCCATTGCGACTAAGTGCAAGCGCGTGCGCCACCACCCCTGAGCCCTCCCCAGAGAGGCCAAAGAGTGAATGTGTGGGCCATCAGCCACAGACGGACGCGGCCTGGCCGCAAGGGCAGCCACAGCCACTGGGTGTCGCAGGTGGCGGATCCGGAAGGCGAAGACTGTGATGCATAGTCCATGCAGGCCGGGTCTCCATTTGGGGCACCACGCAGGTGGACGGCGTCCCGCCACACATCATACCCTGAGACAGCCCACTCGTACAACTGGACCCACACATACACTCCTTGCCCTCTCTGGTGCGAGCTTGGGGCTGCCTGTGCAAGCGCTAGCCTCGCAGGTGAGCATGCATATTGGGGGGCGAGGGGAGGACATGAGGGCTGGGGCGAAGATGACTGTATCACTGTCAGTTAGTACAAGGGATGACCCAGATGTGGAAAGGAAGAGACGTGTCCCGTGTGTACTGCAACTAGTCGCCAATCCAACTACCCCCCCATGTCCGGAATGTAAGCCCGCACCTAGGCCCGCCCATCCGCCACATCAAACATACCACCAGCACGACAACCTTCCCATTCGAAACACTGACTGGGGGTGGCGACCAGTGTACAATCATGTGTAGCCTACCCACGCGTACATGTGGGCCCTCCATGATCCATGTCACCTGCGGCAAAGACATGACATGCGCAATGAGGGAAGTGAGGAGAGCTGTCCGCCCCACGCACAGAAGGTGCATCAGCTCCACAGACCCAGCAGCGAGTCCAGCAGGGGTCACATGTGCAGGGGCAGCTGTGCCTGGTGTGAAGGCACATGCATATGGACAGCACATCGACCAATGTGTAGTCTGCCCACATCCACAGTCCATCATCATGCGGACATAGGAATTGAACACAGGGCAACACATCTTAGTTGGTGCACCCACCGTGACCAACAATGCGCAATCATCGACGTACCCGCCCTGTGCATGGCCCCCCACCCAACGGAGGCACATCCAGTGCCACCATCCCACACACACAAGCCTTCCACGGAACATGCTGTGTCCAATGGTCAGTACAGAGTCAGCGCCCATCTGGTGGATCCTGAACAGGAGACACATGCACACACATGCCAGCTCCCACTATGTACGTCTGCCACCTGGCACGTGCAATGTAACCTCTCACCTGTGACGTGTGACTGCAAGCACACAGCCGTCTTGGCATGGGGCTGTCAATGTGGACACCAGTCAATGTTTCGGGAGCTGTGATCCGTACAGTGCTGTACATAGGGTGCAGTGCTGACACCTACTACTGTCTCATATCCCCTCATGCCACAGGTCCCACTTGTATTGGCCGCTCAGCCCGTGCCCACATCGTCGTCGTCGTGTGCCATACTCATCCAGCCTCGGAAGCAGTTCCATGCTCAGCAGACACTCATGTTGCCGTGGCGTTGCCGCTTGACGAATATGCAGTCAGTCCCCATCAGCACGCCCCGCAAGTCATTGGGGCCTAGATCCCCATGTGCATGCACATGGCAGTGGTATGTCTCACTTGCCATTGCCATTGTTGGGAGACCTGTGTAAGTGTATTGTGGCCGTGCCGTCCCAGCTTGACAGCTGGGCTGTGGCTCATGTGCTTGCTCAGTCATGTCAGTGATGTGTATGCGAAATTGCTATGTGCCGTGTTGCCTTGACATGTGTCCTCTGCCATTTACCCCAGGCGGAGACCGAACATTGACCGCCCATACCAATTGCTGGCGGACATGGACGATACAGAGGTTATCAGGAAGTTTCGGCTGGACAGGCCAACCCTGCATCGACTGTGTGCCATGTTAGAGCCCCATCTCCGTCCCCGCAGGGTGTATCCGACTGCTGTCACCCCCACGGCTAAGGTGATGGCCGCCATGCATTTCTTCGCCACTGGGTCATTCCAGCACACAGTGGGCAGTGGAGGAGGGATGTCCCAGCCCATGTTCAGCAAGGTGCTGAGGGATGTACTGGCAGCCATGATGCTGTACCGGAACAGGTACATCCGCTTCCCCAGGGCTCGTGAATTGGCGGCAGTGAAGGGTGCATTCTATGCCCTTGGCAGAATCCCACACGTCGTGGGAGCCATTGACTGCACACATGTTGGCCTTGTTCCACCACAGGCCACTGAGCACCTGTACCGCAACAGGAAGCACACGCACTCCCTGAATGTGCAAGTGGTGTGCCTTGCGGACATGGTGATCACCCACGTGTGTGCCAAGTTTCCAGGCTCGGCACATGACGCACACATAATGCACAACAGCATCTTGCCACGACTGATGGCCAATATGCAACAGGATCGTGCCTGTATTGTCGGTGAGTATGTGGAGTGGTGTAGCGTGCTGGTTGTGCGATGCTGTCCCCTGTCCAGTTGGAATAGCTACGGTTCTCTGTGTCCCTCACACCCAGGTGACTCTGCGTATCCGAATGGGGCATGGCTGCTCAGTCCATTGAGGAATCCTCGCACCCCAGCAGACGATCGATACAATGAGGCACATGGGAGGACCAGACGTGTGGTCGAGCGTACCTTTGGCCTCCTCAAGTCCAGGTTCAGGTGCCTGGACCGCACCGGGGGTGCACTGGCGTACTCCCCACAGAAGGTGTGCCAGATAGTGGTGGCGTGCTGCATGCTGCACAATCTGGCCATTCGGAAGCAGATCCCCCTCATTGTGGATGACGGAGATCAACCAGGGCCCCAGCCCGCAGACCAGGACAGCTCGAGTGAGGTGGACAGCGGAGAGGAGGAAGCTGGGAATGTGCGCCAGCAGCTCATCGCCCGCTACTTCACTTGACGGTGAGTGTCCATGTACGACGGATGATGTGTCTGTATCTGTGCAGGTGTGTGTGTGCTGTGTCAGGGTGGCCGTATGTTCACTGCGTGCAGTGTGTCAACGCTCCATGGCCAGGGTAGTATGCCACTGTTGGTGACTGTGGCATTGTGCCCTATTGCTCTGTGCGATGTGTGTACATTGCTTGTAGTTGTTGACATGTACTGTGTGATGGGTGTGTGACACACTCATTGAATGTGCTCCTGTTCTGTCTCCCACCCCTAGGTCCCTACAGGCCCTCCGGATTCCATTGCCATGCCACGCATCAGGTGCCTTTCCGCCCAAGGTGGCCGTTGTATTCCGTACAAATAAAACACAGGGCACAAACAGCAGTTAGTGAAAAAGGTGCATTTATTACAAACTGTGACATGTGATTGTGTGTAAGGTGATGACAAAAGTGGTGCGTGCAGTGACAATGAGCTGTTGGTCATGGCTGCGTGAAGCTCAGGGTGTACCCACTGGTTCTATGTCCATAGTCCAACACACACATGCCATCCAGCTGGCTGTGTGGAGTGGGATCGTAGAGCAAGTCAATGCAGTGGCTGGTCAAGGAAGGCTGGCGGAAGGCTGGCTGGCTGCCTCACTTGCGACTGGAGCGTGCGAAGTCCTCCCAGGAGATCTGTTTCCTCTTCGGACGGCCCCTTCCACGTTTGGGAGGGGGTGTGTGGTGGCGACCTGCTGGTGGTGGGTGAGGTGTGCTCACTGGCTGTGGACGCAGGGGAAGTGGACACTGCTGCCCGACCCTGCGCCCTAGCAGGTGGTGGCGGAGGTGGTGTTGCTGGCCTTGCCTGTGACCCCACCGCCACCACCAGCTGGCCCATGAGGTCCACGAGTTGGTCCATACGGGACACGAATTGGCCCATATGGGCGTCCATGGACCTCAGCACCCCCAGCACCTCCCGCGTGTCTGTAGCAGACCTGGCCCATTGTCCTTGGGCCTCTTCATAGGCCCCAAGGACTCTGGCCATTTGAGGCAGGGCATGGCTCCCAGGGGAGGCTGGCGTTTCCCTGACCCTGCTCCTCCTACCAGTCCTGCTGCCACCGGCCTGCCCACTAGCCACATTGCACACCACGGTCCTCGCTGTGGCTCCCAGGGTGGATCCAGTCGGCCGGGCCACCACCTGCGCTGGGGCTGGTGCCAGCGAAGACGTGGTGGTGGTGGTGGCGGTGGTGGTCGGTGCGGCGATGGTGGCGGTTGCGGCAGTGGTAGTGGCCGCAATGACCGTGGGTGTGGCCGCAACGACAGTGGCAGCAGGGGGCTGGGACTGTTCAGCATCCCTGGATGATGGGTTGGTGGGTAGGAGGGGTCCTGGGGAGCGGCTGGGCCCTGCCACGCCAGATGGGCCTGCTTGGTGGTCCGTGTCCGAAGAGGAGGACAGATCCTCCAGATCCGTGTGTCCTCGTTGGGGGCTTGTGGGCTGGCTGTGCTGGCTGCTGTCTCCATCCCCAGCATCCGGCAGTTCGTCACCTGTGGAGAGAATGAGATTTGTTATTGTGTTGCACCTGGCGAAGTATGTATTTGTCGTCTGACATTGACAGTTCGTGCAATCTCGTACATGGGTTTCCCGGAGGCGTGTGTGTGGCTGTAGCATCTGTAGTTGTGTGTGCTTGGCAATGGGACTGTGTGCTGTGCACATGTGGCATGGGACGGATTGGCCATGCCGATGGGTGTGTTGCTGTGCCCCTACTTATTGTGACTCTGGTGTATGCGGGCTCCTGGCCCATCCTGGGTCTGGTTTGTACTTTGCTTTTGGGGTTCAAATGGAACGCTTAGGAACGCATATGGCAACATGGGGGCCATGCCCCAGATTCGCATTTGGGAGGGAATATGCTTTTGGGGTTCAAATGGAACGCTTAGGAACGCATATGGCAACATGGGGGCCATGCCCCAGATTCGCATTTGGGAGGGAATATGCTTTTGGGGTTCAAATGGAACGCTTGGGAACGCATATGGCAACATGGGGGCCATGCCCCAGATTCGCATTTGGGAGGGAATATGCTTTTGGGGTTCAAATGGAACGCTTAGGAACGCATATGGCAACATGGGGGCCATGCCCCAGATTCGCATTTGGGAGGGAATATGCTTTTGGGGTTCAAATGGAACGCTTGGGAACGCATATGGCAACATGGGGGCCATGCCGCAGATTCGCATTTGGGAGGGAATATGCTTTTGGGGTTCAAATGGAACGCTTAGGAACGCATATGGCAACATGGGGGCCATGCCCCAGATTCGCATTTGGGAGGGAATATGCTTTTGGGGTACATGCTGTGAGCCATGGGTGCCGAACGTGACATGTGTTGTGGCAGCATGACAGTGCATGGTTTGAGGTGTGTGCATGCTTGACATGGCCTGCATATTTGCTGTCTGTTGTGATTACTGGACATGGCATTGGACGCATCGTCATGAGTGAGTGATGGTTGTGTGCCAGCCAACGTATTGCAGTTGTCCCATCTCCTTGGTGTGCGTGCTGCCCTGTGCCATGTGCATCACTGCAGTGCTCGGGGGTGTGGCCCATGTTGTGTGTTGTTGCTCACAGTGTGTCGTGCGCTTCATTGACTTCTGGCACATGGTTGGTCATGGGCATGTATCTTAGCGTGACTGCTGTATGTGTGGCAGCTGTGCGGATGACATGCCTTTCATGAGACTGGGGCTGACGGATGGGATGGATGGTATGTTGTTTGTGCATGGTGTGTCTGTGTGTTTGATGGGTTCAGTGGTGTTCGTGTGCATTTCTGTTGTTCCGCTCTGTTGCGTCTAGTGTTGTTTGTCTTACATAGGCGTAGTTGTGGGGTGTGTGGTTGACAGGCAGTTGGGGCTACATGGACAGGACTTCAATGGTGTTTCGGTTGTGTGTGATGAGTTGCACAGTGGCTGCCGTGTGGGACTATATTCAGTGTGGCTTGTGCATGCAGACGTGGCTCCTTGGGTGTTGCTATGTCTGTGATGGGTCATGTGGGGTGTGAGTCTGTTGTTCATGTCCGTGTGCACATTGTTCACTTGTTCGTGACGGTGGGCGGTGCTGCGTGTTCGTCTGCTACGTGACATGTCCCATGTGTTGGTCGTGTTATGGTCCTCATGCCTCCAGTAATCCAGCCCTGTCCAGTTTCCCACCTGCAAGTTGTTCGTGCGTGCACTGTACTGGATGCCACATGGCTCTAAGCGGGGGTGCTCCATGTTGCAGGTCTGTGGGGGTGGGGGGTGTTGTGGGTCGTGGGGGTGGCTGGACACCCACTGACACCGATTGCTGTGGACCGTGATGTCTGCCTTTCGGCTGTCGTTGTGCACTGCGGTGGCTGACACGTGGCTGTGGGGTGTGGGGGATGCTCCTCCTTGCTGTGCTGTGGGACTGGGGCCTGGTGTGTGTTGTACTTGGGCTGTCCACCCTCCCACCCACTGCACTTTGTGTTCCTGCCACTTACCTGTTACTTGTCGGTTAGTGCAGCTGTGGCGGACACATGGGTGTGGTGGGTGCTCGTTGTGGCGCTTCTGGCATATTTGGGGACCTGTTGGTGGTTACGTGGCTGGCTTAGTGTACACATGTCCCCACGCATCTTACAGTTGTTCGGTTTGGGCTGTGTGTGGTAGTGTCTGTTGCATGTGTGTGTGATGTGTTGTGTATTGTGTGCTGGACATGGGGGTGTTTGTCCCTGGGAGCTGTGGCATGGTAGTTGCGCATGTGAGTACATAGCGGTGTGCTGGTATACATTAGTTTGTACTTACCAGCCTCCACTCCCCCTGCTAATCCGGCGAGGATCTCCGGATGGATTACGACTCGCACCTTCTCCTCCCACGCTTTGAAGGTCTTAAAGAGCGCGGGATTCCCTCCGCCAGTGACGGCAGCCAGCTCTCTGTTTTTGCCCTCCTTCTTCTTGACCAGGCTCTTTACGTCATTCCAACGTTTGTTAATCTCGACTCTGTTCCTGGGCAGGGTCCCGACTGCATTGACCTGGTCTACGATCCGGTTCCACATTCTGTTTCTGGTGGCTAGTGGTGTGTGCTGGACCATGTTCCCATAGATTTGTGGGTACACCTTGATGATCTCGTCGACCATGACCGTCAGCTCCATGGGCGTGAACTTGGGCATTCTTTGTGGTGCCATGGTGTTTGTGGTGCTGGTGCGGTGTGTGTTGTGTAATGTGCAGGGGGTTTGTGGTGCCGGTGTTTGGTGGTGGTGGTGGTGGTGTGTTGGTGGTGGTGGTGGTGGTGGTGGTGGTAGTGATGTGTGCGTTTCTGTGGTGTGCTGCTGTCCTTGCTGTGTCACTGTGTCCTCTCCTCTCCTCTCTGGTTTGCAATGTAGCAAGGGGTTGTGGTCTGTGGGAGTGCTGCTTTTGTACTCACCTATGTGGGTGTGTCCTCATGGTCTGTTGTTTTCAGGTGGGTTGTGTCTGGGGTTCTGGCCTTTGTATTTTTTGTTTGTCCGGGGGGTGTTTTCGGGATGTGTACTGTGCTTGTGTATTTGTGCGTGCCTTGCTGTGTGGACTTGTTGGCCATGTTGTGTGCTATTGGTTTTGTGTGCGGATGGTTTCTGTGCAGGTACGTTGGCGCCATGGCTTCTGCCGTGTCGATTCTCATCGGCGTTGTTTGCGCTGGCGGGCGGTATATTTGTTGTTTTTCCGCGCTCATGGCGGTGCGTTCGTAATTTCACGTGCGGTGTGTCGGCCGTGTGGGCGGGCGGTTTTGTGTTGTCGTGCGTGTTTCCGTCCGTGGCGGGCGGTTTGACTCCGACTCGGACGATGGCGGGCGGTATTTTGTGTGATTTTTCGCCGATGGCGGTTTTCGGTTTGTGTAATCGTAATGGCGTGGTCGGTGTTCAGGCGGTGTGTGCGGGCGGATTTTTGCCGCTTCCATGCCTGGCGGAATTATTTACGCCGGGTATCGTAATGTGCCCCCTAATTTGTAAAATTATAAAAATAAATAATATAATAAATATATTATTTATTATTATAATTACATTAAATAATAAATACAATAAAACAATGCACAAAAAATTGTTATAAATATTTTTCATGCATTATACAAATATATTTCTGTTAAAAAAATGTTTTAATTTAAAAACATTGTAAAAATAATTAATATTAATATTTTTTATATTAATATTAGTTTAAAAATTGTAAAATGTATGTAAGAAAAATAAAAAAATGTTAAACATTTATATTATATGTAAACAATTTGCACTTTCTATGTATAAATATATACAATACCTATTACTGTATTAAATATAATTTAAAACACAACATTCTACTGTTTTGTTAATAATTAATATGTACTTTAAAAAAAATGTTATAAATATAGGAAATGAACATAACATATTTTCTGAAATATATGCACTAATATGTTTCTATTGAATTATAATGTAATAAAATATTTTACTGTATTATCCTACTCATATTAATAAACAATAAAAAATTATATCAACTACAATAAAAATAGAGTGTTTTCTATTTATGTTGATTTTACTTATTTTATCTATATTTTACATATGTTAATTCTATTTTTTTTTACAAATATTATATTAAATTAATACTGTCAATTTATTAATTAACATTACTCATTTTTTAATGCATAATTATCTTATATATTTTTCTAATACTAAATTTTAATATATTAATACAAATATTAAATAAAAATAGAATATTATTTATTATCCTACACTATAATTAATTAATAAACTAATACAACTCCAATATATAATAATTAAATACAGTTACTGTACACTAACATATTTTTATATACTATTCCTACCACAATATAAATTAATTTCAGCAAATGCTGCACAGTGAACATAATTAATTTACTATAACAACTCCAATACACATTAAATAAAGTAAATGTTGAACACTAAAAATAAATATTTTAATATTCCCAACTCAATATAAAATAATTAAGATAAATGCTGGACACTAACATAAATAACTAACTATTTCCACTGCACTGTATATCAAATTGGGTTAGGAACTTAACACTAAAAGGCCCATTACGATACCCGGCGTAAATAAATCCGCCACGCATGAAAGCGGCAAAAATCCGCCCGCACACACCGTCTGAACACCGACCACGCCATTACGATGACACAAACCGAAAACCGCCATCGGCGGAAAAATCACACAAGATACCGCCCGCCCTCGTCCGAGTCGGAGTCAAACCGCCCGCCACGGACGGAAACACGCACGACAACACAAAACCGCCCGCCCTCACGTCCGACACACCGCACGTGAAATTACGATCGCACCGCCATGAGCGCGGGTAAACTACAAATATACCGCCCGCCAGCGCAAACAACGCCGATGAAAATTGACACGGCAGAAGCCATGGCGGCCACGTCCCTGCACAGAAACCATCCGCTGACAAAAATAATTGCACACAACATGGCCAACAAGTCCACACAGCAAGGCACGCACAAATACACAAGCACAGTACACATCCCGAAAACACCCCCCTGGACAAACAAAAACTACAAAGGCCAGAACACCAGACAGAACACACCTGAACACAACAGACCATGAGGACACACCCACATAGGTAAGTACAAAAGCAGCACTCCCACAGACCACAACCCCTTGCAACATTGCAAACCAGAGAGGAGAGGAGAGGACACAGTGACACAGCAAGGACAGCAGCACACCACAGAAACGCACACATCACAACCACCACCACCACCACCACCACCACCAAACACCGGCACCACAAACCCCCTGCACATTACACAACACACACCGCACCAGCACCACAAACACCATGGCACCACAAAGAATGCCCAAGTTCACGCCCATTGAGCTGACGGTCATGGTCGACGAGATTATCAAGGTGCACCCACAAATCTATGGGAACCTGGACCAGCACACACCACTAGCCACCAGAAAGACAATGTGGAACCGGATCGTAGACCAGGTCAATGCAGTCGGGACCCTGCCCAGGAACAGAGTAGAAATTAACAAACGGTGGAATGACGTCAAAAGCCTGGTCAAGAAGAAGGAGAGCAAAAACAGAGAGCTGGCTGCCGTCACTGGCGGAGGGAATCCCGCGCTGTTCAAGACCTTCAAAGCGTGGGAGGAGAAGGTGCGAGTCATCATACATCCGGAGATCCTCACCGGATTAGCAGGGGGAGTGGAGGCTGGTAAGTACAAACTAATGTATACCAGCACACCGCTATGTACTCACATGCACTACCACCATGCCAGAGCTCCCAGGGACGAACACCCCCATGTCCAGCACACAATACACAACACATCACACACACATGCAACAGACACCACCACACACAGCCCAAACCTAACAACTGTAAGATACGTGGGGGCATGTGTACACTCAGCCAGCCACGTAACCACCAACAGGTCCCCAAGTATGCCAGAAGCGCCACAACGAGCACCCACCACACCCATGTGTCCGCCATAGCTGCACTAACCGACAAGTAACAGGTAAGTGGCAGGAACACAAAGTGCAGTGGGTGGGAGGGTGGACAGCTCAAGTACAACACACACCAGGCCCCTAGTCCCACAGCACAGCAAGGAGGAGCATCCCCCACACCCCACAGCCACGTGTCAGCCACCGCAGTGCACACCGACAGCCGAAAGGTAGACATCACGGTCCACAACAATCGGTGTCAGTGGGTGTCCAGCCATCACCACGACCCACAACACCGCCCCCACCCCCACAGACCTGCAACATGGAGCACCCCCGCTTAGAACCATGTGGCATCCAGTACAGTGCACGCCCGAACAACCTGCAGGTGGGAAACTGGACAGGGCTGGATTACTGGAGGCATGAGGACCGTAACACGACCAACACATGGGACATGTCACGTAGCAGACGAACACGCAGCACCGCCCACTGTCACGAACAAGTGAACAATGTGCACACGGACATGAACCACAGACTCACACCCCACATGACCCATCACAGACACAGCAACACCCAAGGAGCCACGTCTGCATGCACAAGCCACACTGAATATAGTACCACACGGCAGCCACTGTGCAACCCATCACACACAACCGAAACACCATTGAAGTCCTGTCCATGTAGCCCCTACTGCCTGTCAACTACACACCCCACAACTACGCCTATGTAAGACAAACAACACTAGACGCAACAGAGCGGAACAACATAAATGCACACGAACACCACTGAACCCATCAAACACACAGACACACCATGCACATACAACATACCATCCATCCCATCCGTCAGCCCCAGTCTCATGAAAGGCATGTCATCCGAACAGCTGCCACACATACAGCAGTCACGCTAAGATACATGCCCATGACCAACCATGTGCCAGAAGTCAATGAAGCGCACGCCACACTGTGAGCAACAACACACAACATGGGCCACACCCCCCCGAGCACTGCAGTGATGCACATGGCACAGGGCAGCACGCACACCAAGGAGATGGGACAACTGCAATACGTCGGGTGGCACACAACCATCACACACTCATAACGATGCGTCCAATGCCATGTCCAGTAATCACAACAGACAGCAAATATGCAGGGTATGTCAGGCATGCACACACCTCAGACCATGCACTGTCATGCTGCCACAACACATGTCACGTTCGGCACCCATGGCTCACAGCATGTAGCCCAAAAGCATATTCCATCCCAAATGCGTTTCTGGGGCATGGCCCCCATGTTGCCATATGCGTTCCTAAGCGTCCCATTTGAACCCCAAAAGCAAAGTACAAACCAGACCCAGGATGGGCCAGGAGCCCGCATACACCAGAGTCACAATAAGTAGGGGCACAGCAACACACCCATCGGCATGGCCAATCCGTCCCATGCCACATGTGCACAGCACACAGTCCCATTGCCAAGCACACACAACTACAAATGGTACAGCCACACACACGCCTCCGGGAAACCCATGTACGAGATTGCACGAACTGTGAATGTCAGACGACAAATACATACTTCGCCAGGTGCAACACATTAACAAATCTCATTCTCCCCACAGGTGACGAACCGCTGGATGCTGGGGATGGAGACAGCAGCCAGCACAGCCAGCCTGCAAGCCCCCAACAAGGACACACGGATGTGGAGGATCTGTCCTCCTCCTCGGACACGGACCACCCAGCAGGCCCATCTGGTGTGGCAGGGCCCAGCCGCTCCCCAGGACCCCTCCTACCCACCAACCCATCATCCAGGGCTGCTGAACATTCCCAGCCCCCTGCTGCCACTGTCGTTGCGGCCACTCCCACAGTCGTTGCGGCCACACCCACGGTCATTGCGGCCACACCCACGGTCATTGCGGCCACACCCACGGTCATTGCGGCCACTACCACTGCCGCAACCGCCACCACGTCTTCGCTGGCCCCAGCCCCAGCGCAGGTGGTGGCCCGGCCGACTGGATCCACCCTGGGAGCCAGGGCGAGGACCGTGGTGAGCAATGTGGCTAGTGGGCAGGCCGGTGGCAGCAGGACTGGTAGGAGGAGCAGGGTCAGGGAAACGCCAGTCTCCCCTGGGAGCCATGCCCTGCCTCAAATGGCCAGAGTCCTTGGGGCCTATGAAGAGGCCCAAGGACAATGGGCCAGGTCTGCTACAGACACGCGTGAGGTGCTGGGGGTGCTGAGGTCCATGGACGCCCGTATGGGCCAACTCGTGGACCTCATGGGCCAGCTGGTGGTGGCGGTGAGGTCACAGCCAGGGACAGCAGCTCCCCTCCGCCACCACCTGCCGGGGCGCAGGGTCGAGCAGCAGTGTCCAGTTCCCCTGCGTCCACAGCCAGTGAGCACACCTCAACCACCAGCAGGTCGCAAGCAGGCACCCCCCTCGCAAACGTGGAAGGGGCCGTCCGAAGTGGAAACAGATCTCCCGGGAGGACTTCGCACGCTCCAGACGCAAGTGAGGCAGCCAGCCAGCCTTCCTTGACCACCCACTGCATTGACTTGGACTACGATCCCACTCCACACAGCCATCTGGATGGCATGTGTGTGTTGGACTATGGACATAGAACCAGTGGGTACACCCTGAGCATCACGCAGCCATGACCGACAGCTCATTGTCACTGCACGCACCACTTTTGTCATCACCTTACACACAATCACATGTTACAGTTTGAAATAAATGCACCTCTTCCACAAACTGCTGTCTGTGCCCTGTGTTTTAATTGTACGGAATACAACGGCCACCTTGAGCGGAACGGCACCTGATGCGTGGCATGGCAATGGAACCGGAGGGCCTGTAGGGACCTAGGGGTGGGAGACAGAACAGGAGCACATTCAATGAGTGTGTCACACACCCATCACACAGTACATGTCAACAACTACAAGCAATGTACACACATCGCACAGAGCAATAGGGCACAATGCCACAGCCACCATCAGTGGCATACTAACCTGGGCATGGAGCGTTGACACACAGCACGCAGTGAACAAAAGGCCACCCTGACACAGCACACACACACCTGCACAAATACAGACACATCAGCCGTCGTACATGGACACTCACCGTCAAGTGAAGTAGCGGGCGATGAGCTGCTGGCGCACATTCCCAGCTTCCTCCTCTCCGCTGTCCTCCTCACTCGAGCTGTCCTGGTCTGCGGGCTGGGGCCCTGGTTGATCTCCGTCATCCACAATGAGGGGGATCTGCTTCCGAATGGCCAGATTGTGCAGCATGCAGCACGCCACCACTATCTGGCACACCTTCTGTGGGGAGTACGCCAGCGCACCTCCGGTGCGGTCCAGGCACCTGAACCTGGACTTGAGGAGGCCAAAGGTACGCTCGACCACACGTCTGGTCCTCCCATGTGCCTCATTGTAGCGATCGTCTGCTGGGGTGCGAGGATTCCTCAATGGACTGAGCAGCCATGCCCCATTCGGGTACGCAGAGTCACCTGGGTGTGAGGGACACAGAGAACCGTTGCTATTCCAACTGGACAGGGGACAGCATCGCACAGCCAGCACGCTACACCACTCCACATACTCACCGACAATACAGCCACGATCCTGTTGCAGATTGGACATCAGTCGTGGCAAGATGCTGTTGCGCATTATGTGTGCGTCATGGGCCGAGCCTGGGAACTTTGCACACACGTGGGTTATCACCATGTCCGCAAGGCACACCACTTGCACATTCAGGGAGTGCGTGTGCTTCCTGTTGCGGTACAGGTGCTCAGTGGCCTGTGGTGGAACAAGGCCAACATGTGTGCAATCAATGGCACCAACGACGTGTGGGATCCTGCCAAGGGCATAGAATGCACCCTTCACTGCCGCCAATTCACGAGCCCTGGGGAATCTGATGTACCTGTTTCGGTACAGCATCATGGCTGCCAGTACATCCCTCAGCACCTTGCTGAACATGGGCTGGGACATCCCTCCTCCACTGCCCACTGTGTGCTGGAATGACCCAGTGGCGAAGAAATGCATGGCGGCCATCACCTTAGCCGTGGGGGTGAATGCTGTCGGATACACCCTGCGGGGACGGAGATGGGGTTCCAACATGGCACACAGTCGATGCAGGGTTGGCCTGTCCAGCCGAAACTTCCTTATGACCTCAGTATCGTCCATGTCCGCCAGCAATTGGTATGGGCGGTCAATGTTCGGTCTCCGCCTAGGGAAGATGGCAGTGGACACATGTCAAAGCAACACAACACATAGCAATTTCGCATTCACATCACTGACATGACTGAGCAAGCACATGAGTCACAGCCCAGCTGTCAAGCAGGGACGGCACGGCCACAATACACTTACACAGGTCTCCCACCAATGGCAATGGCTAGTGATGCAAACCACTGCCATGAGCATGCACATGGGGATCTAGGCCCCAATGACTTGCGGGGCGTGCTGATGGGGACTGACTGCATATTCGTCAAGCGGCAACGCCACGGCAACATGAATGTCTGCTGAGCATGGCACTGCTTCCGAGGCTGGATGAGTATGGCACACGACGACGACGATGTGGGCACAGGCTGAGCGGCCAAAACAAGTGGGACCTGTGGCACGAGGGGATATGAGACAGTAGTAGGTGTCAGCACTGCACCCTATGTACAGCACTGTACGGATCACACCTCCCGAAACATTGACAGGTGTCCACATTGACAGCCCCATGCCAAGACGGCTGTGTGCTTGCAGACACACGTCACAGGTGAGAGGTTACATTGCACGTGCCAGGTGGCAGACGTACATAGTGGGAGCTGGCATGTGTGTGCATGTGTCTCCTGTTCAGGATCCACCAGATGGGCGCTGACTCTGTACTGACCATTGGACACAGCATGTTCCGTGGAAGGCTTGTGTGTGTGGGATGGTGGCACTGGATGTGCCTCCGTTGGGTGGGGGGCCATGCACAGGGCGGGTACGTCGATGATTGCGCATTGTTGGTCACGGTGGGTGCACCCACTCAGATGTGTTGCCCTGTGTTCAATTCCTATGTCCGCATGATGATGGACTGTAGATGTGGGCAGACTACACATTGGTCGATGTGCTGTCTATATGCATGTGCCTTCACACCAGGCACAGCTGCCCCTGCACATGTGACCCCTGCTGGACTCGCTGCTGGGTCTGTGGAGCTGATGCACCTTCTGTGCGTGGGGCGGACAGCTCTCCTCACTTCCCTCATTGCGCATGTCATGACTTTGCCGCAGGTGACATGGATCATGGAGGGCCCACATGTACGCGTGGGTAGGCTACACATGATTGTTCACTGGTCGCCACCCCCAGTCAGTGTTTCGAATGGGAAGGTTGTTGTGCTGGTGGTATATTCGATGTGGCGGATGGGCGGGCCTAGGTGCGGGCTTACATTCCGGACATGGGGGGTAGTTGGATTGGCGACTAGTTGCAGTACACACGGGACACGTCTCTTCCTTTCCACATCTGGGTCATCCCTTGTACTCACTGACAGTGATACAGTCATCTTCGCCCCAGCCCTCATGTCCTCCCCTCGCTCCCCCAATATGCATGTGCACCTGCGAGGCTAGCGCTTGCACAGGCAGCCCCAAGCTCGCACCAGAGAGGGCAAGGAGTGTATGTGTGGGTCCAGTTGCACGAGTGGGCTGTCTCAGGGTATGATGTGTGGCGGGACGCCGTCCACCTGCGTGGTGCCCCAAATGGAGACCCGGCCTGCATGGACTATGCATCACAGTCTTCGCCTTCCGGATCCGCCACCTGCGACACCCAGTGGCTGTGGCTGCCCTTGCGGCCAGGCCGCGTCCGTCTGTAGCTGATGGCCCACACATTCACTCTTTGGCCTCTCTGGGGAGGGCTCGGGGGTGGTGGCGCACGCGCTTGCACTTAGTCGCAATGGCATGTGGCGTGGTTGGTATAATGGGCAATGGATGGGATGGTGCGAGCCACCTCCCGTGACGTCAGTGCTGCTCGTGCTGTGGTGCGTCCCCCTACACTTCCATTTGACTTGTGCCATGCTACACGTTGAGGTTCTATTGCCTGCGTGATATGACCAGGAGGAGCGCGAGGAGACCTCTCACACACCATGCTCCACTGCCATCCCGTGCCCTGTATCGCCTGTGCGGATTGACTATGTTGGGGTTACACCTGGTCGACTGGGGCTGTGTGTGCCTTGTCAAGGGGCATGGCGGGCGCACAACAGGATCCAGCTTGTCCACGGAGGGTGGGCTGACGTGTGCGCCTGGTACCGCATTGTTCGTGTGCCCGGCTGCTGTGCACACACGTGTTCACTTCCCCCCGACAGGTGTCCTCTCACAATGCCCAGGGAAGCGGTGGTGTACTGTTCATGACCCCTCCCAACACGGCGTGCTCCAACTTGGCATGTGCGCATCTACCCGTCACACCCACCCACCTGAGCACTGCGTCCATACGACTTCACACGACACATGTGTGTCTTCCACAGTTGTGCTACTCATTTGCGTTGACATCCAATACCAGTGGACTACATGGTCATGTCACGACTGCCGTGTACTTCACATACTCTCATCCTCTCTCATTCGTACTTGTGAAATGAGTCAGCGGAGACAGTTTTGGTTTCAAACATTATATTGAGTCTTCTGTCCTCTGTGATGCAGTATAGTGGACACTACTGGCAGCGGAATACATGTTGAGGATATACTGAGCATGATTACAAATGGGATAGGGTGTAGGGTTACATGTGATTGGCCTTTTGCATGTGGGATGTGGGCTTCAGAGTTACATCTGCTTGGCCAAGGCTGTGCTAATGTACATTTACGTATAGCTGCGGAGCTGCGGACTTTGACACAGACGGTATACAAGTAGCCTACCAGACCGCTTGGCATCATGGGCACAGTCCATCTCAGTTCCATGTGACAGGTTTGCTGCGGTTGTTCCTCATGCACGCGTGCATGTGAGATGACATCAGGGCATGTGCTTGCGTGCATGCAGCGGCGTGCCACTTGTTGTTGCAATGTGGTGGTTACTGGACATGTCACAGTCACTGGGGTCGTGTTGTTGTTGTATGCACTTGTCGTCCATGCAAAGGTCCTGGTATGGGATTCCCGGGGCGGGGGTGGGAGGGGTGCAGCACCCACAGACTCCAGGCGACCTATTCATGTCCACTGAGCGGTGTGTGTGTCCATGGGCGCTGGATCCATGTCGTGTCCTGGTTGTTCGTGCAGTTCCGTCCATGTGGGTGCGATACACAGACCCCATGCCACTGCCTCCCACGATGCATGCGGTGTTCCTGGATGTGATGGGGAACAGTGTGCATGTCCCGGTCATATCCGATGTCATGGCGATGTCGTTGATGGTGTGGTAATTGTTGCCGGTCGTTTGGTATGGCTGTTGTGGTGGTGACTGGCCAGTCCGTGCGGAAGCTAAGCATGGGTGCGGGGTTGGACATCATAGGTCAATTGGGGAACTTGCGTTGGGGTCCGACGAATTGACAGGTTGTCAGGTATGCGATGCCGTCCAGCAGGGCTTCCATGTCATTGGTGGTATACATGTTTGCCAGCCAATGTAGCGGATGGTGGCTGTCAAGGTGTTGTTCGTAAGTTGTCCCTTGGAGGAGCATGATGGGGCATGCTGGGTGACATTCGATGTAGCTGTGCTCGATGATCCGTCGTGTGGAGGCACAGTGGTCCCATTTCAGTGCGGGTCCGATGTTGGCCACATACGCCATGCCCCCATAGGCAGAGCAGGCCCTGTCGTGTGCGTCCAGAGGGAGGAATAGTTGTAGCAGGTCCGCCTTTAGACATGCCGGGTTGGAGAGACACAACTCCACAGGATGCTGGTAGGGACACCTCCGACAGTAGAAGACGGGTATGACGCAGCTGAACAATGTGATGCGGTAAGTCAGTCGGTAACTTACGTTCAGCAGGGACAGGGGTTCGCATCCCAATATCTGTATCAGGTTGTTTTTGTACAGCTTGACCTGTCCGGCGTAGTTGGGTAGGTGTGTTGAGAGTGCCATTTTGCAGCGGTGCGTTGTGGTGGCGTGCTCCGGCTGTGTGTGCAGTCTGCAATGTGCACGCTCCGAGGTTGCTGTGAGCTCTGTGTAGTCGTAGGGAGACAGGACTTGTGTTCTGTTGGCTTGTGCGGAGGACACGGGCCCTCATCCCACATGCTTCTCAGACTGTTCAAGGTCAGTGATGTGTGACTCCTTCCAGATAACTTGCATGGGGCCGACATGGGGGAGTGTTTTCTTTTTTCATTCCCGTCCGTAGTGTTCTTCTGTGATATGCGCTATCTGCCCTGTGGTCGGTCTCCTCTGCATGCCTGTGTTGGTCTTTTATTGGACAATGGCTGTATTCACCGGCTTCTTTCGTAGGGCTGTGGTTTCGGAGTTGGAATGGAAGGTCATTCAGTGCTGTCTGCTCTCCCTTGTGTGGGCGGCAGGCTGCCTTTCCGCTCTGCGTTGGGCCTTGTGTGTGGATGTTATTCTTGGGCCACCTGTTGTCGGTCCCCGGGCTCTTTGGTGTTCCGTTTTGTATGTCTTGTTCATGTGTGCAGGGTGGTATGGGTGTTTCAGTGTGGTACTGGCGTTCCTCTTCCCGAAGGGGCCCTGCTTCTCCTAGTTGGTGTTGCCGCCGCTGTGTGCTTCGCCATGTTTGTTACACTGGGGTGTGTCCTGCTGTTGCGTGACTTCACTGACATGTGTGCGTCGGTTGTGTGACGTTGGGTGTTGACCGTGAATTGGGCGTTGGGGACATGTCTGTGGCAGGCCTGTCACGTGTCATGTGCGTTCGGGGTGGGGCTGGTGTGTGTGCTGCTTGGTTGTGTCCCTGTGTCTGTGTGCGACGCATGCATGGCGCTGCGGTTGGCCTCTGCGTTGTGCGCATGTGTGGCAGCGTCATCGCCGCTTTGGGGCCGTGACGGGGTCGTTGGTTCCTAGTCCCAGGTGGTGTGTACACATGTGTTACGAGATGTTACAATTTGGCCTGTGTGTCATATGTGGATGCAATGGTAGATGTGTCGTGTACACGCGGGGGTGGGGGGTTGTCCGCTTTTTCCGCCCTTGCACTGTGTGCGCTTTTGCGTGCACTTGGTGTGTGTGTGCCTACCTGCGTCTTCGCGGTACGTTGCGTCCTTGGTGGTGCATCAGATAGAGCATAGGGAGGGCCTGCAGTGCTGGATTCATGCTCGGGGGTGCCGCTTCTTCGGTGTCCGTGCTCGGCGTTCGTGTTACCGCTTCGGTTTGACGTACGGTATCTCTTAGCCGTGGGATCAGTTTGTTTGCGGCATCGTAATTTGTACGCCGGGCGGTACGTGTTTCGTCGGACGGTGTGTGTCAATTGGGCTGCGCCGCTACGTGTACGGGCGCACTTTGATGGCGGACGGTGTCGCTGGCTTGCCGGCGGTGTTTGACTGACTTTTCACATCGTAATCGGGCGGGCGTGTGGACTGCTGCGTGCCGACGGTAACTGGTCGTTTTTGCATCCGCCAGCATGGCGGTAGTGCTTCCGCCCGACATCGTAATGGGCCCCTAAGGGCCCGATTCTGATGCGGGTTGGAAAAGCTTCCCGACCGAATCGGTTGGGAAATGGTTTCCGACCCACTCGGATCGGGAAAGTCTGACCGGCGGACTAGGATGCATCCGGATGCTTCCAGATACGATTTGGTTGAACTCCCATTGACTTCAATGGGAACATTTGTTCCTAACCGCATCAGAATTGGGCCCTCGGTCGGGAAGGCACGTTCCCGATCCGATTTGGAAGGAGCAAATGCCGTTAGGAGGCCTTCCTAACCGCATCAGAATCAGGCCCTCGGTCGGGAAGCTTTTCCAACCCGCATCAGAATCGGACCCTAAATCTGAATAATTTACTATTCCCACTTCTGTCTATATTAAATTGGGGTAAATGCTTAACAGTAAACCTAAATAATTTACTATTACCACTTCAGTCTATATTAAATTAGAGTAGGTGCTGGACACTAAACATAAATAATTTACTATTCCCACTCCATTCTATATTAAATTAGAGTAGGTGCTGGACACTAAACATAAATAATTTACTATTCCCACTCCAGTCTATATTAAATTAGAGTAGGTGCTGGACACTAAACATAAATAATTTACTATTCCCACTTCAGTCTATATTAAATTGGGGTAGGTGCTTAACAGTAAACCTAAATAATTTACTATTGCCACTTCAGTCTATATTAAATTAGAGTAGGTGCTGGACACTAAACATAAATAATTTACTATTCCCACTCCAGTCTATATTAAATTAGAGTAGGTGCTGGACACTAAACATAAATAATTTACTATTCCCACTCCAGTCTATATTAAATTGGGGTAGGTGGTTAACATTAAACCTAAATAATTTACTATTCCCACTACATTCTATATTAAATTATAGTAGGTGCTGGACACTAAACATAAATAATTTACTATTCCCACTTCAGTCTATATTAAATTAGAGTAGATGCTGGACACTAAACATAAATAATTTACTATTCCCACTTCAGTCTATATTATATTGGGGTAGGTGCTTAACAGTAAACCTAAATAATTTACTATTGCCACTTCAGTCTATATTAAGTTAGAGTAGGTGCTGGACACTAAACATAAATAATTTACTATTCCCACTCCAGTCTATATTAAATTAGAGTAGGTGCCGGACACTAAACATAAATAATTTACTATTCCCACTCCAGTCTATATTAAATTGGGGTAGGTGCTTAACAGTAAACCTAAATAATTTACTATTCCCACTTCATTTTATATTAAATTAGAGTAGGTGCTGGACACTAAACAGAAATAATTTACTATTCCCACTCCAGTCTATATTAAATTAGAGTAGGTGCTGGACAGTAAACATAAATAATTAACTATTCCCACTGCAATCTATATTAAATTACAGTAGGTGCTGGACACTAAACATAAATAATTTACTATTCCCACTCCAGTCTAAATTAAATTGGGGTAGGCGCTTAACAGTAAACCTAAATAATTTACTATTCCCACTCCAGTCTATATTAAATTAGAGTAGGTGCTGGACACTAAACATAAATAATTTACTATTCCCACTCCAGTCTATATTAAATTATAGTAGGTGCTGGACACTAAACATAAATAATTTACTATTCCCACTTCAGTCTATATTAAATTGGGGTAGGTGCTTAACAGTAAACCTAAATAATTTACTATTCCCACTTCATTTTATATTAAATTAGAGTAGGTGCTGGACACTAAACAGAAATAATTTACGATTCCCACTCCAGTCTATATTAAATTAGAGTAGGTGCTGGACACTAAACATAAATAATTTACTATTCCCACTCCAGTCTATATTAAATTGGGGTAGGTGGTTAACATTAAACCTAAATAATTTACTATTCCCACTCCAGTCTATATTAAATTGGGGTAGGTGGTTAACATTAAACCTAAATAATTTACTATTGCCACTTCATTCTATATTAAATTATAGTAGGTGCTGGACACTAAACATAAATAATTTACTATTCCCACTTCAGTCTATATTAAATTAGAGTAGATGCTGGACACTAAACATAAATAATTTACTATTCCCACTTCAGTCTATATTAAATTGGGGTAGGTGCTTAACAGTAAACCTAAATAATTTACTATTGCCACTTCAGTCTATATTAAGTTAGAGTAGGTGCTGGACACTAAACATAAATAATTTACTATTCCCACTCCAGTCTATATTAAATTAGAGTAGGTGCCGGACACTAAACATAAATAATTTACTATTCCCACTCCAGTCTATATTAAATTGGGGTAGGTGCTTAACAGTAAACCTAAATAATTTACTATTCCCACTTCATTTTATATTAAATTAGAGTAGGTGCTGGACACTAAACATAAATAATTTACTATTCCCACTCCAGTCTATATTAAATTAGAGTAGGTGCTGGACAGTAAACATAAATAATTAACTATTCCCACTGCAATCTATATTAAATTACAGTAGGTGCTGGACACTAAACATAAATAATTTACTATTCCCACTCCAGTCTAAATTAAATTGGGGTAGGCGCTTAACAGTAAACCTAAATAATTTACTATTCCCACTCCAGTCTATATTAAATTAGAGTAGGTGCTGGACACTAAACATAAATAATTTACTATTCCCACTCCAGTCTATATTAAATTATAGTAGGTGCTGGACACTAAACATAAATAATTTACTATTCCCACTTCAGTCTATATTAAATTGGGGTAGGTGCTTAACAGTAAACCTAAATAATTTACTATTCCCACTTCATTTTATATTAAATTAGAGTAGGTGCTGGACACTAAACAGAAATAATTTACGATTCCCACTCCAGTCTATATTAAATTAGAGTAGGTGCTGGACAGTAAACATAAATAATTAACTATTCACACTGCAATATAAATTAAAATAAACTATATACTAATAACTAAACATTACTAATTACATTCCCCCAAAAATATTTTTTCATAATAACTCCCAAACATTATACCTTATAAACCGAAAAACACACGCACTAAAAAAATAATTTCAAATTTATAATTCTATAAATCTATTTATTTTTCCATTAAATATAAAATTTTCATATTTTTTAATAAGATTTAATTATTAATATATATTTTGTAATACACTAACCACCCTTATCCCCTAAAAATCCAATAACTGACTGATAAACATATTTATCAAATTTATATTTCAATACTTTATTTTATTTTAAAAAATATTTCCGAATTTATTCTAAATTTTGGTAATATTTAATTTAAAATATATATTTTTTAAAAACTACCCAACATTATCCCATATAAACAAAACAAGCCACTGCTCCAAAATATAATTTAAAATTTAAATTTCCATATATTTATAAACATTTTTAATTTGTTACTAATTTTTAAATATATAATAAATATTTAGTTGTAATTATATATTTTTAACACACTTCCCACCATCATAACCTATAAAACCAACATCCAACTCCTAAAATTTATATTTAATTTACATTTAAATAATTATTTATTTTTTAATTATTTCTAAATTTATTACAAATTTACATTATACCCACCCTAATACCCTATAAAACGAAAATTGCACTACTAAAATTAAATTTCAATTTAAAATTTAAAATTTACTTTTTGTTTTAATAAATAATTTCTCAATTTTTTAAATATTTTTTAAATTATTTAATATAAAATATATATTTATAAAATACTCCCCACCCTTATCCCCTACAAAGCCAACATACCACAACTAAAATTAATTATCAAATTTAAATTAAAATATGAATTTCCTAATTTTTATGAATAAATTATAAATTTGGAATAATTTTACATTATATTTATTTTAAAATAAATATTTTTAAAACACTACCCACCCTTATACCCTATAAACCCAACATCCCACTACTAAAATCATATATAAAATTTACATTTATATTTAAAATTCCTATTTTTTTTAATAAATTATAAATTTGTAAAAAATGTAATTAATATTTATTTTTACTAAAATATTTTTAAAACACTCCCCACCCTTATCCCCTATTAACCCAACATCCCGCTCCTAAAATTATATATAAAATTTAAATTTAAATATACATTTCCTATTTTTTATTAATAAATTATAAATTTGTAAAAAATGTACATAATATTTATTTTTAAATTAATATTTTTAAAACACTCCCCACCCTTATCCCCTATAAACCCAACATCCCGCTCCTAAAATTATATATAAAATTTCCTTTACATTTTAAATTATTTAAAATATAAAAAAAAACATTTTTAATACATTATAAATAACATATTTAAACACTTAGGGGCCCATTACGATACCCGGCGTAAAAAAATCCGCCAGGCATGGAAGCGGCAAAAATCCGCCCGCACACACCGTCTGAACACCGACCACGCCATTACGATGACACAAACCGAAAACCGCCATCGGCGGAAAAACCACACAAGATACCGCCCGCCATCGTCCGAGTCGGAGTCAAACCGCCCGCCACGGACGGAAACACGCACGACAACACAAAACCGCCCGCCCTCACGGCCGACACACCGCACGTGAAATTACGATCGCACCGCCATGAGCGCGGGAAAACTACAAATATACCGCCCGCCAGCGCAAACAACGCCGATGAGAATCGACACGGCAGAAGCCATGGCGCCCACGTCCCTGCACAGAAACCATCCGCTGACAAAAACAATCGCACACAACATGGCCAACAAGTCCACACAGCAAGGCACGCACAAATAAACAAGCACAGTACACATCCCGAAAACACCCCCCCTGGACAAACAAAAACTACAAATGCCAGAACACCAGACACAACACACCTGAAAACAACAGACCATGAGGACACACCCACATAGGTAAGTACAAAAGCAGCACTCCCACAGACCACAACCCCTTGCAACATTGCAAACTAGAGAGGAGAGGAGAGGACACAGTGACACAGCAAGGACAGCAGCACACCACAGAAACGCACACATCACAACCACCACCACCACCACCAAACACCGGCACCACAAACCCCCTGCACATTATACAACACACACCGCACCAGCACCACAAACACCATGGCACCACAAAGAATGCCCAAGTTCACGCCCATTGAGCTGACGGTCATGGTCGACGAGATTATCAAGGTGCACCCACAAATCTATGGGAACCTGGTCCAGCACACACCACTAGCCACCAGAAACAGAATGTGGAACCGGATCGTAGACCAGGTCAATGCAGTCGGGACCCTGCCCAGGAACAGAGTTGAAATAAACAAACGGTGGAATGACGTCAAGAGCCTGGTCAAGAAGAAGGAGAGCAAGAACAGAGAGCTGGCTGCCGTCACTGGCGGAGGGAATCCCGCGCTCTTCAAGACCTTCAAAGCGTGGGAGGAGAAGGTGCGAGTCATTATACATCCGGAGATCCTCGCCGGATTAGCAGGGGGAGTGGAGGCTGGTAAGTACAAACTAATGTATACCAGCACACCGCTATGTACTCACATGCACTACCACCATGCCACAGCTCCCAGGGACAAACACCCCCATGTCCAGCACACAATACACAACACATCACACACACATGCAACAGACACCACCACACACAGCCCAAACCGAACAACTGTAAGATACGTGGGGGCATGTGTACACTCAGCCAGCCACGTAACCACCAACAGGTCCCCAAGTATGCCAGAAGCGCCACAACGAGCACCCACCACACCCATGTGTCCGCCATAGCTGCACTAACCGACAAGTAACAGGTAAGTGGCAGGAACACAAAGTGCAGTGGGTGGGAGGGTGGACAGCCCAAGTACAACACACACCAGGCCCCTAGTCCCACAGCACAGCAAGGAGGAGCATCCCCCACACCCCACAGCCACGTGTCAGCCACCGCAGTGCACACCGACAGCCGAAAGGTAGACATCACGGTCCACAACAATCGGTGTCAGTGGGTGTCCAGCCATCACCACGACCCACAACACCGCCCCCACCCCCACAGACCTGCAACATGGAGCACCCCCCGCTTAGAACCATGTGGCATCCAGTACAGTGCACGCACGAACAACCTGCAGGTGGGAAACTGGACAGGGCTGGATTACTGGAGGCATGAGGACCGTAACACGACCAACACATGGGACATGTCACGTAGCAGACGAACACGCAGCACCGCCCACCGTCACGAACAAGTGAACAATGTGCACACGGACATGAACCACAGACTCACACCCCACATGACCCATCACAGACACAGCAACACCCAAGGAGCCACGTCTGCATGCACAAGCCACACTGAATATAGTACCACACGGCAGCCACTGTGCAACCCATCACACACAACCGAAACACCATTGAAGTCCTGTACATGTAGCCCCTACTGCCTGTCAACCACACACCCCACAACTACGCCTATGTAAGACAAACAACACTAGACGCAACAGAGCGGAACAACATAAATGCACACGAACACCACTGTACCCATCAAACACACAGACACACCATGCACATACAACATACCATCCATCCCATCCGTCAGCCCCAGTCTCATGAAAGGCATGTCATCCGCACAGCTGCCACACATACAGCAGTCACGCTAAGAGACATGCCCATGACCAACCATGTGCCAGAAGTCAATGAAGCGCACGCCACACTGTGAGCAACAACACACAACATGGGCCACACCCCCCGAGCACTGCAGTGATGCACATGGCACAGGGCAGCACGCACACCAAGGAGATGGGACAACTGCAATACGTTGGGTGGCACACAACCATCACTCACTCATAACGATGCGTCCAATGCCATGTCCAGTAATCACAACAGACAGCAAATATGCAGGCCATGTCAGGCATGCACACACCTCAGACCATGCACTCTCATGCTGCCACAACACATGTCACGTTCGGCACCCATGGCTCACAGCATGTACCCCAAAAGCATATTCCCTCCCAAATGCGAATCTGGGGCATGGCCCCCATGTTGCCATATGCGTTCCTAAGCGTTCCATTTGAACCCCAAAAGCATATTCCATCCCAAATGCGAATCTGGGGCATGGCCCCCATGTTGCCATATGCGTCCCTAAGCGTCCCATTTGAACACCAAAAGCAAAGTACAAACCAGACCCAGGATGGGCCAGGAGCCCGCATACACCAGAGTCACAATAAGTAGGGGCACAGCAACACACCCATCGGCATGGCCAATCCGTCCCATGCCACATGTGCACAGCACACAGTCCCATTGCCAAGCACACACAACTACAAATGGTACAGCCACACACACGCCTCCGGGAAACCCATGTACGAGATTGCACGAACTGTTAATGTCAGATGACAAATACATACTTCGCCAGGTGCAACACAACAACAAATCTCATTCTCTCCACAGGTGACGAACTGCTGGATGCTGGGGATGGAGACAGCAGCCAGCACAGCCAGCCTACAAGCCCCCAACGAGGACACACGGATGTGGAGGATCTGTCCTCCTCTTCGGACACGGACCACCAAGCAGGCCCATCTGGTGTGGCAGGGCCCAGCCGCTCCCCAGGACCCCTCCTACCCACCAACCCATCATCCAGGGCTGCTGAACATTCCCAGCCCCCTGCTGCCACTGTCGTTGCGGCCACACCCACGGTCATTGCGGCCACACCCACGGGCATTGCGCCCACACCCATGGTCATTGCGGCCACTCCCACTGCCGCAACCGCCACCATCGCCGCA
Source organism: Calotriton arnoldi (assembly GCA_963921515.1). Classification (NCBI taxonomy): domain Eukaryota; kingdom Metazoa; phylum Chordata; class Amphibia; order Caudata; family Salamandridae; genus Calotriton; species Calotriton arnoldi. The sequence continues at coordinate 327,128 of CAWUFW010004057.1, forward strand.
CCGACCACCACCGCCGCCACCACCACCACGTCTTCGCTGGCACCAGCCCCAGCGCAGGTGGTGGCCCGGCCGACTGGATCCACCCTGGGAGCCAGGGCGAGGACCGTGGTGGGCAATGTGGCTAGTGGGCAGGCCGGTGGCAGCAGTACTGGTAGGAGGAGCAGGGTCAGGGAAACGCCAGTCTCCCCTGGGAGCCATGCACTGCCTCAAATGGCCAGAGTCCTTGGGGCCTATGAAGAGGCCCAAGGACAATGGGCCAGGTCTGCTTCAGACACGCGGGAGGTGCTGGGGGTGCTGAGGTCCATGGACGCCCATATGGGCCAACTCGTGGACCTCATGGGCCAGCTGGTGGTGAGGTCACAGCCAGGGACAGCAGCTCCACCACCGCCACCACCTGCCGGGGCGCAGGGTCGAGCAGCAGTGTCCAGTTCCCCTGCGTCCACAGCCAGTGAGCACACCTCACCCCCCACCAGCAGGTCGCCACCACACACCCCCTCCCAAACGTGGAAGGGGCCGTCCGAAGTACAAACAGATCTCCCGGGAGGACTACGCGCGCTCCAGACGCAAGTGAGGCAGCCAGCCAGCCTTCCTTGACCACCCACTGCATTGACTTGGACTACGATCCCACTCCACACAGCCATCTGGATGGCATGTGTCTGTTGGACCATGGACATGGAACAAGTGGGTACACCCTGAGCATCACGCAGCCGTGACCGACAGCTCATTGTCACTGCACGCACCACTTTTGTCATCACCTCGCACACAATCACATGTCACAGTTTGAAATAAATGCACCTCTTACACAAACTGCTGTTTGTGCCCTGTGTTTTAATTGTACGGAATACAACGGCCACCTTGGGCGGAAAGGCACCTGATGCGTGGCATGGCAATGGAACCGGAGGGCCTGTAGGGACCTAGGGGTGGGAGACAGAACAGGAGCACATTCAATGAGTGTGTCACACACCCATCACACAGTACATGTCAACAACTACAAGCAATGTACACACATCGCACAGAGCAATAGGGCACAATGCCACAGCCACCAACAGTGGCATACTACCCTGGCCATGGAGCGTTGACACACAGCACGCAGTGAACAAACGGCCACCCTGACACAGCACACACACACCTACACAGATACAGCCACATCAGCCGTCGTACATGGACACTCACCGTCAAGTGAAGTAGCGGGCGATGAGCTGCTGCCGCACATTACCAGCTTCCTCCTCTCCGCTGTCCTCCTCACTCGAGCTGTCCTGGTCTGCGGGCTGGGGCCCTGGTTGATCTCCGTCATCCACGATGAGGGGGATCTGCTTCCGAATGGCCAGATTGTGCAGCATGCAGCACGCCACCACTATCTGGCACACCTTCTGTGGGGAGTACGCCAGCGCATCCTCGGTGCGGTCCAGGCACCTGAACCTGGACTTGAGGAGGCCAAAGGTACGCTCGACCACACGTCTGGTCCTCCCATGTGCCTCATTGTAGCGATCGTCTGCTGGGGTGCGAGGATTCCTCAATGGACTGAGCAGCCATGCCCCATTCGGGTACGCAGAGTCACCTGGGTGTGAGGGACACAGAGAACCGTTGCTAATCCAACTGGACAGGGTAAAGCATCGCACAGCCAGCACACTACACCACTCCACATACTCACCGACAATACAGCCACGATCCTGTTGCAGATTGGACATCAGTCGTGGCAAGATGCTGTTGCGCATGACGTGTGCGTCATGGGCCGAGCCTGGGAACTTTGCACACACGTGGGTTATCACCATGTCCGCAAGGCACACCACTTGCACATTCAGGGAGTGCGTGTGCTTCCTGTTGTGGTACAGGTGCTCAGTGGCCTGTGGTGGAACAAGGCCAACATGTGTGCAATCAATGGCACCAACGACGTGTGGGATCCTGCCAAGGGCATAGAATGCACCCTTCACTGCCGCCAATTCACGAGCCCTGGGGAATCTGATGTACCTGTTTCGGTACAGCATCATGGCTGCCAGTACATCCCTCAGCACCTTGCTGAACATGGGCTGGGACATCCCTCCTCCACTGCCCACTGTGTGCTGGAATGACCCAGTGGCGAAGAAATGCATGGCGGCCATCACCTTAGCCGTGGGGGTGACTGCTGTCGGATACACCCTGCGGGGACGGAGATGGGGTTCCAACATGGCACACAGTCGATGCAGGGTTGGCCTGTCCAGCCGAAACTTCCTAATGACCTCAGTATCGTCCATGTCCGCCAGCAATTGGTATGGGCGGTCAATGTTTGGTCTCCGCCTAGGGAAAATGGCAGTGGACACATGTCAAAGCAACACAACACATAGCAATTCCGCATACACATCACTGACATGACTGAGCAAGCACATGAGTCACAGCCCAGCTGTCAAGCAGGGACGGCACGGCCACAATACACTTACACAGGTCTCCCACCAATGGCAATGGCTAGTGATACAAACCACTGCCATGTGCATGCACATGGGGATCTAGGCCCCAATGACTTGCGGGGCGTGCTGATGGGGACTGACTGCATATTCGTCAAGCGGCAACGCCACGGCAACATGAATGTCTGCTGAGCATGGCACTGCTTCCGAGGCTGGATGAGTATGGCACACGACGACGACGATGTGGGCACAGGCTGAGCGGCCAAAACAAGTGGGACCTGTGGCACGAGGGGATATGAGACAGTAGTAGGTGTCAGCACTGCACCCTATGTACAGCACTGTACGGATCACACCTCCCGAAACATTGACAGGTGTCCACATTGACAGCCCCATGCCAAGACGGCTGTGTGCTTGCAGTCACACGTCACAGGTGAGAGGTTACATTGCACGTGCCAGGTGGCAGACGTACATAGTGGGAGCTGGCATGTGTGTGCATGTGTCTCCTGTTCAGGATCCACCAGATGGGCGCTGACTCTGTACTGACCATTGGACACAGCATGTTCCGTGGAAGGCTTGTGTGTGTGGGATGGTGGCACTGGATGTGCCTCCGTTGGGTGGGGGGCCATGCACAGGGCGGGTACGTCGATGATTGCGCATTGTTGGTCACGGTGGGTGCACCAACTAAGATGTGTTGCCCTGTGTTCAATTCCTATGTCCGCATGATGATGGACTGTAGATGTGGGCAGACTACACATTGGTCGATGTGCTGTCTATATGCATGTGCCTTCACACCAGGCACAGCTGCCCCTGCACATGTGACCCCTGCTGGACTCGCTGCTGGGTCTGTGGAGCTGATGCACCTTCTGTGCGTGGGGCGGACAGCTCTCCTCACTTCCCTCATTGCGCATGTCATGACTTTGCCGCAGGTGACATGGATCATGGAGGGCCCACATGTACGCGTGGGTAGGCTACACATGATTGTTCACTGGTCGCCACCCCCAGTCAGTGTTTTGAATGGGAAGGTTGTCGTGCTGGTGGTATATTCGATGTGGCGGATGGGCGGGCCTAGGTGCGGGCTTACATTCCGGACATGGGGGGTAGTTGGATTGGCGACTAGTTGCAGTACACACGGGACACGTCTCTACCTTTCCACATCTGGGTCATCCCTTGTACTCACTGACAGTGATACAGTCATCTTCGCCCCAGCTCTCATGTCCTCCCCTCGCTCCCCCAATATGCATGTGCACCTGCGAGGCTAGCGCTTGCACAGGCAGCCCCAAGCTCGCACCAGAGAGGGCAAGGAGTGTATGTGTGGGTCCAGTTGCACGAGTGGGCTGTCTCAGGGTATGATGTGTGGCGGGACGCCGTCCACCTGCGTGGTGCCCCAAATGGAGACCCGGCCTGCATGGACTATGCATCACAGTCTTCGCCTTCCGGATCCGCCACCTGCGACACCCAGTGGCTGTGGCTGCCCTTGCGGCCAGGCCGCGTCCGTCTGTAGCTGATGGCCCACACATTCACTCTTTGGCCTCTCTGGGGAGGGCTCGGGGGTGGTGGCGCACGCGCTTGCACTTAGTCGCAATGGCATGTGGCGTGGTTGGTATAATGGGCAATGGATGGGATGGTGCGAGCCACCTCCCGTGACGTCAGTGCTGCTCGTGCTGTGGTGCGTCCCCCTACACTTCCATTTGACTTGTGCCATGCTACACGTTGAGGTTCTATTGCCTGCGTGATATGACCAGGAGGAGCGCGAGGAGACCTCTCACACACCATGCTCCACTGCCATCCCGTGCCCTGTATCGCCTGTGCGGATTGACTATGTTGGGGTTACACCTGGTCGACTGGGGCTGTGTGTGCCTTGTCAAGGGGCATGGCGGGCGCACAACAGGATCCAGCTTGTCCACAGAGGGTGGGCTGACGTGTGCGCCTGGTACCGCATTGTACGTGTGCCCGGCTGCTGTGCACACACGTGTTCACTCCCCCCGACAGGTGTCCTCTCACAATGCCCAGGGAAGCGGTGGTGTACTGTTCATGACCCCTCCCAACACGGCGTGCTCCAACTTGGCATGTGCGCATCTACCCGTCACACCCACCCACCTGAGCACTGCGTCCATACGACTTCACACGACACATGTGTGTCTTCCACAGTTGTGCTACTCATTTGATTGACATCCAATACCAGTGGACTACATGGTCATGTCACGACTGCCGTGTACTTCACATACTCTCATCCTCTCTCATTCGTACTTGTGAAATGAGTCAGCGGAGACAGTTTTGGTTTCAAACATTATATTGAGTCTTCTGTCCTCTGTGATGCAGTATAGTGGACACTACTGGCAGCGGAATACATGTTGAGGATATACTGAGCATGATTACAAATGGGATAGGGTGTGGGGTTACATGTGATTGGCTGTTGCATGTGGGATGTGGGCTTCAGAGTTACATCTGCTTGGCCAAGGCTGTGCTAATGTACATTTACGTATAGCTGCGGAGCTGCGGACTTTGACACAGACGGTATACATGTAGCCTACCAGACCGCTTGGCATCATGGGCACAGTCCATCTCAGTTCCATGTGACAGGTTTGCTGCGGTTGTTCCTCATGCACGCGTGCATGTGAGATGACATCAGGGCATGTGCTTGCGTGCATGCAGCGGCGTGCCACTTGTTGTTGCAATGTGGTGGTTACTGGACATGTCACAGTCACTGGGGTCGTGTTGTTGTTGTATGCACTTGTCGTCCATGCAAAGGTCCTGGTATGGGATTCCTGGGGCGGGGGTGGGAGGGGTGCAGCACCCACAGACTCCAGGAGACCTATTCATGTCCACTGAGCGGTGTGTGTGTCCATGGGCGCTGGATCCATGTCGTGTCCTGGTTGTTCGTGCAGTTCCGTAAATGTGGGTGCGATACACAGACCCCATGCCACTGCCTCCCACGATGCATGCAGTGTTCCTGGATGTGATGGGGAACAGTGTGCATGTCCCGGTCATATCCGATGTCATGGCGATGTCGTTGATGGTGTGGTAACAGTTGCCGGTCGTTTGGTATGGCTGTTGTGGTGGTGACTGGCCAGTCCGTGCGGAAGCTAAGCATGGGTGCGGGGTTGGACATCATAGGTCAATCGGGGAACCTGCGTTGTGGTCCGACGAATTTACAGGTTGTCAGGTATGCGATGCCGTCCAGCAGGGCTTCCATGTCATTGGTGGTGTACATGTTTGCCAGCCAATGTAGCGGATGGTGGCTGTCAAGGTGTTGTTCGTAAGTTGTCCCTTGGAGGACCATGATGGGGCATGCTGGGTGACATTCGATGTAGCTGTTCTCGATGATCCGTCGTGTGGAGGCACAGTGGTCCCATTTCAGTGCGGGTGCGATGTTGGCCACATACGCCATGCCCCCATAGGCTGAGCAGGCCCTGTTGTGTGCGTCCAGAGGGAGGAGTAGTGGTAGCAGGTCCGCCTTTAGACATGCCGGGTTGGAGAGACACATCTCCACGGGATGCTGGTAGGGACACCTCCGACAGTAGAAGACGGGCATGACGCAGCTGAACAATGTGATGCGGTAAGTCAGTCGGTAACTTACGTTCAGCAGGGACAGGAGATCGCATCCCAATATATGTATCAGGTTGGTTTTGTACAGCTTGACCTGTCCGGCGTAGTTGGGTAGGTGTGTTGCGGTTGCCATTTTGCAGCGGTGCGTTGTGGTGGCGTGCTCCGGCTGTGTGTGCAGTCTGCAATGTGCACGCTCCGAGGTTGCTGTGAGCTCTGTGTAGTCGTAGGGAGACAGGACTTGTGTTCTGTTGGCTTGTGCGGAGGACACGGGCCCTCATCCCACATGCTTCTCAGACAGTTCAAGGTCAGTGATGTGTGACTCCTTCCAATTAACTTGCATGTGGCCGACATGGGGGAGTATTTTCTTTTTTCTTTCCCGTCCGTTGTTTTCTTCTGTGATATGCGCTATCTGCCCTGTGGTCGGTCTCCTCGGCATGCCTGTGTTGGTCTTTTCTTGGACAATGGCTGTATTCACCGGCTTCTTTCGTAGGGCTGTGGTTTCGGAGTTGGAATGGAAGGTCATTCAGTGCTGTCTGCTCTCCCTTGTGTGGGCGGCAGGCTGCCTTTCCGCTCTGCGTTGGGCCTTGTGTGTGAATGTTATTCTTGGGCCACCTGTTGTCGGTCCCCGGGCTCTTTGGTGTTCCGTTTTGTATGTCTTGTTCATATGTGCAGGGTGGTATGGGTGTTTCAGTGTGGTACTGGCGTTCCTCTTCCCGAAGGGGCCCTGCTTCTCCTAGTTGGTGTTGCTGCCGCTGTGTGCTACGCCATGTTTGTTACACTGGGGTGTGTCCTGCTGTTGCGTGACTTCACTGACATGTGTGCGTCGGTTGTGTGGCGTTGGGTGTTGTCCGTGAATTGGGCGTTGGGGACATGTCTGTGGCAGGCCTGTCACGTGTCATGTGCGTTCGGGGTGGGGCTGATGTGTGTGCTGCTTGGTTGTGTCCCTGTGTCTGTGTGCGACGCATGCATGGCGCTGCGGTTGGCCTCTGCGTTGTGCGCATGTGTGGCGGAGTCATCGCCGCTTTGGGGCCGTGACGGGGTCGTTGGTTCCTAGTCCCAGGTGGTGTGTACACATGTGTTACGAGATGTTACGATTTGGCCTGTGTGTCATATGTGGATGCAATGGTGGATGTGTAGTGTACACGCGGGGGTGGGGGTTGTCCGCTTTTTCCGCCCTTGCACTGTGTGCGCTGTTTGCGTGCACTTGTTGTGTGTGTGCCTACCTGCGTCTCCGCGGTACATTGCGTCCTTGGTGGTGCATCAGCAAGAGCATAGGGAGGGCCTGCAGTGCTGGATTCATGCTCGGGGGAGCCGCTTCTTCGGTGTCCGTGCTCGGCGTTCGTGTTACCGCTTCTGTTTGTCGTACGGTGTCTCTTAGCCGTGGGAGCCGTTTGTTTGCGGCATCGTAATTTGTACGCCAGGCGGGACGTGATTTCGTCGGACGGTGTGTGTCAATTGTGCTGCGCCGCTACGTGTACGGGCGCACTTTGATGGCGGACGGTGTCGCTGGCTTGCCGGCGGTGTTTGGCCGACTTTTCGCATCGTAATAGGGCGGGCGTGTGGACTGCTGCGTGCCGGCGGTAACTGGTGGTTTTTGCATCCGCCAGCACGGCGGTAGTGCTTCCGCCCGACATCGTAATGGGCCCCTTATATACAAAATATTACAAAACATACAGAAATTTACACAATACTACACTTAATCGATATTTTAATACAACGATATTATCACATTCGATATATTATACTTCGATATTTTACTACACATTCCAATTTCGACATTTTTGATGTCGATATACTAAACATCGATATTTTATACCATAGATATTTCACTATCGATATTTTGGTATGTCGACATTTAAGTTTCGATATTTTGACTACTCACCATCCGTGCATCACACAGTTGTAAATACATGTCTCAATCACAGGGGCATATGATGAACACAGGCAGTGCAACGAGGGCTATGGACAGTTTGCCAGCAGTTACTACATGGTATCATTGCATGGGAAGTAAACCTTGTTGGAATGCACTGTTACTGCACTGTACCTGTTCAGTGCATGTGACTACACACTTTGGGGGTGCGAACTACTCAGTGAGCATGCTAGCCAGTGGTGTGCACACTGTAAATCCTTCTAGTCAGACAACATGCACAATTAGTAAGGCAGTGGACAGCACACTCACCTGCTCCCCTGGTGTCCCATACAGCTTGCTGTACTGTGGAAGGAGGTTGTCCACCAGGGCCTGGTTCTCCTCATGGGTGAAGGCTGGGGCTCTCTCCACAGTACGTGCCATTGCAGTAGCCAGAGGATGCAGGGACAGCAGCAGTGTAGTGGCAGATGTCGTCCTGGAGCATGTAGTGCAGGCAAGTGAGCCCTCAGGGGAACAGCCAGCATTATATGTGTGCTGCAGAGGCAGATACTGTCCCATGTGTCCAAAGTGATAGGTCCAAGTCGTTTGCATCTTCTGAATCTGACCAATCCATGGAATTGCAGCACCAATACACGCCCACAGCATCCTTCAAAAATTCAACTTCATGACACCCATGAATTTGCAACATTGTTGTGGCTGGCCAACTGAATTCACTGCATCAGACTCGTTGAAGCTCGAAAACGCGTCCGTTGCCATGCCAGGCCCCAGCCAATGCATGCGCACCGATCGGTCCATTGCTGTACAACGCGTACCCGGGATACAACGCGCACCCGCTCACATCCAATGCAATGGGCCGTGCGGGCACACCGATCGGTCCATTGCTCTACAACGCGTATCCGCTCACATCCAATGCAATGGGCCGTGCGGGCACACCGATCGGTCCATTGCTGTACAACGTGTACCCGGGATACAACCCGTACTCGCCACATCCAATGCAATGGGCCGTGCGGGCACACCGATCGGTCCATTGCTGTACAACGCGTACCTGGGATACAACGCGTACCCGCTCACATCCAATGCAATGGGCCGTGCGGGCACACCGATCGGTCCATTGCTCTACAACGCGTGCACTGGGATACAACGCGCACTCCGCTCACATCCAATGCAATGGGCCGTGCGGGCACACCGATCGGTCCATTGCTGTACAACGCGTACTCGGGATACAACGCTGCACTCGCCACATCCAATGCAATGGGCCGTGCAGGCACACCAATCGGTCCATTGCTGTACAACGCGTACCCGGGATACAACGCTGCACTCGCCACATCCAATGCAATAGGCCGTGCTGGCACACCGATCGGTCCATTGCTCTACAACGCGTACCCGGATACAACGCATACCCGCTCACATCCATTGCAATGGGCCGTGCGGGCACACCGATCGGTCCATTGCTCTACAACGCGTACCAGGGATACAACGCGTACCCGCTCACATCCAATGCAATGGGCCATGCGGGCACACCGATCAGTCCATTGCTCTACAACGCATACCCGCTCACATCCAATGCAATGGGCCGTGCGGGCACACCGATCGGTCCATTGCTGTACAACTGTACCCGGATACAACGCGCACTCGGCCACATCCAATGCAACGGGCCGTGTGGGCACACCGATCGGTCCATTGCTGTACAACGCGCATCCGGATGCAACGGGTACCCGCCACATCCAATGCAATGGGCCGTGCGGGCACACCGATCGGTCCATTGCTCTACAACGCGTACTCAGGATACAACGCGCACTCGCTCACATCCAATGCAATGGGCCGTGCGGGCACACCGATCGGTCCATTGCTGTACAATGTGTACCCGGATACAACGCTGCACTCCACTCACATCCAATGCAATGGGCCGTGCGGGCACACCGATCGGTCCATTGTTCTACAACGCCGCACCTGGGATACAACGCGTACCCGCTCACATCCATTGCAATGGGCCGTGCGGGCACACCGATCGGTCCATTGCTCTACAACGCGTACCTGGGATACAACGCGTATCCGCTCACATCCAATGCAATGGGCGGTGCAGGCACACCGATCGGTCCATTGCTGTACAACGCGTACCCGGGATACAACGCGTACCCGCTCACATCCAATGCAATGGGCCGTGCGGGCACACCGATCGGTCCATTCCTCTACAACGCGTACCCGGGATACAACACGTACCCGCTCACATCCATTGCAATGGGCCGTGCGGGCACACCGATCGGTCCATTGCTCTACAACGCGTACCCGGGATACAACGCGTACCCGCTCACATCCATTGCAATGGGCCGTGCGGGCACACCGATCGGTCCATTGCTCTACAATGCGTCCCTGGACAGGTCACATGCATATGTCACCATGCTGGTCACTGGTGAACCTATGCCAGCCACATATACTTTCCAGGGACTCAGGGGCACACCTACAACACCACACCCAGTCCACACTGTATCTAAGGCATGTGTGGCAGCATAACCTTATCTGTGTATGTGGGTGAACATGTGGTTTTTGGGGGGGCACTTGGGGGCAGACACACCCATGCTGTGCACGTGTTCATGGGGACAGGGTCCTTTGTGTGTTGTGCACCTGACCACTGTGGTGTGCAACTTTTCATTTTGGAGCATGTGTCATGGTCACATTTCCAGGTTGTGTATGTGTATGACATGTCACATACCCCCAGGCTCACATGTGGGAAGGCATGTACGTCACAGGGTGGCCCATTGCCACAATAGTGATGTCCCTCCGCAGTCTGTGTGCATGTTGTGTTTCACATGTCTCTGACTCCATGTGCACAATGGGAGACCGTCTCCACATCCACGTGGTTTGTGCATGAACTTTGATGTTGTGTGTGTGTGTGTCACAGACGTCCATGTCTGTCCTGCAGAGGCTACAAGGGCCACTACCTGTGGGTGTCATGTTTGTTTTTCTGACGTGTACATGATACGCCATGTCATGCCAGTGTCCATGTGGCAAGACAGGGTCCCTGGGAATCTACCTGTCAATGAGCTGTGATGCCTGTGGAGCATCTGTCCAGACATGTCACTGTGGTATGTGTGTGGAACGTGAGAGCAGTAAATGGGTACTGTGACACAGCCTAATGGTTTCCCATAGCACACCCTGGAACCTGTTGTCAACACTTGTTGAACAGAGATGTTAGATGATGTCCATGTAGGTGCCATATATGTCCAAACAGAACGACACACACATCCAAGTACTTGTGTTTGTTAATGATGTATCATGAGAAATTGAGTATGGTGAACGGCACATAGGTGGGGTGACTGACAATCTTGCTTTCTTGACCTATGCACTGCAGGGCTTCTGCTGTCCAACGACCATTCCCAGACCTGACAACGATGGTGGAACGTGACAGCATCCGACGGTACCGCTTCACCAGGCAGCTGATTGAGGATTTGGCAGTGCGGTTGGACCCACATTTGCAGCCTGGCCGTCCGTATCCTACAGCGCTGATCCCCAAGGTGAAGGTGATGGCAGCCCTACACTTCTTTGCCACCGGTACCTTTCAACACACTGTGGCGACTGCCGGTGGGATGTCACAGACTATGTTCAGCCGTGTGCTACGCGATGTTTTGGGGGCAATGTTGAGATACCTGAACCAGTACATCTATTTCCCAACACGTCAACGACTCACTGACGTCAAGAGTGACTTCTATGCCCTGGGGAGGATGCCACATGTAATTGGCTCCATTGATGGGACACATGTGGCTTTGATACCACCACAGGCACATGAGCAGGCATACCGGAACCGTAAACATTACCATTCGATCAATGCTCTGGTGGTATGTCTTGCAGATATGACCATCACACATGTGTGTGCCCGTTTCCCTGGTTCGGCACACGATGCCTATGTGATGAGGAGTAGTCGCATCCCGAGGATGATGTCACAGATGCCGAACCAACGTGCCTGGCTTGTTGGTGTGTACTGACTTTGTACCATTGTGTGTGTTCTGCTATGTTGTTTTCCGCACACATTTTCAAATCGGCTAATGTGCAATTGTCTGTCTGTAGGTGACTCGGGATACCCCAACATGCCGTGGTTGCTGACACCCCTCAGGAACCCTGTGACACCAGCCCAGATGCGCTACAATGAGGCACATGGTCGGACGAGGAGGGTGATTGAGTGGACCTTTGGTCTCCTGAAGAGCCGCTTCCGCTGCCTGGACAAGACAGGAGGGGCCCTCCCATATGCCCTAGCAAAGGTGTGCAAGATTGTCATCGTCTGCTGCATGCTACACAACCTGGCAGTGCGGAAGGAGTTGCCTCTCATCCTGGATGACGATGACCAACGTCCGCCACCTGTGGAAGATCCTGGCCTGGGTCACGATGCCAGTGAAGATGATGATGATGATGATGGTGATGTCCGCACACAGCTCATCACCAACTTCTTCAGCTGAATGTGAGTCTCCAGAGGGTTGTAATGTCAATGATTTGAGTTTGCATGATATGTGTGTGTGGTGCTCTGGTGCTGTTTTAGTGTGGCCATGTGCTACTTGACTGGATGCGTGCAGCGATGTGTCCTTGCAGGTGGTCTGTACTGCCCAACAGTGTTGACATGCTAACTTGGTTTTGTGCAGTTATCTCGTGACATGTATTAGACATGAGTATTGCCGTTCTGTGCTGTTCTTCAGTGGTTTTGACTGTGTGTCATGTCTGTCCTTCTTAGGGTGCTGCCGGAGTTGTTTGATCAACTTGGATCCCACGAATCCATGATTCAACTTCCACGGTGGAAGCAGTCGTTTCCCTACAGGTGATGTGCCAGACAACCCTGGACTTTCTATCTTCTGCACTTTTTGACTTTGTGGCCACAGCCAGGTTGGATTAGCTAGCATTTGTAGTGGAAACAACATGTTGCAAATGTGTAATAAACCTGTGCTTCACTTTGGGATGTGCGTTGTCTGTAGTTACACATCTGACTGACATTTGCTTACTGCACCTGTAGTCTAGTTGACACAGACTGTGAATAGGTGGCGTGTCTGTGCATTCCACTGTATTTAGTTGCAACATCAGTATAGGTGATGAGTCTGATGGCCCTGGTGTGTATGTGTTGTGTGGCCCTAGTGGTGTGTCTCCCTCATATGTGTCACGTCGCCATGACTGACATGACGGTGTTGGACTTGCTGTAGCAGTTAGCATGCACAGTGTCATTTTTCTGATCACCATCTCCATGACAGAGAGCACGTTGGAATCACAACAGAGGCAGATATGGTGTATTGGTGAGTTTATTTACATACAGGTGTGAGGATGTTGCACAGGATGGTGGGTGCTGTACATAGAAATTGGAATCCAAAGTTCCCATGTGATTCGGAAGTCTTGGTAGCTGAAATGTCCAGAGTAAAGTCCACAGTCATCTGATAAATTTGGCCAACTATAGCTCCCCATGTCATGTGGGAGAGTTGGGTTGGCTTCGACAGGGCATGCAGTTTGCACACAGAGGAAAAGTTCCAGAACAGGTGTTGGCTTCCTGGGGGATGTAGATGGCCATCGGCCTCTCAGTTTGGCCTCCTTGGACGGCCCCTCTTCTTGGGGGGGGACCCTCAGGTGCAGGCTGCGGCAGTGCAGGGGACTCTCTGCCAGAGTCCTCCTCCCTCCCTGTGGCATTTGCAGTTGTTTCAGCAGCAGATGTTGTGGGCACACAGGGAGGTGAGGCCATGTTGGTGCTGATCTGGCGGAGGCATGTCAGTATGTCCCTATGCACCGCTGTCAGTTGTTCCAATGTGTCCCACTTGGACTCCATGCCAGACATGTGTGTCTCGACATGTGACATGTGTGTCTCGACACGGGACATGTGGGAGTCCAAGCGGGCATGATGGGCAGCCTGCTGCTGTTGTATGTCCTTGAGGATCCCCACTACCTGGCTGACCTCTCCGGTGCTAGTCTGGTACGCATCCGTGATGCGTGCCAGTTGTGGGTCATCATGCAGTCCAGACCCCTCTGCAAAGAGCGACCTATGTCTACCACCCCTCCCACCACCCCTGGCGACACGTGCAGGACCTGCGGTGGCACGCACAGGTGACCGTGGGCCCATTGGGTGTTGTTCCTGGGCTCGTTGTCACCAGCTCCAGTTTGGGTCTGGGTCCCTGCGCTGTTGTCATCTGTGGTCCTTGGCCTGTCCGTGTTGGCAGGGGTGGCCTGTGTGTTGGCAGTTGTTGGAGGGGTGGGTGCAGGGGGTGCAGATGTTGGTCCTGCTGGTGCTGCATGATGACTCACACCGGAGGGTCCAGCTGGTTCTTCGCCATCCGAGGAGTGCAGAGGCTGATCCACACCAGTGAGCTCAGTGTTCCCCGGAGCCTGGGACAGGGACTCCTCCTCATCTGCTGCTGTGTCCCCATCATCACCTGTTTTGGGGAGAGACACAGATTGTATGTTATGTTTCTACTGGCATCAATTGTTCAAACACCTGACAGTTGTGACAGTACCTCTGGATGTGGGCCTGGACATTGCATTCTCCTAAATTGTGACAGTCAGAGAGTGATATTGGTGTAGCACATTGTCCTGCCAACCTGTGGCATGTCAATGTGAATGTTGAGGTGTGTGCATGACCAGCATTGGTGGTATTTGCTTGCCATCCGGGCCTCCTTCTCCCCCAAGCCCAGTTATCCCACCATGAAGCGTGCTTCCATTGCAGGGAGTGCAAGTTGTCTTTCAGGATGTTAGTCAGTGGTGTCCTGCTGTTGGTTATTGCACAGTTCCCAGCAGGGCCTTGTGCTCCCCCCAGCAGTACCCAGTGTCAGCCATCTTGTGAGTCCTTTTCCACTCCCTGTGATGTGAGCATGGTTCATGGTGGTGTTGATTTGCCAATTGTGAGGCTGACCAATATCTGTGACTACCACTCCCATCATGCTATTGCCTCCACCCCCCTTCCCAGCATGCCCATCCTTCCTTCCTTTTGACTCTGCTTCCCTGTGGGGTGGGGTGCCTGTGCTGACAGGATGGCTGGGAGTGTTGTCCTGGCAGTTGTTTGGCTACAAGTCCCAAGAGTGTCCCTGTGCTTCACACAGCATAACCCAGGGTGGTGGTTCTTTGTGGGATCTTCAGTTAGGATGTGAGGCATTGCATTCTCCCAGGTGGGTTATGTGGAGTTAGTGTTGAGGGGTGTGTGAGGGGAGGTGCTTGTAACTATGGTCAGTGCTGTGAGTCCTCCTTCCCACCCAGCCAGATATCCCACCATGGAACGTGCTTCCATTGCAGGGAGTGCAAGTTGTCTTTCAGGATGTCAGTCAGTGGAGTCCTGCTGTTGGTTGTTGCACAGTTCCCAGCAGGGCCTTGTGCTCCCCCAGCAGTACCCAGTGTCAGCCATCTTGTGAGTCCTTTTCCACTCCCTGTGATGTGAGCATGGTTCAGGGTGGTGTTGATGGGCCAATTGTGAGGCTGACCAATATCTGTGACTACCACTCCCATCATGCTATTGCCTCCACCCCCTTCCCAGCATGCCCATCCTTCCTTCCTTTTGACTCTGCTTCCTGTGGGGTGGGGTGCCTGTGCTGACAGGATGGCTGGGAGTGTTGTCCTGGCAGTTGTTTGGCTACAAGTCCCAAGAGTGTCCCTGTGCTTCACACAGCATAACCCAGGGTGGTGGTTCTTTGTGGGACCTTCAGTTAGGATGTGAGGCATTGCATTCTCCCAGGTGGGTTATGTGGAGTTAGTGTTGAGGGGTTGTGTGAGGGGAGGTGCTTGTAACTATGGTCAGTGCTGTGTGTCCTCCTACCCACCCAGCCAGATATCCCACCATGGAACGTGCTTCCATTGCAGGGAGTGCAAGTTGTCTTTCAGGATGTCAGTCAGTGGTGTCCTGCTGTTGGTTGTTGCACAGTTCCCAGCAGGGCCTTGTGCTCCCCCAGCAGTACCCAGTGTCAGCCATCTTGTCAGTTGTTTTCCACTCCCTGTGATGTGAGCATGGTTCAGAGTGGTGTTGATGGGCCAATTGTGAGGCTGACCAATATCTGTGCCTACAACTCCCATCATGCTATTGCCTACACCCCCCTTCCCAGCCTGCCCATACTTCCTTCCTTTTGAGTGGACTTCACTGTGTGTGAGTGTGACAGCAATGGCAAGATGGCTGACAGTGTGGTCCTGTTGTTTGTTGGTGCCCAGTTCCCATCAGGGCTTGTGCTCCCCACAGCAGTACCCAGTGTCAGCCATCTTGTCAGTTGTTTTCCACTCCCTGTGATGTGAGCATGGTTCAGAGTGGTGTTGATGGGCCAATTGTGGGTATGACCAATATCTGTGACTACCACTCCCATCATGCTATTGGCTACACTGACTTCACCAGCATACACAGAATTCCTTCCTTTCAGTGAGCTTCCCTGTGAGGTGATGTTCTAGTGGTGGGTAAATATCTGGGAGTGTTTGTTGGTTCTATTTGTGCCACTGCCTTGCTGTATTTGTTGTTAGGTTTGTACATGTCATGACACAGTTACATATCACTATGAGATGGCAGGTATTGTGTTTGTCTGACTAGCATTCACATCTTGGGATGAATATCTTTTGGTTGCTGTGTATTTGCTAAGGGTGCATGGTTTGCCTATCCCCTTGACTGTGATGTGTGTATGTTGTCACACCATATTGTGTATATTAGTTGTGTACTCACCAGGCTCTGGGATGTCTGTTAGTCCGTATACGCTCACTGGTGGTAGGATGGCCCGCACCTTCTCCTCCCAGGGCCTGAGGTATACTGGTTTTGCAGGAGGGCCACTGCCGGTGTGCTGGCTGAGGAGGTAGTCCTTTTTAGTAGGTCCCGGACCCTCCTGCGCACATCATACCACCTGTTCTGGATGTCTTCCTTTGTGCACAAACATGGTGATTGTGCGTTCACCCTGTCGACAATCCTCGCCCACATCTTGGTTTTCTGCGACATGGGGGTCTGTTGTACCAATGTACCAAACAACTGTGGCTCTACCCTGAGGATCTCATCTACCATGACTTCCAATTCACTGTCTAGGAACTTATGATTCTTCTTTAGGGCATGGTGATGGGTGGTGGTGGTGATTGATGTGTGTGTGTGTGCAAGTGGGGGGGTGTGAGTGTAGGTTTAGCTGGGTGTGTGTGAGGGTGCTATTTGTAGGTGTGGTAATGGTGTGTGGCTTGTGTGATGTATGAGCTGTGAGTGTGTCTGTGGTCGATGTGTGATGGTGTTCTGTGCTGGAAGGTCAGTGGAATTTGCAAAGGATCATGGTAGGGATTTGTGGCCTTTATGTAGGTGGAGTTGGAGGGATGTCCTTGTCCATTTTTTTTTTCCTCCCTGTATTTATTGGCTTTGTGGTTGCTTGTTTGGCTCTTTTTTTTTTTCCTTGGTGTTTTTGGTGCATGTAGGAGTCGTTCTGTGCCCGAGTAGGACGCTGCAGTTGTCTGGTGCGATCTTGTCCGACTCTGCTCCCGCTGTGTGTCAGCTAGGTTTCATATGCGGCGTACGAGTCGGTCGCGGAGTATTGGGTTGCTTCGGCTGGGTTTTGTATGCGTGTCGGTCGTACGGCTTGTGCTCCGGGCGAGTCGGTCGTGTTTTGCACGCACAGCATCGTACTCACGCGGGTCGGAGTTTGCGGGTACGTTTCGCTCGGGTTCAATCCGGGTGCGTGTCGGTCGGTTCGCTTCGCGTGATTTCCCGGCCGGATGGCTTGTTTACGTCCGGCTCGGTCGGTCGCTTTGTATTCCATCCGAGTCGGTCGGATTTCACATGCATTTCATCGTACTACCCGGGTTGTACGGCGCCGGTCCGAGTCGGTCGGACTAAATTCCCGTACCGAGTCGGTCGGTATTTTTTCCGGCCCGAATCGGAATCGGCCCCATAGTGTTTCCCTGGTCAATTAATTGGGTTACACTCATTCCCACCATCCATCTATATATAAGAGTTTCAGATTAGGAAATATATTTACGTTAGTAGTAAAAGGTAGAATCTTTTTGGTTGTTTTACATATTTTGGAGGAGGACGATTCTACTTTTTTTCCCTCTTCACTCCCTCTTTTGTTTCTTTGGACATTATTTCACCACCATTCCATCCATTATTTCAATCACTTGCTATTTGCTAACTTTCTGTCCCTCACGTTCACTGCTTGCCTTTCAGCCAACCCTTTTGCTTTTCATATCCTGCTACATCTCCAGTGACCTTACCCGCTCTGCAGCTCAACACAATCAGATAACTATTACTGTGAGAACACTTATATGTCTATGTTTCATTAAAGAGAGACCTACTATGGATCTAAAAGCCCCCTCTGTAACAGTACATACGTACAGTGAGAATGAAGACGAAACAACGATGCAACATGTATACGCGTGGCATGAGTATCATGTGGGCATATGTTATAAGATGCTTATGACCAACAATTCTATATCTTTATTCAATTTATTCATTTTTCCATGGCTAGGACATTGGTACCACTCACAAATCTGGAGGAATTGAAGCATTGGAGATTAATTCGTTTGGCTGTACCCGACCATGAAGAAGATTGACTACCTCTTGGTTGGAAATGAGTTTGATTTGCTACCTTATCGAATCTTCTGTGATGAGAAATCCCACAATGATTCTTATTTCTGTCAAATAACTTGAAGCAATGCTTGAAGGATTGGGTATGTTTCTTAATCATAAATGGCATGTGACACAACTATTCAAGCATATCAGCAAACAATTTTGCACCTGAAAAAGTCATTGTCAATAAACAAACCTTCTGGAAGGCATCCACTTTTCAGTCTCTCAAGTGAAAATGTCATGTGGCTGCTAACACCCCACTTGACCCCACTGCTGTGGCATACTAATGATCAAACATTATTCTCATAAATACGTTGCTTGAACCGTGCACAAATTTGAGAACAATCTTCATTTTCCCCTGCTGCCAACGAAAGTAACTTAAGATCCTTCAATAAACACTGCTAAGCACCGTTGCCTATATTTCCACCCTCATAAAAAGTCTGAAACCAGCAAAAGCCATTATAAGTGAGGACCCACTGGATCTGACATCACAGCATCTTCTGTGATTACCACTTTATAGCCAGTTAAATTAGATCTTTGTAGTGATTCCATTTCGCCTTAACCAATTTGATAAACTGATCCCATGGCTCTCTGGACTAATGCGTTAGCTGGGCCTTTCCACTCTCTCTTCAGCCGACTGTGTAGTGCATCATCGATAGATAATTTTGGAATGTTTGGCCTTTACAACTGCCTGAACCACTCTTCATTTGTTTCAGGGTGATCTTCATCTTCTGGTAACAGATATGCTACCTAGACCTGCAACTCCTGCCGTTGACTTTATTTCTATCTAGGAAGTGCCTCCTCATCATGATGTTCAGAAGAAGGCCACAAAGAACTCACAGATGATGGAGAAGGAAGCAAAAAACAGGAAGCCGGGTGAGACTGGAGAGGCCATAGGTTAAACGATAGCACATGTGGAAAATTCGAAATTGGCATCACGTATGCTTGAATTTGGCTTTGCAAAAATGCTGAACAAGAGTCTTTCCCCATAGTATCATACTTGCTTCATGCTTGTTGATTCTTATGTGCAATTTTCTCAGTGATGAATCGAGGAATAACACACCACCCTGAATCTTTGTTTCTTAGATCCACCCAAATGGACTCAATTAGGAAATCGCACTTTTGGAAATCGTGCTTCCTGATGCAGAATGATGATGTCAGAGCAGGAAGTTTATACATATAGGGTGTATCCACAACACAAATGCTTACGCTGGACGTAAGGAGTGCCCCTGCAACACCAATACCACAGATTACACCATCCCAGGAGAAGACCATGGACGTAGAGGATGGGAGCAAGGGCTCAGGGTCCAGAAAGTGCAAAGTTAAGTTCACTGATAAGGAGCTGGAGTTCCCAACAGAGGAGTGTGGGGCCCATATGGACCTACTGTTTGGAAAGGCCTGCTTCTCAGTGCCAGGTAGCCAAAAGACCCAGATCTGGACCAGCCTCCTGGAGAAGGGGAACTAGCTAGGAGTCACCCAGAGGACCATCCCTGATTCCGCAAAAGTTTGTGCGATCTGAGGTCTCATACGAAGGAGAAGGTAGCCAGCACAGTGGCAGAGGGACATGGAGCAGGTGGAGGACCCCAAAACACACCCTTCCAACTCCCATGGAGACACTAGGAGAGGGGACCTAGGAACCAGAGAGTGTGGTGGTAGTATGTGACATTGACACCCCAATCCAGCAGGCACCAACCAGGGCAAGACATCTTCCCTTAACTTATTTAACAAAACATAATGTTAGTAAATCCATATATCATACACAAAGCATGATTTGCTCTTTTGAGATGTTTGCTGCACTCTGACAATGCATCATGGGAGCTGTAGTACACATCACCTGCTTGCTGAACTGTGTGCTGATTACCACCCCAAACATATCCCTACAACATTAACAAGTCACAAAGACATGTAACAGGGATACAACATCATTGTGGCCAAACTGTGGTAATTTATTTACACTAACTATCTACATTTACACAGATCACAGCCCGGATGTGCCAGGACCCATTGCAGCTGAAGGACCTAGTGACACGGTCATGCAGGACACAACACCACCAACCCCTCCACCCATCATCCTACCTCTTACTAGCAGGGGAGCAACCATCTCGCTGCTGCCAACATTTGTGAACAGTGAGGAGGGCCAATCACAGAGCAGGGACCCCACAATATCAGAGGGTAAGACACACAGACAGTGCAGAGGGCAAAGATCAGCAGTCTTTAATGAGAATGTATCAGACGACATGTTGGATATGGCTCCTGTGTATGGTGCATTGGAGAGGTTCACCATCTCTGTACAGCGCCTGCAGACAAAACAGATAAGGACAGTTAGTAGGCAGCTGCAATGTATGTAAGTCACTGCAGATCTTGGAGAAGGGGAAGTAACATTGGCTAGCATCAGTGGAGAGGGAGCACCGTGTGCAGAAACAGAAGCACAGGCAGTTCCTGGCAAGGTTTGATTCCTTCACTCACCTGGCAGTAGCCACAAAAACTCTAGCAAGGCGGGCTGTGAACATTCACACTGACATGGGGCACTGCTGTCAGGACATTGCACGTGGGCACGTGCAAATTACCTTAACCCTAGAGAACATCCAAATCCTTAACGTCTGAGGCCCCAACATCCTGCCCTGCTCCCTGAGAGCAAAAAGGGCTCTAGCAACAGTACCACATCCGTTCAGGAGGTATGAACTACCAGACGCCTTCTTTTGGGATTTTGGCTAGGGGGCCCCATTAGCCTTGAACATTTATGAAGCCGTTGTCTACCGAATGGCTATCTACTGCTTTTCTTATAGCTTTTTAAAGTTCTCTTATGAGTCGCATTGAGTGCGCACATTTATGGCCATTTTATTGATTTATTTAGATATCCTTGGCGAAGTGTTCACTGAGTCACTTGACTCCTGCTTGTGGTCACATGAATATTGCCTTGCTTCGTTTTTTGAAAGCCGTCTAGGGTGCCTCACCACTTCAATGCGGGGTGAGTTAATAAGACTGGTATTTTAACCACATAGATTTTGATTCAGTTTCTGACAGATAGTAGTTCTGAATTGTTGCATTATTCATGTTGCAGACCGCCTCTTTCATGATTTGTGTATGGATTTAGTCCATTCCCATATTACGGACCACCCATTTATTGGACTGCCAGGCCTTTTTAGGCACCAACTATGGTTAGTGTTTCCACTACTTTTTCTTTTATGATATCACACACCAGAGAGACAGGCTCTAACTGCCTTTTACTATGTTTAGGTTGTCTTTTTAATGTCCTGATGAAGACCCGCATGCGGAGATCATAAACTACCCTCATTGCCTAAGACGGTTCAAAACGTCGACACTCCTCCTTTCGTGGCCTGTAATACATTATGCTGGTCCTTTTGAAAGTTGGATGATGCATTTTAAAACAAACAAATAGAATCATTCTGCAATAAGGTCTTACAATAATACACTATAACGGTGTTGTAAACAGGCCTAACATTGGTTTAGTTATCTTAGAACCACTTCAACCAGTGTTTATGTATGAATTATGATACTTTGATTTTCAATTGTTTTCTCTCTGATTTTCCTTTTTCTCCGCATTCACATTGCACATGAGCACTTTTTCTGCACCTTCTATTTGGACAACCGTCTAATGTCAAATGGTTTATTGATTATGTTCTTTCTATAAGGATTATAGAAAAAAGATTTTGTCTTCAAAATTCAGTTGTTTTCTGTCCTTCTCTCTGGTATATTCTTGAAGAGTGTTTTACTCCTCTAGCCGTTGAAAGCCTTTTTGATTACTCATTTGATCGATTTTTTGAGTCTTTTGCCTCTTTAGATGTTTTAAAGAGGTATGTCAGGACCAATGTTTGTACTTACTATATTGTTCCCAGGTCCTTTGACGCATTCTAGGAGTACCCCATTAGTATATAATGGGTTATGCACCAAGCATTACCATCATATGTGATGTCTCATTATTTGATAGTCTAATTTCTCTTACATCAGAAATAGTTGTTGGTGATCTTCGTGCATCATGCATGTCCCTATGCTGCCAGTTTGCCCTCCTGCTGCACCTGTAGCGGTGGGAACTTATTATCAGAGACCGTATCTGGTTCTATGGGGATGTCATGCAGACCCTTCCTTATTTAATTATTGTGCAGTATGACATATGTGGTGATAATCTTGCAGCATGTATCTCGTCTGTACAACAGTGCCCCACTGGCTTTGTGGAGGCAGCGGAAGCAGGACTTCAGGATCCCAAAGGTCCGCTCAATGATGGTGCACGTTGTCCTGTGTGCATGGTTGTATTGCCTCTCACTACTTGTCCTTGGAGTCAGGTATGGTGTTAGTAGTCAGGGCGTAAGGCATATGCACTGTCACCTTAAGAGCATGAGAAGTAAGGGCCATATGTACGACCCGTTTTTGCATGCGCAAACGGGTTTGCGACCCATTTGCGCATGCAAAAACCTACAGGGCCATGTACAAACCCTATTTAGCGAGTCGCAATTTATTTGCGACTCGCTAAATAGGATTTGCGACTCGCTATTAGGAAGGGGCGTTCCCTTCCTAATAGCGATCACAAATGCCATGTATGACTGTTTTGCAACCGCAATTGAAGTTGCAAAACAGTCGCAGTTTACCACCCTTCACAGAAGGGTGGTAAACCACTCGCAAACGGGAAGGGGTCCCCAGGGGACCCCTTCCCCTTTGTGACTGGCTCTAAAAATATTTTTTAAGGGCAGGCAGTGGTCCCAGGGACAACTACCTGCCCTTAAAAAATGAAACGAAATCGTTTCATTTTTCTTTTTTAAAATGCATCCCGTTTTCCTTTAAGGAAAATGGGCTGCATTAAAAAAAAAACTGCTTTATTTAAAAGCAGTTCCAGACATGGGGGTCTGCTGAACCCAGCAGGACACCATACCTGGCAGGGCCAGCCATTCCCAATGGGGTCGTAAATTGCGAGTACCTCATGAATATGCATGAGGCATGCAATTTGCGACCCCATTCGGAATCGCAATCAGTGTTGCAGACACTGTTGTACATACTAATTTGCGACTCGCAAATTGCGAGTCGCTATTGTGACACAATTTGCGAGTCGCAAATTCCTTGGTCGTACATATGGCCCCTAAACGATTAGGTCACATTACATTTACCAAGCTGGGCAATGTATATACTGAGTGTGTGATTCTCTTACTAAGTCGGAAACTATCGCCAAATTCCCCCAGTGCCAGTCTGCTGTGGATTCCAGTGTGGTAGAACATGAATGAGTCATGGGTGCCACCTGGGAATCTGGCCACAGGGTCTGTTATGGTACAGGAGGCATCACACACTACCTGCACATTAAGTGAATTTGAGCTTTCCAAGTTCCTGTAGATGTATTCAGTTGTTAAAGGGGGACATATTGCAATATGTATGCTATCTACACAGCCAATTACATTGCATCCCTGTAGAACATGAGTTTGGTTTGCTGCAATGATTGGGGGTATTCGTAAGGGAGATATATTGGTTGATCTTGCTCATCATGATGTCAAGGAACCGGTGAAAGAACCCGGAAAAGGCACTTTGTGCCATCCCTCCTGCCACTGCTATGACTCCATGGTAACTGCCCGACACTAAGAGGTGTAGGCAACACAATACTTGCGCATGTGGTGATATTTCGTTACCTTCGAGTGTTGGGGCCTGTAGCTGAGGTCATAACTCAGCTATCAAATCAAGTATTACTTGGCTTCCCAATCTGTACCATCCACTGTCTGTTCTAACAGGGTGACTCTCAACCTAAATATCCTCTCCTGTCTCCCTCTCTTTTTCTACCTTACTGCCAAAATTAGCATCCCCCTAACCAAAACATACGGGGCCACCCTTGTGAAAGGGCCTGATCCATTTTGGATGCCTTTTTATAGTTTGCACCCAGTTACAACCTGATCCGATTCAATGGTAATTGCATTTCCTAAATGACCATTTTGCGTCTAGTTGCAAGTAGGAAATGCTATGTACATGCGGTTAGGAAATCACAAATGGGAAATCCCTTTTTGCAATTTCCTATTTTGTGAATCACAAAATAAATGAGATTTCTACACAGTAGAAGTCTCATATTGCTACGCCGCATATGCCTTTGTACATTAGAAAAGGCAGTTTGCATTTCTTAAGGGCCCGAAATAGCGATTGGAACTGTTAAGAAATGCAAAATCCTTTTGTACATATGAGCCCAGGAGACTTAATCCCAATCTATTCCCATTCATAAACCTATTTTAAAAGGAAAAAAGATAACTTAATTAATCAGAGAAGCATGTATATGTCCAGCAACATATGTCATTCTCTACAATAAAAAACATATACAGTTAATACATTTTTGATGCAAGTTCTGGGCTCCTTAAAACTCAGGCCTCAAATCGAAGACATACCTACCTCTGATCAATAAACAATCAAGAAGCGGTACAAATCTCTATGCAATGTAAGAATAGAATATTTAATTTAATTCCCTCTTTTATCTGTCTGTCTCGCAACTATAATAAATATTTAAATGAAAAAAATGCAGAACACTGCACACCTAAGAAATAAACCATGACCACAGGGATAAACCTGCTTGTGTCTAAGAAAAACAAGAACAATACACTAGCATAACACTCATTGGTAGCTGGTGGAATTTGAAAGTGGTGGGCTGTAAGACCAAATAATTTAGTTATGCATGAGAGAGCCACGTTTCTCAGGGGTGTTTTTTGGGGGGTTCGCCTCCCCCCCACCCCAAGAAGTTTAGTAGAAATTACTGTACATAGGTGCATTTTCAGCACTATCTCTGGGATAAATGGACCACAAAATAGCATTCTTATAGTTATTTATAAAGCAAAACTCATTTTTTTACTTGTTTGTGTGGCATATTACACTTGTATAGTGCATGCTTTGAAATGAGTCGCCTACAGGCCACGATTGAAAGCTCTGCAGTTGAGGCTGAGGGCAGAGCCAGTTCCTCAGAGTGCCTGTCACGGACTCAAAAGGTGTTCAGAAAATATGGTCATCCAATCTTTGGCCTATCTGCAGAGAGCACAGAGCAATGGTCACACATTCCAGTTGCAATTGTGTTTCTGTAAATATTCACATGATGGAAGGATACAGTTAGCAAAATATTAACAAGGCGAAAGTAAAATGACAATGTAGTGTTTTCATGTGAGTGGGTGTTATGTGTGTTTTTTGGGTGGGGTGATGAAGTGAAGGAGATGTAAGAAAGTGCATTCACGAGAGAGTGAAAAGAGGGTGCTGAAGAGGAAAAAGATGAGGTGTAATACATGTAGATGGACAAGATGCAGAGAGAAAAAGGGAGTCATACAGAGTGAACATAACAGAAGTGACTGAGACATACTGAAGACCAGTACCAGTTCCACAGGCCAAGTACTGTTTAATTCACAATCTGATAGTCTGATGATTTCAGAAATAAATATTGGAGGCATCAAAATACTGGTTGGTTGGCACATGATGGAAATCACAGAAATTTACTATATGCGGTTATGCCCAGGAAATCTTGTTATCCCCGGTTTTTCACTCCTGCCTTATAGAAAGAGAAGCTTCTCTATTTTGAGACCGTATGTAAGGGGCAAATAGTTTCCAAAGAAACACTTATAATGCACTCCATTTTCCAACAAATTCACATGTTACTGTTCAATCCGTATTCATATCACAACCAATCTCCAATGCTTCATGGACTCTAAGTACATTCCAAGTGGGAAACTCATCAGCATGTGCACTCTCCAAAACAGCAGAGAAAGGAAACATTGAGCTGTCATAAAATTATTTTACCATCCTTCAATTGAAGGAACCTCACTAGGCGATTATCAAGACAAGGACTTTCCCTGCATAGAAAACATGAATTACACGGAAGCAATGGGGAAAAGGCCATTCCCCATACCGGTGCCTGGTTAGTATTGTTCCTACTTTGCCGGTAAGCAGTTCACCTGCCCTGCAGACTTGACAACGTCTTCTACATTAAAAAGAATGAACATTGGCTTCTCTGACTCGTACGCTCCTCCTGTACTACACACGATTTGGCTGCTAACACACCATGATACAATGCAATTCTCCATAGCTGAACATTAATCAGAAATTAACCCATGTGACCTGTGCCTCGTTTGCTATCGTAACTCGGTAGTATTAACTCAATTAACCATCAGCACACCTATTCATTTGAACTGGACTTTGCCCTGCGCATGTTGTCGTGTAGTTCCTATAAACATTTATAAGATCTGTGCGTTTGGACAACACACACTATCGGATTGGTGTCAGACTGATTCTAGACACCAGTACCGGGTATGTTAGCCTGGATACCAGCTAGCTCACAGTGCCACTAGAAACCCCTCTTACCAAGGAGAGAATAGTTCTTGGCAACTATCGAACATGACAACGCTGATCCCTCAAGATCGTGGACAGTGTACTACTTTTCGCTCAGTCACTCGTGCTCACGTCGTCACAGAGAGATACACAGAATAAACGGTGGGGACGTCTTTCAATAAGCATTTATTGAGCTAGCATCATTCTAGTGTAAAATAGGTGTGCTAAAACAACCACTAGACAGTAACAGAGATAAATGATTATAAGCACTAACAGAGTAAAAGGATGGCACATTTCTACCATCATGCTAAAACAATGAATACAGGCAAGTATATAAAATACATAACAGTAAAATGCCTTCTCCTACAATGCGACCCTAACTAGATGTACCTAAGTGTACCTAGCATGTATGTGTGTGCAAAAGCCAAGAATCCCTCTAGGATAAAGTCAACCCCATTACCTGAAGTGAGAGACTGTGGGACCCCGTCTTGGTCTTGAGATGGACACACCGCAAGGGTTGTCAGACCACTGCAGGCTGGAGTGTGTGCATGCAGGAGCCTCAGCGTCTTGCGTCAGTGTGTCAGCATGGAAGTCCTTTTCTCCTCTAACCACCTCAGCAAGATATGGTGTATATATACCCAACGTGGTTCCCCCTGGGGATATACTTTGCTGTGTCATGTCGGACTAGGATGACGGAAGGAATGACCCTTATATATAGTTATTATGCAGGAGATGGTAGGCCTGCTGTCCTGCCGTGATTCCAAGAATCCTCATGCATAATGAATGAGGCTTAAGTTTTTCGGAGAACACCCCATGTCATCTTCAGACATTACCGTAACTAGGTAAAGGGTCAGTACTAAGAACTGTTATGTAGTGTAATGGTAGGGGAGAATATAGGTGAAATGTTAGGTGACTATCTGAGCCTATATTGAGGTACCTATATGGAACATAACACCCACTCCTCATCTGACTGGACGACATACTAAAAATTCTACGTACGGCTAAACAAGGTACGCAACTATTAATAAGTCCATTAAAAATAGTACTTACAAATGTAAAATTTCTAAAAAATGCTATAAAAGAAAAATAGTGCATGCGATAGAAGTCTGTACTAAATAAGTTCGTATATATAGTCCGAAGAATGAGAGACTGAAAGCCATGCAGTTTAGAAAACGTGTTTTTGTTTAAAATTCCAAATGTGGTTGTTTTTGAAAAGGCTGAATTTTCCCAGCACACGATGAGCCAAATGTTTATGTGTCCTGGCTGGGAGATGCAATATCACTGTTGCCTGCAATCGCAGACGACGGTCCCTGAAACACCTCGCAGATCAGGTCAATCGAGCACATATGTTCCTCCGTATTCACCACAGCCACTGCTGGGGATGTGTGAGTGTCATCCAAGTCCTGAGTGTTTGTTGAGGAGCATGGGCCATTATCGGGTCCAGTAAAGCATCCAGTGGCGCAATTGTTGGAAGTGTTAGACAGAGATCCAACACGCATTCTTGTCCCCAGAATAGGCATCAGAGGACAGTCAGAATACAGTCGATCCAGACTGGTCTAAATGACAAGAACCAGGACTCGCTCAATTCATGAAGACGAGGTGTGCCCAGATGGATTACCATGCGATCACGGTATCGGCACACCAAGAGCATTTTTTCTGTCTCCTCGGTGACTGGGACGTCCATTGCATAGAAACAGGATCAGTAGAAACCCTCCAAAAATGCTTTCGAACACGGAGTGTATGAAGTTGGGAACAACTCCGAGGATTTTCTGAAAGGTGCTTAACAGTCTGGAACCTATGGTCTTAAATAGGTGGACAATACCCGTCGTATCAGACAAGTTAAAGATATGTTGTACCATTTCTGTGAAATGGAAACAGCAGTTTATTCATACTAGTGCCTGTATCTCAGCCGAGGACCTTGCAACCTGGCGATCATAAGTCTCTCGGGCGGAGGTAAAGGGCACGGTTTGCTGTAGAAGCATGGCTTTCATTCGGCTCAGAGTATCAATCCGTATAAAGGAAAAATTCAATGAAGGCCATAACGGCGCCTCCCTGACTGTATGGGTCGGTGGAAACAATACTTGCATACAGCAAGTAACCCTGGACCTTACAGTGACAAGATATGCGATGCCCGGGAGCATACCACAACAACTTTGATTGTTCAGCATCAAGTAACTCCCATTCTAAAGCAACTTGAACACCGGATTAATCACAGCAGCTGGGGAACCTTTCAAGTGACAGGATAAGTTAGCAACTGAACCATTGCAGGCCCCATGTAGCATTACATCCTGGCATATGAGGGATCCACTTAAGGAATTCTCTCAGTTGGTACCGCTAAGAAACACTTCTGTGTCCCCATTCCTACATCGAAATCTGTATGGTAATTCCCAAGATTCCTTGATGAATTCCCTACCTATCGCTTCATATCTGCCTGCTTGTTGTTGTTCTAGGCAATACTGAAACTGAAAAGTTGTGACCGGTAGTGTTATATGGCCATGGATTAACCATTCTGTGGATGGTGACTCAGCCACAGTAAAAGGTAACTTGTCGAGTTTTTCAATACGCAGCATTGTATATTTTGCTCCCCTTTGTGCCATTGTTATCTGTTTTTCTGTTAGATTATATGCAGAAAAGAGTGACGTACTGTTGATAAATCGTCAAGGCACATAACCAGAGTGCAATGATTGCAGCATCCAGCTTAATAGCATAATAGAACGCAATTGTGATTGTCCGTGTTGTAGTATGGACAAGTCTTGTTCAAGTATATCTATAGCAGAAGATACAATGTTGCCCAGTGAATAAATCCTGGATGTTAATGCAGTCATACCATTCTCAACTACAGCTAACGCCTTTTCTAGGTTAATTCTATCTATTTCACGAAGTCTCTCTGCAGCTTCTTGAGGAGAGATTTTTTTATAGACAGCATAATAGAAACGTTTCTGACGTGGCTTTCTGGGACCTAATAAAAAATCCCTTAGATCCACCTCATCTGAGAGTAAGGATAAGTGCTGTTTCACCTGGGACAGTGTCGAGGCTTTTAGCCAATCTAGGCACAACTTTCCAACACTGTAGGATGTCACTACCCCCGGATGTTCTCTCTGTACATATCGTGGGTCTGGCCTATGGATACTAAACCCTTCGGTTGTACCCCTGAATCTTGATTGACATCTCTGTGTGTCAGTGGGCCAAACTAACCATCCCTTCCAATTGGGGTTTGAAGTATTGTACTGCATGATGTCATCTATTGTATTCCCTCCACGTGTTGTAAAATTGAGGTGTGAAGATGTGGGAAACCGAGGTGTGTTCAAATCCTTGTTCTTGGCTAGTCCAAGACAGGAAGTCTGTTGCACTGTTTCATTCAGAAATATTATCTGTTGCGGAATGAGGCACGCTCTAAATAGGGCTTCTGTTTCCTGAACTTGCCATTCTTTAGAACCTCAGATTGATTTTGTGTCTATAGTGTCCTTCCATAAGTCGAAACAATGTTCAGACAGTTGGGAAATAAAGGATGCAGAATAAATCTGTTTGTTGTTAGTCACCATATTTTTCTGTGCAGGTGTAGGTGCAACCTTATAGTAATACGAGGTTGAGTCAGAGGTGTTAAACCCTGTAAAATACGAAACTTTCTGTGCAAACGTTTTCGAAGTACCTTTTCATGGTGTCGGGCAATGCTCCGATTGGTGGTATGTGAAAACATTATGTGGGATACTGGATTTGTGTAAAAAGTGATGACCATAATGATGGTAACAGTACAAGCTATCAAAGCCAGATGTGTCCTCTAACATTTCATTGTTTAAAAATGCAGCAGATTTTTCCAAATCAGATAACATATTATTTACAGTGTCAAAATCCCAATCATCAGAAAATGTACTGGAGGTAATGATATAATTTAAAGAAATTTTAAATAAATGCGGAATGTTTAAAAGTTCAGTGGGGCCAAATACATCATAATCAACTTTGTCCCAAACTATCCCATCAGGAATTGGAACAGCTGTAATGTTCACAGAAAACAAGTCTCTTTGTTCACAATGAGATGATGTATGAGACAATCACTAGGACGATCCAGAACAGAAAAAACAATATTCCAGATATTATCCAGATCTGGAGCCAAGGTGATACTAAATAAGTCTTTTTCAGAAGAGTGTAGAATGCACACATTTGTTGCTTGCGGGAAACTGGAGCTGGCGGTGTCTCAGGTTCACTGGGATTAAGAGAGAATGTATCAAAATCGATGAAGTATCCAGATGCAGTTCGATCAATCTTTGGTAGCTCAGCAGGTTGTGTTCAGGTGTCTCTTGTCAAGGCACATTGATGTAGACATTGGTGTTAGGCCGAATTGATATTTGTCTTTCATTTGTAGTTTGAAGTTCTGTTTCCAGAGGAACGATTTCCA
This sequence comes from Calotriton arnoldi, assembly GCA_963921515.1. Taxonomy (NCBI): domain Eukaryota; kingdom Metazoa; phylum Chordata; class Amphibia; order Caudata; family Salamandridae; genus Calotriton; species Calotriton arnoldi. Next base: position 358,105 of record CAWUFW010004057.1, read on the forward strand.
TTTCATTGTTGGAAATTCCATCACTTCGAATTGGCGACTCTTGGAACGTTATGAGTCTTTCTGTCTGAACTTCCTGTATGGTAGCGAGAGGACAGCGTCAGCTACCCAGGAGCCCACGAGGCCTACTGTTCAGTATCGGCCACATAGTGTGGTTTGATCAGATCAATGGAGATGAATCTCTTTCCTTTTTTTCTGGCAAGATGCGGAAGAAGTACTGTTCTTGTGCCTTTGACAGCCAGGACAGGTACAGGCTTTCTGTAGGATGGCCCAAATTCTTTCTTGTCATCGATCTTTTCTCTGACCAGATCCCCGACTTTTGGGATCCAGACAGGTCTTGCCGTGACTGTTTTGACTTCCCCAGTGGCGGTCCGTTTTACTTGCACGTTGCTTAGTAGTGCTCTGGATTCGTTCAGATACTGTAAAACAGCCAAACATTTATGGATGTCAAATCGTTTTTCATCTGCCACTGTGCTTTCAAAATCGAGATCAGGTATCCCCATTCTCGTCCCAAAAAGGACCTCATAAGGAGTGACCCCCCCCCCAGAGGACTTCTTGGCAAATTGTTAAGTGCTCGCTGTACTCCATATAAATGATTGACCCAACTCCCACCCGAACCTAATACTCTAGCTGTTAAAGATTGCTTTAAGTCACAGTTTTTCTTCTCCACAACCAAATTTCCCTCGGGATGGTACGAAGAGGAGTACCGCAATGCTACCCCCAAACCTTCCATGGCTTCCTTGTAAGCCCTAGAGCTAAACGCGGGGCCACGGTCATAATGTAATGTGCCAACTGAGTATGTCCCTATAAAGACTCGCAAATCTTTTATAACAGTTCGAGCGTCAGCCGAGCGCTGAGGCCATACCCATAGGAATCTGGAGCATAAATCCACTGCCACCATGATATACTTGTAAGCCCCATCCGATTGTAGGGGGCCGCAGTGGTCCAAATAGACACAAGCTAGTGGTCTGCCTGATATTAGTAAAGGTGTCTACGCTGGACGCGCTATGGTGGAACCCTTTATCTGCTGGCAGATGTCTCAGTTTAAGACAAAATTCTTCATCTGTTTTGTTAAACCAGGCCACCAATAGCGTTGTTTCAATAATGAAACCATCGCAGTAATCCCTGCGTTTGCAGAACCTAGACCCTCGTGTGCAGCTAGTATTAAGCCTAATCTGCGATCCATGTTAGGTATTACTCTATCCCCCACTCCTGGAATTTGAGCATACGGAATGATGTTTGCATCTAAATTGTAGGAGTAGTTGAGTGGAAAACCTTTCGGTAAGGCGCTGCTGTTTTTGCGTGAAGCAATGACAGCTACCATTATCTGTCCGTCTATTCTTGTTTTTTGAACGAGTGATTGCAGTTACGGCGGCAGTACGTACTTCCCCCTTTGCGGCTTCATCAGCCAATGAATTCCCTTCAACGTGAACGCCATCACGTTGATGACCCAGCGTGTGTATCACGTGAGCTCTCGGTAGTTCGTTTTTCAACTCAGCTACCTGTTCCCATAGCATTTTATGCTTAATTGTGCCACCTTTTGAGTCTGACCCTAGTATTGAAGATATTCATTGTATGACTGGGCACAGTAAAAAGAATCGCACACTATAAGTGTGGGGAATTCTCGATCCGTACTTATTACTGCCAGTAATAGGGCTTTTAATTCTGCCAGCTGAGCCGTGCAGTCTCCTAGAGACTGTGTCTTCGTATCGCTGGAATGGAACTTGCCATCCCGCATAGGACCTTTTTACAATGGCACAAGCGGCGCTGTATTGCTGTTTACTCCCTATGACCGGCTGAGCAGATCCCTCAGTGTAAATAATGTATTCTAACTGATCTAGAGGCATTATTTCATTTGGAGAGGATATTCTTGTTCATATTACAGGAATGCTTGTGTTTTTAACCTTGGGTCATATCTGTATTCTACATCCGTTGCAGTGTGAGAATTTGCCCATTGTATCCATCTGGGATGTAAGGCTTTAGCATTAGGAATGCTTGCCTTTGTATCAGCCTCTAAGGCTGGTACCGAGTTACGACAATTATTCGTTTCCCCTGAATCAGTGCTCTTTCTCTTACTACAGCGGTCTGTACTGGTGTCAGTATTTTTTCTGTAGAAGCAAAGCGCATTTCAGCATTTGTGTATAAATGTGATTTGTATGCAATGGGTACTGTTTCGCCTTCATTGAAGGTAAGGTGTGTATATCCAGATAGACCCGCTATAACGCGGATCACCAGATTGCGTATGTTTACGCGTGTCTGCAAGTGTTTTGAAGCTATCATGTCAGCTTGTTGGGAACAAAGGATATCTGTGTGTTCCTGTGTCCAATGCCTTATTGAAAAATCAGGTCTGATTAAGTCGTAGAAAGGTTTTGCTCTTTCTGCATAATCCAAAATGTATGGTCTGCCAAAATTAAAAAATCCCAATATGGATTGTAAGTTTTTCAAAGATTTAGGAGGTTGGAGCAGCGCACACTTTTCTAAAAAGTTAGCTGTCAGGCTTTTCCCTTCACTTGATAACTCGTATCCTAAAAATAGGACATTGAGGTGGGCTATTTTCGATTTTTTAAAGTTGAATTTGTAGCCCTCAGAGGCGAACCCCAAAATTATGGTGCTCACCCTGGTCAAGTGAGCCTGTAAATCATCATCCGTTAGATAAATGTCTTCTACATAGGACAATGCTTCTTCATCCAAATTCTGAAGTAATTATGTTACCCTAGTGCTGAACAACCCGGGGCTATTCTTATACCCTTGGGGCAGTCGACAAAATTGACACTGTGAACCTAGCGCAGAAAATGCTGTTAGATACCTGCTTTCAGGCGCTATATTTTGGCAGAAGAATCCATTTGAGATATACAGTGTTGTTTTGTATTTTTTCCGCACAATGTTATTTATTAATGCAGCACTATATGCATTCTGTACTGCAAATGTTTTTGTGCATGTGTTCAGATGTCTGTAGTCTAAAACTAGACAATATGAATTATCGGGTTTCATTAAGAGGAAACAAAGGATTATTCATTGGAGAGGTGCAAGTTTCTATTACACCTTGGTATTCAAGTTGATCTAAGATCTCCCTGACCTGTTTTTTCGCGTCTTGTTTTATTGGGTACTGTCTCTGTGGAGTTGTAGTAGGTTTTACTGGGATTACATGGTGTGGTGACTCAGCATCCCACCCAACATGGTTGCGATATAGGGCCGAAGCAAGGGCTACCACCCACTCCCTCGCGTATGTGTGTTTTAAGTAAATTGGAACATGGTCGGAAAAAGCTGGTAAAATTACCGTTTCTCCCTTTGGACAATCCACAACAATTTCAGGCGGCCAATATTTTTCAGCTAAAAGTATGTCATAGCCATAAGTCAAGTTCTCCCAAAAGAGACCTTTCTGGGTTTGTCTCCCTCCATTTGGAGTGTTATCTCATGTAAACTATGCGGGACACTTACCCTCGTATCAGGTGTCTCCACCGTGATATGCTCATTCAACTCCGCTGTCACCAGAAATTCCATGAGGTTCTGGCGAGCTATTGTTACTTCTTCTGCACTGTCTAGTATCATCAGAGCCCATTCCCCGTTCAGTAGTTGGGTCCTCAGAATTCTGGGAATGTCTAACTTTAAGACCTGCTACCTTCTTCTTTTTAAATTGAGGTTTAGATTTTGGCTTGTCTTCTTTCTTGTAAGTGTAATCTGAAGTGCGTGGCATGTCTCTGGACTTCGTACGCTCTTCTTGTCTGTGTTCTGACCGTCCTTCTCTCTCGGAGTTTCTTGGTGAACCCTGAAAGGAACGAGAGGAACGTGTATCAATATCCTGATACCTGTCAGGTTTTTCAATGTTATCTCTATTCCTAAGGTTGTATCTCCTTTCGGAGGACTCCTGTTGAGGAGACCCACTCCTAGATAGAGATCTATTTTCTCTAATCTTTTGGTTTTTATTGTTATTATACCATTTCTTCTTGGAAGAATCAGGTGCTTCCTTGGTATTATCCTTTTCAGGTCCACCCATGAGTTGAGGTTTTGTTGATCTAGCTCCCAAACTATCTCTACCTAATTCAGCATAGGTGTCTGTGATAATTTTAGGTAATTCACGTTCCTGTTGTAAAGGAGTGAAATCCCTCAGGCGTTAGCGTATTGCCACTGCTGCTGCCTCCCCTTTTATATTTGCTAAAATTATAGCTGATACCTGGGCAAAATTACCTAATAATTTCCTCTCTAAGTTCAGAGCAGGTTCTGCTCCATACTCAGTCTGTATTTGTCTTAGTACGTCTGGTATTACTGCTAATGAAGGGATACCATGAGTTCTGGTATATATGGCAGCACAAACTGTACCCCAAGTGGTACAATCCTCTATCTGGGGAGCTATCCCCATTGGCAAGCAGATTGTTAGCATTCTGTGTTTTTCTTGAGGGCTTGTGTGTGGAAATACCGCATCTAGCTGTGTTATTTTTCGAGCTATCCAGAATGGCATTTGCTCAGGTTTAGTGGGCATTTTACCCATAACTGCGTACAGCGTTTGTGGTGTAATTTTAGTTGTGGAACTCTGAATTTGATTTGTTTGTGTAGCTCTTGTTGGCTGAAGTGTGGGTGTTATCATCACAAACTGTGTCAGGTTTCTGTAAAGTTTTATTATTTCTTTGTGAAGTGGACGCAAGTCTGCTACTGGCATTGAGTCAATGTCTGGATGCGGTGTGTAAGCCGCAAGGACTGGCTAAGTGGCTCCATCTCTTCCGAGTGGACCTAGTCTTACTTTGTCTTTTGTATGGGGGAGGGCACCTTTAAACCAGTTTATGTGCTCCTGGTAGGTGAGCGGAATTTCAATGTCCTTATACAGACAGTATTCATTTGGTGTTTCATCTTCAGTGTAAGTATGAAATGTATTTGATTGTGCATCTGCTTGTGGGAATTTAACCCATGAATAGAATACCTCTGTTCTATACGATTCATGAGCCTAAATCACGAATGTTACTGTCCCACCCCTAGCTGTGACTCCATAGTCTGTTTGCTTTTGAGTGAGGGCATTTCTAACATTTTCTGAAATGTTGATTTCCCCTTCTATTTCTTCTACCCTGACTACCACAGGCTATGCTCACCCAGCGGCGTTCTCGTCAGCCATTGTTTTGAAGAAGAAAAAAGTTTCAAGGAAACTGAGATAAAGGTTTTATGCACAATAGGAACAATTTGTCCTTCAAGCTTGATAAACCTACAGCCAATACATAGGAATTTTGCCTACTCAGCTTTGGCGGATAGTTACCTTCCCACTCCAGACGTCTCTGGGGAAAATGTAAGTAGGGGTCTCTGAGAAAAGCACGACTGAACTACTCAGATTTGACTGTTAAATAAGTACCAAACCAACGTTGGCGGTGCCATGTCGTGTAGTTCCTATAAACATATATAAGATCTGCACGTTTAGACAACACACACTATAGGATTGGTGTCAGACTGGTTCTAGACACCCCTACTGGGTATGTTAGCCTGTATACCAGCTAGCTCACAGTGCCACTAGAAACCCCTCTTATCAAGGAGAGAACAGCTCTTGGCAACTATCGAACATGCCAACCCTGATCCCTCAAGATCGTGGAAACAGTATACTACTTTTCGCTCAGTCACTCGGGCTCACTTCGTCTCAGAGAGATACACGGAATAAATGGTGGGGATGTTTTTCAATAAGCATTTATTGAGCCAGCGTCATTCTAGTCTAAAATAGGTGTGCCGAAACAACCACTAGACAGTAACAGATATAAATGATTATAAGCACTAACAGAGTAAAATGATGGTAGATTTCTACCTTCGTGCTAAAACAATGAATACAGGCAAGAAATTAAAATACATGACAGTAAAATGCGTACTCCCACGATGCGACCCTAACTAGATGTACCTAAGTGTACCTAGCATGTATGTGGGTGTAAAAGCCAAGAATCCCTCTAGGATAAAGTCAACCCCATTACCTGAAGTGAGAGACTATGGTGTTGTGTAGTTCCTATAAAACCTATACAGGATCTGCGCGTTCGGATAGCATACACTGTAGGATTGGTGTTGGACTGATTCTGAACACCCCCGCTGGGTATGTTGGCCTTCTGTGTCAGTCAGCTAGCTCACAGTGCCACTAGAATCTCCTCTTACCAAGGAGAGAATAGTTCTTGGCAACCATCGAACATGACAACCCTGATCCCTCAGGACCGTGGAAACAATATACCACTTTTCGCTCAGTCACTCGTGCTTACTTAGTCTGTCTTAGAGAGATGCACAGAATAAACAGGCTGGGCGTTTTCAATAAGTATTTATTGAACAGTTGTTATTCTGGTGTAAAATAGATGAGCTGCAACAACCGTTAGACAGTAAAAGATAGAAATGATTAGCAGTACTATGAAAGTAAACGGATGGTATAGCTCTACCATCTTGCAGTAATCATGAGTACATAAGAGTATATAAAAGACATGACACTAAAAAGATGCGTACTCCTACGATGCCTCCCTAACTAGATGTACCTAAGTGTACCTAGCATGTGTGTAGGTGTTAAGCCAAGAATCCCTCTAGGATAAAGTCAACCCCATTACCTGAAGTGAGAGACTGTGGGACCCCGTCCTGGTCTTGGGTTAGACACCCTGCGAGGGATGTTGGACCACTGCGAGCTGGAGTGTCTGCATGCAGTAAGCTCAGCGTCTCGAGTCAGAGTGTCTGCCGGGAAGTCCTGATCTCCTCTCCCTATCTTAGCAAGATGTGATGTATATATACCCATAGGTCTCCCCAGGGGTCCTACCTCACTGTATTACTGTGTCGGCCTAAGGATGAGGTCGGGCATGAACTTTATACATAGATATTATACAGGAGATGTTAGTCCTGATGTGCTTCCAAGAATCCTCATGCATAATGTATGAGATTTTGAACTGGGGAAAACCTCGTTCTGAATGCAGTGTCATATCTAGGTAAAAGGTCAGTCCCTGTAAACCGTTATAAGTATGATGTAGGGAAGAATATAGGGGAAGGGTAAGGAAGTTACCTGGGCCTATATTATGGTACCTATATGGAATATAACACCCACTCCTCTTCCGAATGGACGACATAGTTTAATTCTCAACGTACTACTAGGTTGACTAGATACTGGTATGCTAGTACGCTAAAGGAAAACATCACTTTTGCTAAAAAAAAATATATATACTTAAAAGGTCCTAAGACATCTTTAGAAAGGTTTAAAAAGGAAATTGTCACTTCAAGCCATGGCTCTAATGTGTCTGTAGGTATAGTTCGAACTACTATAAGCATTTGAAAGCCATGCATGCTCAAAAGAATGTCAATTTTGTTATGGAGTTCCAATTTTCAGTTTGTTTTCAAAAAGTCTAATTTCTCCCAGCACACGACGAGCCAAAATGAGTCAAATGTTTATGTGTCTTGGCTGGTAGACGCAACATTCTCGTTGCCTGCTTCCGCAGACGACGGTCCCTGTAACACCTCGCAGATTATGTCAATTGAGCACAGATGACCTTTTGTACTGTCCACAACCGATGCTGGGGCAGCCTGTGCGCCATCCAAGGCCTGGGTGTCAGAGGAGGCGCCAATGTCCATACCAACAGGAGCCGATACTACCTGTGGTGGCTCTAGGAATGCCGCCATCAACATCGGAATACGCTGGGGACACTGCAGAACATGGGCCGTTATCGGGTCCAGTAAAGCATCAACGTCCGGTTGCGCACATGATGGGAGTGTCAGACAGAGATCCAACACGCATTCTTCTCTGCAAAACAGGCAACGGAGGACAGGTAAGATGCAGTCCATCCAGACTGGTCTAAATGACAGGAACCAAGACGCACTTAGTTCTCTTGGGCGAGGTGTGCCTAGATGTTGTACCATGCGATCACGGTATTTTCGCTCCAGGAGTACTGTTTCCATCTCCTTGGTGACTGGGACGTTCATTGCGTAGCAGAAAAATAACAATCAGGATACCTGCTATTAGAAATAGGATCAGCGGCAGTCCTCCAAAAATGCTTCAAAAAACGGAGTGTATAAAGTTTGGTATAACTCCGAGGACCGTCTGAAAGCTGCTTAATAGTCCGGAACCTACGGTCTTAAATAGGTGGGCAATGCCTGTCATATCAGACATGTTAAAGATACGATTTACCATTTCTGCGAAATGGAAGGGGCAATTTGCACGTATGAGCGCCTGTATCTCTGCTGAAGACCTTGCGATCTGGAGATCAAAAGTCTCTTGAGCGGAGGTAAGGGCACGGACTTCTGTAAAAGCATGGCTTTCATTCTGCTCAAAGCATCAAACCGTATTAATGAAACATTTAGCGAAGGCCATAACAGCGCCTCCCTGACTGTATGTGTTGGTGGAAGCAATACTTGCATACAGCAAGTAACCCTGGAGCTCACGGTTACCAGATATGCGATGTCCGTAAGCATCCCACAGCAACCTTGATCGCTCAGCATCAAGTAACTCCCATTCGAAAGCAGCCTGAACTCTGGAGCGATCATGGCAGCTGGGGCACCCCTCAAGTGACAGGATAAGTTTGCTACTGAACCATTACAGGCACCATGCAGCATTATATCCTGAGATATGAGTGATCCACTTAAAGTGCTCTTACAGTTTGTACTGCTCAAAAACACTTCTCTATCCCCACTCCGGCATCGAAATCTGTACGGTAATTCCCAAGATTCCCTGATGAATTCCCTACCCATTTCTTCATATGTGCCTGCCTGCTTTTGTTCAAGGCAATATTGAAATTGAAAAGTAGTGACCGGTTGAGTTATGTGGCCATGGATTAACCATTCTGTGGACGGTGATTCTGCCACTGTAAAAGCTAATCTGTCCAGTTTTTCAATCCGCAGCATTGTATACTTTGCTCCCCTTTGTGCCATTTCTATCTGTTTTTCTGTTAGATTGTATGCAGAAAACAGAGACGTGCTGTTGATGAAACGCCAAGGCACATAGCCTGCGTGCAAAGATTGCAGCGTCCAGCTTAACAATATAATACAACGCAATTGTGATTGCCCGTGTTGTAATATGGACAAATCCTGTTCTAATATATCTATTGCAGAAGATACAATGTTGCCCAGTGAATATATCCTGGATGTTAGTGTAGTCAGACCATTGTCAACCACTGTTAGTGCTTTCTCTAGGTTTATACGGTCTACTTCTCGTAATCTATCTGCGGCCTCTTGTTGTGATATTTTCCAAATTTCATTATAGACAGCATAATAGAAACGTTTATTACGTGGTTTCCTAGGACCTAATTAAAAATAACGTAGGTCCACATCCTCTGCAAGTAAGGATAAGTGTTGTTTCACCTGTGTAAGTGTTGAGGTTTTTAGCCAATCGACGCATAACTTCCCAACACTGTATGATGTCACTACCCCTGGATGCTCTCTCTGTACATAGCGTGGATCTGGCCTGTGGATATTAAACCCTTTGGTTTTACCCAAGAATTTTTCCTGACATCTATTGGTGTCTGTGGGCCAAATCAACCATCCCTTCCAATCGGGGTCTGATCTATTGTATTGCATGATGTCATCTAGCGCAATCCCTTCTTGTGATGTTATGTTACCCTCGGTGTGTGATGGTGTGGGCATCCGAGGTGTATTCAAGTCCTTGTTCTTGGTCATTCCAAGACAGGAAGTTTGTTGCACAGTTTCATTCAAAAACATGATTTGTTGAGGAATGAGACATGCTTGAAATAGTGCTTCAGTTCCCTGGACCTGCCAGTCTCTAGTACCCCAGACAGATTTTAAGTCTATAGTGTCTTTCCATAAGTCAAAACCCTGTGCAGACAACTGGGCAATAAAGGAAGCAGAATAAATCTGTTTGGTATTTGCCAACATATTATTCTGTGCTGGAGTTTGTGCAACTTTATAATAATATGAGGCTGGGTCTGACGTGTTAAACCCTGAAAAATATGGACATTTCTGTGCAAATATCTTTGAACTGCTCTTCGGCGGTGTAGGGCAATGTTCCCATTGGTGGTAGGCAAAAACATTTCTGGGATTAGCAGATTTAGGCAGAAAATGATGGCCATAATGTTGATAGCAATACATTGTTTCAAAATCTGATGTGTCTTCCAACATTTCACTATTAAAAAAGGCAGCAGATTTTTCTAAATCCGGCAACATATTATTTACAGTTTCATAATCCCAATCATCGGAAAATGTACTGGAGGTAATGATATCACTCAATGATATTTTAAATAAATGTGGAATTTTTAAGAGTTCGGTCGGACCAAATATATCGTAATCAACCTTGTCCCATACTATACCATCAGGTATAGGAACTGCTGTAATGTTCACTGATGACAAGTCTCTTTGTTCACGATGTGATGATAGGTGAGGTTTCAGAATCAGATTCACTTTTTGTGCTGCAGGGCTTTGTCGAAGGTAAGTTCCATTTATAAGCATGCTAAAAACAATTACTAAGCCTATCCAGAAAAGAAAGAACAGTTTCCTGGTAACTACCCAGAGTTCTACCCAAGGTGATACCAGGTAAGTCTTTTTAAGAAAGTTCTGTGTTTTCACGGCTGGCATCGTTTCAGGTTCCCTTGGATCCAATGAAAAGGTATCAAATTCAATGAAATAGCCAGATGCAGTGCGATTAATTTTCAGTATTTCCGCAGGTTCGTGTGGAAACTGTAGCTTGCTCTCGTAGAGGCATGTTGATATAGATATCTGTGTTTGGTCGAGTTGAAATTTGTCTTTCATTTTGATTTTGATTTTGATTATGAACTTCAGTTTTGAGAGGAACGAGTTCCATGGCATTGTTGCATAGTCCATCATTCCGTGTAGGTGACTCTTCAAACGTGATGAGTCTTTCTGTTTGAACTTCTTGTATAGTAGCGAGAGGAGGCTGTCTGTTACTCCGGAGTCCACGTGGCCTACTACTTAGTATCAGCCACATAGTGTGGTTTGATTAGATCAATTGAGACAAATCTTTTCTCCTTTTTACCGGCAAGAGGTGGCAGAAGTACAGTTCTTGTTCCTTCAACTGCCAGGACAGGTACAGGCTTTCTGTATGATGGCCCAAATTCTTTTTTGTCTGCTATTTTTTCTCTGACCAGGTCTCCTACTTTAGGGACCCAGACAGGTCTTGCCGTGACAGACTTGACTTCCCCAGTGGCGGTCCTCTTTACCTGGACATTGCTTTGTAGTGCCCTGGATTCATTTAGCTCCTGTAAAACAGCCAAACGTTTATGGATGTTAAACGGTTTCTCATCCACCACTGTGCCTTCACAATCAAGATCAGGTACCCACATTCTCGTCCCAAATAGGACCTCATAAGGAGTGGCACCCCCTAGAGAACTTCTTGGCTTGTTATTCAATGCTCTTTGAACCCCATACAAATGTTTTACCCAACTCTCACCCGAGCCTAATACCCTAGCTGTTAAAGACTGCTTTAAGTCCCGGTTTTTCCTTTCCACTACCGAACTTCCCTCGGGATGGTACGGAGAGAAGTACCGCAATGCTACACCCAAACTTCCCATGGCTTCCTTGTAAGCCCTATAGCTAAACGTGGGGCCACGGTCAGAATGTAGTGTGCCAATTGCATATGTCCCTATAAAGACTCGCAAATCGTTTATAACAGTTCGAGCATCAGCTGAGCACTGGGGCCACACCCATAGGAATCTAGAGCAGGAATCCACTGCAACCATGATTTACCTGTAAGCCCCATCTGTTTGTAAGGGGCCGCAGTGGTCCAAATAAACACACTCGAGTGGTTTGTCTGATATTAGCAATGGTGTCTGCGCTGGACGTGTTATGGTGGAGCCTTTCATCTGCTGACGCATTTCAAGACATAGTCCTTACTCTGCTTTGTTAATCCTGGCCACCAGTAGCGTTGTTTCAGTAGAGAAACAGTTGCCGTCACTCCAGCGTGTGCTGAACCTATTCCCTCGTGTGCTGCTAAAATTAAAACCTAACCTGCGATCCATATTTGGTGTTACTCTATCCCCCACTCCAGGAATCTGAGCAAATGGAACGTTATTTGCATCTAACTTGTAGGATACTTGAGTGGAAATCTTTTCGGTACTGGTGATTTATTGCATGTAGCAATAATCGCAACCATAATCTAACCGTCTATTCTCGTTTTTGAACGGGTTATTGCAGCTACGGAAGCCGTTCGTTCAGCCCCCTTGGCGGCTTCGTCAGCCAATGAATTCCCTTCAACGTGAACGCCATCACGTTGATGACTCAGTGTGTGTATCATGTGAGTCCTTGGTAGTTTGTTTTTCGATTCCACTACCTGTTCCCATAGCGGTTTGTGCTTAATTGTGCCACCTTTCACATCTTTGAACCCATTTTGTCCCCAGTGGTGTAACTATTCATTGTATGACTGTACACAGTAAAAGGAATCACACACAATTAGTGTGGGGAATTCTCAATCCGTATTTACCAGTGCCAGTAATAAAGCTTTTAATTCCGCTAGCTGCGCTGTGCAGTCTCCTAGAGACTGAGTTTTAGTACAATTCGGAAGAAATTTTCCATCCTGCCTGCAACCTTTAACAATTGCGCAAGTGGCGCTGTATTGTTGCTTGCTCCCAATGGCCGGCTGAGCAGACCCGTCAGTGTAAATTATATATTCATACTGATCTAGAGGCATTTTTTCATTAGGGAGAGGATATTCTTGTTCGTATTGCAGGAATGCTTGTGTTTTTAGACTTGGGTCGTACCTGTATTCTACATCTGTTGCACTAAGAGAATTAGCCCATTGTATCCATCTCGGATGTAATGCTTTAGAGTTAGGAACGCTAGCCTTTGTAGCAGCCTCTAGGGCTGGTTCTGGGGTTATGACAATTATTCGTTTTCCCTGAGCCAGTGCTCTTTCTCTTACTACAGCAGTCTGTACTGCTGTAAGAATTTTTTCTGTTGATGCAAAGCCCATCTCAGCATTTGTGTACAAATGTGATTTGTATGCTATTGGTACTGTGTCACCTTCATTATATGTTAGGTATGTATATCCTGATTGACCCGCAATTATACGGATCACCAGGTTGCGTACATTTACGCGTGTCTGTAAGTGTTTTGAAGCTATCATATCAGCTTGTAGGGAACGAAGGATATCTGTGTGTTCCTGTGTCCATCGTCTAACTGAAAAGGCAGGTCTTATCAAATCGTAGAAAGGTTTAACCCTTTCTGCGTAATCCAAAATGTATGTTCTGCCAAAGTTCAGGAATCCCAGTATTGATTTACATTTTTTAATTATTTCGGAAGTTGTAGCAGTGCAAACTTTTCTAAAAAGTTTGCTGCTAAGCTTTTCCCTTCACTTGAAAGCTCATATCCCAGAAAAAGGACATTGAGGTGGGCTATCTTTGATTTCTTAAAATTAAATTTGTAGCCCTCAGAGGCAAATCCCAATATTATGGTATTTACTCTGTTCAAGTGTTCCTCCAGGTCATCATCCGTTAGATAAATATCATCCACATAGGACAATGCCTCTTCATCCACATTTTGAAGTAATTCAGTTACTCTGGCCGAAAATAACCTTGGGCTGTTCTTATACCCCTGGGGGAGTCTACAAAATTACCGCTGGGAGCCTAACGCGGAAAATGCTGTTAAATACTTGCTTTCAGGTGCTATATTTTGGCAAAAAAATCCATTTGAGATATCTAGTGTCATTTTGTATCTTTTATCGCACAATGTTATTCATTAGTGCGGTACTGTGTGCATTTTAGACTGCAAATGTCTTTGTGCAAGTGTTTAAATGTCTGTAATCTAAAACTAGACGATATGAGTTGACAGGTTTCCTTATGGGAAACAAAGGATTATTCATTTGAGAGGTGCAAGTTTCAATCACCCCTTGGTATTCAAGTTGATCTAAGATCTTACTGACCTGTTTTTTAGCTTCTTGCTTTATTGGATACTGTCTCTGTGGAGTCAGAGTATTTTTTAATGGGATTATGTGGTGGGTTGAATCCTCATCCCATCCAAATGGTTTTTGTATAATGCTACCGCCCACTCCCATGCATATGTGTGTTTTAGATATTTTGGAACAGGGTCGGAAAAGGATGGTAAAATTACTATTTCTCCCCATGACGAATACTGGCGGCCAATGTTGTTCAGCTAACAGAATGTCGTAACCAAATGTCAAGTTCTCCCAAAAGAGACCTCTGACTTTTCTGGGTTTGTCCCCCCCCCCCATTTAGAGTGTTATTTCATATAATTTATCTGGGACACTTATCCTAGTATCAGGTGTTTCCACCGTGATATAATCATTCAAGTCCGCTGTCACCAGAAATTCCATTAGGTTCTGGCGAGCTATTGTTACTTCTGCCGCACTGTCTAGCATCGTCAGAGGTCATTCCCCGTTCATTAGTTGAGTCCTCAGAATTCTGAGCATGTCTGATCTTTAGACCTGCAACCTTCTTCTTTTCGAGCTGAGGTTTTTGGTTTAGATTTATCTTCTTTTTTGGAAGTATACTCTTGAGCGTGCTGCTTGTCTCTGGACTTTGTACGCTCTTCTTGTCTGTCTGACCATCCTTCTCTCTCTGAGTTTTTCGTTGAACCCTGAAAGGAACGAGATGAACGTGTATCTGTATCCTGACACCTGTCAGGTTTCCTAATATTGTCCCTATTCCTAAGGTTGTACCTTCTTTCAGGGGGCTGCTGTGGTGGAGATCCCCTTCTGAATTGAGATCTGTTTTCTTTAACTTTTTTCTTATTGTTATTGTCCCACTTCTTCTTTGATGAAGCAGGTGTCTGTTTGAAAGTGTCCTTTTCGGGACTACCCATTAATTGGGGTTTTAATGCTTTTCCACCCAAGCTGTCTCTGCCTAACTCTGCATATGCAGTCTCAATTATTTTAGGTAATTCATGTTTCTGTTGTAAAGGACTGAACTCCCTTAGGCGTTGACGGATTGCCACTGATGCTGCTTCCCCTTTTGTATTTGCTAATATTATAGCCGATACCTGGGCATAATTATCTAGTAATTTCATCCCTAAGTTCAGAGCAGGTTCTGCTCTGTACTCATTTTGTATTTGTCTTAATACATCTGGTACTACTGCTAATGACGGGATACCATGTGTTCTGGTATATATGGCAGCAAAAACTGTACCCCAAGAGGTACAATCCTCTATCTGTGGTGTTCTCCCCATGGGCAAGCAGATTGTCAGCATTCTATGTTTTTCATAAGGGCTGGTATTTGGGAATACTGCTTCTGGTTGTGTTATTTTTTGAGCCACCCAGAATGGCATTTGTTCACGTTTTGCGAGCATTTTACCCATTACCGCATGTAAAGTTTGTGGTGTAATTTTAGTTGCTGTATTTTGAACTGTATTTGTGTTTGTTGTAACCGTTGCCGGCTGGACCGTAAGTGTCCTCATGACAAACTGTGTCATGTTTCTGTAAATTGTTATTAATTCTTTATGGAGTATAAGTAAGTCTCCTCCTGGCATTGTTTCAATGTCAGTATGTGGTGTGTAGGCCGCTAATATTGGCCATGTTGCTCCTTCTCTTCCGAGCGGACCAAGTCTTACTTTATTTCTTGTATGGGGTAGGGTGCCTTTAAACCAGTATAAATGCTCCTGGTAAGTGAGCGGAACTTCAATGTCTTCATAAGGACAATATTTGTTCGGTATTTCACTCTCTGTGTAGAAATGAAATGTTTTTGTTCTTGCATTTGCAACTGGGAATGTAACCCATGAACAGAATACCTCTCTCCTAAATGATTCGTGTGCCTCAATCACGAAAGCTACTGGTCCACCACTGGATGTTAGACCTTGTGCACCTAGTTTTATGGTAACGGCATTTCTAACATTTTCCGCAATGGAAATTGCATCTGCATCTTCTTCGTCTGCTGAGAGATTTAGTTCTTGCACAACTCTATCCACGTTTCCTATTTCTTCAGTCATTATTATAGAGAAGAAGAGCTTTTCAAGGGAACTAAGATAAGGTGTTTTGCACAGTTTAGGAACAATTTGTCCTTCAAGCTTGATAACCGACAGCCAATCAATAGGATTTTTGCCTACTCAGCTGTGGTGGAGTTTGGACCCACCCACTCCAGACGTCTCTGGGGAATTGTGAGTAGGGGTCTCTGAGACTAGCATGAATGAACTGCTCAGATTCTACTGTTAAATAAGTACCCAACCAACGTTGGTGGCGCGATGTTGTGTAATTCCTATAAAACCTATACAGGATCTGTGCATTCGGACAGCATACACTGTAGGATTGGTGTCGGACTGATTCTGAACACCCCCACCGAGTATGTTGGCCTTCTATATCAGCTAGCTCACAGTGCCACTAGAATCTCCTCTTACCAAGGAGAGAATAGTTCTTGGCAACCATCGAACATGACAACCCTGATCCCTCAGGACCGTGGAAACAATATGCCACTTTTCGCTCAGTCACTCGTGCTTACTTAGTCTGTCTTAGAGAGATGCACAGAATAAACATGCTGGGTGTTTTCAATAAGTATTTATTGAACAGTTGTTATTCTGGTGTAAAATAGATGAGCTGCAACAACCGTTAGACAGTAAAAGATATAAATGATTAGTAGTACTATGAAAGTAAACAGATGGTATAGCTCTACCATCTTGCAGTAATGATGAATGCATACGAGTATATAAAAGACATGACACTAAAAAGATGCGTACTCCTACGATGCCTCCCTAACTAGATGTACCTAAGTGTACCTAGCATGTGTGTAGGTTTTAAGCCAAGAATCCCTCTAGGATAAAGTCAACGCCATTACCTGAAGTGAGAGACTGTGGGACCCCGTCCTGGTCTCGGGTTGGACACCCCGCAAGGGATGTTAGACCACTGCGAGCTGGAGTGTCTGCATGCAGTAAGCACAGCGTCAAGCGTCAGTTTGTCTGCCGTGAAGTCCTGATCTCCTCTCCCTATCTTAGCAAGATGTGATGTATATATACCCATAGGTCTCCCCAGGGGTCCTACCTTGCTGTATTACTGTGTCGGCCTCAGGATGACGTTGGGCATGAACTTTATACATAGATATTATATAGGAGATGGTAGTCCTGCTGTGCTTCCAAGAATCCTCATGCATAATGTATGAGATTTTGAACTGGGGAAAACCCGCGTTCTGAATGCAGTGTCATATCAAGGTAAAAGGTCAGTCCCTGTAAACCATTTTAAGTGTAATGTAGGGAAGAATATAGGGGAAGGGTAATGAAGTTACCTGGGCCTATATTATGGTACCTATATGGAATATAACAGTGGGACCCCGTCTTGGTCTTGAGATGGACACCCCGCAAGGGATTTCAGACCACTGCGAGCTGGAGTGTCTGCGTGCAGGAGCCTCAGTGTCTTGCGTCAGTGTGTCAGCATGGATGTCCTTTTCTCCTCTGACTACCTCAGCAAGATATTGTGTATATATACCCAACGTGGTACCCCCTGGGGATATACCTTGCTGTGTCATGTCGGACTAGGATGACAGAAGGAATGACCCTTATACATAGTTATTATGCAGGAGATGGTAGGCCTGCCGTCCTGCTGTGATTCCAAGAATCCTCATGCATAATAAATGAGGCTTAAGCTTTTCGGAACAAACCCATATGTCATCTTTGGACATTACCGTAACTAGGTAAATGGTCAGTACAAAGAACTGTTATGTAGTGCAATGGTAGGGGAGAATATAGGTGAAAGGTTAGGTGACTACCTGAGCTTATATTGGGGTACCTAAATGGAACATAACAATGTAAAACACTTATTTGAAATGCTCCCTCTGCTTCATGTTGTAGCACCTTCGGCATACGAATATCTTATATAGTACTGGCAGCTGAAGCTCTGCAAGGGGCAGCAACGGGGACTTTTCTCCAGCACAAGATCATGTAGTGACAAAGGATAATCCAAACGAATTCAAAGTATGTAGGGTGATGTTTATTTGTTAAAGGAAGGAGTCTTGGGGGTGCTTAGGCCAAGCACCCCAGCTAACTGCCTCCATGTTAAATATCAACAGTCTAATATGTAATATAACACACATTAATACTGTTTTGTCTTAACAGTTCCCCATATGGTATATTGGATTTCTGTTTGTAATGGTGGCCAGTTCCAAAATGTAAAATACTATTACTCGATGTTGGTTTGCTAAATTATCTGCTATGCAGGACAGGATCCTTAACACAAACTTCTAGATCCAAAAAGGTAATCTCAGAGTCATTACAGTAAAAAGATGACTCAACATTTAGTGAATTAGAATTCAAAATAGCATGATAATTTGGAAGTTCTAATTCTGTGCCATTCCATATTAGGAAAATATCATCTATATATTGATACCAAACAAGTACATGGTTATATCCATTGTGAAGTTTTTCATTCCAGACATACTGCCTATCATACCAACCCATGAACAAGTTGGCATAAGAGGGAGCAAACCCTGCACCCATAGCTGAACCAAGTACTTGGTGATACATGTCTTGTTGGTACAGAAAGTAATTATTGTGTAAAACAAAATCTGCCATTTCCAAATTCATTTGCACATCTTTAAAGTAACTGGCGGCTTTCGCAGTAATAAAATATCTCAAGGATGCAATCCCATCTTGATGTGAGATAATAGTATATAGCTTTTAACATCCATGGACACCAAGAGGTAAGTATTCCCCCATGGAATCTCTGACAATTTGCACAACAAAACCTTGGTATCTCTAATGCAAAATATATATATATATATATATATATGTATTCAGACGTCCTTGCAGTACAAGAAGCAATGCCAGAGATGATAGGCCTGCAAGGTGGAGTCTTGCCGCCTTTATGTATCCTAGGTAAAAAGTAAATTACAGGTATCATTGGATTGTTAGTCACCAAATATCTCAATTCCTCTTTTTCTAAATTCCCAGCATCTAACCATTTCCGCAAAAAGAATATAACAATTGTACTGTACATTATTATATATATTGCTAGGGCATTTTGC
Organism: Calotriton arnoldi; assembly: GCA_963921515.1. Taxonomy (NCBI): domain Eukaryota; kingdom Metazoa; phylum Chordata; class Amphibia; order Caudata; family Salamandridae; genus Calotriton; species Calotriton arnoldi. Next base: position 376,932 of record CAWUFW010004057.1, read on the forward strand.
ATAATCAGAGGAAATACGCAGTTGTCTTTTTGCCTCTTTGCCATAATTGCAAAAGTCAATAACTACAACATTCCCACCTTTGTCAGCTTGCTGATTATGATAGAAAAGCCTTCACGTAGATTTTCATTGCTTGTATTTCTTTGTCACATTATTTGTACACACCAATCTCTTCAATTTATCAAAATCATTGAAAACAAAAAAACAAAAAACATCAATCACATTCTCTTTTGATGAAGTAGAAGTGAATTTTGATTTCCTCATGAGTCTACTATCTTGGATCACATGGTCTTCAATCTTTAGATCTCTAGCTATTTCCTCAACATCAGGTGGTACAGTGCCATCTAAACTCATTACATTTGTGTGTCAGACAAGTCCTGAAGATATCCCTGAAATATTAGGTTCTTCCTCTATATGGGTATGTCTATCTGGTTTGTTAGAATTTTTTTTTTTCAATTTTAAGATTCTAATGAATTTGAAAAGATCAGCTTGAAGTTCAAAATCATCAAAATGCCTAGTCGGGGCAAATTATAAGCCTTTATTAAGTACCCTAACTTCCTCACTTGTAAGTGTTCTGGAGAAAAGGTTGATTATTAAGGTGGATTTGGGTGCTTCATTATCTCTTTCATCATAGACCTTGTTTGGACTCCTAAGTTTGAGTTTCCTTCTCCTAGCCCACTTTTGGCCATCCCTTTTACCTCTCCTATACTCTTTTCTTGTTTGAACTTTTTCTCCCTGTTCCAAGCTTTTTCTGCCAATCTCATTTTCATGAACTCCTCTAAAAAAGTGCTTGTTCTGTTTTCAGAGAGAGAATTTGTGTAATTAGTGAAACTCTTAGAATCTATGCTTGAAGAATTGGACAGTGAAATACTGGCCTGAGACAGTGTTTTCTGAGGTCCCCCTCTTTAATAACCAATTTTCCTGCTATATGAATAGATTCTCCCTGAGTTATAGTCTCACTCATCACATATGAACCTAGACCTTTTTCTCTCTTTAATCTGTTCTTGAGATTTCTCCAGTATCTCTTGGAATATAACATCATTTTTTTGTGTTCCCTCTTCTAGCTTAAGATCTACAATTGCTTGTTTATGCCAATGTCTGAGCCTATGTCAAGTCCATGCTGTTTTGACTGGTGCTTTTGATTAAATGTAATTGAACTCTCCATTATTTGTCACAACCTTGTAGTGACATTCATTGTGGGACCTTCCCGGCTTTCCTTATAAAATGACATTTCAATTCTATTTAGTTTTCACCATTTTTGCATCTCTAAAATGTTTAAAACAGACTGTTCACCACTAATTTCCCTACATATTCTTGATGGATATGCTCAAAGCTTTTTGTAAAGTTATTATAAATGAGTTGCAAGTTAAATTAAAACCTCACTTATGAAGTGGGTTGGAAATAGGAAATCCCCACTTTATGAAGCAGATGAAGTTTCCTAAATTTACGTGAGGTAAGGTTTTTCCTATTGGACCTTCCAGGTGTGATGATTTCCTGGCAGGCAGGACATCCTCTAGCAAAAAGGTTTTGAGTGTTGAGGCTGGATATCCACAACCTGAGGTAAGAGGTGTGGGAGTGAATGCTCTGTTTATCTTTCTTTTAATAAAAAGAACTTGATAAGCTTTGCATTGGACAAGGCTTGAACACTGTAGAAAATACACAAAGTTGCAAGTAAGCTTACTTTACTACTTTACACCCTTCTTCTTTAAATCCCATTTAATTGACAGGATTTAAAGGAGGATTGTGAAAAGTTGACTGAGTGTGCTTTAATATGTTTCTTTAAAAATCCACATATTCTTTCACATAGAATCACAAGGTGTTCATCTGAATATCGAAACCAGAATATCGATGGCACAGAATTTTGAGGACAGAATATCAAATAAAAAATATAAACAGGTAAGAATAGTTTTTCAATACCTTAGTCCAGATATATGTACCTATGCAATATATATCTTCTAAGTATGCATATGTGGAGTTAGAAATGACAAATCTATACTTCCCTATAAGCATTTACCTTTCAATACTCTGTCCTTGAAATTCTTGTACCAAAGTATTCTGGGGGTCGTTATTTAGTAGTACAACCAGTATTTGGGAAGGACTACCCCTATAGAGCACAGCTATAATATTAGGCCATAGCTGAGGGCCATGCCCCCCTGAAAATAGTAATACACTTCTGGCTGCAGGCCTGCATCCTGGCAAGCAACACAGCATCATTTGCATACAGAAGCGATGGAATGGGTTTCTTATTTACAGACAGGACATCTAACCCTAGGTTCACAAGGGCGGATTCTAATCCATTTACATAGAGCAAGAGCAAAATAGGTGTCAGCACAAGCCTGTCGGTCCCCCGATTTACCAAGAAGGAAACGGTGCATTCCCCTCTCTCCCCATATCTCGCAGAGGCAACTAGGTCCAGGTGTAGAGATCTCATGAAGGTCGCCAAACCCCCTTCAAGACCCATGGCAGTTCAAATATCCCACAATTTTGATCTATTTACACAATCAAAAGCACTGGATAGGTCCATAAAGGCTAATGGAGAGAGCTACTTTGGCAAACCTATATTTATATATTAGAAGGTGCAGATTTAAACAGTGTTTTATTGTTCCAAGCCCTTTCCTAAAATAATACTGGACCTCTGAAAAAATGCTATACTCTGAGCACCAAAGGAGTAATCTATCCAGAACAATTCTCCCAATGATTTTGACCGTGAAGTCAAGAAGGGAGATTTGGCAGTAGCATTTTGGGTCCTGCATGTTTGCCTTTTTAAAACAGGCCCAATTATGCATGAACGCCAGGAGGTTGGTATGCCAATCTTACATGCTGAGTTAATAATATTTGTGAGCAGGTGGGCCCAAAAGCCAGGGGTTTCCTTATATGGATCCATGGGGATCCCATTGGGCCCAGGGGTCTTTTTGGATGGGCATTCAATAATAGCTTCAAAAACCTCCATAGAAGAAAATGAAATATCTAGGGGCAGGACAAGATGATCACCATTCTTTGTAACCTGGTTACAATCATTGGGGCAGTAAATTAAAAAAATATGCATCCACTCCTCAGGGCCAATATGCATGCAGACTCTATTAAAAGTACTACATGAGGGAAGGCCAGCATTACTGCTTTTCAGAGGGCTTGGGAATGTTTAGTTTGGCAGGCATACATCAATTTTTCACAATGTTCAGTCTTCAGATTGGTCTTTTTCTTTTTTAGTAACAGCATGTATTCCTTCCTGCAAGCTCTTATTGCTTCCATATCTCTGGGGGTATGCTTTAATTCCCTTCTGAGGCTGTTATTTGCTTCTTTGCATGCCTTATCAAACCAACACTTATTATGATCAGACCTGTTACCTATAGGCCTGGTAAAAAGGGCCCTAATATTGAAGTTTAGCTCCCCAAAGCTAACTAAAACTATAGCGGGCCATTTTCATCTGAAGGATAAGAGTTAATCAGGCCCCTACAACCAGCCATAGTTTTACGCAGAATTTCCAACATGTTTGCAGAGTATCAAACTAGTCTGCGTCCACTGTCTTTCATAGAAATAGGGTGCTTGGGGCCAGCTAGATGCTTCAGCCCTTTCTTAGGTAGTCCTATTGCAATGGTTACAGGGTTATGATCACTATATATCCTGGGAAAAACTGCCCCTTTAGAGACATAAGTATGCATGATTCTAGACATACACATATTGTCAATTATGGAACAAGACCCCCTATCCGTATGTGTTGGAACCTCAAGCTGCATCAGGTTTTTCATGGCACTCTCTAAATCATATAGCATATAGTAAGTAAGTAAAGACACCCCCTAGAGTCCGAATTTGAGGCGGAGCTATACTCACATTGGAAGGGAAAGAAAGTAGAAGATGACAAAGGGGATAAAACACCCAGCTTTGCATTAAAGTCACCAGCCAGTCGAACTAAATGCTCAACCCAAACATGAGGTTCCTGTTCGCCACTTTGTCTATAAAGTCAAATAAGCAATAAAAGTTTGGATTGTCCTTGGCAGCAAAATCATTACTATAACAATTAATTAAGACCAAATCAAAATTGGATCCCCACCTCAAATTGAAAGCCTGCATATTACCTCCCCCCTCAAATGGAAACATCTCTATGTTACAGTCAATAGAGACTTTGAACTAAGTAACCAAACCCCCTTTGGCCTGGCCAGAGGTTGTTGGGGAGGATGGCAAGTTATAACATGTGCAATCATTATAGAAAACATTGTGCTGTGTCCAAGTCTCTTGCAGTAAAACAATATTGAAGTTACTAATAAATGTGGACCAACCTTCAATCTTTAGCTTGGAGGCTAAACTTGCAATATTCCAGATGCTGAATGAAATTACACTAAATTAGGCAGAAATCTGTATCTTGATCCAGAAAGCGTGATTTTGAGATTTGGTGAAAATCCGTTCAGTAGTTTGTGGGATATTAAGGCTAAAATTCTTTAATAAAATCTTATTAGCCAACACCATATAATTAACAATGTGGCATAAGCCATTTTAAGACTTTGGACTCAATTGTCCAGAAAAAAACTTAACAAAAAGAAATAAGTGGGCAGGGTAGGGATACCCTGCCCCCCCCCTCCAGGCCTGGTGTGCGGAGGGTCCCAGAGGGACTGACCTCGGGCCAAAAACATTTGTTTTAAATATTCCCTAAAAAAAGGACAGGCAATTGTAGTTTAGAAAAATAAACCCCCGGGGTGGTCCAGGGCTCACTGGGGTGGTGCAATGGATTAAACAGGTGAGAGGGGCATACAGCCTCCCCTCCCCAATACCTACTTTAGACCCCGGGGAACTCATCCTCCAAGGCCGAATCAATTAATAGGGAAGGGGGCATACACCCGAGCATCTCTATGCCCTGGAGCCCCCATCCCCCAGGGCCAAATCAATTAATAAGAGAAGGGGATGCAGGCCCCCTACCTGAGTCTCCGTGGGTCCCTGGGACCCCATCCCCCCAGGACCATTGTCTTTTATGGTAGACGGGCATGCAGCTCCCCTGCCTGAGCTTCTTCAGGCCCCAGGAACCCCATCACAAGGGGACGATTTTTTTTATGAACGGTAGAGGGAAGCGCACCCCCCTCCTCAAGCCCAGGGCCATTTCCAAATATAGGAAAGGAGGGCACGCAGCCCCTGAACCAAGATCAACCTCGGGACCCCATGCCCCATGGTCTGATACTCTGCAGTGTCCTTGGGTCCTCATTCCCCAGGATACTAGAGTTTCCTGTCTGGGAGGATGCGGGCATTTCCTTCCCACACTGTCCTACACAAGGTACGCACGTTTGCTCCAGCCATGTAAGAGTAGTTAAAAATACTGCTCCTCCTTGAGCGGGAGCAAAAAAAAGGTGCTGGCTCCTGCAAGTACCCAGTATGGTGGTGGCAGTGGAGCTGACTGGTACCACGGGGGCCCTGGAGCTCCCCCGTGCAGCCCCGAACAAAAAAGGAGCTGTGTGAGTTCCAGGTGGTCCTTGAGGCACCCATTTAATAAAAAGCATCTACTCCCACTTGGACACACAATGGGTGCTGACTGGGTCCGCAGGGTCCCTGTGGCTCCCTTTCCAGCCCCCAAATATGTGGGTATCCCAGATGGGCACCAGGACACCTGGAAACATTTAAACAAAAAGAAAAAGTCAATAATAAATGAGCAGCCAGAGTTGCTCATTTCTTATCCACTGCTCGGGCAAGAAGCAACCCAAAATACCCTAGGGGTTTTTTTGGTAAATATTTTCCTACTGGTGTTTTTTTAAATATTATGCAGAAACTGCAGGAAGTGCAGCTGCCCGCCAGCAATATTGAAAAACAAACATTAAATCTATGACCCCAAGATAACTTACCATATTTTTCTAAAGCACTCCTGGCTGAAGCTATATGCCCTTTAGCTGGAGTGCAAGGCCATCTTGTGGTTGTTTTTATGACTGCATTTTGTGGGCTGAAAAATGTTAAAAGAAAACTCAGAGACATGTGGATTTCCTAAATAAAACTGTATTAAACATTTTTTAAGAAGGTATTGGTGATTTGTGGACAAAGGTGATAGATCTGCTTTATATATGTTGATAGGCTAACCCCTTGGTAAAGCCAAAAGGATCACTTTTTATATTTTGGAATTGTGAGTCCTTTACAAAGTAAGTAAGTCTGCCTGACTTAAAATAACACCTTTTATATTGCAAGATCAGAAACTCAGCCTGTTGGGGTTGGGCACAGGGCCTGGCCTGTGCCCAACACAATGCTGCACACAGTGATTGACATCTTACATTATGTTAAAAAACACATAGAAATTCACGGAGAAAAAACAAGGTTAAAGTGATGTTATAGTTAGGAATTGTTATAATATGTTATTTTACATTTAAAAAGCCTTAGAAATTCACTTAAACAACAAAGGGTAAAGGGATGTTATAGATAGGCAAAAATGTCAGTTAAAACATACCTTTTTAAACATGAAAAAGCACTGAAATTCACCAGTTATAGGTATCTCAAGTAACTATAACTCATGCCCTAGAGTAATTATAACTTGAACCCTTGCCATGCACTTCTAATTACGTCCCATATTCCATCACTCATGACATGTTCTAAGACATGACTGATAACTTCACTGCAATATCTGAAATGATATCATTCATGGCATCTCTGTGCATGACACCCTCCCATAGAAAATATTGGAGGTAGGTACTTACTACAAAAGTGTAGTTTGTCAGTTCAGTTCAACACTCTTTATTTCGGTAAAAAGATTCCAATAAAGAGACATACAAATACAATAACAAGTTACATTCATATTGTAAAAATAATAAATACATAAAAACAAAAGCTAAATATTACAGAATCACACTATTTCCAAAGATCAATACAAATGGTTTAAAATCTTAAAATCAGTGAATCATCATCAATTGTACACCATAAAAATTCGTAATCAATCAGATTAGGAAACTTCTCCTATTTTCTTCCGTACAAGCCACATACTCATTACGAACCTCAATACTGCAAAGACGGTAAGGGCTTACAAATCAGTTTGGAGAATTCTACACGCTTCCAGGTGCCTTCTGACACCTAGACATCTGCAAATTGGAATTATCCACCTAGCCCTCACCCTGCTGTAAGCAGGACAGAAAAACAACATATGGGCTACAGATTCTTACGCATATCCACAAGACGGGAATCCTATAACAGCGAGGTCTGGTGACTTCACCCATCTTGAGGTGAAAGTGCAAAGTGGCAAAGTACCATATCTAAAAAGTATGTAAAGTTTCCTGGCCAGATTTGGTTCAATATCATCTAAAAAAGACTCTTCACAATAAAAATTCTTTGTCATAAAAAATGTGACTGTTAACCCTTTCCATGCGTCGGACGGCCGGGAGCCGTCCGACGACACTGTGGGCGTGTGTGTCGGACGGCTCCCGGCCGTCCTAGCACCCACCCATGGGGGAAGCGCTGGCGCTCCCCCCATGGGCCGCCCCTACAGCTGCCCCCACCTGCAATCAAAGGGGAAGCCCTTCCGCCTCCCCCCGCCACATCATGTAATGACGTCAGCGGGCCTCGCGCGCTGGCGTCATTACATGAAACCAGACGTGTTGGAAGCCATTTGCTTTCAGTGCGTCCAGCGAACAAGTGGTGAGTTTGTCTTCAGGGAGGGTGGGGGGGATTTTAAAAAGGCATCGGAGGAAAGGAAAGTGTTTTCCTTTCCTCCGATGTCTTTTTCAAGCTTTCTCGCTGCCCGATCGCGCATGGGACGCGATCATGTAGCAAAAATGCTTGTTTTTTTTTGTTTTTTTAAATAACCATCAGCTTCTTTATGGATTTCCGGCCTGCACCAGCTGCGCGGTGGTAGAAGGCGCTGATGCTCAGTGTAGAGTTCTTGCAGCAAACCCCTTTTATGAAAAAACGAGCAGTGTTCATTTGTAATTGTGGAAATGTGTTTAATTAATGGCTAATTGTTTGTGCGGCTAAGAGAGCAGCATTGAGCGCCGATTTTACAATTTCCCCTGAACCTTACCACGTTGTGGTTCCAAAGGCCTTACAGCTGACAGCTAATTAATGCAGCAGAGCTGGGAAGCATATCAAAGGGCCTTTTGTGTCTCTTCTTGGAAAGTGTGTTAGATCGGAAGCATGCATTCTTTTGGTTGGCAGGCAAAATTGCTCTATCAAAAATGATTCAGCGTGGAAAGGATTTGAATTGTGGCTGATGGCTGTGTTGCCGGGGCAGAGCTATGGCTTCTTGCATAATGGGTGTAATTGTTTTAGGTGCGGCGTGATTTCAGACATAACAGCTAAACTCTAAGTGTGCAGAGTCTAATTTAATTAATTACTGAAAGCTAAAACACACCATCTAAATTGCCTTGCGCACAGTTTTATTTTGTATGGGTTTGAATCTTTCAAGAGGAGGGAAGGGGAAGCCATAAATCTTCGATGGAAATTGCAGGCCGTGTAAAGCAGGGAGTCCCATTGCATTATCTTTATGGAAAGACACAGTGTACCTTCACTGTGCAGAACTGGTTTCAGATTACATCTGGCCAGCTCTGATCTTTCTATAACGCACTGCAGGTGCAGAGCGAAATGCTCCTGCCTGTGCAGAGGGTTAACATGCCTGCAACAAAGAAGGTGTACTTTTACATCACCGAACTGTACTTTATGTAGATAGCTCAGCGGGTTAATGCTTTTGCCAAAGAGATCCTCTAGTTACTTGTGGTTCAGCCGCACCTGCTGAGCTGAGGGAGGGTGCTGTGCTTAGACATAACTTATGGGTGTAAAAGCTCCTGCTGGAGAGTTACTTGTCTAGTAGCAGTTTTGACTCACCAAAAAGTAGCGCAGAGGGTTACAATGCATTTTGCAAAGATCAGTTGCTTTGCACCAGTTTCAAGATCTTAGAGTTTCTCGTTGCTCAAATGGGTGTAATTTCTAATATTTATGTTTCCCTCTTCCTCATTGCGTGATTTTGCCTACGAGAAAGTGTCACTCATAGTTGTTGAAATGTCACTCATGATTACATTGCAATTATGAAAATGTCACACATAGCAATCTGAAACCTTGGCAGCTATATAGAAGTGTGCGCATGTGTACTGTATAACCCTTTGGCGAGTTGGCTGGTTTTCAGATGTGCGGGCTCGGAAGTCAAGCATTCATAGCGGGCAGCTTCTGTGCCCCTAGTGACCCTCTAAGCCAATTTAGAAAACTGATGTGCAGCAGAGAAGAGGTTGAAGCCAGATGGAAAGCGTACTGCTTTAAGTTCCAATTTGGTTCTGAAGAACAAGTAGAGCAATGGATTTGAAGTGTGTTCACCAGGATGCCATGAGGAAGACTAGTGGTTACCTCACTTCTCACAACAGCTTGCAGGTTTTAACTGTTTCAAAAGCAATGCAGAGCTTTCTTTCTAGTAACTAGATAGACCCCTTCAGGCTGATTCACTTCAAAGGCATTCACACTTTATGTACGATTCCTTCCAGTATATTATCTCACAGATCAGAAGCATTAATATTGGAGAAGAATCATCTTTTGCAAAAGGGTATAGAGGTAACAAAAGTATGAGGTGCCAAATGGCAATTTGCAGCACTCAAATCACCACCTTTTCTATACCCTGGGTTTGTTTTGAAGCTGCACTCTGGTAATTTGTAGGAAAGTAATTAAGGTGCCCCCATCTGGGAAGGCAGGGGAAGCCCTTCCCCTGCCTCCCTCGCCCCTCCCTCCACATCATCTAATCCTTTGGGGAGCATTAATTTGGCCGTTTCTGCCCCCCTGGGGGGCGGATCGGCTGAATTTTTTTTTTTGTATGGCCACTCGGCCACCAGGGATTTTTTTTTTGATGTGGTGGAGCGGCCCCTTGAACAAGGGTCGCTCCCCTTTATGGGAGGATGATTGTGGCCATTTCTGCCCTCTTTGGGTGGCAGATCAGCAGTATATTTTTAGGTCCATCTGCTCCCAAGGGGGGCAGAAGCGACTAGACACCAGGGTTTTTTAAATTTTGGTGTTGGGGAGTGGCCTCTTGGGCAAGGGTTGCTCCCCTTTTACAGGGGTGAATATTTTATTTATACTCTTAGGCCCACCTACCCCTTAGCTTGGCTGGTGGATTGTGTGTAGACTGGTGCAATATTTGCATATGTGATTGTAATGTTTTTTTTTCTCCTTTTTATTCTGGTGTAAAGCTTTTGATTCCTGTTTGCGGTTTCGGCAATGGGTGTTCTGCAGTTTTGCGTATTTTCATTTGTTTGGTAAGAAAAACATTTTTGTTGTATTTACTCCAAATGATTATTATTGTCATGCATGAATGAATTTTTTTGTTAGTGGTGTCATAATGGCAGCATATTTAGTTAGTGGTTTGAGCATGAAATTCTTTGCGATGTGTTTTGCATTGTCTTATGTGTAATTTTCTTCTTTTCCTTTTCTTTTTAGTGGGATATTGTTGATCCTTACAGTGTCTGTGCAGAGTAGGTGGTGGTGAGTCTAGCTGCTTCTGGCAAGTGAGTGGTATAGTGTTGGAGTACATAGGTCTTTGTGATAAAGCTACATTTTGTTTGTTTCTTTTTTTACAAAGGGTTTGTTGTTGTTGACTTGTTTGACAAGTTACCTTTATTAGTAAGCATTATGGCTAGCCATAGAATGACTGCTCAGCAGGTGGTTGGTATGCTTCTTGAATCTTCCTCTGAGCAGGATTATGAGACTGACAGTGCGTCTGAGGGAGAGGGAGGGAGGGGAAGATTCAGGCAGTGAGTTTTCTCTCCACATGGAATCAATGAAGATACTCTCAGTACAGTTGAAGCTACTCTCAGTGCGGAGGAAGTGCCTGTTTTAGAGGAGGACACTGCCGTGCCGATGGCGCAAGAGGCATCTGGATTGCAGCCTGAGGCTGCTAGGCTTCCTACTGGAAGTGCTGGACTCTGGGTTGATCCAAACATGGTGCAGCCGGTGCTGCCTGCCTTTAGTGGTGATGCAGGGTGTAGAGTGGGTTGTGAAAATTTTTTACCTATACAGTTTTTTCAGTTGTTCATGGATGATGTATTTTTGGGTGAGATTGTTGAGCAGACTAATTTGTATGCTGAACAGTTTTTGAGGGACAACAGTGCCAGACTTAGGCCCCGCTCTAGAGCTACCCGGTGGACTCCCACAAATCTGGATGAGATGAAGAAGTTTTTGGGTTTGACTTCTTTGATGGGCTTGATAAGGAAGCCGTCCCTGGCTTCATATTGGTCTACCAGTCCCTTGATGGCAATGGCCATATTTCCTGCAATTATGAGTCGTATTCGGTATTTACTTTTGCTTCGGATGCTGCATTTTCTTGATAATGCTTTGGCGTTGCCACGAGATCACCCTGACTGTAACCGTCTTTTTAAGATTCGGCCTGTTCTTGATCACTTTGTAGATCGATTTTCAGAGATCTATACTCCAGGCAAAGAAATATCTGTTGATGAGTCTTTGGTCCTGTTCAAGGGCCGTTTGGTTTTTAGGCAGTACATTCCTAGCAAGAGGGCACATTATGGAATTAAGATGTACATGTTGTCTGAGAGTAGGACAGGATATGTCTTTAATTTCCGGGTGTACACTGGTAGGGATTCCACTATTGACCCCCCTGGTTGTCCATCCACTTTTGGAGTTTCAGAGAAAATTGTGTGGGATCTTGCTAGAGGACTGTTTAACAGAGGCCACCATTTGTACCTTGATAACTTCTACACTGCTGTGCAATTGTTCAAGGAATTGTTCAAAGTGGACACTTTTGCTTGTGGCACAATCCACTATAACCGTAAAGGTTACCCAAAAGAGCTTGTTTGCAAAAAGCTTCAGAGGGAACAGTGCAGTGCATTGCGTAGTGAGGAACTGCTAGCTGTGAAATTTGTGGACAGGAGGGATGTGTACATGCTGACTACCATTCATGAAGAGAGTACTTCACCTGTGACTGTTTGGGGTCAGCTTGGTGAAGTGTGCAAACCTGTGTGCATTTTAGACTACAATAAGCACATGGGTGGTGTCGATAGAGTAGATCAGAGGTTGGAACCTTACACTGCTATTCGTAAGGCTTACATTCGGTATAAGAAGTTGGCCATCCATCTCTTCAATTTAGCAACTTTCAATGCTTTTGTTGTGTACAAGGAGTGTTCTCCTGCGTCAAAGATGACTTTTGTTCAGTTTCAGGAGTCTGTGATAGGCAGCCTTGTTGTTGTGGAACAGGCAAGTGTTCCCAGAGTAGGAGTGGTGGAGGATGTGGCTAGATTGAAAGAGCGCCACTTTCCTGATTTAATTCCTCCCACGCCCAAAAAAAACAATTCCTGTAAGAGATGTAGAGTCTGCTTGCGAAGAGGTGTGTGGAAGGAGAGTCGTATGCACTGTGCCGATTGTCCTTCTAATCCTGGGCTGTGTGTGCCCACATGTTTCAAATTGTATCACACTCAAAAGAGTTTTTGGGAACAACCGTGAGTCTAATAGTGTACTGCCTGGTCTGATTGGTTTTATATAGTTGTCCAGTGTAACGTTTGGCAATAGAATGATGTCTTTAGTTACTGCTGTTGTTTTTGTAGTTATAGTTTTGTATTTAGTTGCAATTGGTTTGTGTTCTCTTTCTTGTTTAAAAAAAATTTATGACGGTGTGCGTGGACTGGCGCTTGGCTGGCGGTGTGCGTGGATTGGCGCTTGGCTGGTGGTGTGCGTGGGCTGGCGCTTGGCTGGTGGTGTGCGTGGATTGGCGCTTGGCTGGCGGTGTGTGTGGACTGGTGCTTGGCTGGCGGTGTGTGTGGACTGGTACTTGGCTGGCTGTGTGTGTGGACTGGTGCTTGGCTGGCGGTGTGCGTGGACTGGCGCTTGGCTGGCGGTGTGCTTGGACTGGCGCTTGGCTGGTGGTGTGTGTGGACTGGCGCTTGGCTGGTGGTGTGCGTGGACGGGCGCTTGGCTGGCGGTGTGTGAGTAGTGACTTGCTACTGGTCACTACATGCACTGCTAGTTAAACGCCACTCCACGCAATCCGTGAGCTGGTGTGGTTGCTGTGTCAGTAATGTGGGCGTGTGAAAGTGATGGGCCCTTGAATGGCGTTGTCTGCTGGTGTGAGTGTTGTAATGTGCTGGGTTCGCGGCTGGCGGTGTGAATGGTTTTGTATGTGTCACACGTATGAAAGGTGTATGAATGGCCTGTAAAGCGGTTGGTGCCTTGTCATGGCTTTACAGCTCACGAGCTGTGAGTCAATGGTTCAGTTTCTCGTCCTTTCAATTATTAACAGTGCATTTCATTTTTGTGAAATCTCTGGTTAATACAACCGTATATACTGAACCATCACTCACCCTCGTGCCAAATCCAACCAGTATGTCTGTGTGCTTGAAGAATAGGTGGTTGTTCAGAAATATTTGTCTTTTCTGTCTTTCTCAAGCAGGGTGTACCTTGTCCCTTTTTGTGAATGGTGTAATGTGTTGGTTTTGTGCCTGGTGGTGTGAATGGTCTTGTGTGTATCATGTATGAAAGGTGTGTGAATGGCCTGTAAAGCGGTTGGTGCCTTCTCGTGGCTTTACAGCTCGCGAGCTGTGAGTCAATGGTTCAGTTTTTTGTCTTTTCAATTATTGACAGTGCATTTCATTTTTGTGAAATCTCTTGTTAATAAAATTTTATATACTGAACCATCACTCGCCCTCGTGCCAAATTCAACCAGTATGTCTGTGTGCTTGAGGAATAGATGGCTGTGCAGTAATCTTTGTCTTTTTTGTCTCTCTGCCAAGGTGTACATTTCATCTAAGAAAAACCTACCAACTGTATATTTTTTCGTAAATTAAACACCCATGGGAGTACATGGTGATGTCTCTCTTGTGGATCCCAACAAGTTATCTTACCCACAATGTCCTGCAAACTTCAAAATGTGACTGTCACATTGTCCTTGCTTTATTGTGCTCAAAGTTTCACGCTGCAGAAAGTAACAACAAATTTCCAACCCCCCAGTATTTCTCCAAGTATCCCAATAGAAATGGTACCTCACTTGTGTGGGTGGGCCAAGTACCCGCGGCAGGGAAGGGCCCAAAACCTATTGATGCGACATCAAAATTACCTATCACAAACCAACCTGGTTTTGCGAGGGGGGTCCCATGAGTTTTTGTCCGGGGGCTCGGCGGCCATCTAGGGAAACCTACCAAACCCACACATTTCTGGAAACTAGACACCCAGGGGAGTCCACCGAGGTATGGCTTGCGTGGGTCCCCCAACATTCTCCTACCCAGAATCCCCTGCAAACCTCAAATTTTACTGAAAAAATCACCTTTTTCTCAAATTTCTGTGTGTGAAAGTTTTGGAATCTGCGTGGATCCACATATTTCCTCCCACCCAGCATTCCCCCAGGTCTCCCGATAAAAATGGTACCTCACTCGCGTGGGTGGGTCAAGGAACCGCGACAGGCAAGGGCCCAAAACCTATTGAGGCGACATCAAAATAACCTATCACAAACAAACCTGGTTTTGCGAGGGGGGTCCCATGAGTTTTTGGCCCGGGGCTCGGCGGCCATCTAGGGAAACCTACCAAACCCACACATTTCTGGAAACTAGACACCCGGGGGAGTCCAGTGAGGTATGTCTTGCGTGGGTCTCCCAACATTCTCCTACCCAGAATCCCCTGCAAACCTCAAGTTTTGCTGAAAAAATCACTTTTTTCTCAAATTTCTGTGTGGGAAAGTTCTGGAATCTGCGTGGATCCACAAATTTCCTCCCACTCAGCGTTTCCCCAGGTCTCCCGATAAAAATGGTACCTCACTTGTGTGGGTAGGCATAGTGGCTGCAACAGGAAGTGGCCCAAATCGTACTGTGGAGACTTCGAAATTACCTATAACAAAACAACCTAGTTTTGGGGGGGGGACCTGAGATTTTGGCCCCGGGCTCGGCGGCCATCTTGGGAAAATACCTAACCCAAACATTTCTGAAAACTAGACACCCAGGGGAGTCCAATGAGGTATGACTTGCGTGGATCCCCCAACGTTTCCTTACCCAGAATCCCCTGCAAACCTCAATTTTAGCTGAAAAAATCACTTTTTTCACACATTTTTGTGTGGGAAAGTTGTGGCACCACCGGGTTCACACAAATTTCCTACCACCCAGCGTTCCCTCGGGTCTCCCGATAAAAATGGTGCCTCACTTGTGTGGGAGGCCCAAGTACCCGTGACAGGCAAGGGTCCAAAACGTTTTGAGGCAACATCAAAATTGCCTATCAAAAAATGTTTTGGGCCCTTCCCTGTCGTGGGTAATAATAGGCATTAATTTTGTGTTGTGAAAAATAAACAAAGAAGTTGCACGAGTAGGCCGCATGAACATCAGTGTTTGCACGATTGCATTCTGCTTCAAAAGGTTATTTATTAATACCGCTTTGCACTAGGCTTATGCTAGGTAATCATAATGGGGAAGTAGTGCAAGGTGGGCGGGGAACAGTGAGGGTTTCATTATCATGTAATTAATATTTGTTCGTTTTCATTTACTTTAGCATGCTGAATGAAGCTTCCATCTTTAGAAAATAACGTGACAGGGAGGGGGAAGTTTCCTCGGAGCGAGTCCACTCTGACATGAGGCCTGCAAGTTGTGCTGAGCATTACAAAATGACATGAAGGAATGAAGGCCAGAGCATCAGTTGTCTGCCAAAATCCTGTTCCCAAGCGTGTGACCGGGGACGTGCTCTGCGGAAATATGAACTGAATAAAGAAGAATGTAATTAAAGTATCGTTATATGGGAAACAAATGAATAAATTAAAGTTTGGATCATGGGAACCTTTTTGCACAATAAAGTTGTTGAATAAAGTGCAAAGTCATAGTGGCATGATCATGACATCCCCCAAACCCACCAATCCCTGCCTGAGTTGAATGTAAAATGCAACATTAAGTGGGTTGGTCCGGTTACTCTTAGGGTATAACTGGGGTACCTTTAGGGGCGTGTTTAGTGTGAGAGGGAGAGGAGTCTTGGGCAGGCAGGAGAGAGGAGGAAGATGCGTCGCTGATCGTCGGTTTTGCGGAGAGGCCTAGCTGTTATTTTTCTACCCTGTCCTATACATGACTGAAATCCTGGTATTCCACGAATATCTTTGGGGAACCTTCATCATCTCCTGGGCTCAGGGGGTGGCAATTCCTACAGACCAATAGGTTTGTATTTAGCCTATGTTGTTCCCAGCATCAATGTATTTGTCTCTGAATCTTTTGTCTCTCCACCTATCCACTCCGTCAACAAATTATTGATATGCATTATTTTTAGATGAACCTGTTGTCTCTTCATCTATCTTTCCATTAGGTAATATATTGTTTGGCATAATCATTATGCTGAATTTTTTGTCTCTTACCCTATCCACTCCTTCATTGCACAATGTTGTTGTAGTGGAGTCTGTGAAAATTGCATTATTTCTCTGAACGTGTGGTTCGGTGTTTGTAATTGTGACCTAATGCAGATGAGCATTTATTTTGAAAATGGAGATAAAACTCACTTATTAATCTTACCGAGAGTCTGTCATTAATTAATAATGTTGAATGAGTTAGTGTCCTATCATTACCATTAACTACTCAACTAATTGGTCCATCGACCAAGTAGAGGAAGAGTTGATATCAATAAATGTTTCTTTAAACAGGTGACTAGGAGTTTATAAGAAATAAGAAATGAATGAAAATAATTGACCCCAGCGCATCAGGGATACTGGGTGAATGTGTATGGGCCGTTGAAGTGAATTTTGGAGTATCGATTCCCTGATCAATTATTGGTATTGGCGCTGGATCACAGGAAACCCTTTATTAAATTACTTCTTAGTGTCATATTCCTTGCAGCGCCCTGTAGTGCACTGTGCACTTTTGACGTTCCAACTTTTGAACATCATAAAAATATATGTTCCTTTGAATGGTTAGTTTATGATATGTTACCTTTTCATACATGTCCCAGTATGTCGCACTCAGAAGAGGGTTTGCATATCAACCCATACTCGAATAGGAAGCAATCCTAGGATGCTGTGAACTCAAAATGGCCTGAGATGTGTAGCCTCTGATGATTTTAGGAGATATTGCATGTCATATTGCTAGAGCTTCTGTGAGGCAAGTGGATGTTCTCAGTGTGCCCCTTCAATTAGTTTCTAATAAGCTGAGTCTAGTTTAGTTTAGTTTAGCTTTAGTTAGGCTCATTTTTGAAGTTTGCCCAGTTGACAACTGGGCTATGTGCTGACTGTGCCCTAATGATTTATGTGTTGTGTATTTCCTGCCTTTAATTGTTGAAAGGTTTTTAGCATGTCACATGATCCTTTACCATTCTAAGCCCTGCAGGGTCCCTGTACCTAGGTTAGATTGAATGAAAGCCACATACCTGATAAAAGTGTGGGTTTGTTTCTGAAAAACAATCAATCAATGTATCTCATACCCTAGCAGTAATTCCTTATTATTAGGTTTTTTTTTGTGCCAAAGATGGTCATGCCTTGGGCTGGGAAAAAGCAGCATTGTAAAACCTGCTATATTATTAGTGGGCTTCCTGGTGCCCTGTACCTGGCAGCTCTCTGGGGGCACACCTGACAGGAAGTTGTTTCTGATGACAGAGCCAGTTGAGGCTCTGCATTCATAAACAAAGAGGGCCCACACCTCTAAATTAGCTGGGGTAACTGAAAATTGGGAGTTAGTAAAACTTCGTTTTTTTGTCAAATTTTCCATAGCCTCTAAATGAGGCCCTTTGCTTCCTACCTGAGGCTTAGAATTAAAAACAGAGTGCATCTCATAAAGTTTCCTGCGTCCATTTTACCTGATATTAAGAAACGGGTCTCGGTCTGTGTAACACATAAGAGAAGCTGGACCACAAGAACATTGTAGATTCAAGAATACCTCCTAAACTGTTTTTTCTTCTGATATTATCAATTGAATCATATTAGGACTGTTGTATCAACTGGAAATGCCTCACACAAGATCTTTTAGCATTTGTGTACATTTTTCACTTGCACTATTTGCAAGCATTAAGAGTACAAACAGGTAACATATATATTGTGTGTCAAAATAGCATTCTCACATTGTAGACATAAAAACAATTAAGACTAAAATGCATAGTGCCTCCAGTTGTGCTAGGAATTTGGATTCAAAAAGCTGTAAACTTCTTGAAAACAACATAGACATCAAAGACTCTTAAAACAATTTTGACAATATCTCATCGGTAATCTTATTAAAAAAGAGTTTAAACAAAAAAATGTTCGCAAAAGAGTAATTAGGCCACTAGTGTATAATTGAACTGTGATGTATGGGGGGAAAGAGTTCAGTTTAATCTGTTTATAATCACCTAGCATCACTTCTAGTCTGCGCATCCAAGGAGATGGCCCAAATCTATTTTAGGGCCTCTCGTCATAATTTTTTTATCTTGAAAGGCTCCTCTTTACTTGGGAAGGTGTGCCAACATGTTTCAACCCCAGTCAGGGGAGATGTCTCTTCAGGACATGGACCTGGTGTTTGTAGGTCTGGGGAAAGGGAGAGATTCATTAGTAACGAGATTCGAGATTAATATTAGATAAGAAAACATTTCACCACATTCCACTAATACTAAGAGAAATTAATTGGTTATACAGGATGCTTATAAAGCCATCCATCTGAACACACTGATATATCTTACTATCTTACTGGCGACATCCTATAGCAAACAATCATCAAAAAGTAAAAGCTCTTTACAGCTTGAGACACCCACATTCTGAATATCTCAAGCCTTGGAGCAGACTTTCATAGGCACGACAACTAGTGCATTGAAATCTTTACCAAGTAAGCCAAGAATCCAACCATGTCTGTTGTCCTCCCGAAAAGTGAGTTACTATTAAAAGGACAACCCTATTTGCCCACGAGAACCAGGGTGAACATTTTCAAACACTGTACTGTGGGACTTCTGTATTGTCAAAACCTCTCCTATGATTTTGAGGCATGCTGCATACTTCAATTATTCATATCCTAGTGAATATTTATCATATGAGTACATGACACATTCCTCTTTGCAGATCCTAAAGTATTTTTTTAGGCTCCCAGTACAATGTATACATTGTAATACAATGTAAAGATAGTGCAGATGACGCAGAGCTCAAGTGATAAACATATATACAATAAACATTGACAAAGACACAGCATAAAACTCCATGGTCGTCACATAACTGTCAATACTGCGAAAGAGGGTTTGTATCTGTTCATACAAAATATCTCATGTGTAAACAAGGCAGCGACCTGTGCTGCATGGCATTACTCCAGATTTACCAAGCCAAGCAAGGTGGCCATGCACGGCTCGGTACTTCTCATTCTAGGTTTTGCATCACCCTGCTTCCCCTTGCATGGGTCAAGGTGACTCAAAACCTTTGATAAATCCGACCCTGTGTCCATGTAATACCGTTGTACATAACACAGCTATACCTCATCCATAATTGCATCTATTCACCACATTCAGTGTGAGCATCTTGGCACTCCAATATCTGCAAGCAAAGAAATCAACCTCGAGTTACTCAGAATGCTGCATATAGGTACCGTTATCTTGTATAGAAGGTATATATGCATCCTGGTCACCCTAGCGAGCGACTGATTACAGAACCATCAATGTTACATGCAGTGATAAATCTCAACATCACATGAAAGCATCTTGGTGCCCACGTCCCCTATTTGTGAATCCCTGTAAATCCACACAGTGACAAATAGCAATCTGTTGCTCTATTTTTAAACATGGTGCTCATATTCGTTAATCATGCGATAAGGCCCCAAAAAGAACTCTTCTTCTGCATTGTATAATTGCCAAGGATGGATAGCCCTTTCCTGATAGGTACAACTCTGTGTCCCAAACCAGATTGCATGCATGTCTGCAGGACATTTCATACATTTCCTTTGCCCAGCCAACACCTGTCATTTCTCATTGCATGCACTATGGACTTGAATGATTTAATCTAATCTGCACCAGCCTGTGTATACCATCAAGTGCGTAACCATCTACCGAACTCACAATGTAGGTATCTCATACCCAGCATATTGCTACTGCCACTAGTTTGCCGGATCACACATGTAAGTTCAAGTACATCTATGACAGGGGTCACCAACCTTTACTGCAATAAGAGCTACCTATGGTCAATAAAACTCATCCTGAGCTACTTACATTATTGTGCTGTCATAGTGACCACATCAGCATCAGACAAGATTTCTTAGTGGCCACCCCATGCAAAATTTTCAGAAGTGATCCCCTCATTGCATCGGACCAGGCTGCTTGCAATTATAAAAAAAAAACATTGTTAATTTTGAACCCTCTCTTCATGGATAATACATAACAACTAATGAGGCAATGACTCTGGCACCAAGGTAATCATATTAGTAAAACGTCTCCCCAATGTCACATGATTTATCACTCAAAATATCAGCTTTAAAAAGATTTTGGAAATTCAGCTATTGCTCTGCAAACTTCTGCTTGTGAGTTTTGAAAGTACACGCTTTCATCTTGAATACAAACTCTAAATTTTGGTATAAATATATTTGATGAAATGAAAGCTTCTAAATTGGTGGGCTGGGTTTGCATACAGGTGAGCTACTTACAGATAACTTGTTGGAGAGGTCTGATCTATAATAATTACATCAGTCAGTTACTCACAAATCACAAACTTAGTTAATGAGAGTGTAACAATTGCCATATAGTCACACTCCATCATAAGTTACTGTGGGGCCGAAATACTACACTCACCCTTGTTCATGCTCGTGTCTATGAATCTACCATAAGTGTAAAGATTGGAGGACGTGGGGCAGAGACTCCTGTATATCATTCAGAATGTTGCGACAACTAAACCGTCAAGTACACGCCACCATTTTTGGAGTATGTATTACCCTAATTCTGAATTATCCGTATTGCAGCTCAATCGTGTTACCATGCCCAATGCTATGAGACTCATATCAGATCTTAAAATCCACAATGCGATGCAGCAACCCTCAGGGGTTAATACCACAGCACAGTAAAGCCTCCACCTAGCTATTCCAGTATCATGCCTACTTGATGCTTACACATAATCTGTATTAGTCACAAAGAACTAAGGTCAATCAATAATGAATTCAGCTCAATAAATTTCCCAGTCTAATTCTCAGTGGATTCATCTTGAGATAGATCTCAGGCATGATCAGCCTATCTTTGGAAAATCTCTCTTCATAAAACTCAATCAGTTCCTTTGTGGTGCTCTCGAGTAAGTCAATCCACTTACGTTCACAGAGCTCCTTTCGGGTGGATTTGTCCCTGCCTCTAGTGTCTAGGGTCACAAACTCCAGCACTTAGCAAAAACGCTTGTTTTTCGTATATCCTTCTTCAATGAAGTGTGAACAAGAGTTTCCTCCTCTGTCTTGCATCTAATCCTGCTTCAATGCTGTGCAATTAATTGCTTAACCATCTCCAAAGTCTGGCCCATGTACCATTGGTTACAGGGACCTTTGATCATGTATATAACATTCTTAGAGTTACAGTTTGAGAATGACCTTAGCATAAATACTTTATTGTCTAATGTCAGGGAATTCTATACAGTTTCTTTGTCAATGTTTATTTTAGATATGTTTATCACTTGAGCCCTGCATCGTCTGCACTATTGTGACATTGTAGAGCTACACTGAGACCCTAGAAAAATAAATTTGGATCTTCAAAAAGAAATGTGTTGTGTGATCATTTGATAAATATTCAATAAGATATGAATAATTGATGTTTTCAGCATACCTCAGAATCATAGGACAGGTTTGCCCAATGAGTGAGTCCCTTGGGATAATTGTGTTTGAATATGTCCTCCAGAGAGGGGTTGAAAACTAACTTAATCAAATTGTACTAGAACTAATATTAAGTTATCTCAACCTCAAGTGGTAGAAAGTTCCGTACTCTGAGCTTAATGTTGTTATGATATAAACATGGTGATTTTTCCTTACTTTATATCCATTGTTTTTCTGTTAGTTTACAGTAGTTAGAGGGTATTGTTTTTTCTTGCACGTTTCCCTCTGAGACAATTACACTTTGTACCACTGTCAGTCAATTCTGTTTTTTTCTGGATTATACACAGTTTTTACGATATAAAGCATGTTACTTCTAAGGTAAAGATGCGCCTAATGAAAATGTGTAATCAGTAAATAAATGAAATAGAGTCATGTGGTCATATCATAATAATCCACCTTTTATTGTAGAGCTATTGTTGTACAAAAGTTGATCAAAGTGAAATCAACAAAAAACTATTAAACCATGTGATTCTTTGTGTAAAATACCATTTGGTCTGATAGAAGCAATGTCTGACAAATTGCATACAGTTATCAAACATATGAATTACTGTTTTGTCCGTGTTTTTGTGAGTAAGCACCCTACACAGGAAAAAGTAATTTAATAATAAATAATTTTTGTAGTCTTCTCAAAAATTACAATTTTTGACAATGTGAGTGGTTGGTGACACTTATCAGAAAATCCCACATTGTCTTGGCGTTTGGATATTTAGTAAAATATCAAACTATAGGAGAAAAGCTTCACCAGATAAAGGTATTGTACTGCTCCCGTTTTAGATAAAAACAACCCAGTGCAGATCCAACAAACATTAAAGGTATATATGGCCTCTTGTATTCCCCAGAAATATCATGGGTCTTACAATTAAAGGTGAGATGGAATGCTTCTGTAGTATATTCTCTAAACTACTTTGGAATTACCAAAAAGGGCTTTTAGGGCTTCGAGTCCCTTTATGATCAAGGAGCCCCCTCAAAGGAAACAGTGAGCAGTGAGTGCTTTCGGGCTCCACTCTCTTACTCTTAACTTTAGCATCTGCATTAGAGACAGCACATTTTAAGTAAGTCTGAACACATGCCCTGTCTCACTCAAGATCACCCATCAAGGGACCACCCATTTAAAGTGCCAATCCAATCCCGGCAAACTGCTGAGGATCCTATGAGGAAGGAAGGAGTGGTACAGTGCGGATATTAAAATATCAAAATCTTATTCAAAGAAATGCTAGGAGACAATGCCAGTGTAATTATTTCTCCATCGCATGAAAACCAAAAAAAAGGTAGACTATGAGTTTTTATATCTGCCAATGCTTGGAGATGTCAGTTAAAATTAAATTATAGACACAATAGGAGATGCTAATGGCACACACTTAAAGAACCATACAATATATAAGCATTACTGCAGCTCTCAGAAGATCTAAACGTTTTATCATCTTCTACCACTTATGTATCATGCTTCACTTCTGTCACTTGAAAATAGAAGCTAAACATTAGAACTTTTGAACTGCTCACATTAACTGCTTTGTTAAAGTTAAGTGTACATACGTGACACAAATTCTAAAAAGTGACATTTCATTTGGCTATCTTGAGAAAACAAGAGAACTTGTATTCATAAACAAGTGCTACAGACTGCCAGCCGCGCTTTTGTTTGGCAGAGCGGGAGTTCCATCATAAATCGGTGGTGCTTCCACCACACTAGACTAGTGATACACCCCCACTGTTTAGAGTTGGGTAAGTGCCAGGTTGGTACAAGAGAGTCTCCACAGGGTATGCAAGTGTAAATCACTGACAGTGATGCTCATCCCACTTTATTGAGGGCGGGGCAATGGTTACTTTTTTCCGTACCATTGGCTGTATCCCAGACAGGGGCAGCAAAAATGTAGAATGACCCCAATGTACTGAGATGAAATGCCCTGAGTGTCTGGGCCATTTGTATTTGCTCTGTGTTGAGAAAACAAACCCTGCTTGGGGAGTTTGTTTTCATGATACAAAAAAGTTTGTCAAGCAAGTGCTTTACACAAATCACCCACTCAGCAAACCTTCAGTACATTGGCAGCTCCCTTTACAGCACAGAGATCCCTGCGAGTCAGGTGGCAACTTCTAATAGGGCTGATGGTCCTCCTCGATTGGTATAGAGGCTATGGCCTTTGCCCCCCCAGGTGGACCTTTGGCCCATCCATCCTGTAAATGTTTGATCTATAGTCCTTTGAATAAAGTGGCTATGACAATGATTACAGATGAAATATGCTACAGAACCACTAGGATATAAAATTCAATTTGTAAGATCACAACTTAGGAACCATGCCAGGGTCATTAATACCGGCAGCACTTAAGCTGACAAAACATCATTGTCAGCTTCTTTTTAAGAGTGGGGTTTCCGAGAATCAGAATTATGGAGCTCCGGGCAGGGAACACAATGGTAACAAACTGACAGGTTAAAAACATAGTGATGCTCATCTCTGAACCTTTTACAAATATGAAACAATGTGCCAGGTAATAGGAGATGTATAGGATCAGGAGCATGGTCTTAGTCTTCATTGCACCCAGGTGAGCATCCATCATTGGGTTCCTAAAGCTGTCTGCATTCTGTACCATTCGCCTCATGTGTCTGGTCATGATCATCATAGCAGAGACAAAGACAATTATGAAGGCCTCTGAAGCAATGAGGCTTGTCACAATGAACATAAAGGGATGTCCATAATCCAGTTTAAAGCCAGTCTGGGTGCCGTTGCTTGATATGTTGGCAGACACGTAGTTGGAAAGATAAACAGTGGGCTATCTTTTGCTTTGAGATGGATGACACAAGCAGCGGGTATGCTGATGATCAAGGAGATGATCATTGAGCCCATGAGTAGCCAGGGCACCATCTTTGGAAATCTCACCTTCATCCAGATGAACGATGGGTGATTAAAGTTTACAATTTTCATGCAGTAATAGAAACAGAGCCAGGGGGCTGACCAGAGACTGCAGCCATCCAGAAAGAACGTGAACATAAAATAATATGTGTACAGTCTGCAACGTAGAAAGATCTCCTCCCAGTGCCAATATAAGGCTGTGCCTGCAAAAGATACACAGTTAAGACAAATGTTGGTGACTCCAAGACTGAAGACAATTAAATTAATGACATTCAGCTCATTCGTGGTGTTGATCCAGTTAGTTAAATTTATGGAGACAATTAATGTGTTTCCTAACAATCCATTCACACAGAAGATTCCACTAAGCACCAACACCGAAAGATTGGTACACATTGTTGCCGCTTCAGATGTTTCAGGTGTGTCTTTGATTTGGCTTTGTTTGTGCAATTTATCAAATTCCTTGCAGACTGCGTTAAAAGACGAAGGTCTATGATGTTTTGGCACAGCTGAAAGGTCTGTTCAATGGAGCATTACAAGGTTACTGATACTCTACCTAGATCACCTTAAATTTGACTGATACAAATTGGATCATTTGAATCTGGTCTTTATTTCACATGGCATTTAATATTTTTCTTCTTCCAGCCAAAGAAGACAGCACAAGACCCTAGCACATATTTTTACAGAAGGAATTATGAAAAGAGGAAAGATTTACAGGATGTTTGGACTGGCTCATGGTTGAATATTTTTTCTAACATATGAGGTTGCTAGATTCCTGGAGGCTACAACCATTAAACGTCATTGTGCAAACAGTCAAACTTTAATGTACAAACCAATTTTTTGGTATTAAATTAGCACATCAATGCAAAATGGCGATTTTAAGTAACAATCTGTAAATAGTTATGAAGTTATACACCGTGCTCAGAAAATGCAGGTCGTAGCTAATCAATTCCCTACACGGCACACTAAGGTGACATCACTGAAACCATTTGATAGCCTAGTTTTTAAGCCATAAAAAGTCTGTGATAGACTCCGAGAATGGGTAACAACACATTGCAATGTATGGCATTGCAAAAAGTGCATGCATCACTTGTAAGTGACAATAGGGGGCCATTTTCCACAGCATTGCCTAGTACTACTTTAGCTGGGCAAGTCCCTGGACATGGCACTCATGCACCCGCTGCTATACTCCCAGGTCGGTGGCATGGGAAGCATGCTACAGCTGTTTTCCCACTGTGAAGAGACATGTTATCTTCCCAGTGTGGCAGTGTGGGACTTGAACACCAACTGTTACTCCCCTGGTGCCATAGCTCCTAGAAGAAAGTGGCTCAGATCATCTTTACAGATGAAGTATACTTTTAAAATCACTAGAAACTAAAATTAATCTTGTATGACCATTGCTTAGGAAGCATGCCGCGTCCCTTCATGCCCACACCACATAACATGACAAAATGCACTTGTTAGCTTCTTTTTCAAGCTGGGATTTCCAAGAATCAGAATCATGGAGATGAGGGTAGGGAAGGCAGAGATAACAAGCTCGCAAGTTAAATGCATTGCACAGCTCTCATCTAACACTTTTAGAAATAGGAGACCCTCTGCCAGGTAATGTGAGATACAGAGGATCAAGAGCATAGTCACAGTCTTCATTGCACCCAGGTGAGCATTGAGTCTTGCGCTCCGAAAGCTGTCTGCATTCTGTACCATTCGCCTCATGTGTCTGTATAGGGAGGCAATGATCGCTGCAGCAGAGAAAATGAAAATTATAAAGGCCACTGATGCAACAAGGCTTGGTATAATATACACATAGAGTTGTTCATACTCCAGCTGCAAACCAATCTGGGTGCCATTGTCTGAAAGATTAGACAGTGGGTTACCTTCTGCTTTGAGACGGATATCACAAGCAGCGGGTATGCTGACGATCAATGAGACCAACGAAGATCCCATGAGTAGCCAGGGCACCATCTTTGGAAATCTCACCTTCATCCAGATAAACGATGGGTGATTAAAGGTTACAATTTTTATGCAGTAATAGAAACAGAGCCAGGTGACAGACCAGAGGGTGCAGTCACTCAGAAAGAATATTAGCGTAAAATAAAATGTGGACACTCCGTAAAGAATAAATATCTCCCTCCGGTAGTAATATAAGACAGTGCCTGCAAAAGAAACACAGTTAAGACAAATGTTGGTGACTCCAAGAATGGAGACGATGCAATCACTGACGTTCAACTCATTCGTAGTGTTGATCCAGTTAATTATATTCCAGGAAACAATGAATATGTTTCCTAACAGTCCCATCACACAGAAGATTCCATTAAGCACCAATTCCAGAAGATTGACAAACATTGTTGCTGCTTCAGTTGTTGCTGATTTGATTTAGCTTCAATTTGACTTTGTTTGTGTTCCTTGCAGACTGTAGTTAAAAGATGAGGTGTGTGATGTCTTGCACATCCAGAAGGTCTGTTCAATGAATCATAACAAGGTTACTGATACTCTACCCAAATCACCTTTATTTTGACTGATGCAAATTGATTTATTTGAATCTGGTTTGTAGTTCACATGGCATTTAATCTATTCCTTCTTGCTTCCACAGAAGAGAACACAACAACCTAGAAACAATTTCTTTGCAAGGAATTATGAAAATAGTAAAAATGTGCAGGATGTTTGGACTGGCAAACAGTGGAACATTTTTGTCTAACAAAGGAGGTAGCCGGCTACCTGACAGCCACACCTATCCAACTCATGGTGAGAACACAATACCATCAATATACAAAGAGATTTTCTATGTTAAATTAGCACTTCCCCTGCAGAATGGTGATATTAAGTAAAAATGTTTAAATTGTTCTAAAGGAATATCACAATTCTCATGAAAGGCAGGCTGCAGCAGAGGATTTCCCTGCTCAACACACAGTAGTGAGATCACTAAAACAACTTGAAATGTGTTTTTGTAGCCATGACAAGTCTGTGACAGACTGGGACCATGGCTAACCACATCTTGCCTACGTGACATTGACAAAAGGGACTGCATCACTTGTAAAGGACAATACCCTTGATATACCATCTCCCCCTACTGTGATAGCAGGGCAAGTCCTTGGTCATAGGGCTCATGCAACAGCTGTCATGTTCCCAGGTCCCTGGGCAATGGCAGCATCCAGGGGAGCAGTGTGGAGCATGCGTGCCATCCGTTTTGTCTCCTGGGCCAATCACGTGGACTATTTTTGCCATGAAACCAAGAAAGAACTTCTGAAGACTTGCCTTCCTGGTGGCTGTGCTCATCCACTCCCTGCAGTGAGGAGGCTCTTTTAACTATCACGTGTCAGCCATGCTGGATGGTCATTGTTACACTACAGATTTCCCAATTTAATCCCGATTATAATGTCAGCTGGGCTGCCAGTAAAGGTAGCTTATCTTCATACTATATCGGCAATGGCCATAATTTGATTAATAACATTTCCAGGATTACTGATACATTTTTAAACTCACAGACTACTGATTCCTCCCTGATATCGTTAAATCAACTGTGTGAATAGCTTACAATGCTTGTCAAATATAATATCTTACTATTCTGGTATTATCCACTTAAGACCGGAATAGTAAATTTGATATCCACTCATAGCCATTGGGAACACATGGACCATGTTTTGGACCATCACACACACAACGAACCTTCGGTTCTTCTGCTGGGGATACCTCTTTCCAGCAGAAAATTGTGAAGGCTCTGTGTCTCTTTCTCCTTTCAGAGATTCTAACATTACTTATTGTATCATTCAGGTGGGCATTGTCCCTGAATACATAACCCAACTCAGAGAAGTGATCTCCGCTCGCCAACTTTCCCTATCCATTTTGCCTCCTGCCCACCTACCTCACATGCTTCTCAACACTATATATAGTCTTCAATTACCCATGCTGAACATCACCTACTCCCGTCATTCAACAATCTCCTCAGGCAAAGACCCACCCCTTGTTCCCACTAACCAAATCCCCTGATTAACTCCACCTCTCCTATTTCTCAAACAAGTCTGCACAAACTCACTAACATAAAATGGCTCTTACTAAACGAATACATTTCCAAACAGCATTCCTAGTCCTTAACCACATGTGCGTTGATCAATCACTTCTGTTTCTTATCAATGTCCCCAGCCTAACACTATATTCTTTTATTTTCAACATATCGCCTTATCTTTTAACCCTTTTTGCTTCCTGTGGTTCATCTATTACGACTTTCAGTGGCCTACTCAAACTCAAAAAGTACACAAATTTTACGCTCGTCCCAGCCACTATCCTATCTCTTGAGTCACCTACACACCTCTCAAAAAACAAATACATATTGCTTATCCCTCATCTTGTGACGTTATTTCACCACCTTTCCTTCTATTAATTCAATCACTTGCTTTTTGCTACCTTTCTGTCCCTCACATGCACTGCCTGCCTTTCAGCCAACCCTTTTGCCTTTCATTTCCTGCTCCATCTCCAGTGACCGTGCATGCTCAGCAGCTCAACACAATCAGATAACTATCACTGTGAGAAAACTTACATGTCTGCAATTCATTAAAGATAGACCTACTATGGATCCAAAAGCCCCATCTGTAACAGGACATACCTACAGTGAGAATGAAGACGAAACAAAGAAGCAACTTGTGATACGCATGGCATGAGTATCATGTGGCACATGTTATAAGATGCTTATGACCAACAATTCTATATCTTTATTCAACGTATTAATTTTCCATGGCTAGGGAATTGGTACCACCTGAAGCATTGGAGATTAATTCCTTTGGGTGTATCTGACCAGGACAAGGACCACTTGGTTGAAAATGAGTTTGATTTGCTACCTTATCAAATCTTCTGTGATGAGAAATCTCACAATGATTCTTATTTTGGTCAAATAACTTGGAACAATGCTTGAAGAATTGGGCATGTTTCTGAATCATAAATGGCATATGACACACCTATTCAAGCATATCAGCAAACAATTTTGCACCTGGAAAAGTGACTTAAGTGACTTATAATCCTTCAGTAAAGACTGCTAAGCATCCATTGCCTTTTTCCGCCCTCAATAGCAAGTCTGAAACCAGCAAAAGGCATTTTAAGTGAGGACCCACTGGATCTGACCCCACAGCATCTTCTGTTATTACCACTTTAAAGCCAGCTAAATTAGCTCTTTGAAGTGATTCCATTTTGCTGTATGCAATTTGATAAACTGATCCCATGGCTCTCTGGACTGATGTGTTAGCTGGGCCTTTCCACTCTCTCTTCAGCAGACTGTGTATTGCATCATTGATAGGTAATTTTGGAATGTTTGGACTTTGCAACTGCCTGAACCACTCCTCATTTGTTTCAGGGTAATCTTCATCTTTTGGTAACAGATATGCTACCTAGACCAGCAATTCCTACTTTTGACTCTATTTCTATCTAGGTAGTGCTTCCTCGTCATCATGTTTAGAAGAAGTCCACAAAGAACTCACAGTTTGTTGGAGAAGAAACTGAAAAATGGGCAAAAAAAGGAGCATTCCGCCACGTGGGTGTGATAGCTAGAAGTACGATCCCTGGGTTATATGGGGCAGAGTACCCAATTCAATATGGGAGCACAAGGTGTCGAGCACCAATGGAGGAGGTAGGCCACAGTCAATTCTCCAGAATTAATGATGTCAGGGAGCACTGGTTCTGTCAGACAGTGTTCCCTTAAGCATGGTGCCCAAGAAATTGCAGCATAAGCAATGTAGAGTGTAGGGCCCAGGGGACAGAACAGCAAGGTCTGCAGTCCCAATTAGCTCGCCCCAGCCATGTGTTCTCACAGGCTCTCACCAGCAGTCTCTGGGCAGATAATCAGGCCTGCAGTGAGGGTGGAGGGGGGCATAACTTTGCACCACGGGCCTCAGGATAACAGTTCAGGCATGTACAGTTGAACACCGATATCACTGCTGGCCAGCACTGTAGAAAGTGACAGCTTGTCGCAGCACCCCTGCAATCAAGATAGGGGCAGCAGGTCAAGCCTGGCATCCGGCACGGAAACCCAACAGGCAGAGCAACGCATGACAGGCACGGCTGGACAGCCACACCCCAGGGCAGTCCTAGCAGGTAGCAGTGGTCGGGATTGGGTGCTGCAGAAGCAGGATCCTCTGAGCCACCTGCGATTGCAGTGGCAGCAGCAGCCTAGCTGGAGCCTCACCGTGTGGCTATCCAGCAATGCCGCCCAGGCTCTCCTCTGGGCTAAGCAAGGTCTTGTGCGGTTGCAGCAAGTCCAGGGGAGAGGTAGGTCAATTGGGGAGAAGGATGGCCCCGGGAAAGCCGGATAATTGATGGATTAGTTCCTCTGGCCAGCGGAGCCTCAGCAGAATGCGGCCATCTTGCGACTGGACTCTCTAGCACCCCACAGTTAGCCTTTGTTTATTCCTCCCAGGCAGCCACACAACTGAGGAATTAGTTATGCCTGGATGTACCATCTCAGGAAGGATAGGGGCCAGGGACAGGCACAGTCCCACTTACACATCAATAGGCAGACCCCTGCTCTTACACAAAGAACTTCACTCTAGTCCATTGTACCTGTATCCAGCCTGGAGTCAGTGCAAGGAGGCAGGAATTTCCAAGCAACATGAAAGGGGAACTTCTAGAAACTTCTCCTTTATAAATTAAAATTAGATTTTTTTATCTGACATTTTCAACTAACTATAACCTCACTTTCACTTTTGCTTATTTTTCTTTTTATATAATGTAACATATTATTACCATACCTATATATAACATCACTTTAACATTTCTTTGTTCAGTGAATTTCTATGTTTTTTAATGTAAAGTAGCAATATAAAAGTGTGTCATTTTAAAAAAGGCAGGGGGTTAGCACATCAAATATATAAAGCAGACCTATTGGCTTTGTCAAAATGTCTCCACAATAATTTATCAGTAACCATAATCCGATGTGTTTCTTATTAATACACACATGGCAATGTTCAATAATAATAATGGTCACAAAATATTTCAAATAAAGCATTTTTAATGAAAACAACCACAAACACAAGTTTGGATTTTCCTTTAACCCCTTCACTGCTAGGCCTTTTCCCCCCCCTGTGCTAAGCCTTTTTTTGGCTATTTGGGGTAGTTTGCGCTTAGGCCCCTGTAACGTTTTGACCACATAAGGTATCCACGCCAAATTTGCGTCCTTTTCTTCCAACATCATGGGGATTCTAAAGGTACCCAGGGTTTGTGGATTCCCCTGGAGGGGACCCAGAAATTAGCTAAAATACAGCTAAATTGTGGGTTTTTTGGACAAATGGGAAAAAAGTGCTGCAAATGAAAGTGTCTGTTTTTTTTCCCTGCAAATGTTATCAACAAATGGTTGATAGGGCTGCAATCACCATATTCCCAGCTTTCAGGGACTGACAGACTTTTGTCAGAAAACCAACATTTTTTAAACAGTTTTGGCATTTTACTGGGACATAGACTATTTTTGCTATTTTTTTGTGCTTTCAACCTTCTTCCAGTTAA
Source organism: Calotriton arnoldi (assembly GCA_963921515.1). Taxonomy (NCBI): domain Eukaryota; kingdom Metazoa; phylum Chordata; class Amphibia; order Caudata; family Salamandridae; genus Calotriton; species Calotriton arnoldi. Next base: position 408,901 of record CAWUFW010004057.1, read on the forward strand.
TGGTAGAAATGGGTATGAAAGCAATAATGGATCCTGGACAGCTATACATTTTAGAAAGGTAGACAAAATTCTGAATTCAGCAAGGGGTCATTTGTGGAGATCCTCTAAGGTTTCTTTATAGAAACTAACAGTTAAAAATAGTAAAAATTGAAAATGAGTTTAAAAAACAGCCATTTTTGCCAACATTTTCACCTGTAACTTCTTCTAATTATGACAGATGTTTGAAAGCAATATACCGTTACATCCACTGGACCTTTCTGGTTGTGGGGATTTATAGGACACCAAGAATCCGACGAACCAAGAGCCAGTAACTGAGCAGCGTCTTGCAATGGTTTTTTATTATGTACTGGGTATGTAGCAATTCATTTTGGAAACTATATACAGTGAAAAATCTGGATGAAAGACACCTATGTATTTCTGAAATTGGAACAAAATATAGAGTTTAGAAACAGTAGGTATTTGCACATTTCCGAAAATGTGAGAGTCCATACTAGCATGAGAATTATAGGACATTTTTCAAAGTGACTTCTTTTTTACACATTGTCTTTCATTTGGAAGGCAGAAATGCATCAAAAGTCAATAGGTAATAACAGTTGCTCTACAGTTATGTGTTACCCTAAGTCTCCCGATAAAAATGGTACCTCACTTGTGTGGGTAGGCCTTGTGCCTGCGACAGGAAACATCCCAAAACGCAACATGGACACGTGGACATTGAAAGCGGACCCTTTTTTTGCAAAGTGCCTAGTTGTAGATTTTGAACCCTAGATATGCCGGCACCTAGGGAAACCTAGCAAACCTATAATTTTTTTTAAACTAGACACCCAGGGGAATCCAGGATGGGGTGACTTGTCTGGCTTTCACCAGGTTCTGTTACCTAGAATCCCTTGCAAAAAGGTTGTTTTGTGATAGGTAATTTTGATGTTGCCTCAATACGTTTTGGGCCCTTGCCTGTCGTGGGTACTTGACCCACCCACGCAAGTGAGGTACCATTTTTATCGGGAGACCTGGGGGATTACTGGGTGGTAGGAAATTTGTGGATCCAAGCAGATTCCAGAACTTTCCCACACAGAAATTTGAGAAAATGTTTATTTCTTCAGCTAAATTTGAGGTTTGCAGGGGATTCTGGGTAGGAAAACGTTGGGGGGTCCACGCAAGCTAAACCTCACTGGACTCCCACTGGTGTATAGTTCTCAGAAATGTGTGGGTTTGGTAGGTTTCCCAAGATGGCCACTGAGCCCGGGGGCCAAAAACCCAGGTGACCCCCCTTTGCAAAACCAGGTTGTTTTGTGATAGGTAATTTTGATGTCACCTCAATACTTTTTGGGCGCTTGCCTGTTGCGGGTACTTGACCCACCCACGCGAGTGAGGTACCATTTTTATCGGGAGACCTGGGGGGAAGGCTGGGTGGTAGGAAAATTGTGGGGTTTTTTACACCAGAATGTTATGACACAGTAATGCAAGGAAAAGGCGTGACTATAGGCACATTTTGAGGTTTGCATGGCATTGTGAGTAAAAAAACGTGTTGGGATCCATGAGAGGCACAGCACCCAGCACTCCCCATTTTTTGTTTTACTTTGCAGAAATATCTAAAGTGGGTACATTTTCCCTAGAGACAGACCACACCTTAGCACAGAAAGAAAGATGAGACAAATATGACTGCCTATCCATCTGTTCCTCAAGTACGCACACATACTGGTTGGATTTGGCACGAGTGAAAGGTTCAAAATTTATATTTTATTAACAAGAGATTTCACAAAAAGGAAATGCACTGTTAATAATTAAAAAGTTAAAAACCTGAACCAATGACTCACAGCTAGTGAGCTGTAAAGCCACAACAAAGCACCAACCTCTTTACAGGCCATTCACACACCTTTCATACTTGACACACACTTTCACACCACCAGCTGCGGCCCCAGCACATTACAACACTCACATCCACAGACAATGTGGAGACAATGTACACCCTGGCAGAGAGAGACAGAAAAGACAAATATTACTTCAAAATGAACAATTCCTTAAGTACTCACACATACTGGTTGGATTTGGCTCGAGGGTGAGTGATGGTTCAGAGCGTAAAATTCTATTAACAAGGAAATGCACTGTTAATATTTAAAGGGTTAAAAACCTGAACCAATGACTCACAGCTCGTGAGCTGTAAAGCCACGGCAAGGCACCAACCTCTTTACAGGCCATTCACACACCTTTCATACGTCACACACAAGACTATTCACACCGAGAGCCGCGGGCCCAGCACATTACAACATTCATATCAACAGACAGCACCATTCAAGGGCTCATCACTTTCATACGCCCACATGACTGACACAGCAATCACACCGGCTGGTGGTTGACATAGTGTCTGCAGTGGCGTTTGACTAGCAGAGTGTGTAATGACCAGCAGCAAGTCACTACTCACACACTGTCAGCCAAATACAGCCCACGCACACTGCCAGCCAAGCACCATCCCACCCACACTGCCAGCCAAGCATCAGCCCATGCACACTGCCAGCCAAGCACCAGCCCACCCACGCCACCAGCCCACGCATACCGCCAGCCAAGTACCAGCCCACCCACACAGCCAGCCCACGCATACCGCCAGCCAAGCGCCAGCCCACCCACACTGCCAGCCAAGTACCATCCCACGCACACTGCCAGCCAAGTGCCAGCCCACGCACACTGCCAGCCAAGTGCCAGCCCACGCATACCACCAGCCAAGCACCAGCCCACACAGCCCACACACACTGCCAGCCAAGCGCCAGCTCACACACACCGCCAGCCAAGTGCCAGTCCATGCACACCGCCAGCCAAGCGCCAGTCCACGGACACCATCAGCCAAGCGCCAGTCCACGCACACCATCATCAAATTTGTTTTAACAAGAAAGAAAACACAAACCAATTGCAACTGGATACAAAACTATAACTACAAAAGCAACAGGTGTAACTAAAGACATCATTCTAATGCCAACCGTGAAATTGAAGACCAACTATATGAAACCATACAGACCAAGCAGTGCACTAGTAGACTCACGGTTGCTCCCAAAAACTCTTCTGAGTGTGATACAATCTGAAACATGTGGGCACACACAGCCCAGGATTAGAAGGACAATCAGCACAGTACATACGACTCTCCTTCCGCATACCTCTTCACAAACAGACTCTACATCTCTTACAGGGATTGTTTTTTTTGGGCGTGGGAGGAATTAAATCAGGAAAGTGGCGATCTTTAAATCTAGCCACATTCTCCACCACTCCAACTCTAGGAACACTTGCCTGTTCCACTACAACAAGGCTGCCTATCACAGACTCCTGAAACTGAACAAAAGTCATCTTTGACGCAGGAGAACACTCCTTGAACACAGCAAAAGCATTAAAAGTTGCTAAATTGAAGAGATGGATGGCCATCTTCTTATACCAAATGTAAGCCTTACGAACAGCAGTGTAAGGTTCCAACCTCTGATCTACTCTATCGACACCACCCATATGCTTATTGTAGTCTACAATGCACACAGGTTTGCGCACTTCAGCAACCTGACCCCAAACAGTCACAGGTGAAGTACTCTCATCATGGATGGTAGTCAGCATGTACACATCCCTCCTGTCCACAAATTTCACAGCTAGCAGTTCCTCACTACGCAAGGCACTGCACTGTCCCCTCTGAAGCTTTTTGCAAACAAGCTCTTTTGGGTAACCTTTACGGTTATAGTGGATTGTGCCACAAGCAAAAGTGTCCACTTTGAACAATTCCTTAAACAATTGCACAGCAATGTAGAAGTTATCAAGGTACAAATGGTGACCTTTGTTGAACAGTCCTCTAGCAAGTTCCCACACAATTTTTTCTGAAACTCCAAAAGTGGACGGACAACCAGGGGGGTCAATAGTGGAATCCCTACCAGTGTACACCCAGAAATTATAGACATAGCCTGTCCTACTCTCAGACAACATATACATCTTAATTCCATAATGTGCCCTCTTGCTAGGAATGTACTGCCTAAAAACCTAACGGCCCTTGAACAGGACCAAAGACTCCTCAATAGCTATTTCTTTCCCTAGAGTATAGATCTCTGAAAATCGATCTACAAAGCGATCAAGAACAGGCCGAATCTTAAAAAGACGGTCACAGTCAGGGTGATCTTGTGGCAACGCCAAAGCATTATCAACAAAATGCAGCATCCGAAGCAAAAGTAAATACCGATCACGACTCATAATTGTAGGAAATATGGCCTTTGCCATCAAGGGACTGGTAGACCAATATGAAGCCTGGGACAGCTTCCTTATCAAGGCCATCAAAAAAGTCAAATCCAAAAACTTCTTCATCTCATCCAGATTTGTGGGAGTCCACCGGGTAGCTCTAGAGTGGGGCCTAAGTCTGACACTGTTGTCCCTCAAAAACTGTTCAGCATACAAATTAGTCTGCTCAACAATCTCAGCCAAAAATACATCATCCATAAACAACTGAAAAAACTGTATAGGCAAAAGAAATTCACAATCCACTCTACACCCTGCATCACCACTAGAGGCAGGCAACACCGGCTGCACCATGTTTGGATCAACCCAGAGTCCAGCACTTCCATTAGGAAGCCTTGCAGCCTCAGGCTGCAATCCCGATGTCTCTTGCTGCACCATCGGCACATCAGTGTCCTCCTCTAAAACAGGCACTTCATCCGCTCTGCGAGTATCTTCATCATCAGATGATTCCCCGTGGACAGGAAACTCACTGCCAGAATTTTGCACTCCCTCCTCTCCCTCAGACGCAGTCAGTCTCATAATCCTGCTCAGAGGAAGATTAAAAAAGCATACCAACCACCTGCTGAGCAGTAATCCTTACTAATGACGGTAACTTGACAAACAAATCAACAACAACAAATACTTTGTAAAATAAGTAACAAACAAAATGTGGCTTTATCACAAAGAACTATATACTCCAACACTATACCACTCACTTGCCAGAAGCAGCTAGACTCACCACCACCTACTCTGCACAGATACAGTAAGGACCAACAATATCCCACTAAAAAAGAAAAGGAAAAGAAAATTACACATAAGACAACGCAAAACACATCGCAAAGAATGCCGAAACCGCAAACAAGAATCAAAAGCTTTGCACTAGAATAAAAAGGAGAAATAAAACATTACAATCACGTATGCAAATAATGCACTAGTCCACACACTATCCACCAGCCAAGCAAAGGTGGTAGGTAGACCTAAAAGCATAAGGCCGATTTGCCCCCACGGGGAGCAGAAACGGCCAAAAAATTCACCCTCATAAAGGGGGAGCGACCCTTGCCCAAGGGGTCACTGCCCAACACCAACATTTAAAAAGCCCTGATGTCTAGTGGCTTCTGCCCCCCTAGAAGACAGATGGGCCTGAAAACATATGGCCGATCTTCCCCCAAAGGGGCAGAAATGGCAACAATAATAACCCCATAAAGGGGAGCGACCCTGGCCCAAGGGGCCACTCCCAACAACACTAAAACAATCCCTGGTGTCTAATGGCTTCTGCCCCCCTTGGGGGCAGATGGGCCTAGAATAAAGAGGCTGATCTGTCCCCAATGGGGGCAGAAATGGCAACAATAATCACCCCATAAAGGAGAGCGGCCCTTGCCCAAGGGGCCACTCCCAACAACACTAAAACAATCCCTGGTGGCCTAGTGGGCATACAATAAAATGAGTTGTTTATTTGGGCCGATCTGCACACCCAGCGGGGCAGAAACGGCCCAAATAAATACTCCCCAAAGGGGAGCGACCCTTGCCTAAGGGACTGCTCCCCAAAAACATATTGCTCCACTAAGGGGAGCGACCCTTGCCCAAGGGGCCGCTCCCCAACAACACTAAAACAATCCCTGGTGTCTAATGGCTTCTGCTCCCCTTGAGGGCAGATGGGCCTAGAATAACAAGGCCGGGGCAGAAAGGGCCCAAACAAATGCTCCCCAAAGGGGAGTGACCCTTGCCCAAGGGGCCGCTCCCCAACAACACTAAAGCAATCCCTGGTGTCTAATGGCTTCTGTCCCCCTTGGAGGCAGATGGGCCTAGAATAACAAGGCCGATATGCCCCCAATGGGGGCAGAAATGGCAACAATAATCACCCCATAAAGGGGAGCGACCCTTGCCCAAGGGGCCGCTCCCAACAACACTAAAACAATCCCTGGTGGCCTAGTGGGAATACAATAAAATGAATTGTTTATCTGGGCCGATCTGCCCCCAAGGGGGCATAAAAGGCCAAAATAAATGATTCCCAAAGGGGAGTGGCCCTTGCCTAAGGTGCCACTCCCGAAAAACATATTTAAAAAAAAAAAATCCCTGGTGGCCAAGTGGGCACACATATACTTTTTTTTTTTTTTTAATACGATTTGCCCCCCCGATGGGGGGCAGACACATCCCCAAAAATTGCTCCCCCAAGGGGAGCGACCCTTGCCCAAGGGGCCGCTCCCCGACACAAAGACCATTTAAAAAAAAAACCTGGGCATTCCTGCTGCACGATCGCGCCCCATGTGCGATTGAAAGGCGGCCCACGGGGGGAGTGCCAGCGCTTCCCCCGTGGGTGGGTGCTAGGATGGCCGGGAGCTGACCGACGCACACGCCCACCATGACGCCGGAAGGCTCCCGGCAGTCCGATGCATGCAAAGGGTTAACAGTCTTTGGGTTAGATAATGCTGCCATAGAACCAATCATGCCCTAGGTTTTTATTTTGTGAATATTTTCTTACTATTGTTTTTTTTAATATTGTAGGGGGTATTACAGGAAGTGCAGCAGCCCACCAGCAACAAGCAACATTGAGAAAAAGAAGTAAGTCTGTGTCATTAAATCCATGACCCCAGGAGAGCTTTTTATGACTGCATTTTATGGACTTAAACATGTTAAATGAAAGACTCAGAGACATGTTGATCTGTTTTTTAATAAAACGTTATCACATTTCTTACAATAGGTATTGGTTATTTTTGGACAAAGGTGATAGATACAAGTAGTGAGTGGGTGAAAGACCCCACTAGCAATGCCGTAGGTTTCCTGCCCCCTCATAAGATGGGCAAAGCCTGGAATTAACTGCCTCACTCAGCTACTCTTTCTTAATTGAAGAGCACTGTGTCACCTGTGTTAATTGTTTATCATTCACAACAGTATGCCAGCAAGACATACTATTAATCACTGGAAGGAAGCATATCCCCTAAATATTTGCTTTTAAAACTGCAAATGTCTTCTTCTTCCTCCTTCTCCATTAGTCATTCTTGTGTCACCTCCACCAGAGAAGTAGAAGAGATGGTCATAGCTAGTTATGCAATGGCATCACTCTGTTCTGATGCTTCCACTTTTAAATTTCACCTTATTTATCTCATTCCTCCTAGTCTTCTGCTGACTGTCCGTAGTTTACTTTTCTTTTTTATCTGCATACCAAGAAGAAGGCAGCTTATGAGAGGACAGACACATGGAGTGAGAATATGTTTTCCCCACTTAATCTCTTAATCCCGGCAGGCTATAACCAATAGACGTGTATGGTCCTGCTGGGCACACTAAGGCCCAGACTCACAAATGTTTTTTATCAGGTTTGTGTTACTGTTTTTTAATGCAGACCCAATGCAAGTCCTTTTAGGGCATTACAAACTAACACAAATTGATATTTGCGTGGTTTGTAAGGTTTGCAGCACAAAGCACTGCTTTGTGTTACTAAGCCTCAAAGGGTGTTCCATAGGTGGTATATGAGCATTCCTGTGCAACCACCAATGATTTTGTATGCAAACTCCTATCTCCTATCAATAGTAAAAGAGATTTAGCACCACAAATTAAAGCAGGTGTTAAAAAGGAGAAATGCTTTCATTTCTCCTAACTTTTCCCATGTTGCATGTGTGCTGCACTGTACAGCATACATCCTAAGTGGAAACATTTTTTGAAGTTAGAGTAAGTATAGTATTTTACATTGGAAGAGTATCTTTCCAGTACAAAACCTCTGCTGGACTTACACAGACATGTTTGTACTATGGTGCAAAGGTATGTACGTGGCACTCTGCAGCCCGATTGTGTGCTAGGAAGAAAGCAGCATAGTGCCATATCTCTGTCGATACTGCACTTTCCTGCTGTCTCCCTCTTACAAAATGCAGCACTCCAACCGTGGGTTCTGTGCTGCATTGTATGACATGTTTGAAAATCTGGGCCACTCCAAAGAACCTTCATGCTATGATAAATCATGGTTTCAGACAGAATAATATTGTTGCATAAATATCATGATATAGTGACCGCCGCTCCTCCACTCCGCCGAAGGTTGCTACCGCCCACTTCGCAGATTACAACCACTTTTCTGGTCTGGCGAGGGGGTGGTGTGGTGGTCCCACTGCTGTGTGTCTTTCAAAGGCGGTGGTGCCTTTGAAAGAGGCACCAGAATGAGAACGCCACACGGGGTTCCTGCACAGCATGGACTCAAAAGTGCATGCGGTGCAGGAACCTGGGTGCATGCACAGAGATGAGCACAAGTTGTGCCCCCTGCATGCATCCCCAGTCAGAGGGAGCACAGGGAGCCCTGTAGGGCCTCCTTTGTTTCAGCACCACCAGCCTTTTCATGGAGGAAAGACCTCCATGAAATCACTGCCAGTCCTGAACTTGTTATATGCATGGTGGTGCCACAGCAGCACCACCTGCATATTACGTAGCCCCTAACAGCCACACCCCAACCAGGGAACAGCGGTTCCCTGGCAGAGTCGGCAGTCCAGTTATGGGCCAACTGCCCAAGTTCTAATTGGGCGGTTATAATGAGGGTGCAGCGGTGGCTGAAACGTCACTCTCGTGCCACCATATGTTTGGCTGTCTCATAATTTGGCCCTTAATATATTTTGGGGCTCACCCACTCTCAGGTTCACCGCAAAATGCATGGCAAGCTAAGTGTTTGAAACTTCTATATACATTTTGCAAAATCAGCTTCTTGAATGGCTTAAATTCTCCCTAGTGTGAGTCATCTTTCAAAATGCTTGGAATGCAGGCGTGTTTGCCGACAGGCTCTTAACAACTTTTTGACAGTTTCCCTTCTGCCATTTCTTGAAAAACAAGTCCTCAGATAATTATCTCCTGGATGTCTATGTAATCAGTGGGTCTCTTGGTGCTGTCAGTAAGGGCCCGATTACGAGTTTGGCAGTGTGGCACCGGGTCCACCCTGCTGCCGCACTGCCAAACCTGTGGTGAGGCCACCCACCAGATTAGAAGTGTTTCTTGTGTCTGGCGGGCTTTTTTATGGCGTTCCCATGTTGGTGCCTTTGAACAGTTCCTGCACGTGCCTGGACTGGAAAGTCCATACCATGCAGGAACTGGGCTGCATTCACAGAGGGGGCACATATTGTGCCCCCCTGTGTGCATCCACATGCAGAAGAGGCACAGGGGGCCCTGCAGGGCCATGGAGTAAGAACTTCCATGACACCGCTGGCGGAGAGGAAACTCCGCCAGGGAATGGTGGTTCCTGGCAGCTGCAGTGTGGCTGTAAGGGACTGATTGCCCGAATTGCAATAAGGCGGTCGGGCGACCGCCCCCGCCTTGCCCCGCGAGTATGGCAGCTTTCGGACTGCCAGACTTGTAATCAACCCTTAAGTGTTTGTTGTCTGCATCCTGAACAAAAATGGCTACCTATGGGGATAGATCATTCTCCATTATGCTGCTAAACTGTGTAATTCCATATTGAGCCCATATTATGCAGGAAGCAAATTGTTCCTCCTGTTTGTGCCATGGAGCACCTTTAAACAGGTTCACCGGGCACACACAGGGACAGTCAACCTATTAGAAGAAATGTGTTGACCCAGGGTAGCTGCAAACTTGCACTGCCCTAGGGGCAGTACATTAGGGAAAGGTGACTGAAGCAGCCAGTCCTTCTTTCTCTGTGCCGGTGACAACCCGCCTGCATTTCAAAGGGAGGACAGAGCTCTCCCGTCATATGGGTGCCGTGATTGTCTGCATGTGCACACAGGGAATGTATTAGAGGGGTCCATGGGTCCCCTCTTCTACCCTCAAGAGTGGCCACCTTGTGGAGAGCAGTGACTTTCCATTTTGTGACACACAGTCAGTGATGCTCCTGAGGGCTTCCTTGCCTTAGCTCCCACCTCCATATTACAGCCTAAGCTCAGAGGCAAATTATTTTTCTCATCAGCTTGGGGGCCATGCCCCTATGCTAGAGAGAGAACCCCCTCGTAAGGTAGCACCAGCGCTATAGGTGCACTGTCCCTATCAGTATTACAGAAAGGCTCACAAGGGTCTGCAAAATCTTCTGTAATACTATAGTACTCCAGAGGGACAGAAAATAGGAGAGGCTATGCCTTTTGCAGGCATTGGGAATGACTTTTAATAGGGTCCCAGATAATTCACACAAAATCCAATTATATCTGTTTTTCTAATCACTATTGTTTTTATTTCCCGGCACCCATGTTTGCTATGATTAATTCTCTACACACTCTGCACTAATGCTTTTTACAAATAAAATAACATGAAATACAGCATAACATAAAATGTTAGATGACCTGGCCAAGGAAACCCTGTTGGCACAATAGTATCAGATTGATAGACAGGAAAGGGAAACATAATTCCCCACAAAATCTAAACCATGCACTACCTTTACAAAATGGTCTGCACAACGACCCGCCTACACTGCATTCCTTTACCACATACGTCTTTGCAACTACTTGCCATAGGGGAAGCAGCGTTGGACTTTAAAGTCCAGCGCTTTCTCTACTGTTGTGCAGACTAGAGTTGGAATAGTAATTTATACTTCTCCAAAGTCCATCGCTTTCCCCTAAGGCAAAGTGGTTGTGCATTGTAAAGACTTGTGTAGTAATGGAATGCAGTGGTAACGACAGATCGTTGTAAAGGCCGCACTGTAAAGCTATGCATCGAAATGTATTCCGTGGTTTCGTCATACATCCGGCAGGAAAACCTTTTTTAAATGACTCCTTAATGTTACATTCCTTGCAGCATCCTGTACTGCACTGGGCACTTTTGACTTTCCAACTTTTAAACATTCTAAATATATATATTCCTTTGAATGGTTAGTTTATGATCTGAGTGTTACCTTTTCATACATGTCCCAGCATGCCACACTCCACCCATACTCAAATAGCAAACAATCCTCCAATGCAGTGAACTCAAAATGGCCAGAGATTTGTAGCCTCTGACAATATTGGGAGATGTTGCATGTCATATCACTAGAGCTGCTGTGAAACAAGTTGATGTTCTGACTGTGCCCCTTCAATTTCCTTCTAATGGCCTGTGTCTATCACTTTGATTAGTCTAATTATCTAAGTTTTCTAAGTTGGTTACTAGGCTGACCGTGTCCCAATGATTTATGTTTTGAGTTCTCACTATGTATTTCTTGCCTTTAATTCTTTAAAGGTTTTTAGCATGTCAAATGATCCATTACATTTTAAGACTTGTAGAGTCCCTATACCTAGGTTAGATAGAATGAAAGGCCTTGGAGCATATACCTGATAATAGTGAGGGTTTGTTTCTGAAACAAACAATAAAATGTCATTAATGCCCAGGGAGTAATCTCCTATTATTTGATTGTTTCTTGCGAAAGACGGTCATGCCTTGCAAATTAGTAGTGGGCAGGGAAAAGCAGCATTGTAAAACCTGCCATATTATGAGTGGGCTTCCTGGTGCCCTGTACCTGGCAGCTCTCTATGGGCACACCTGACAGGAAGTTGTTTCTGATGACAGAGGCAGTTGAGGCTCTGCATTCATAAACAAAGAGGGCCCACACCTCTAAATAAGGTGGGGTAAATAAAAATTGGGGAGATAGTTCCATATCCTATAAATGAGGCCCTTTGCTTCCTATCTGAGGCTTACAGTTCAAATTTTTTTTTGCATCTTCTGAAGTTTCCTGCTTGCATTTTACCTGATATTAAGAAATGGGTCTCAGTCCGTGTAAAACCTAAGAGAAGCTGGACAGCAAAACCATAATAGATAGAAGAATACGTCCTAGACTGTTATTTCTGATGTTATCAATTGAATCATATTAGGTCTATTGAATCAATTGAAAATTCTTCACACAAATTCTTCTAGCATTTACGTACAGTTTTCACTTGCATTATTTGCTTAAGTGTGATAGCATTAGAAGTACAAACAGGTAACCTATGACCCTGTGTCCATATAATACCATTGTACATAATACCTCTACACCTCATCCATGGTTGCATCTATTCACCATACTCAGTGTGAGCATGTTGGTACTTCCAATAATTCACATCTAAATCCTCCAAGATCTGCAAGCAAAGAAATCAACCTCAATTTACTGCATATAGGTACTGTTGTCTTATATAGTAGGTTGTCTTACATAGTAGGTGTTATCTTATGTAGTAGGTGTACATGCACCCTGGTCACCCTAGAGTGTGACTGTTTACTGAACCATCAATGTTACATGCAGTGATAAATCTCAACATCACAACTAAGTGTCTTGGGGCCCGTGTCCCCTACTTGTGAATCCCTGTAAACCCGAACAGTGATAACTGGCAATCTACTGCTCTGTTTTTCAACATGGTGCTCATAATCGTTAATCATGCTATAAGGTGCCAAAAAGTACTCTTCTCTTGTGTTGGGTAATGGCTAAGGACAGCCCTTTCCCAATCGGTACCACTCTGGGCCTAATTGCGAATCTGGCTGTCCTCGTGGGAGCATGGCGGCAGTGATCTACTGACCGCCCTATTATGATTAGGGTAGTCGGACCGCTATTGCCCCGCCGCAGCCGCCAGGGAGCCGCCGTTCCCTGGCAGTGTTTCAGCAGTCAGGAGGCATTGATATGCTAAGCATATTATGAGTTTCCTCTCTGCCATGGTTTTCATGGTGGTTTCTCCTCCATGAAAAACCTGACGGAGAGGAAACAAAGTGGGCCCTGCAGAGCCCCTTGTGCCTCTGAGCCATGGTGTGCATACAGGGGGTGGACACCAGTTTCTGCACAGCATGTCGTGCCGTGCAGGAACTGTTTTTGGCGTTCCCATTACTGTGCCCATTCTCAGGGCACCGCCGTGGAAAAATAAAAAAAAAATCCTTCCAGACATGAGTTACACTCACAATCTGATGGGCGGCCAGACCATGAATTTGGGGGTATGGTGGCAGGGTGGACCAAGCACCGCATCAACAAACTCATAATCAGACCCTCTGTGTCCCAAACCGAAGTGCATGCATGTCCGCATGACATTTTGTAAATTTCTTGTGCCCAGCCCCGCACCTGCATGCACTATGGACTTGAATGAATAAATCTAATCTACAGCAGCCTGCGTATACCATCAAGTGTGTAACCATCTGCAGAACTCACACTGTAGGTATCTCATACCTAGCATGTTGCCACTGCCACTAGTTTGCCGGATGGCACATGTAAGTTCAAGTTCATCTATGACAGGGGTCTCCAACCTTGCAATAAGAGCTACCTATGGTCAGTGAAAATCATCCTGAGCTACTAACAATATTGATGCAGTGATAGTGATCACATCATCATCAGACAAGATTACTTAGTGGCCACCCCATGCAAAATTATCAGCAGTGATCATCTCATTACCTCAGACCTAGCTGCTTGCAATAATATAAAAACAACATTGTCCATTTTGAACCCTCTCTTCATGGGTAATACACAACATCTACAGAGGCAATGACTCTGGCACCAAGGTAATCATATTGGTAAAACATCTCCCCAATGCCACATGATTATTCGCTCAAATATCAGCTTAAAAAGAGTTTGCAAATTCAGCTATTTTTATGCAATCTTCAGCTTATATGTTCTAAAAGTACACACTTTCACCCTTGAATACACACTCTCAATTTTGGTATAAATATATTGAATTAAATAAAAACTTCTTGTTTGGTAGGATGGGTTTGCATACAGGTGAGCTGCTTACAGATAACTTGTTGGAGAAGCCTGGTCTATAACAACTACATCAGTCACTCAGAAATCACAAACATACTTAATGAGAGTGTAACAATCTCCATATTCTCGCACACCCCTCTCTGGAGTATGTATTACACTACTTCTGACTTATCCGTATTGCAGCTCAGTCATGTTACCATGCCCAATGCTATCAGTTTCATATCAGATCTTAAAATTCACAATGTGATGCACCAAGCCCCCAGGGGTAATACCACAGCACTGAATAGCAGCATATATTGAGTTCCGCCTCCACCTAGCTATTTCAGTATCATGCCTACTTGATGCATACACATAATCTGTATTAGCCACAAGGAACTAAGGTCAATCAATAATGAATTCAGCTCAATAAGTTTCTCAGTATAGTTCTCAGTGGATCCCTTATCTCGAGGTAGAACTCAGTCATGATCAGCCTATCTTTGGAAAATATATACCCTTCTGAGTTCATAAAAATCATTCACTTCCTTTGTGGTGCTATCAAGTCCATCTACTTGCGTTCACAGAGCTCCTTTAGGGGGGATATTGCCCTGCTTCTAGTGTCTAAGGTCACAAACTCCAACACTTGCCAAAAAATATTATTTTCCGTGTGTCCTTCTTCAATGAAGTGACGAACCAGAGGTGCCTCCTCAGTCTTGCATCTAATCCTGCTTCGATGCTGTCCAATTCGTTGCTTAACCATCTCCAAAGTCTGGCCCACGTACCATCTGTTACAGGGACATTTGATCATGTATATAACATTCTTAGAGTTACAGTTTGACAATGACCTTAGCGTAAATACTTTATTGTCTAATGTCAGGGAATTATATACAGTGTCTTTGTCAATTTTTTTATATATTTTTATCACTTGAGCACTGCATCGTCTGCACTATTGTGACATTGTATATTTACACTGAGACCATAGAGAATTAAATTAGGATCTGTAAAGAGAAATGTGTTGTGTAATCATTTGATAAATATTCAATAGGATATGAATAATTGATGAATGCAGCATACCTCAGAATCATAGGAAAGGTTTTCCCAATGAGTGAGTCCCATGGGACAATTGTTGTGTTTGAATGTGTCCTCCAGAAAGGGGCTGAGAACTAACTTAATCAAATTGTACCAGAACTAATAATAAGTTACCTCGACCTCAAGTGGTAGAAAGTTTCCTACTCTGAGATTAATGTTGTTATGATATGAACATGGTGATATTTCCTTACTTCGTTTCCAATGTTTTTTTCTGCCAGTGCACACTAGTTAGAGGGTGTTGTTGTTTCCTGCACGTTTCACTCAGAGACAATTATACTTTGTACCACCGTCATTCATTTCCTTTTTTTCTTCTAGATTATACAGAGTTTTTGTGATATAAAGCATGTTAAGACTAAGGTAAGGATTCACTTAATGAAAATGTGTAATAAATAAATAAATGACATATAGTCATGTGGTCATATAATAATCCACCATTTATTGTAGAGCTATTTTGGAACAAAAGTTGATCAAAGTGAAATCAACAAAAAACTATTAAATCATGTGTAAAATACCATTTTGTCTGGTGGGAAGCAATGTCCATCCCATTACATACAGTTATCAAACAAATTAATTACAGTTTTTTCCATGTTTTTGTGAGTAAGCATCCTACACAAAAAAAGTCATTTTAAATAGCAAGATGTTTTGTCTTATTAAAATCACATTAATTCTCTGCATGACTAGTTGGTGACATTCATCAGAAAATCCCACATTGTCTTGGTGTTTGTATTTTTAGTACAATATCAAACAATAGGAGAAAAGCTTCTGCGGATAAAGGTATTGTACTACTCCCCTGTTTTAGATATAAACAACCCTGTGCAGGTCCAAAAAACATTAAAGGTATATATGGCCTCTTGTTTGCACTAGAAATATCAAGGGTCTTACAATTGAAGATGAGATGGAAGGCTTCTGCAGTGTATTATCCAAACTTCTTTGGAATTACCAAAAAGGGCATTAGGGCTCCGAGTCCCTTAATAATCAAGGAGCCCCCTCAAAGGAAATGGTGCGCAGTGGGTGCTTTCGGGCTCCACCCTCTATGTTACTCTTAACTTTAGCATCTGCCTTAGAGGCAGCGCATTTTGAATAAGTCTGAGCACTTGCCCTGTCTCACTCAAGATCACCCAACAAGGGATCACCCATTTAAAGTGCCAATCCAATCCCAGGAAACTGCTGAGGATCCTATGAGGAAGGAGTGAGTGGCACAGTGTGGATATTAAAATCGTATTCAAAGATTTGCTAGCAGACAATGCCAGTGTAATTATTTGTCTATCGCACAAAAATCAAACAAAAAAGGTAGACTATGAGTTTTTATATCTGGCAATGCTTGGAGATGTCAGTTAAATTAAATTGTAGACACAATTGGAGGTGCTAATGGCACACGCTTAAAGAACATTACGATCCATGTTATATATAAGCATTACAGCAGCTCTCAGAAAATCTAAAAGTTTTTTCATCTACTACCACTTATGTCTCATGCTTAATTTCTTTCACTTGAAAATAGACTCTAAACATT
This sequence comes from Calotriton arnoldi, assembly GCA_963921515.1. Classification (NCBI taxonomy): domain Eukaryota; kingdom Metazoa; phylum Chordata; class Amphibia; order Caudata; family Salamandridae; genus Calotriton; species Calotriton arnoldi. Next base: position 425,289 of record CAWUFW010004057.1, read on the forward strand.
AGAACATTTGAACTGCTCACAATTACTGTTTTGTTAAAGTTAAGTGTACATACATGACAACTAATTCTAAACCGTTACATTTCATTTGGTTATCTTGAGGAAAAATAGAGATTTTATTCATAAACAAATGCTACAGACTGCCAGCCTCATTGTATTTTGGCAGAGCGGGTACTCCGACATAAATCGGTGGTGCTTCCGCCACGCTAGACTAGTGATACTCCCCCACTGTTTAAAGTCGTCTCCACTGGGTATGCAAGTGAAAATCACCGACAGTGATGGTCATCCCACTATATTGAGGATGGGGTAATGGTTACTTATTTTCCCTACCATGGGCTGTATCCCAGACAGGGGCAGCAAAAATGTAGAATGACCCCAATGTACAGAGATGAAATGCCCAGGTAAGCTGCTTACAGATAACTTGTTGGAGAAGCCTGGTCTATAATACCTACATCAGTCACTCAGAAATCACAAACATACTTAATGAGAGTGTAACAATCTCCATATTCTCGCACACCCCTCTCTGGAGTATGTATTACACTACTTCTGACTTATCCGTATTGCAGCTCAGTCATGTTACCATGCCCAATGCTATCAGTTTCATATCAGATCTTAAAATTCACAATGTGATGCACCAAGCCCCCAGGGGTAATACCACAGCACTGAATAGCAGCATATATTGAGTTCCGCCTCCACCTAGCTATTTCAGTATCATGCCTACTTGATGCATACACATAATCTGTATTAGCCACAAGGAACTAAGGTCAATCAATAATGAATTCAGCTCAATAAGTTTCTCAGTATAGTTCTCAGTGGATCCCTTATCTCGAGGTAGAACTCAGTCATGATCAGCCTATCTTTGGAAAATATATACCCTTCTGAGTTCATAAAAATCATTCACTTCCTTTGTGGTGCTATCAAGTCCATCTACTTGTGTTCACAGAGCTCCTTTAGGGGGGATATTGCTCTGCTTCTAGTGTCTAAGGTCACAAACTCCAACACTTGCCAAAAAATATTATTTTCCGTGTGTCCTTCTTCAATGAAGTGACGAACCAGAGGTGCCTCCTCAGTCTTGCATCTAATCCTGCTTCGATGCTGTCCAATTCGTTGCTTAACCATCTCCAAAGTCTGGCCCACGTACCATCAGTTACAGGGACATTTGATCATGTATATAACATTCTTAGAGTTACAGTTTGACAATGACCTTAGCGTAAATACTTTATTGTCTAATGTCAGGGAATTATATACAGTGTCTTTGTCAATTTTTGTATATATGTTTATCACTTGAGCACTGCATCGTCTGCACTATTGTGACATTGTATATCTACACTGAGACCATAGAGAATTAAATTAGGATCTGTAAAGAGAAATGTGTTGTGTAATCATTTGATAAATATTCAATAGGATATGAATAATTGATGAATGCAGCATACCTCAGAATCATAGGAAAGGTTTTCCCAATGAGTGAGTCCCATGGGACAATTGTTGTGTTTGAATGTGTCCTCCAGAAAGGGGCTGAGAACTAACTTAATCAAATTGTACCAGAACTAATAATAAGTTACCTCGACCTCAAGTGGTAGAAAGTTTCCTACTCTGAGATTAATGTTGTTATGATATGAACATGGTGATATTTCCTTATTTCGTTTCCAATGTTTTTTTCTGCCAGTGCACACTAGTTAGAGGGTGTTGTTGTTTCCTCCACGTTTCACTCAGAGACAATTATACTTTGTACCACCGTCATTCATTTCCATTTTTTCTTCTAGATTATACAGAGTTTTTGTGATATAAAGCGTGTTACGACTAAGGTAAGGATTCACTTAATGAAAATGTGTAATAAATAAATAAATGACATATAGTCATGTGGTCATATAATAATCCACCATTTATTGTTGAGCTATTTTGGAACAAAAGTTGATCAAAGTGAAATCAACAAAAAACTATTAAATCATGTGTAAAATACCATTTTGTCTGGTGGGAAGCAATGTCCATCCCATTACATACAGTTATCAAACAAATTAATTACAGTTTTTTCCATGTTTTTGTGAGTAAGCATCCTACACAAAAAAAGTCATTTTAAATAGCAAGATGTTTTGTCTTATTAAAATCACATTAATTCTCTGCATGACTAGTTGGTGACATTCATCAGAAAATCCCACATTGTCTTGGGGTTTGTATTTTTAGTACAATATCAAACAATAGGAGAAAAGCTTCAGCGGGTAAAGGTATTGTACTACTCCCCTGTTTTAGATATAAAAAACCCTGTGCAGGTCCAAAAAACATTAAAGGTATATATAGCCTCTTGTTTGCACTAGAAATATCAAGGGTCTTACAATTAAAGATGAGATGGAAGGCTTCTGCAGTCTATTCTCCAAGCGTCTTTGGAATTACCAAAAAGGGCATTAGGGCTCCAAGTCCCTTAATGATCAAGGAGCCCTCTCAAAGGAAACGGTGCGCAGTGGGTGCTTTCGGGCTCCACCCTCTATGTTACTCTTAACTTTAGCATCTGCCTTAGAGGCAGCGCATTTTGAATAAGTCTGAGCACTTGCCCTGTCTCACTCAAGATCACCCAACAAGGGATCACCCATTTAAAGTGCCAATCCAATCCCAGGAAACTGCTGAGGATCCTATGAGGAAGGAGTGAGTGGCACAGTGTGGATATTAAAATCTTATTCAAAGAATTGCTAGCAGACAATACCAGTGTAATTATTTGTCCATCGCATGAAAACCAAACAAAAAAGGTAGACAATGAGTTTTTATATCTGGCAATGCTTGGAGATGTCAGTTAAATTAAATTGTAGACACAATAGGAGCTGCTAATGGCACACACTTAAAGAACATTACAATACATGTTATATATAAGCATTACTGCAGCTCTCAGAAAATCTAAAAGTTTTTTAATCTTCTACCACTTATGTCTCACGACATAAGTCGGTGGTGCTTCCGCCACGCTAGACTAGTGATACTCCCCCACTGTTTAAAGTCGTCTCCACTGGGTATGCAAGTGAAAATCACCGACAGTGATGCTCATCCCACTATATTGAGGATGGGGCAATGGTTACTTATTTTCCCTAACATGGGCTGTATCCCAGACAGGGGCAGCAAAAATGTAGAATGACCCAAATGTACTGAGATGAAATGCCCTGAGTGTCTAGGCCATTTGTGTTTGTTTTGTGTTGAGAAAACAAACCCTGCTTGGGGAGTTTGTTTTCATGATACAAAAAGGTTTGTGCAGCAAGTGCCCTACACAAACCACCCACTCAGTAAACCTTCAGTGCATTGGTAGCTCCCTTTACAGCGCAGAGATCATCCCTGCCAGGCATGTGGCAATCTCTAATAGGGCTGATTGTCCTCCAGTGGCGTTGAGGCCATGTCCTTTTCCCCTATGTGGATATTCACCCATCTACCCTATAAGTTTCTGATCTATAGGCCTTTGAAGAAAGTGGGTCTGACAATCATTACATATGAAATATGCTCCTAAAACCACTAGGATTTCAAATTTAACTTGTAAGATCACAGCTTAGGAACCATGCCAGGTTCCTTCTTTCCCACAGCACTTAAGATGACAAAACATCTCTGCCAGCTTCTTTTTAAGAGTGGGGTTTCCGAGAATCAGAATTATGGAGCTCAGGGCAGGGAAGGCAAAGGTAACAAACCGACAGGTTAAAAACATAGTGTTGCTCATCTCTGAACCTTTTGCAAATATGAGAGAATGTGCCAGGTAATATGATATGTATAGGATCAGGAGCATGGTCACTGTCTTCATTGCACCCAGGTGAGCATCCATCGTTGGATTCCTAAAGCTGTCTGCATTCTGTACCATTCGCCTCATGTGTCTGTATAGGAAGGTAATGATCATCACAGCAGAGACAAAAAAAATTATGAAGGCCACTGAAGCAATGAGGCTTGTCACAATGAACATAAAGGGATGTCCATAATCCAGTACTACGCCAGTCTGGGTGCCATTGCTTGATATGTTGGCAGATACGTAGTTGGAAAGATTAGACAGTGGGTTATCTTTTGCTTTGAGATGGATGACACAAGCGGCGGGTATGCTGATGATCAAAGAGACAAACGTTGAGCCTATGAGTAGCCAGGGCACCGTCTTTGGAAATCTCACTTTCATCCAGATGAACGATGGGTGATTAAAGTTTACAATTTTCATGCAGTAATAGAGAAAGAGCCAGGTGGCCGACCAGAGACTACAGTCATCCAGAAAGAACGTGAACATAAAATAATATGTGTACAGTCCGGAGTGTACAAAGGTCTCCTCCCAGTGCCAATATAAGGCCGTGCCTGCAAAACATACACAGTTAAGACAAATGTTGGTGACTCCAAGACTGAAGACAATGAGATGATTGACATTCAGCTCATTCGTGGTGTTGATCCAGTTAGTTAAATTCATGGAGACAATGAATGTGTTTCCTAACAGTCCCATCACACAGAAGATTCCACTAAACACCGACACCAAAATATTGGTAAACATTGTTGCCGCTTCAGATGTTGCTGGTGTGTCTTTGATTTGGCGTTGTTTGTGCAATTTATCAAATTCCTTGCAGACTGCGTCAAAAGACGAAGGTCTATGATGTCTTGGCACAGCTGAAAGGTCTGTTCAATGAAGCCATACAAGGCATCACCTTAAATTTGACTGATGCAAATTGGATCATTTGAATCTGGTCTTTCTTTCACATGGCGTTAAATCTTTTCCTTCTTCCAGCCAAAGAAGACTTCACAAAACCCCAGTACACCTTTTTCAGAAGAAATGCTTAAGGAGACACTTGACTCCCTTCATGCATAGGATGGCACCGCTGTACTGGGAGGAGTCATCCTTTCCTAGTGCAATCAAGAAAGAAGTGAGAGAAAACGTTCCTGTGTCTAACCCTTTCTTAAGATAGAAATGCTCATTTGTCAAACGCAATTCAAGCATGAAAGCATTTTTAAAACAATACACAAAGAGAGCTTAACCTTTCTCCAGTGCACACATTTCAAGATGTTATGTTAACATAACAGTTTGAAAAAACATTTTACAAACAAATTGCATTTGTTCTTCAATACAATGTCCTAAATATTACAATGTTTGTGGACTGTGAACTTTGCAATTCCTTACAGTAACATCTTGGTCCATACCTTTGTGTGCACACACACACACCTTGCAAGTCACACCACACTTAATTAATCACACTGGCTAGGTCTAGATAAATATTTTAACGTGGATAAGGAATTTGTTTTGGAGCTGAATGATCTTCAGTGGGGCAGGGATGTAAGATGTAGCCCTGAAGGCTCAGCAGGTTTGGTATAACTGTTCTGCGGTCACTCACTGGCCCTCAATCGTCCCATCATTAGGCTCTGAGTGGAAAAACGCCTAAATGAAGGCAGAGAATCCATTACTTTTTCAGATAAGCTTGTGACCTTGTCCTAGTCGTGTCAAAGTCAATGTTTTCCCAACATAAATGAAATGTCAAACACCTTTGGTTTCTTGATGTAGAAGGTCTCTCAATGATAAGTACTGGTATCCACAGAAAAATGCACTTTGTGACTCATTGAGATTTCTCTGCAACAGTAACAGTGTTTCATAGGCCATTGTACACTCTCCATGCATAGGAGTGACGTTTCACTGGGGCAGAAGTAATGCCCCATTTAACTGGTCTAAATGATCTTCAAGTAGTCCAAATCTCTCTCACTTATGAGGACATTAGTTACACTTTTAAACCAAATAAGAGATGTTTCACTGTGACAGCAGGCTTGACTGCAAGACCTGGAGATCTGTTTCACTGGAGGTCAGCAAGAGGACACAGCCAAAAGCTTTAGATCTGCTTTCTTGTGCCAGATATTCAAAACCAGAATGAAGGCAACTCACATACACAGCTCTATTTGAGGAAAGCAGGAATTCCTCTGATAACTGAGGGCAAGATAGTCTTTTTTGCTCTTTTATTCTATCCAGCTCTCTACTGGGAGTGAGTCCAATGAGGCATTTAAAGGATAAAGCCCGTAAGCTATTAGTGTTGAGAACTGAGCCAATACAACTAAAATTCCCAGACGTACTCATTCCATCTGTTTCTGTTCTAATGATATGCTTTCAGTTAGCAAGCTTTCCTGCACTATGGGCCTGATTACGATGTCGGTTGGAAAGCAATTTGACCAACTCCTTGTCAGAATCAGTTCTGACCGACTCATGTTCGGCGAGTCCAACCGACCGATTACCATGGTTCCGAACACTGTATGGAAAGTCTCCCATTGACTTCAATGGGAGCCTGTGTGCTGACCGACAGAACAGGCTCCCATTGAAAAAAGGAGTGGTTGCGGAAAACCTTGCACCCTGTGGCGGGCCCCCCTTGGTGCCTGCCACACTGTGCATGGTTTAACAGAGGGGTCTCTTGGGTACCCCGATGGGCCCCAACCAGAGGCCACAGAGTGAAGGAGGGGCCTGCTACGGGCCCCCAAAGTCAGTTTCAGACTGCCTTTTCTTGTCGGACAGTCTGATTCGGAAAGGCTGTCAGAATCCGACATCGTAATACGTCGGTCGGAAAAGCGGTCCGTAGAGCTGTACGATTCGGCTTCAACTGACTCGAAGTATCCAAATGCCGGTCGCAACCAATTCGGACTGACCCAACGGTTACCTTTCCATTGTAATTAGTCGGTCAGAAATGTTTCCAAGTTGGTCGGAAACATAGTTTCCGACATGGTTTAGGAGAATCTGAATGCCGCTCAGAGCCTTTTCGACCGACATTGTAATCAGGCCCTCTGTGTCATTACATAAAGTGCCTAGATACCCTCTTGGGGGATTAGTGAGCTATACAAATCAATATGACACAATATAACATAATAAACAGTCAAGGTGGATTATTTGCTTATGTCTGATGGGATTTTTCAAATTGTCTAATTCACTGTTAAACAGGACTAGCTAATCCTTTATAGCATGCAAATAATTTTCTATCTCCAGTGTGTGCTTTAGCTCTTGTTGTCTGTTTCTGTTGCCACAACTCTCTCTTTATTGTTAGAGAAGATTAAAAAATCCATCAACAAACCCCCCAAAAAACATTGCTAATCGTCAGTGTAAGCTCATACAAATGCATTAAGAAACAGTCTAAAAAAGTCTTAAAAGCATACAAGCACTTAAAAGGAAATATTTGGATTAAAAGAATGCAGTTAAACAACTGATACTTTGTCATTAATTAAGTGTGTCCAAACCCACTAGTATTTTGGATTTTGTCAGCCGCGCTGCAAAAAGAAATTTGGAATCAGAGTATGCAATATGCGTACTTGAGTCAGTTTTACATATTCTTAAGGCATTTATCCAATTTGTCCATGATCCAACATAAAGGGGCGACCCATTTGGCCGTAGGTCTACAATAAGCAACACAAAAGAATAGTAAGTGCTACTCAGATTCTTCTGCCATGAGGCATGAGGGATATTGTTTGGACATAACAACACCTGTAGAAAAATTAAAGATAAATTTGATAAAAATACAAAGAATCTGCAAAAATGGTGGGTTAGTATGATCTAAAAATTCCTCGACCTTAAAAACAATGCAGAGGATTCTCTCCTCTCCATAAATAATTACCATTATCTGGCCTTCACTCTGCAGCATCCAGTGAATAGAAGATGGGTTATGCCAGTAACCCCCAAAGTCAAGTTCCATCAGAGATTTATTAATGTACCTTAGTCAGGGGATCATCCAGGTTTAATGATAATATTGTGGAGTACATTCCTGAATGTATCTGTTGATGCTCCAGATACATTATAGGCCTCAGTTTAATTAGCTCTATAGTGGGTTTGAATGCAAGATCTAATCTTAGGGATAGGGGAGGTGTATTCGGGCAAAGTTTTGTTAATTACTGTATGAATTTGTTTTTTTCAGTTCCTAGGCTTGAGACAATGGCCCCAAAGTCCAGCTCCTTAAAGGGTAGCATTAATTAGTTAGGCCTTATAACCTTCTACTGTGTGGGAAATTGGATTAGCAGAAGTACAGTTTGCAAACCTTAGAACAGTTTTCACTTCCAGCCCGTGCATGTTTCAAAAGATAGTAAACCTATAGAGTAGGGCTTGGAGTCCCTTAGAAGATTTTGAAATATGCAGGGTATCATCAGCAAAGAGTAAGGCCGTGACCCTCTCACCAGCTAGTCTGGGGCCGTCATTTTCTCAATCACACAAAAAATGTTTTCAAACATGAATGAGAAGAAGAAACAAAGTAGGGGCTAGAACACAGCCCTGGCGAACACCTTTGTCAACCCTGATTTTGGCTGTGAGTATGACCTTTGTGCCACACCTTACCTGAGCGAAGTTGTCTTCCGACAGACAAACTATGTGCTTTAAAAGATCTGGTGGTACTCCCAATTTGTCTAGGACTTCCCACTTACTCGTCCTTGGAACCAGATCAAGAGAGATCAACAAAGGCAACATAAAGATTCCCACCGTTGACGTCCACTGCCCTCCATTTGATCTTGAGGAATCTGAGCACCTGGTCAGCGGTTCCTGTTTTCTCCCTGAAGCCTGCTTGGTAGTGATTTAGGATTCTCATTTTCCTTAATCCATTCACTTAGCTTATCTAGCACTTGCTTCAAAAAGGTCTTGTGGTTATTGTCCAAGAGGGTAAGAGGGCAACAGATTCTTAGCAAACTTTCACAGACCTTTTTAAAAATGTGGACGATCTCTATTCCCTTCCATGAGGAGGGAATTGGAGCACTAGAAATAGGCTTAATTTAAGGCACCGCAACTTTGGACTCCAAGCGGAACTGGTCTGCAGGAACCCTGTCCAAGCCTGGAGTCTTGCCCTGCCTCTGAGACGTACCTGCCTTCTTGGTGTCTTGGAGAGAAGGTGATAGGACCACAACTCAAACGAAGAGCGCTACATGAGCTGTTCACATAAAGATGTGGCCTGGGGACTCACTTACTCTCACGTCCTAGCGTGGTGCTCCTTCGAGGTAGCAGCTACTGGTTCTCTCAGCTAAAGGTGTGAAAAAAGGTGTGAACAACAGCAAGACTGCCAGGGATGTGAATGCCTTTTTGTAAATCACTGCAATTGATCTTGGGCATTTTGTACATATTTCTTACATTCATTTTGTACTATAATACAATGTGATCACCCCTATTACAATTTCATATTAAATTACATATATGCTATGTTTTTTTCTGGTGGCACTTTCCTTGCAAAATTTATAGACTAAAGGTTTAATCCATGTTATGCATTGGAATATGCAGCCTGAGGAATTCGAGGCAGCATGCCAAAATGATGGATTTCTATATCAGGAGTTACAGCCCTGCTAAGTGCCACGCATGGGAGTTTATACTACAGCCTTCCAGCACCGGCTCCTGCATACTGGACTGTAATAAAAGGTCCTCAGTGTCTGCCTTATTGCTCAAAGTGCTGTCTCCATGCAGCTTTAGAGCCAGCATGAGCCTACAGTGCTGTGTGTCCAGACAGTGAAGGCCTGGGGACAAGGAGGGGTTGCAATGGGTGCCTCCAGGCAAGAGCTTGTTGTCATCATATGGTCGAGGGTGTGATCGCCCTTCGCCATACTCTACTGTGGCTAGGGTGCTGCAGAAAGTCATAGACATTGTCCTGACATCGCACTCCTATTAAGGACCTACCCCACGTAAACGCCTCTTTTCACAGGGTTTGGACTTGCGAGTATGGTTGTATTTAACACATTCGATCATTATCGGATACATTAAATACCTCAACCTATCTAAATTTTGGATGGTCAACCCTGCCAAAATCTAACAGGGGGAAAATGATATGGCATTGATTCTCATGTGGGTTTTGAAGCGTTAAACACCAAATATTCATGTTTTCCCCCAAAACTTGTGATAGGCTATATTTATCACCTGATATATAATGTACCCTGTGTACTGTTATCTATGGGGTGTGATGAAGAGCAGCTTCCCTCGTAATCAGGCCCTAAGAGTCTTTAGCACTCTTTTAAGACTGACTCTAAGGCCTCCAAACAGGACTTGGCAGGGAGCTGGACATCCAACCAGGCTGCAGTGATGGTTTCCAACATCCAACCAGGCTGCAGTGATAGTTTCCAACATCCAACCAGGCTGCAGTGATGGTTTCCAACATCCAACCAGTCTGCAGTGATAGTTTCCAACATCACTTCACAGCTTTTGTTGTGCATTTTTAGATCCGGAACAGTGCGCTGAAGTGAGCCCATGCAACAGATGACAGAGGAATATTTCTTTGCTGCGACTGGAATCGATAAATCAATTTATGCTGTATAAATGTAGGGGGCATGTAGGGGCTTTATCTGGTGTGTGTGTGTGTGTGTTATGGGTCATGGCTTGTAAACATTACTGGTATCTTTGAGGCAGATTTTAACTGTTGCATACCTCAGGCTAGCTAGATATGCCAGTTGTCTTTCAGGCGTGTGCCTTTTCATTTGCTACTGAACAAGTGTTAAGTGTGTTTTTAATGACGATCAATAAAAATGGACCTGGGGCCTGCCTGAATATTATATATGTCCTATGTATGCATGTTGTGAGTTGCTATGTACAGTGTGGCCCGGCTTTACTAATAGCTGCCAAAGAGAGAAAAATAAATGCAGCATGTGTACTAAGATCTGGCACATTTTGTCTCTGCCTGTGTGCTAGCATACTTTTGGCTGCCATGTGCCAACGCAGACAGCCGTGTGCCATACTGCAAGAGTGTGTGCGTTCTCTAAAGAATATGTCTTGTACTGGGAGAGGACTCTTTCAGTAGAAAAAACTATCCTTTAAGACTTTTCCCACTTTGTGTGTATGTTGTACAATGTAGCGCACCTGCTACGTTGTAAAATTGGCAAAACAAGGAAAATAACAACATTTCTCCTCACTACACTTGAGTCAAGGAGGCGTAAGGTTTTGGCTCAAATCCCAGTCTGTGAATGTTAGTTGATAGGAATTTGCATCACAACCTATCAGTGGTTGCATGGGAAAGCCCTTGTACCACCCATGGAACACTCCCTTGACGCAAAGTAGTGCATACTGCAACTTTGCATTACTTTGGTGAACTTTCCAATGCAAATCTTTGTTTGCGCTCAACACTTAATGCCACGCCGAAACTTTACACTGGGTTTGCATCACTTTTGTGTCCGCAGGATGCCATGTCGTTAGTGGTTGAGCTGGGGCTGAAATGCACTCTACTGAGATGTATTCTGTAACACAGTCTTTGTGTTGGGGATCAGACTGGTATTTGTAACCACTCGAGGCGCAAATATGCTTCCTATACATAATTGTTTTATCTACTTTACGCCTCTTGTCATTGGAAGAGATAGCTTTCTATTGTCCAGTTGCTTGTGGGGTACATAGGATTATCAGGACATTTGGACCATTACTCTTCATTTACCCTTTATGATTCCAGCTTAAAGCTCTGTCTTCTGGTCATATAGATTTAGTCGGATCTTTTTTCTCTCTTTTATATGCTCAGTATTTTATTTGCTTTGATATATTTTGTATTTATGTATTTTTCTTGCTCTTTTAGGGCCTTTTAGGCAGAAATAAAGATATTACTGACTGACATTATGTTAGTGCTGCAGTGAGACACTGCACTGGAAGCTTTTCAGTGCAGTTTTATTTTTTTACAGAAGGGTGTTGTTAAATTACGTTTTCGTGTATTTTGTAGCACACTCTGCACTGTCTAGAATGTTGGAGCAGGGGGTGTGCAATGGTGCTGCTACTTGGCGGTAGAGGGCCTTCTCCAGGTATATACCTGCAATGATCATTAAAGGGGAACTCTATTCCATTCCAACCAATCTCCAACTCAATCTAACAGCAACAGGTGTCTTCAGGATTTTATTAGCATGCTATAAATCCAGTTCATCATTGAGCACAACTGGTTCCGCATGCGGCATCACACCTGCCAACAGGAGCGTCCTAAAGGGACCCTTCTCCGCTCACTGCAGTGGTGACTATTGCCAAATAGATAACTTTTTAGGATGAGAACTCACAAGGCCATGTGCCAGTCTACCCCCGAATTCATTAAACTACCAGTGTGCCCTTGAATTTATTACAGTTAAGATGATTTGACATCCTGAAGGGTTGGGCCTTGAAGTAGGGTCCCGTTCTACCATAACAGAAATCCTATGTACCATCCTGCTCTGCCCAACAAACATGACACTCCCATATAGGCCCCACCAGTCAGACCCTAACAGATGTACTAAGTTACCATTTTACTTCAACCTTATGGTGCAAGTGGCGTGCTCGGGAAAGCAGAGCAACGATCCCGCGCATTTACTTATTTCTTAGTCCATGCCATTGCACACATTCTGCAAGGTATGCCATCGCCTGGCTTTGGGAGGTGAGGGGGCACCCTCCAAAACCAAGAACCCTGCGGCCCCCACGCATTGCGGGGCCTGTGTGGGCCTCCGCTGTGCCCCTGATCAGTATGTGCCTTGCAGTTACTCACATAACCAACATGGTCATGAGTGGCGGCAAGACTTCCCTGGGGGCTCAGCCACGGCATGCAATGCTCTCCAACTGGACCTGTGCTCCAGATGTGCCTTGGGGTCAGCCTGCATGACCGTCCTTGGAATACCCCAAACTAATATGGTTCTCTATGGGCTCAACCACGGCATGGAACTCTCCACCACTCAATCTGCTGTCAAACACCAGCCTGGAGAGGTTCTGTCAAGGCCTGAGAACCTGGCTATTCAAGCAATAACTTTCAGTCTACTTTTCCATGTACAAGTGCTTTATAAATAAGCTATAACATAACAAAACTATGGAAATAGAATGAGTGCTGGAGTGTAGCTATAAATTGTTACTCCCTTATTCAAAGAAAAGTTAGATGACAATGGCAGAGTTATTATTTTCTGATAAATGTTCTGAGACATATTTATATTTTGTTATGCAAAACGACAATTTAAGCTGTTTTAACGTGTAGTAGGGCTCCTTGCTTTTTATGGCTTTCACAGGAAATAAGGTGACTCTAAAAAATGATCTAAGTCATCAAATGATTACTAGTGGGAGAGCACATGTCCTATACTGCCAGGAAGCATCCTGGAAATAAAGACTAGTTCAGAAGAACACAACAGACAAGGTTGACTGGGAGTTTTTATTTCTGGTACAGGCTGGGAGATGTCAGCAAATTTGTAATTAAAAAACAGGCACAAAGGCAATTACTAAAGATTGACGAGTGCATATATGATCATGTATTCTAATGAGTTCCATTCCATCGGTTTACAGCAAGAACAAATCCATATTTTTGTGATTTCACAAATGAGCAGATTATACACGTTTCCTCTGTCTTCAGCTTACTATTTTCATGCAGCAGCAGAAACTGAGCCAGGTGGCGGACCAGAGGCAGCGGCCACTCCCAGAAAGAATATTAGGGAGACTAAAGCATGTACATTGAGCAAAGAAAAACATATTCCCTTCCAGTAACAACAAAAGGCAGTGCCCGAAAAAAGATACACACTTAAGACAAATGTTCATGAAGCTAAACTTGAGATAAAACATTACTAATATTAAGTCTATTCATGGTATTAATCCATTTAAATATTCATGGAGCCAATGTAAGTGTTTCCTAATAGTTCTAACTTTCAGAAAAACATCCCACTATTCTCTAACTTCAATAAGTGGGTAAACGTTGAAGTTACTTCAGAGGTTACATAGGTATCTCTGGTCTTAGACTCTTTCTATGATCTCCTGTGTTCCTTTTTGGCTGTGGTTGAAAGGCCAAGGATTAAGATGTCTTTGCACTGCTCGGATTCTGCTCGGTGAACCAGTGCAAGGTAACTGATACTTTACCCACATAGATTTGACTGATGCAAATTGTAACATTTTAATCTGTTCACTTGGTGTGCAGTCTTTTCCAGGTGCTGCCCAGGAAGAGAACTTTAGATCCTAGCACACCTGTCTTCGGGCAGAACTGTGGAAACAGAAAAAGTGTGTAATTTGTGGATGTTTGAACTGACTCTGCTTGAAACACTGTGACAAACACAGGAGATAAAGAAGTAGGTGTAGGCCACAGTTATATAAACAGTGTTTACAGCAGGTGTCCCTGCACACCAGAGCGCCTGCATAGAATAGATGGCGCTAAATCATGGATTTTTGGAAGAAACTCTGGTGAGAGTGGTACAATACTGCCTGCCCTCTAGACGTGCCCGAATTTAGCACTGCTAGTGTGGGGGTGGGGGGTGTCGGTCTCATCTAACTCAAGATATAAGGAGGGAAATAGAGAGGTGCCCTGAGATGCTTATCTTGAATAGCCTACATCAGAGAAATGTCCTCTCAATTCGGTTAGGGGGGAAACAAACCAACTGTCTGCTGGGAGGAAGCATGCCTTATGAGGCCAGAGCAGTGGGCAGGCATATGACCTCTGACTACCCAGGTGCAACTCCTCCCTCCACTCTGGATGCAGATCTTTCTATTCAGCCCTGTGCTGACTCACCCTGTCTCCTGTAGCCACCCCCAGCCCCTGTCACTCAATCTCCAGACAAGGAATACACAACCTAGCAGAGGCAGGCTTGGAAGTTTAGGCAAGAAAATACCCACTTTCTAAAAGTGGTATTTTCAAACACAGAATGTTAAAACCAACTTCACTAAAAGATGTATTTTATCATTCTGAGTTCAGGCATACTAAATTCGTTTTTCTACCATGTTCCCTGGGTCAGTTAGGATTATAAGGTGTAATAATCAAACTGCCCATTCTGGCCTATGGAGAACAGGTAGCCTTGCAATAGTGAAAAACGAAAATGGCTGTAATTCACTATTAGGACATGCCACACACACCAGGGCATGTCCTACCTTATACTTACAATGCACCCTGCCCTTGGGCCTACCTTAGGGGTGTCTGATATGAAGATAAGGGAAGGTTTAGGGACTGGCAAGTGGGTGCACTTGCCAAGTCGACATGGCAGTCACAGACCGCACACAGGCTCTGCAATGGCAGGCCTGAGACACATTTTACAAGCTGCTTCTGTGGGTGGCACAACCAGTGCTACAAGCCCACCAGCAGCATTGGATTTACAAGCCCTGGGCACACTCAGTGCACTGTACTAGGGACTGACAAGTAAACCAATCATCCAATCATGGAGTCACTAATCCATACATCAATTTACAGTAGGGAGCACTTGCACTGTGGCACTGAACAGGGCTGTGCCTGCCTTCCACAATGCTGGCTCCACCTCCTGCCGGGCATCTGATGGCTCTGCCCCTCACTCACAAAGGAAAGAAGGAGTCAGAAAAACAAAGTGCTCCAGGACTGACCAGAACTGGTTTTGGACTAGGCAGAGGCCTCTCTGCCTTCAGAGAACAAAGAGAAACTGTGTATAAAAAGGGGACCCAGACCCCTAGGAAATTAGATCACTTCTGGGAAATCAAGAAACCTGTTGCCAAGGAGAAGAACCGGAGAAGCTGAAGGAGGAGTACTGCCCCTGTGCTGTTTTGCTGATTGGGGTTGGCCTGCAGTGGTTGCTTTCTACCACGGACAGGAGAAAAGACTTTGCTGTGCTTTGTCATCTTGAAGAAGAGAATCTCCAAGGGCTTGAACTAGAGCTTGCCTCCTGCCTGAAGTCTCAGGGATACAAGACTTCACCAACCAGCTCCCCCCCTGCATTCCCTTGCTGGAAATTGAAGTGCCTGCTGTTGTGCTGGGCCTTCTGAGAGACTGCGTGTCGCTGGGAGCTGGAAGCGCGACGCAACAACGAGAAGCGTGTCGCCGCCGCAGCCGTGGTCATCGCATCGCCAAGGAAGCGAGACGCCGCTGCCGCTGTCATCCTCGCATCGCCGAAGCGCGGCGCATCACCGGAGAAGCGGGACGCTGCCACAGAGGTCATCGTCGCATCACCGGAGAAGCGCGTTGCAGGCCCTGTCGCGGCTCCAAAGATCATCGAGTCGCCGCACGGCCGTCGGGTGTGCACGCATCACACCAACGTTGTCACATCGCAACCAAGACGCCATTTTGTCGCATCGTACCGGAGAAGAGTATCGCATCGAGGTGCCATCTTGTCGCATCGCACCGGAAAGCAGTAAGAAACCGACGCATCACCTCCCCACACAGTAAGGAGGCGAGCATCAACTCCCCTGCGCAGCAGTAAGGAACTGACGCATCCACTCCCTGAGTGTAAGGAACCGACGCATCACCTTCCCTGCGACCCTTTTGTTTTCTTTGCGTTACGCATTCAAGGTACATTGAGAGTAAAGTGTCACATTTACAACTTGAGAGAACTGAACTATTTTATAACCTTTTAAAGTCTATTTTTGAGTACAGTATTGTGGATTTTTGCTATTGGGTCTTGTGATAAGTCTATATAAAGATTACTTATTTTTACATAACAACCTGTGTGGTGTCCATCTGTAGTGTTTTCACTGTATTACTGTATGTGTTCCCAAATGCTTTACACACTGCCTCTGAGATAAGCCTGTCTGCTCGTGCCAAGCTACCAGGGGGTGAGCAGGGGTTATTTTAGGAGTGTATCCCCCTTATCCTGACTAGAAGCAAGGGTCCCTATTTGGACAAAGGTGCAAACCATTGCCAACTAGAGACCCCAGTTCTAACATTGGTGGTCAGCGGTGAGGATTTGGACTTGCATTTGTGATTCATATACAGTGATTGGTGTACACTACTAGTGAGTGCAGACCAATACGTGACCACATACATTTTGAAAGCACTTTTTTTTCCTGGGAACCTTTATTTTTGTTGAGAACTGCCAATTTTCACAATGAGCAAAAGAGGATCCATTGCACCTGCAGATATTGAATTTGAAGAAGATAGGGTTGATACCTACACTGTGCCAGACCTCAAAGCCATTTGTAAAAAGTTTAAAATCTCTATGAGAGGCCTCACCAGGAAGGAGGAGCTTCAAAAGGCGCTGAGGGCCTGGTTGGAAGCACGGAATGCCGGTGGGCAGCCCGAGGAGCCTGTGGAGGAGGCAGAGAATTTAGATGAGCAGCTTGAGGTGCCATTAGGCTTACCCGGGAGGAGAGTGCCTTCCAGGGAGGGCAGCAGTGTTTCTCAAAAGGGCCTGTCTCCAGAGGAGCTGGAGGACAGGGACAAAAGCAGGATGCATGAAATGGAAATGGCCAAACTGAAACAGGGAAGCCATGATAGCCTTGAGCACAAGAAATTGGAGTTGGAAAGTAAGAGGTTGGCCATGGAAGAAAAAAGGATGCTTTTAGAGCATGAGAGAGTGGTGAGGGAGCTGGAGTTCAAAGCCAGGGGCTTAGGGATTCCTCCCTCTGGTGGCAGCAAAATTAAGTTATTCAGTGCTGAGAGAGTCGTGCACACACCCAGAGATGTGGTGCCTGACTTGGAGGGGGTTAACATACACCAGGAGGTTCAAGGACATGAGGTAGCTCCAGTAGTGCGCAGTGTCCCTGAGAGGAATAGGGAAACTGACGCAGGGATTCATGGTCCTAGTAGCAGGAGGGACACTCTACTGACTCTAGATGGGAGGTGCAGGGAGATGCGCCGCGCTTCGGCGATGCGAGGATGACAGCGGCAGTGGCGTCTCTCTTCCTTGGCGATGCGATGACCGCGGCTGCGGCGGCGACACACTTCTCGTTGTTGCGTCGCGCTTCCAGCTCCCAGCGACACGCAGTCTCTCAGAAGGCTCAGCACAACAGCAGGCACTTAAATTCCCAGCAAGGGAATGCAGGGGGGGAGCTGGTTGGTGAAGTCTTGTATCCCTGAGACTTCAGGCAGGAGGCAAGCTCTAGTTCAAGCCCTTGGAGATTCTCTTCTTCAAGATGACAAAGCACAGCAAAGTCTTTTCTCCTGTCCTTGGCAGAAAGCAACCACTGCAGGCCAACCCCAATCAGCAAAACAGCACAGGGGCAGTACTCCTCCTTCAGCTTCTCCGGTTCTTCTCCTTGGCAACAGGTTTCTTGATTTCCCAGAAGTGATCTAATTTCCTAGGGGTCTGGGTCCCCTTTTTATACACCTTTTCTCTTTGTTCTCTGAAGGCAGAGAGGCCTCTGCCTAATCCAAAACCAGTTCTGGTCAGTCCTGGAGCACTTTGTTTTTCTGACTCCTTCTTTCCTTTGAGAGTGAGGGGCAGAGCCATCAGACGCCCGGCAGGAGGTAGAGCCAGCATTGTGGAAGGCAGGCACAGCCCTATTCAGACCCAGGTGCAACTCCTCCCACCCATCCTCCTTCAGGCAGACCTATTCAGCCTAGTGCTGACTCACCCTGCCTCCTGGAATCCCCAGCCCCTGTCACTCACAAACCCAGACATACAATACACAACCTGAGCAGAGGCAGCTGGATGGTTTAGGCAAGAAAATACCTACTTTCTAAAAGTGGTATTTTCAAACACAGAATGTTAAAACCAACTTCACTAAAAGATGTATTTTATCCTTCTGAGTTCAGGCATACTAAATTCGTTTTTCTACCATGTTCCCTGGGTCAGTTCTGAATATAAGGTGTAATAGTCAGTCTGCCCATTCTGGCCTATGGGGAGCAGGTAGCCTTGCAATAGTGAAAAACGAAAATGGCTGTAATTCACTATTAGGACATGCCACACACACCAGGGCATGTCCTACCTTATACTTACAATGCACCCTGCCCTTGGGCCTACCTTAGGGGTGTCTGATATGAAGATAAGGGAAGGTTTAGGGACTGGCAAGTAGGTGCACTTGCCAAGTCGACATGGCAGTCACAGACCGCACACAGGCTCTGCAATGGCAGGCCTGAGACACATTTTACAAGCTGCTTCTGTGGGTGGCACAACCAGTGCTGCAAGCCCACCAGCAGCATTGGATTTACAAGCCCTGGGGACCCTCAGTGCACTGTACTAGGGACTGACAAGTAAACCAATCATCCAATCATGGAGTCACTAATCCATACATCAATTTACAGTAGGGAGAGCATATGCACTTTAGCACTGATCTGCAGTGGTAAAGTGCCCAGAGTCATAAAACCAACAAAAACAGGTCAGAGAAAATATAGGAGGAAGGCAAAAAGTTCAGGGATGACCCTGCAAAAAGGGCCAAGTCCAACACATGATATTGAGAGAGCTAGAGCTATAGTGTGCTGCTGTTTATGAACAAGAAAAGTAAAATATTTTGAGCATTGTGTGAAGATTTGTTAACTAAACTGTTTGGTCAGGTTTCTGAAGAACCCAAAAAAAAGAACAGCAAGGCCATATAAAGTAAATCTAACTATGTGTGAAAGGGGCAATCACATTCAGGGAGAATCACCCATCATACCCCAAACATTGTAAATCATCAAAATTGAGAGTACAAATGAGTTGGAGAACACCCTCATTGTCTGCCACCACATGAATATTTACCACTCATTGGTGCATTAGATACCTGTTCCAAGGATGGTGGTACACATTTGTCTATTGTATCTCCTCTTTTCCCATGGAAGCAACAAGCAATGGCAATCTTGTAAATGAACGATATTTACTGGGGCAGCCCAGCTAGGGAATAAAAAAAGAAGGATATGGATGGGAAGCATTGTCTTCATGTCCTTAAAGCGAATGGGGAGGTATCTTCTGTGCACACTGGTCCAACTCCAATCCCGTTCATACATGTGAATAAATGGTGGGGCTGCATAAGTCGCACACAAAATATATAAATGCTCCCCTAGCTAAATCCT
Organism: Calotriton arnoldi; assembly: GCA_963921515.1. Lineage (NCBI taxonomy): Eukaryota > Metazoa > Chordata > Amphibia > Caudata > Salamandridae > Calotriton > Calotriton arnoldi. The sequence continues at coordinate 444,806 of CAWUFW010004057.1, forward strand.
TTTTTTTTTGCAAAGCAGTTCAACGATAATGTGAAAGTTCTATTTTGGCCTACTCAATCAGGGAAATAGAGTTTGTTCTCAAGCTCAGGGTGTTCACCCAGAAGTTGGTCAGCTAATGCACTTGAGTGTGACCAACTATCCTTATCCTCCTCCTGTGCTATTTCAGGGACAGTGTAATCGTGTGGTATGTAGTATTGGTTCATTTAATCATGGTCAATCTCACAATGTTTTGAGGTGAGAGACTAGTCCTTCTGACTTTGACAACCGTGCCAACTGCATTGAACGCATGCTCAGCAGACACACTGGCTATAGTACAAACTTTATTGCCAGCCTTCTGAGCTCTATACCGTGACCCATCTTTCCATAGCAATAGACCAATGGGTTTTAATGCAGGTAGACCTGTTTTGTGTCTTCTCTGACTGATCATGGGTGCTGCCACTTGCTTGACCTCTACTGCCTTCATCTCTGTATTTTACTTAAGCCCTGCCTCTTGAAATCAAGCCATTACAGAGGTTGGGTCCAATTCTTGTGTTGCTGGTGTTGTTGCTTGTGTTGGCTGGTGTGAGACAACAATACTGCCCTCTGTGGATGTTGAAGGCTACACACCAGAATTTCTGCCCGGGACTCTGACTGCCTGCCGTTCTTCATTCAGGAGTCTTGCTTGCGTAACAATTCAAGTCTTGTATTCTGAAACATTGCCTTCTGAAAAAAGAATGAAAGTGGGCAGAATTTTTTGTACCGTGGATCATGTATTGTGGCACCGATCTACTCTTTGGAGGATACAATCTTTCTTTGAAACCTTGTATGAACCGCCTAGTGAAGGATTATGCTCTGAACCAGCTCATATGCCTCTTCGTTCATACTGGCGAACCTATACTACACCTTTTGTAACTGGTCCTGTAGCAGATGAACCAACGGAATTGCTTGGCTCATCGTACTCTCCTCCTTGATGACTTCTAGTGTGAAATCCTCAAAAGGAAGTAGCATTTGTGTAAGGCATTTGACTATCCCCCATTTGTCCATCTACATGGTCATGCGTTTCCCAATTGTATCCCCTCCTTTTTGAAGGACGTAGTCGATGATCGGTCTGTACTCCTCAAACAGACGCTGCAACATGTAGTACGTAGAGTTCCAATGTGCGGCACCTCCTGTATGAGGCTTTTAACCTGTACAAACATGCCATTGGATGGTTGCATTCATAGGGCCCCTCCTGCCTAACCATGCCAATAATGGTAGCTTGGATTTTTTTCTTTTGTAGTGCCACTGACACAGGCAACTTCTGGAGAGAACCAGGAGGTGGTAGACTAAATGTGTGACTTAGGGAATCACTGTATGTGGTGGTGTCTGCTTCTGAGTCTTGTGCCACTTGGAGGTTGCTGATGCGGGTAATGTTGGCACACTTCATGGGACATGGCTGCTTTGTCTAAAGCTGTCATCTTCTTCTTCCTCATCACCTTCTTCAAAGCTGATTCCCCTCTCTCATTACCACCATCACTAGCTGCTACCTTTCAAAGGTGCTCCTCCCACCTGATTGTATGATTTTTTTCTATATGGGACGTTTGACCTCAAGTATCATAGTGTGAACCTGCTTACCGCAACAAACATTCACTTGGCAAATGGAGAATATTGCAATGTTATCCTCCTGCTTGCTAATTGTAACGAAGTCCCAAGCCTAAGAAACCTATGTCAGGCAGGGGTTGCAGGGAAAAATTGAATACTTAAAAAGTATTGCTGGTGTGCACCTATGGCCTAAGAGGCCTATGGCAGGCAAGCGGTGTAGGGGAAAATGGAGTAATCCTTTAAAAAATGAATGCTGGTGTGTACCTATGGCAGGTTTTCCAGAGGAAAATGACATAATCCTTAAATACATTAGTGCTGGTTTGCGCCTATTGCCTAAGAGACCTATGTTAGGCAGGGGGTGCAGGAAAAAAATGAATAATCCTCAAAAAATCAATGCTGGTGTGTGCCTATTTCCTAAGAGACCTATGGCAGGCAGGGGGTACAGGGAAAAATCAAATAATGTAAAGAAAGTAATTGCTAGTGTCTCAGTAGGTAATATGGGAAATCGTTTGAGAGGCAAGGAGGTAGAAAATGGAAAAAATGCATATAATATTATATAAAAACTGTACATACATACTGCAATGATCCTCAAGCATATTAAACTGATATTAGTGTAAAACGTTTTTGAAAAAGTCCACTTTTCTTAAAGGGGCATATTTACAAGGGCTTATCACCACAGGAACTTCACTTTTTGTGACGTTCCTGTGGCGATAATCACTTCGCCTTATTTACAAGGCGGCGTTAAGACACTTAACGTGGTTTAACGCCACCTTGCAAATAAGGCCCCCTTTCACGCTACACTTAGCATGAAAGGGGCAGGCAATGGGTGTTGCGGTGGGCGTTCTGCTGCAACACCTATCGATTTTGACGTTGCCCCTATTTACAAAGGTGCCGTAAATATGTGGTAGCACCAAAATTAAGACAAGGGAAAACCTGGTTTTAACATGGAGAAACAAGGAAAAATGTTTAATGTCTCCTTGTTTTTGCTGTGTCTATGTGTGCTGCATTGAGCAGCACACATAAAAACAGCAAATCGCCATGAATTGTTGTTCCCTCCGGCACATAAAAAATCGTTCCAAAAAATCTCAATTTGCAACTTCTATGTGTGCTGCACAGTGCAGCACACATATGAGTTACAAATCACCATTAGTGATTGTTTCTGTGCAGGAAGGGAGACCTTCCTGCACATAAACAATCATTCCCTCAACGTAGGCACCCTTGCACTATGGTGCAAGGGTGCCTGCATTGGCGCTAGACAGCTGAGTTTAGTGCCACTGCTATAGAAAACTCAGGGATGTGGCGTAACATTGTTAATATGGCGCATCACTGCATTTTCAGAATGGCAGAGCTTGGCGTTAGCAATGTTTGCTTAACGCCACGTTTCGCTATTCCCTTGTAAATATATCCCAAAATCAATAGAAAATGGCTCTGACACATTGGCTGGCTGCAAAAAAATTGCCACCGCCTCATGTTTAAACAAAAACAAGCAAAAACGCATGTACAACAAAGAACACATGCAGGCCTATGGCAAAAAAGCACTCTCTCTGGCTACAAAAAATGGCTGCCATTCCACATGATCAAGCAAACAAGCAAAAAGCCATGGGTAACAAAGAACACATACAGATACAGGCCTATGGACACTGACTACACAAAATGGTCGCTGGCCACATGGCATGAAGAAGAAAGACAAAACGTGGCCTATGGCAAGCACACGCATACATGCACACAGTGGCCAGACAAAAAATGGCCTCTTTGCCAGAAAACAAAGGAGGCACGGTAAACATAGAAAAAAACGCTATCATTAATTTAGTCAATCATCAATCAATCAGGATTCGTAGAGCATGGCTGCTTCACCCGTGAGGGTCTCGAGGCGGTGTGGGATAATGCCACCGGATTATGCTGCCTGTTCCTATTGGTTGAACAACCAGGTCTTGAGGTCATTCCTGAACTGCTGGATCGATTTTGAGGCTCTGAGGTGTAGGGGGAGGGTGCTCCAGGTTTTAGCAGGCAGGTGGGAGAAGAAGCAGCCTCCTTTGTTTGGCCGGCAAATGCGTTGGGTAGCTGCTAGGGAGAGGGATATGGAACAGAGTTCCCTGGTAGGTTGGTGGAAATTCCCTTGTTTTTGAGGTACGCTGGTCCTTCGTTGTATAGTGCCTTGTAAGCGTGGGTGAGCATCTTGAACTGGCATCTCTTTGGACTGGAAGCCAATGGAGTTTCCTGAGTTGAGGGGTGCTGTGCATCTGTCAGGGGAGTTCAAGGATGAGTCTGGCTGCTGTGTTCTGTATGGTCTGGAGTTTCCTCATGAGTTGGATGGTGATTCCTACCTAGAGGGAGTTGCAGTAGTTGAGTCTGCTGTTGACAATAGCTTGCGTGACATTTTACCTGGTGTTGGGTGGAAGCCATCTGAAGACTTTCCTGAGCATTCTAAGGGTGAGCAAGCAAGCTGAATAGACGGCACTGACCTGCTTCTTCATGGATAGCTGGCTGTCGAGAATGATGCTGAGGTTGCGGGCATGTTTGGTGGGTTTGGGGGTTGGGCCCAACTTCGGTGGCCACTATTCGTTGTTCCAGAGGGTGTTCTTCCCTTTCCCGAAGAGGAGTACTTTTGTCTTGTCTGTGTTGAGTTTCAGACAGTAGTGGTTTATCCAGATGGCCATGTCTTTCATGCATCTTTGAAACATGTCTTTGATGGTCGTTGGGTCGTTAGTCAGGGAGAGGATGAGTTGGGTGTCGTCTGCGTAGGAAATGATGTTGAATCTGGGACTCCGGAAGATGTTAGCTTTACACTTTACCTGATGTGGTTAAATTTGGAGTGGGAGCAGTAAATCAGAACCTCTCAAAGTTCAACACTTTCCCTAGTGTTGTTAGTTCAAAGTCAAAATAGTATATTTGACCCATTTAAGTCAAACTGTTTCCCACATATGTTTGTGGTGTGAATAGTATGAACTATTGTCAAGTTTGGAGTGGGAATAGTAAATCTGGCCCACCCACAATGTCCAAGACATTGCTCTATATGGTTAATTTTGGAGTTGGAATAGTAAATGTGCCCCAACCAAAGTCCAACACTTTCTTCAGTGTGGTTACATTTGAAGTGTGAATGGAACAACCCCCCCCTCCCCCACCAGAGAACCACACTTCCCCAATGTGGTTGATTTTGGAGTGGGATTAATACATTTGACACACCCAACATCTAACACTTTCCCTAGTGTGGTTAAGGTTGGAGTGGATACAGAAAATCTGACTCTTCATCATCCCAAAGTCCAACATTTTTACCAAATTTCTTAAGTTTGAAGTTGAAATAGCACTTTTGCTGCCTTATCCTCAAAGTTGAACACATTTCTCTATGTGGCTACGCTTGGAGGCAGAATAGTAAATCTCATCCCCCCAAAGTCGAACACTTTTCCCAACATGATTAAGTTTGGAGTGGGAATACTACATTTCATGCCCCCAACATCAAAAAGTGTCCCCAGTATGGTTAAGATCGAACAGTGTCCTCAGTGTTGTTATGTTTGCAACAAAAATAGTAAATGTGACACCCCCGGCTACCAAAGTCTAACTTTTCCCCCAATTTTGGTAACTCTGGAGAGGAAATGGAAAAGTTGACCTCCACAGCATCAACAGCTTTCTCCAATGTGGTTAGGTTTGGTGTGGGGAAACATAAATCTCAGGCCCCCCAAAGTACAACAATTTGCCCAGTGTGGTTAAGGTGGGAGTGCTAATAGTAAATCTGAACATTCCAAAGTCCAACACTTTCCAAATGTGAATAAGTTTTAAGTGGGAGTGGTAAATTGTTTTTTCCCCAAATATATATTTTTCTCCAATGTGTCTACATTTGAATGCAGAATAGTGAAAATGATATTAATAAAGTGCTAGAATTTGTATGCATTTTTTTATTCTGTTAATTAAATAACTGTACTGATTCAGAATATAAACTGTTATATATATTTTCTAAACATCCCTTTTAATATCCATAGCATTTGTACTGTGAATTAGTTCTCAGTTGCAAGAAGTTATTTTGAATATTTTCTCATTTCTAAGAAAAACATCCTTTTGTTAACTTCAGAGTAATTGTAATTATGTGTACAAACATTTTTATTATTTAGTTATAAAACATTTTAAAACATGCTGTACAGAAATGTTTAACAAACATGTAATTCTTTAAATCACTCACATTTTTTAAACATTATAATATATTAAAAAGTGTATATATTTTTATCATATATATATATTTATTTATATATATATATATATATAGATGCCAGCTACCCTGTGCTGCGCCACTTTAAAACAGCACATAAAAACAACTTAGACTGTCTAAAATACTTTGTAGTTGACGCCATTCCTATCCAAACATGTGGTGGCAATAGGGAACGTATGTTAAGACAGTTGGAAACACGAATGATTTTGGAGTTCGATAGCAAAGCCCCCAATGGTCTTAACACCACGGAGGATCTCCACAACTTCCTATGAATAGTTTGTTAAGTTTACCTTTCTCCCTCACACTAGTATGTTAAGACATTACATACATACACTTAACTCCTATATCAATATCAATATCTATCCAAAGTTTTTGAGGAAGTAAAAGGTATCATACTGGCTAAAAATAATTACTTGCAGCCTCACGTAATATCACAAAGTATACCACATTTTAATATGTCTTTTATATAAAAATGAAACCCCATAAAATTACAAAAATATTTTTTTAGATGTGTTTTAACGTTTTAAGATTACCAATAATTTGCACATTTAGGTAAAGAGTACTGTATAGCACATAGCACTTTATACTTGCGTTTGCACTTTATTATACATTACTGTCTTAATAGCAAGCAATGGTCATCTGAAGCAGTCTAAAAAAACCACAGCCTACGTGTATAACAAATACATCAATTTAAGCAATGGGAACAACTCACTATGGCATTATGGATTATATTGAATACTGATGTACTAATGATTAAATCAGGTTATAAGGTTGAACATTCAATGGTGCATTTATGCAGATAGCAAACCAATTGAGTATGGTTGTATAATTTTCATTGCTAATTTTGGCTCTAAACTGATTTTTACAGTATTTAATATTTATATAAATATATATATATATATTTTTATATATATTTAAGTATTTTTTTTTTTTACATATGTTATTATGCCATATTACCAGTTAGATTTTTAATTTTAGGATGTACTGCACTATAAAGTCTGTTGTTGTTTTTAGTATTTAGTAAGTTTTGCCGGCCGGCATAATTTTTATGACCAAGCTAAGCTATGTAAATAATGTTCTGGCTTTTTAGCATACGCAAAAGAAAGACTTAAGGATTCGAGTCTCTTTTTCACTGTTGTTTTTGGGTCATATTACACACTAGGGTGGTATAAGTATAATCATGGCAAAGTATTTCCACATGTGATCAAGGCCGTTGTATCGGCCGAAATGCGTAATGACTTTTACCGTTGTGGAATAAAGGAATTTTCACCTGACTGCAGAGGAGTTCGTGCTTTTCATTTCCAGCGCTACGAGTGGGAAGAAAGCCAAGCCATCGAGTGTGATATATTTGCTACTGTAGGATATATATATATATATATATATAAGGCTGACAAAGACACTCCTTAGCGCCACGGACTAACTGCATGCTGGGACTTGCAGTTTCTGAACACTGAACAGCGTGAGTGTCCTTGATGTAATGTGAGTCAGGTGTGCCCCACACTACTTTAGGAGGATGGGCTCACACAGAGTGAATTGAAACCCCAGATCACCCGAGGCATTTGAAAAAGGCAGTCGCCGAAACGCGTCATGCCGGGTTTTTTAAATAAACGGAGTCTTCAGAGCCCCGCCGTGTCCCCTTGTCTACTTTTACGGAAGGAGATTTGTTTTGCATATTTGGCGTGCTGCCACAGACACGCAAAGGGGACCCTTCCGCAAGCATCCAAGGTATCAATGGCAACTCACCTGGATCGCCGCCCGTCCCCAGGAAACAGTGAACCTGTTGTCAATGACAGACCATAACGTATGGAGAGATTGCAGTTACTTGAACCAGCGTCTCCAGGCACACTGCCAGCGGGGAAGAGGACGGCTGGAAGTGAGGGCGGAGAAACCATCTATTGTCCAGCACTGTGTCAAGGTTTCAGCCTGCACCACATTATTCAGCCTCTCACTTGGAGTATTCAACAATAAGGCTGACAAAGACACTCCTTAGCGCCACGGACTAACTGCATGCTGGGACTTGCAGTCTCTGAACACTGAACAGCGTGAGTGTCCTTGATGTAATGTGAGTCAGGTGTGCCCCACACTACTTTAGGAGGATGGGCTCACACAGAGTGAATTGAAACCCCAGATCACCCGAGGCATTTGAAAAAGGCAGTCGCCGAAACGCGTCATGCCGGGTTTTGAAATAAACGGAGTCTTCAGAGCCCCGCCGTGTCCCCTTGTCTACTTTTACGGAAGGAGATTTGTTTTGCATATATATATATATATATATATATATATATATATATATATATATATATATATATATATCTCCTGCAAACAATTGCAGCTTGCGGCTTGCTGCCAGAACGCAGGTGGTGCAGGTAGAAGACGTTACTGCAAGCGCCTTGTTAACATAGAGAGTACCTTCTTTAATGAAAGAAAGCCCACACTCGAAGATCAGAAGCTGTCCATATTTTTAATGTACCAAGTTGCACAGTGTAAAAACAAAATCCATTTGTTTTTAATCTCTCAGCAGCAGCGAAAATAGCGTCTCCTATTACTTACAGCTATTTTTGTTGCAGCTGAGAGACTGAAAACAAATGGATTTTATATTTTACTCTGTGTAACTTGGTACATTAAAAATATGGAGAGCTTCTTTCTTCGGGTGCGGGCTTTCTTTCATTTAAGAAGGTACTCTGTATATATATATATATATATATATATATATATATATATATATATATATATATATATATTTCACATTCGTTGCTTGTGTTTTCCACGCAGCTGCTCCAGAACAGAGGGCGCCTCGTCGGTTACGGACTACCCAAGCACAGTCCGGTATGAAGTCTCAATACCTCGTACGCCTTGTTTTGAACAAAGTTGATTTATTTGTCGGCTGTCGGACGCGTTTCGCCTGCCCAGCAGGTATGCTCACCAACAAAAGTCAATAAAGTTTTCAACCATTTTTAAATACACCTTTGTGTCGTGTCACGTGAAAACTACTAAATGAATATATTAGAAGACAGACTTGTAGTTTTTACTGTTTTTTTTAATACAGAACATAGTGGTCTTAGAATTAATAAACCCTTGCTCAAGCCAATTCATAAAATGAAAATTAATACTGAATCAGTATAATTTCACGATACGCTTGACAATATTACCAAACCACATATTTCTAGGCATTATTAATTCCCATACATCCTGCCCATGTGGGCGTTGGTACCACCTATATCAATAAATTCAATGGCTGTAAGTGTACAAAAGCAGTTGTTCTGATCATTTAAGTGCAAATCTGGTTAATATACTCAGTATTACAGCTATGAAGGTTTATCATAACCACTAAAAAGTTGCGCTGATTTTGGTGTAAAATACGGCAGGGTCTTAATGCAGTTGCCCACATGGGCTGGAAATGTATAAGTGTAATACTGTGGTTTGGTAATATTGTCAAGCGTATCGTGAAATTATACTGATTCAGTATTAATTTTCATTTTATAAATTGGCCCCCCTCCCCTTTATTTAAAAAAAAAATGGCCGGGCCCCGGGGATGGGGTCCACGGGGCCATGCGGCCCCCCTCTATAATTAAAAATGAAGGGTGGCCAGGCCCCGGGGGATGGGGTCCCCGTGGCCAGAAGTGGCCTAGGGAAGGGGGGCCATGTGGCCCCCTCCCGTAATTAAATTTAACAAAAGGAAGGCCAGGCCCCGGGGGATGGGGTCCCCAGGACCAAAAGTGGCCCAGGAAAGGTGGGCCACATGGCCCCCCTCCCATATAACAATAAAAAAAAAAAGGCCATGCCCCAGGGGATGGGGTCCCCGCAACCAAAATCGGCCTCAGGAGGGGGGCCGCTCAGTACCCTTCACATTTTTTTAAAAATGTGGCAGGCCCTGGGGGATGGGGTCCCCAGGGCCCAAAAATAGATTAAAAGAAGGGGGCCACACAGCCCCCCTTCTAACAAAAAAAAGAAAAAAAAGCCGGCATCTCGCTGGAGGCCCCGCCCCTTTCTGCACCACTCTGCAAATGCACCCCCTGGCACGTTGTAAGTTGGGGGATTAAGTCCCCTTGAATACTGAGGGTCCCTGGGGTCCAACTAGCCCACCAGGTACCTCCAGTAAGCACCACAGAGCTGCGTTGAAGAGAGGGGTCCGAGGCCATGCCCCTTTTTACACCTCTCTGCAACGCAGCTCTGTGGCGCTTACTAAAGGTACCTGGTGGGCTATTTGGCCCCCAGGGACCCTCAGGATTCAAGGGGACTTAATCCCCCAACTTACAAAGTGCCAGGGGGTGCGTTTGCACTGTGATGCAGGGAGGGGGGTGGGGCCTGATATAACAAGTGTGCAAACATGCCCCCTGGCGCATTGTAAATTGGAGGATTAAGTCCCCTTCAATCCTGAGGGTCCCTGGGAGCCAACTAGCCCACCAGGTACCTCCATTAAGCGCCACAGAGCTGCGTTGCAGAGAGGTGGTCCGAGGCCATGCCCCTTTTTACACCACTCTGCAAAAGCGGCTTCTGGTGCACTGCTGGTGGGGCGATGAGGTCCTCTTGTGTCCTGAGGACCTCAGGACACAAGTGGACTTCATCCTCTGAGCAGCAGTGCGCCAGAAGCCGCGTTTGCAGAGTGGTGTAAAAAGGGGCGTGGCCTCGGACCACCTCTCTGCAATCCAGCTGTGTGGCACTTACTGGAGGTACCTGGTGGGCTAGTTGGCCCCCAGGGACCCTCAGTATTCAAGGGGACTTAATCTCCCAACTTAGAACGCGCCAGGGGGCACGTTTGCAGAGTGGTGGAGAAAAGGGGCGTGGCCTTTGTCCACCTCTCAGCAATCCCACTGTGTGGGGCTTACTGGAGGTAAGAGGTAGGCTAGTTGGCCCCTAAAGGACCCCCAGCAGTGAAGGGGACTTCAATCCCCATCCAAGAGCGTGCCAGGGAGCGCGTTTGTAGAGTGGTGGGAAAAGGGGACGTGGCCTGCTCTTAAAACTTATCAATGCTGCTGTGTGGGACTTACTGGAGGTAATAGGAGGGGTAGTTGGCCCCCAAGGATGTCCTTGGGGGCCAACTACCCCTCTTGTTACCTCCAGTAAGTCCTGCACAGTGGGATTGCTAAGACGTCTTCGGAGGTCATGCCCCCCTTTCTCCACCATTCTGCAAACGCGCCTCCTGCCAGACTACGGGATGGGGGATGAAGTCCAATTTACTCCTGAGGGACTTTGGGAGCCAAGAAGCCCTACTGGTACCTCCTGTAAGCCCTACGCACTGGAATTCCTGAGCGCTGGTCGGAGGCCCAGCACCCTTTCTCCACCACTCTGCAAACGCGACTACTAGTTAAAGAAGTGTTTGCAATGTAATAGGTTTCGCATTTGCGAGAATTAGAGCTATTGGCGTTGCAAATGCAAAAGTTTTTTACTAATGTTTTTTGGAGTGGAGTGGATGTACGTTGTGTGTAGTGGAAATATGTGATATTTTGTGCAGTGAAATTATGTGGATAGAAAGTATGTGGTATTTAGTGTAGAGGAATTATGTAGAGTGGGATTATGTGTTATGGAGAGTAATTATGTGGTATGGTAGTCTGTGTTGTGGAGTGGTAACCTCAGGTTTAATCTTCCTCGTTTCCATAGAAGCTGAACTATGAACTCAGTGAGACAAAAAAAGATGGAATCACTGAGGAGCACTTGTGGACCTAGTCAGAGGTATGAGGAGGGCCACTGGAATTATGTGACTGTTTGGCTGCACCTACTTTCGCACAATTATACATTTTCTGCATTAGCCACATAATTCAACATCTGCACCCTAATCTGCAGATTTGAACAAAAAAAGCCTTGTTTCTAGCTGAAACGGGTCAAACGTTACCAAAAATGCAGCGACAAGTGTTACAGCATGGTGGAAGGCCCTTTGCAAACCTAGAATGGTCACCTGTTACTTATTGCTAAATGTGGGTGTTAAATTGGTACTAATGGTGTGCAAGCCACTCTTGCTTCCCTCTGTGCCTCTCTTGCCTCTTTCTGCATTTCTGTTGCTTCTTTCTGCACGTTTCTTTCTTTTTCTGCTCTTCTCTTGACCTCATTCTGCAAATCTCTTGTACTTTCTGCACCTCTCGTACCTCTTTCTGCACGTCTGTTGCCTCTTTCTGCACCTCATTTGCTTCTTTCTGCACCCCTGTTGTGTCTTTCTGCACTCGTCTTCCCTCTTTCTGTACCTTTCATGCCTGTTTTTGCAACTTACTTGCCTCTTTCTGAACTTTTCTTGCTTCTTTCTACACCTCTGTTGCTTCTTTCAGCAATTCTCTTGCCTCTTTGTGCACTTCTCTTGCCTGTTTCTGCACCTCTCTTGCCTCTTTTTGCACCTCTGTTGGCTCTTTCTGCACCTCACTTGCTCCTTTCTACACTTCTCTTGCCTCTTTCTGCACCCCTGTTGATTCATTCTGCACTTTCCATGCTTCTTTCTGCACCTGTCTTGCTTCTTTCTGCACCCCTGTTGTCTCTTTATGTACCTCTTTTGCCTCTTTCTGCACTTTTCTTGTCTTTTTCTGCACCTCTCTTCCCTCTTTCTGCACCTCTGTTGCTTCTTTCTGCACTTCTCTTGCCTCTTTCTGCACCCCTGTTGCTTCATTCTGCACTTTGTATTTTTCTTTGTGCATCTGTCTTGCTTCTTTCTGCAACCCTGTTGTCTCTTTCTGCACTCATCTTCCCTCTTTCTGTACCTTTCTTGCCCGTTTCTGCATCTCACTTGCCTCTTTCTGCACTTTTCTTGCTTCTTTCTACACCTCTGTTGCTTGTTTCTGCACCCGTCTTCCCTCTTTGTGCAACTCTCTAGCCTCTTTCTACACCTCTCTTCCCTCTTTCTGCACCACGCTTGCCTTTTTTGTACCTCTGTTGCTTCTTTCTGCACTTCTATTGACTCTTTCTGCACCCTTTGTGCCTCTTTCAGCACCTCTGTTGCTTCTTTCTGCACTTCTCGTGCCTCCTTTAGCACCTCTGTTGCTTCTTTCTGCACTTCTCTTGGTTCTTTCTGCACTGCTCTTGCCTCTTTCTACATCCCTCTTGCCTCTTTGAGCACCTCTTTTGCTTATTTCTGCACTCCTGTCTCCTCTTTCTGCACCTCTCCTGCCTCTTTGTGCACCTCTGATGCTTCTTTCTGCACTTCTATTGCCTCTTGCTGCACCTCTCTTGCTTCTTTCTGCAGCTGACTTGCCTCTTTCTGCACCTCTCCTGCCTCTTTGTGCACCTCTGTTACTTCTTTCTGCACTTCTCTTCCTTCTTTCTGCATCTCTCTTGCTACTTTCTGCACCTCACTTGCCGCTTTCAGCACCTCTATTGCTTTTTTCTATAGATCTCTTGCCTCGTTCTGCACCTCACTTGCCTCTTTCATCACCTCTGTTGCTTTTTTCTGCAGATCTCTTGCCTCTTTCTGCACCCCTCTTCTCTTTCTGCACCTCTCTTGCTTCTTTCTGCACCCCTGTTCCCTCTTTCTGCACCTTTCATTCCTGTTTCTGCATCTCTCTTGCCTCTTTCTGTACCTCTGTTGCCTCTTTCTGCACTTTTCTTGCCTCTTTCTGCACCCCTTTTGCCTCTTTCTGCTCCTCTGCTGCATCTTTCTGCTATTCCATTGCCTCTTTCTGTACTTCTCTTGCTTCTTTCTGCACCTCAATTGCCTCTTTCAGCACGTCTTTTGCTTTTTTTTGCAGATCTCTTGTCTATTTCTGCACCCCTTTTTTCTCTTTCTGCACCTTTCCTGCCTGTTTCTGTACCTCTCTTGCCTCTTTCTGTACCTCTGTTGCCTGTTTCTGTACTTCTCTTGCTCTTTCTGCACCCTTTGCGCCTCTTTCAGCACCTCTGTTACTTCTTTCTGCACTTCTCTTCCTTCTTTCTGCACCCCTCCTGCCTCTTTCTGTACCTCTCTTGCCTCTTTGTGTACCCCTCCTACCTTTTTCTGCACCCCTCTTGCCTCTCTCTCTGCACTGCTCTTGCTTCTATCTGCACCTTACTTGCCTCTTTCTGCACTTCTCTTGCTTCTTTCTACACCTCTGTTGCTTCTTTCAGCAATTCTCTTGCCTCTTTCTGCACTTCTCTTCCTTCTTTCTGCACCCCTCCTGCCTCTTTCTGTACCTCTCTTGCCTCTTTGTGCATCTCTCCTATCCCTTTCTGCACCCCTTTTGCCTTTTTTTACACCTCTGTTGGTTCTTTCTGCACTGCTCTTGCTTCTTTCTGCACCTCACTTGCCTCTTTCTGCACTTCACTTGCTTTTTCTGCACCTCTCTTGCCTCTTTCAGCACCTCTATTGCTTCTTTCTGCACTTCTCTTGCCTCCTTCTGCACCTCTTAGTTAGAGGTAGTTTTAATTCCCCTGCCCTATTATGTACTAGGGCCATACAGGGGAGGTCATGCCAATCACAGGGGTATACCAACCCATAGTGTACCCTAGTGTATGTAGGTGTTTTCACTGTATTCTAAGTGTCTTTCAGCATAGCACTGGCTCCAGGCCTGGTTAGTCAGAGTCAGTTACCACCAGCACCCATCAGCAAAAAGTTGGGGGCACAGGATGACTTTGCAACAAGGCCTCTTTCTGCTCCTCTGTTGGATCTTTGTGCACATCTTTTGCTTCTTTCTGCACCTTTCTTCGTCTTTCTGGACTTCTGTTGCCTCTTTCTGCATTTTTCTTGCTTCTTTCTGCGCCTTTCTTCCTCTTTCTGCACATGTCCTACCTCTGTAGGCATAGTAAGAAATTAGCATTTAAAAAACCTTTAAAATTCCCTGAAAAAACCACAGGTTTCAGGGACGTTATAGTTAGAAATTAGCATTTGAAAAACCTTTGAAATTCACTGAAAAAAACATAGGTTTCAGGGACGTTAAAGTTAGAAATTAGCATTTAAAAAAACGTAGAAATTCACAGAAAAAACCACAGGTTTCAGGGACGTTATAGTTAGTTGGACATTTCACTCGTACAAAACCAGAGAAATTCAGCCGTTATAGTTAGTTCAGCTAACTATAACTTGCGCCCCCGCAATGCACTGCTGATGACGTCACATATTACATCATTCATGACATGGTCAGTGACATCACTGATGACATCACTGATGACATCTCAAATGACATCACTGATGACATCATCCACGTGATAATCTGATGCACTTCCTCATACCCTAATATAACCTTTGATACACCCACTCTAAAATACATACTACCATTTTCGAAACCATAGACACACCAATACCAGTTAGTACATACCCACTCACTAATTCCTAGGTCTACACACACATCCACTCATTCACCAATACAGTCACTCATACATGCAGTCAACCATCAATACAGCACTCTCATATGCACTCACATATCTATACAGACACTCACACACCACCACTCATCCATAGAGTTACTCACACACCTAGACAGTCATGCAAAGAATCAATCACACTCCCATTTACTCACCTATACAGTTATATACACACCACCTCCCTTATTCAAACATATACTAACACATACTTACACTCTTATACAATAACTAATACAAGCACACACTCATCCATACAGCCACACTCACAATCACTCTCTCACATATAGTCATTTATATACTCCAACACTCACATATACTGCCTTTCACATATGCAGTTACTCACACATGTACCACTGAGACATCCATTCACTCACCAACACACCCATACACATACTCACCCACCCATACAGCCCTTCATAGATGCACTCTTGAACCCATACACCCAGTGAAACACCCACTCACACATCTATGCACAGTCACCCCCCCCCACCCACCCACACAGACACTCAGGCACCCATACAGATACTCAGACAGCCAATCAATAACCCATATAGACCCTCATTTAGCTACTCACAAACCCATGCAACCGCTTACACACCAACTGACAAACTAAACTGTGTGACTGTCTGTATCAGTCACTAACCCATGCATTCAGTAAGACACATTTAATCACTCACTTATACAGTCAGTCATGCACCTACTAAGTCATTCTTCAATACACCTTGGCCGATATATATAAAAAACATATTTAAACTTTACAGAAACACACAGTCACTGGATGATGTCATCAGTGATGTCAACAGTGACGTCATTTGAGATGTCATCAGTGATGTCATCAGTGATGTCACTGACCGTGTCATGAATGATGTAATATGTGACGTCATCAGCAGTGCATTGCAGGGGGTGCGAGTTATATTTAGCTCAACTAACTATAACGGCCGAATTTCTCTGGTTTTGTACGAGTGAAATGTCCAACTGACTATAACGTCCCTGAAACCTATGTTTTTTTCAGTGAATATATATATATATATATATTACCTACTGGCAGTCGCCAGTAGGTAGCTATAGTTAGGACCTAGTTTCCGTAGAAAGTGCGTTTTTTGATTTGCCAATAACTTTGATGCTGCTTGATGCATCTTGAGTGATCGGTCAAGCAAGGGCCAAGAAAAAAGGGGGGGGTCACAAAACGCTTTTTTTCCATGTTAATTTCCATAGGAAACTTTTGACATGGCTACAGCCCGAACGGAATTACACAAAATGTGGCAGAAAGGTAGCTCTTGGTCCAGAAAGCACTCCTTTTGTTAAAGGGTGTAAATTCATTTAGTAGTTGCTGAGAAATTTAAAGAAATTCCCAGTTGTATATCTAGGGGCATGAAGGAACCTCAATCCCTCCCGATCTCGCATCTGAGATCTGGCTGTCTGCCAACACTTCAAACCAGGACGTGTTGGCAGCCATCTTGTGACTCGGCAGGGTAGAAACACTCTGACCCCCGAGGCTTGTTTAGGGGGGTCCCACAGGGATCCCCAGGGCCCAAAAAAGCAATTCGGCTGGAGTCACAATGGATCACTAAATCCAGCCAAAAATTGAAAAAAAAAATGAAGCGCTGCCACCCGCACTTCATTTAATTTTGGACCCCAGATGGGCCAGGTCCCGGGGCAATAAAAAATAATGACCGCCTCCCCGGGGCTCCATTAAAACATATTGCGAGGGGGGCTCCAGTCCCCCATGCAGTCCCGGGGACCAATATATATATGAGCAGCAGGCTCATCACATATCATTGGCAAACTCCTAAGGAAAGGGAGAGGTCACCCTTTACCCAATATCTAATCCTAGCCACAGTATCCCAATGCATCTGATGTAGTAAAATAATCACGGCTTATGCTACCCCTATCTGCTCCATAATATCCCACAGTTTTGATCAGTTTACCATGTGAAAGGCACAGGAGAGGTTCATAAAAGCTAAGTGAGTGGATCCTCTCCTTGCCATAACATACTTCCTGATTGTTAGCTGGAGATTGAGGCCCTGTTCTACAGTGCCTAATCCTGGACAAAAACCATACTGTGCACTTGATAGAACCTGTCTTCCTCTAACCATGATTCTATTTTTAAAGCAAAAATTCTACCCAAAATGTTGAGGGAACTGTTTAGGAGGGAAAGTGCACAATAACAGTATGGGGAATGTTGATTCCCTTATTTGAAAATAGGCACTATCACTGTCTCCTTCCATGAAGGTACAACTTACCCAGTTACAGCAGCCTTGATTACATTGGTTAACAAGGAAGCCTAAAAAACTATATTTTTATCTAACAAGCATCTAGGGACCCCATCCAGTCCTGGGTCCTTCTCAGAGAGGCTTGAACTTATTGCAGCAGTCATATACCTCACCTCAAAAGACTGACTAGTTTTAGAGCAGTCCCCTTATTACAGAGTACTTTTTCACTAGCAATAGGGAAGACCTCAGTATAACCTGGATTAAAAATATTGGAAAAAAATTCCACCCAGGACTGAACATATATATGGGAATCCATCAAGGATTTTAGGTATCCAGAGAAGAATGGAAGATGGACAACCTTCCAGAAGGCATCGGTATCTCTAAGATTCCCTGCATGCTGTAAATCCTCCCATGATTTTCCTTTAAGCTCAGCTTTCCTAATGTCTAAAATGTATTTATATGACCTCCTAGCACACCTAGTATCTTCCTTTGACTGTGTTTGCTTCAATAAGGCTAGTTTAAGTTGTTTGTGAGCTGCAGTGCAAGCATATTTGAACCAACTCTGGGGAGGTTTGTTTTTAGAGGTTTTATTTGTGTTTAAGCTGGAGGAGATAGAGGCACAAAGAGACTTATATGCACCTAATATGTTTGCAGGAGCTTCATCTGGAGTAGACGGAGATGCAGTTTTGTGGCTGTTGTTCCTGTTATGACTGTGTAAAAAATTCTCAATGTCTATTCTGTTGCATTTATTCCTAATACCTTTATTAGATGTATGGGCTAAAAGCAAATTCTCCTAATATCCCATATCATCATATAAATTTAGATCAAGGGAAATAATAAGTAGATTATGATCACGTAAGCATGAACCACCTACACTGAAGTCCCCCAACAGGGCGGTCAAATCCGAAGAGAGAATTACAAAATCAATATCACTGCAGTTCTCGATTCCTTTAACAGTTAAGGTCCATGTGTTGGTTGATTTATTGATATAAATTGAGGCACAGTTGGAAAGCCATTTGGCCTGTAGAAATAACCCAGGGTTAGTGCTTTGATTGGACCTGGTGCTGGATTCCATTTACATAGACAATCTAGGGCGATGTAGGGGATTTAAGAATGACAACTACACATCGCCTCAGGTTTCCTTTTCATGTATGAAATCTACAGAGTTTTTCTTATCATGATCACTTCTGATAAAAGAACGTATGACCTCTCAAAATTGGCTTTTAGCCAGTAAGCAGTCTTTTTTTTTAATGCAAGAAAATCTTCTTTCTTAGTGGCCAAGAACATCGAACCATCCTTCATACAACTATTGTAAATGGAGTACAGTCTGTGGGGAGCTAAGGGTAATCGTTTCTGCCTTTAGTGAGTGTACCTCATTTTTCGGTTGCTAACATTTTAACATTGTGGATATTTTCTACCCTCATTGTGATACCAGGGTTTATTGATTCATTGACAGAGTTAGAAGACTTAGGCGTATATTTACATTAAAATGTCGGAGAAAGGAACAGCGCCAAATTTGGCAGCACCACACTCTAACGCAGGGATGCACCATATTCACAAACATACAGCCCACCACTGTGTTTCCCCTAGCACTGGTGCAAATAAAGCTGCCTAGAACCAGCGCCTGCCTCCATGTTGCAAGGGTGCCTGCGCTGTAGGGATGATTGTTGATGTGCAGGAAGGTGTCCCTTCTTGCAATCAATAGTGGCAACTTGCACTTTCTATGTGGGCTGCAGAATGCAGCACACAAGGAAAGAGCAAAAAACGAGGAGAAATAATAATTTCTCCTTGCATCGCCCTTCTACTGCCTATTATTCCATGCTGCCTCAGCCTTGCAGATCTGGAGCAGCATCAAAAAGCAATGGGTGTTGCGGTGGAACACCCACAGCAGCACCCATTGCATGCCCCTTTGCCACAGAGGACTGCGGCGGAAAGGGGGATATTTACAAGGTGGCGTTGAGCCATGCAAAGTGGCTTAGCGCCACCTTGTAAATATGGAAAATGGCACCGCGCCACTGGAACGTCAAAAAAAGTGACACTCCGGTGGCGGTGAGGGCTTGTAAATATGCAGCTTAGCCTCTTGTCTCACATGAGATCCTCCATCTGCCTGCGATGCTCATAATGTTAGATGATTTGCTTGGCTTCCCTGACATTTGTAATCACATTGGGTAGGTGCCTTTAAGTCACTCAATTTATTGGTAATATCTTTTAGTTTCCCACAAATTTCTAGACAGAATTGTTTAAGCACAACCTACAACATGTCAAAACATTTTAAATAGTGGTCTGTTACCCAGAGTTTCAATTTGGGCAGATCCTTCAAGGATATATCCCTCAATGTACTGGTTTGTGTCCTTCCAGTCCATCTAGGTTTCCCCCTTTTGGTTCAATATACCGGGTTGCCTGCTCCTTCATTCCCTCTTGATGCAACATGGCCTCTTTTCCTTCTCTTCAGGGGAGGGGAAATGTATGTTAGGAGAACAAGTTCCAGGGAGTCAACTCCAGGGTATAAGTTTCCAACAGAGATTTTGGCAGACAGGGGTTCCATAGTCCTGATTTTCTTTTTCTATGTGGCTGTAGCTGTGTCTATCAGCAGATCTATTCCATGCATCTGCACTAGCCTCACTGCCCCAGGTGGTTAAAGAGCTTTGAGATTCCGACTTCGTTATTGAGGGCAGTTTCTTAGTGGGTCAATCCTACCCTCTTAGTAGCTGATTTTTAAATTTATAGCCCCCATGGCCGTCGTCAGGTAGCTGGCAATATACTTAATTGCTTGACCTTCAGTTAGATGATTGGCTTTCCTTTTACCCTTCTTGAGGGTAAATGTATGGAGGAAACACTTGACCAATGGTAAAGAATAAAAACACTTTCGGCTGTTGGTAGTCCAACATTTTCAGACCAAGAGAGTGGACCCAGCCCAGCCATGTCTAGTTGCGGACAGGTATAGATGGGCCCACATTTGACCCGGTCTTCACCCCGGCACATGCCTTTTGCGCCAGGGCCGGACTGGGTACAGAAACCAGCCCTGGCAAACTGCTCGGTCGGGCCCCCTGGGGGGGAGAGGGGCTGCGGCTGAGCCGTTCGCTAGGGCCGGTTACGGACGATTTTGTTACAGGGGGCTGATATTGCCGGCCCCCAGTAACAAAAACGCCCCCCCAGGAGCCCAAAACTGGCCCCCACCCTGGCGGCCCACCAGGGGAACGCCCGGTGCCCGCTACGGCCAGTCCTGCCCTATTTTGTGCTCCTTTGAACTGCCTTCTCGTGGTACAGAGTTGTGGGCAATGTAGCTAGGCCCCCGTTGAGGCCCATGAAAGATGAAAGCATTCCGCACTGCAGGATCCGCCTAGCTGCCATTCTGCTCCTTGAAAACTTTTTTTCTCCATTTTCTGCCATTATTTTTTTGTCCTTGTTGGGCTGTTCATGGAGTTTGCAGTCGCTGTAATGGGCTCCAGTTGAGGTAAGACCATTATAAACGTATTTGTTATATAATAGATAAGGTCCCCAATGCCATAAATTGGAAGGATATTGCAAGTCACTGAGGAGTTCAATAGCCATAAAGAGCAACAAGGCTGAAGTCTGAGTTCATTTATGAGAATATGGAACCCCAAGGTGACTTGCAATATACTTATCGTGTATGCCAGGAGGTATATTATTCCATATAATACTTGGTCACACCATCACCTTTCCCCCAAACCATTTAAAACCTTGGTGTGTAGCTCTTTCATATGAAAGAGCGAGCATGTTTACAAAGAAGAAGAATAAAAATAAAACCTCTAATGCAAAATTAAATATGTCAAAAACCTGTTAGATACTTATTTCAAATACATATTGTAAATATGCAGAATGAGTGGAAACATGCAGGAAGATTCTAGCTTTTCTATCTCTAAGGAATGTAAAACATGAACATGTTCTTTCTGCTTGTCATTGCAAGCCAGAAAAATAGAGCTGAATAAAGAAAAGCAGCATTCCGTTTTCCTTGTATTAAGCTGCTTCAATTATGCTCCATGACCTGACCTGCCTTTTACCAGGCTGCTGGTTCTGGCAGCAGACATTGTAACGTCAGAACACGACTGTAATAACTTATAATCATCAAGTTCTGATGCCTTTTTTTATAATCGGTGACTGGATGCGTCACAAGTTTCCGTTTACAAAGAAATTAGGGACTGGTGTTTATACACGGATTACAGAATCCCATGTAGTGTAAATATATTTTCTAAGGGAATAATGGTAGTGAGAGGTGTTTAGACTTAGGGCCTCATTACGATGTCGGTGGGAAAGCATTCTGACTGACTCGGTGTCGGAATGGTTTCTGACCGAATCGGATTCGGGGAGTCCGACCGACCGATTACGATGTTTCCGAAAACTGTTCGGTCGGACTCCCAGTGACTTCAATGGGAGCCGGTGTTCCAACTTCAGGCTCCCATTGAAAAAAGGGGTGGTCGCGGAAAACCTTGCACCCTGTGGTGGGCACCCCTTGGTTCCTGCCACATCATACTTGGTTAGAAAGAGGGGACCCAGGGGTACCCCCACGGGCCCCAACCGGATGTCTCTGGGTAAAGGGAGGCCTGTTTTGGGCCCCCAAAGTCGGATTCCGTCAGCCAATACATGTCAGACAAACCAATTCGGAAAGGCTGTCCGAATCCGACATCGTAATGCGTCGGTCGGAAAAGCGGTCCATAGACCTGTACGATTCGGCTCCAACCGACTCCAAATGCTGATCAGAACCAAGTCGATGGATGTGTTTCCGAGTTGATCGGAAACGCGGGTTCTGAATCAGATTCGGACAAACCAAATGCCATTCGGAGCCTTTCCGACCGACATCGTAATTGGCCCCTTAGTTAGGCTAGTCTTTGTAATTGGATGTTGCATTAGTATATAGTTCTTTAGTGTAGTATGTGTTACTTTACGATAGTGTGGTAAACCTTTTTTGTGAAATGTAGTGATTAATTGTATCTTATATTTGTTTTACGTGTGTTCAGCCTTGTTTATCTTGCTATTTTTTACTATGCTTTATTTTTTCTAAAGTTGTGTAGGTTTTTAAGTTGGTTTATATGATTTCTTCCTTTATAGGTTTTTATTTTCAAACTTTATTTTTAACCTGGAAGCATTTTCTTATTTTGTTTTAGAGTAAAAAAGTTGGTTATATTTTAAGAAAAATATATTTTTTAATATTTTGTATTTTTTTGGTTTTCCAAGACAGTTTTTTTTCTATTTTGTCAGGTTTTGGAAGGAATTCTTGGATCACTGGGCTTGTATTGAATGTTCTATTTTTCTATGGTTTCGTTTTTTCATTTATTTTGCTCTTTTTCTTGATGTTTTGGGGATTGTATTTTGCGAATTGTCGTTTTACTTTCTTACATACATAATTTTATGATTTCTTGTGGTGTTAAATCAAAATAATCAAAATTCATAAATAAATAATAAAGTATGAATGTTTGTGTTTTGGGAGGAAAAATGGTATTGTTGTCTAGTGTGTTTTTTAATGCAGGGTTCTTGCTATTGAGTCTAGACCTGGCATTCCTGGCTTGCTAGTAAAGACTGTTACTTTAGAATGCAAGAAGTTCATGCATTTCCTTAGTTTATTTGGATATTTTTGGTCTGAGGTGGATGAGAAATTGTTCCATTCTTAGCAACTGGTATCTGTGTTCATTTTTTAAATATGTCTAAGAAATGGTTGAGTGTAGGGTGGCTCTTTGCAAGAGTTCCTAGGAGCAAATTGTTCCACCAATCCACAGTATTATTTGCCTTTGCTTCTTGGGGCATGGTGTTGTCATAGAGATTCCACAGTGGAATGTGATACTAGAGTTGGCATATATAGCTGATGGATGTAGCCCGCCAACCCAGGTATACTCACAATAAACCATTAGTGAAGCTGGAAATGTGGTCCCAAACTTCCAAGGATCATCTCAGATCTTCTAGTCTCTTGAATTTGTGTTTTGGACAATTTAAACTCATGAGAGGAACTTCAGGAAGAAGTTCCAGAAGTTTGGAGAAATTTGGAGCAACTTTTGGAAAAAGCTCCATAAAGTGACCTATCCCACGTTGAGAGTTGAACCGCGACCTGGCCTGGATTTCAGGTTTGCCCTGCTGAAAGCTTCGGTGCTCAAGACTTCCAGGAGTTGACTGAGGGCTCAAGCAGGATCAAGCCTATGAAGCCACTGCAAATCCGGCCTGCTGGTAGCTCTCTCGACATCGAGAGAAAATCCTCCGGAAAAGTTTCTAAGTGTGAAGGTAAAATTTTGACTGAGGCCTCCCGGTTAGTGTATCTGGTCATGGCTCCATCACAATCAGCCTCAAACTTTGACTTTGTCCTAGTCAAGCGCAATGAGATGTTCCAAGTAGGCGCTATTGGTTTTTAAGCACTAGAGAGTGTTTATTCTTTGTGTGTTGTGTCTTACTTATTTAATTGGTGTTTTTAAATGTGTTACACACCTTTCCCTAAGTGAAGTCTGCCTGCTCATTGCTAGCTTCCAAAGGTCTAGCAAGGGAATCATTTATTAAGACCTCGACTAAACATTTTATTGTGTTTGTGGCCTTATTACTATTGGTAGGTCTCTACTTATCACAACTAATAAACGACTTTCCAACGGGATCTAATTAGCATGGCATAATGTTTAGTGACTTCTGTTGCAGGTGCATATGATAAAACTATTAGCTTTTTTATTACATGTGCAAATTATAGCTTAATTGTAAATTCTCTCTTTAGGGTGGATCTCTGTAGGTTCCTCCATATGCCCTGATTAAAGTGATAGAAGCAACCCCGTATTGCAGTGTGTGGGTGGATTTTAGGTATTGTTGAAATCATTGCCTGGTTACAATTTATGATGATTTTGTGTGTGCTATAGTTGTTAGTTTGTTGTTTTATGTGTGTTTGCATTTCCATTTCCATTTCAACAAACTTTATTTCGGTCATAAAAGTCCATAAAAAGTAGAAATTCATATACAAGTATAGCATTAATAGACAATATTTGATAATTCATTGATTGCATATTTCATAGTATATCCAAAAGAACATTTTAGTTTGTCCAATATCTTTACACAAATTAAAAACAAAAATGATTAAAACCGGATAAAAGCTGTTAAAATTTTAAGTCTAAAAACGACAAGATTGCAAAGAACATTTTTTACAGTTACAGAGATGTGTTTAAAAATGCCCTACGCCTGTACCACATAGAATTAAGAAAGCGGTACACGGCAAAGACTATGGGGGGGTGTGTGTCAGATCTTAAAATTCGATATGTCTCCAGACACTGTGTGCAGCCCATGTTTCTACATAATGGTATGAGCCAACGCCGTCTGGCAGATTTATAGCCAGGGCAGAAAAAGAGAACATGTATGTCGGTCTCATCAGGGCTGTTGCAGGCAGAGCAACCAATAGAGAGATCTTTTAACCATTTATTCGTGAAAGCATTGAGCGGGAGGGTCCCTAATCTGAACTGGATATACAGCTTCCTTGCCATGGGGGGCTGTATATCATCCAGAAAAGACTCAAAGAGATACACAGTTTTTATGTTAAAAAATTCAGCAGTTAAATGCCCGACTTTAGTGTTCGCCTGCAGATCAACTAGTTTGAGTGCTCTATAAGCTCTCACAAGTTGTAGTCGAGATATTGTTGGAGACACTACCTCGGGATTTATCCACAGGTTGAGCATACCTATTCTAGCACAAGTTTATTTGATGTACTTAAACCAAGGCAATTTTCCCACCCCCGGTAGACCCAGGACCCCCTTGAGTTCAGTTTGGTAGGATGCTAGTTCAGGGGTCGCCCACAATCTGCGTCAGAAGGTCAGTGGTCTTAGACCAATCTCTTCTGCAATGGGTTTGACTCCCAGATCCAGGCGCAGTGGGATGAGGGGAGTGCAAGACGGTAAGCCCAAAAGCTTTCTCATAAATTGGTTTTCTATTCTGGCCAAACCGCCAGAGGGGAGGTTGCCCCATAGTTCTGCCCCGTACATTGCAGCACTCCTTGGTTGCACTTTATAGATTTCGGCAACAGGGCCTGGCGCTTTGTATAAGGAGTTCCTAAATGATTTGGTGAATCCCCCCACCAGCTGCGCTAGCCTCAAGCCTGCCTTGTCTAGTTGTGGGCCCTAATCAAACGTTTCAGACAACGTAACGCCAAGGTAATCGAATACAGTCACCCTCTCTAAGAGGGCGCCATTTAGGGAGGGGTTTGGGCGAGATGTTTTGGCTGGGTTAAATACCATGAATTTGGTCTTTGTTGTGTTGATCTCTAGCCCACGATTTCATTATACTTTGCAGTTTATTAGGTAACAGTTTATACACCAATGGGGTGTTTGTATTTTGATACTGACCATGTATTTTGTATATTTGACTAAATGGTGGATCAGCACAACTTAAAGGTGCCATCCATCATCCATTTGTTACATTATGTAAGATTAGTAAATTGTTATTATTAGCATAAATTATTTTTTCTCATTATTATTGAGGTTGTCATATAGTAAAACAGTGTCTTTTATATACATAATTAGTGTGTTTTGGGTATGTCAATATCTGTATGTATATATATTTTTTTTGTTGGGGTTACTGATGTTTACCTCTAAGTGCTCTGGGGTTGATATGCCAGTGATTTGGTCTATTGATTTTTCAGGAACATTTGGTATAATATTTTTAAGTATTGCTCCTTTTGGTTCTTGGGAGCTCGCATTGTCTTTATTTAGGTCCAGTAAAATATTTCTGACTTCTATTTCAGTAATATTATGGGCAAGGTTATAAAACCTAACATAAGTGTTATGTTTAGTTTAATTTTAGTTTTGTGCTCTCACTACTATACTAACTTTCGAGGTGGTCTTTTTTTTATTTTGAGTAATATGGTGTCTTTATTTTCCTTTCCTTTCAAAGATTTTCCTTCTTATAGAGGAGGCACCTGTAATTTTATGGGCTTTCATTTATTAGTCAAACATACTTTTTAATATTAAGTGTTTTTTTGAAGTGTTGAAGACTTATTTGTAAAGTTGCAATCAGGCAGAGTGATGCTGCCTTGCTGTAATTCTTTTGTAGGAAGCATAGTTTAAATCCCACATTATGTGCATTCTGTCATTGCAATTCCGTTGGTGTGGGACAAGTGATGTAGTGGTCCTAATCCTGTGCAGCAGCTGTTGGACTGCTGTGGTTGGAGCTTAAAGACTGGTGTAGACCAGTGGTGCAGTTCACATGGCGGTTCTTGTATTGAGGGGTTGAGGCCTCTTAGGTGGGTGCAGGGTATGCCTTGGATGGCGTGTGTGGCCTCCAGGCAGATTGTGAACAAATGTAAGTGAGATCTTCCCTGGAGAGAGATTTGAAATGTTATGAAAAAAACTATGTAAATATAATTTGAAATCTATGGTACTCGTCATAAGAAATAGTAATGTCCAATAGCAACCTTTCATGGAGATAGCAAATGGGCTCTGATCATTTAGTCCGTCAGGATTTTTAGCTTTTAACTACCTGATTTTGTGACTTCTACTGTTTGTGTGTCTCACTAACTGAGTCTCACAATAAATTCATGGTAATTAGACTGATTGTGTCCTCAGTGTCCACCTTTTAAGATAAGGCTGCTTCTGCACTTCCAGGGTAAGAGGCACTGAGATGATTACACATAAACATGTGAGCACAAGTGTGTACACACATGTGTGGGCTGCATATATGAGACTACAGTTGTGTAAGGTCCGGTATCTGCGCACAGGTAGCCTTCTGCACCAGGGATTCTGCAAGGAATGTACTGGACTGGAGTAGGCCTTATAATATGAATTGGCATTCAGCAAAATATCATTATCAGTAGAAAAGTGCACCCCGAGTTTCAATTTGCAGTCCCAAACACGTTACATGCACATCTTATAGGACTTCAAGGTTTGCCATATTTCTCTGGCTCAGATCATAATCAGATTCCGGGCCGCTGTCCCCTCCCCTTGACCAAGATAATAACCATTCTCCTGAGGGATCAAAGCCCTCCCAAAGCAAAAGGGGCAATAAATCATTATGGAATCAGTTCCTGGGAAAGGAAGGGGTGGAAAGGAATGCATCAGATAATTAGCTTGTCACACTGCACCTGGTCTGGGACCGCCCTGGCCCACTGGAACGTAGGAAGAAGCCCATACCTCTGGAGCCAACACATTAAAGTTTTTTTTGTTTTTTTAATATTGTTTTCGTTTTTTTTCCTTATATTGTTTTTTACATTTGATTTGTCAAAGTCAGGGTGGAAGTAGAACACATTTTCGTCATGTTCTTGTGGTCAACCTTTTGAGGTGTAAAATCTCACAATAATAAGCACTGGTATTCTTCTGCTACAAACCTTCTCAGATTTTGCACCCTAAAGTCCATAGCTGAGGTACATATATTATTCTTTTTAAAGAAAGAAATGGAAAAGTCCCTTTGAGCTTCACTGCTACAACTTCTGCAATAGAGTACAGTGAAACATTTCAGTACATTTTGCCTAAGAATGGAGTGACAATTTTCACAGCAGCAGACAAAATATGATTTTTCTGGCACTTGTGCTTCCCACAACCAAAAAACATACATTGTGTCTGGCCTTTTGCACTAATTTGGCATTGCCACAAGATGAAACAGAATGTAAGTGACTGTCCTGAATGTGTCCTGTGTTATGGCTTTGATTGTACAATCTACATGCAAAGGATGTTAAAATAATAAATGGATGTTCTGATAGGTTTACTTTGAATTAACATATAACAGTTTACTATTGCAAATATTTCACTTCATTCTACATGTGCTGCAAAGAGCACTGCAGAGGAGAGTTAGAATTTCACTCAGATTTGGGCAAACCTTTTTAGGGTAGGTATCACCCACAGAGCAGGAGAGAACTGTGGTGACATCAATTTGACTCTTAAAAACATATTAGGCTGCAACAGAATCCTCTCATTCATGTCACGTTCTGTGGAGGAAAGTAGCCTGATTATTTATATTTTCAATATTTATGGTATTCCTCTCCTGAATGACTTTCATATGTCATTATTTTGGGAAGAAGAGGCCCTTGCGTACAAATTTCTTGCCAAGAGCAGGGAGAGACATCTATATATTTAGAGACATACTTGGACAAGAAACATTTAACATAAATCTATGGGTGTACAATGACTCTAACAAACATACAATGAATCAGAGTGAACTGATGACCCCAAAAAACTGTTTTTCTTTTTTTTAATAGACAAAATATGTACTTTGATTTTTTGATTTTGTTTGTATACAATGTTTTAAAAGAGATAGATATTAGAGTAAAAAAGTCATAACACTATAATAGACAACTATTTGAAGAGTGTCCTGAAAATTGATAAATTCATGGGTCAATACAAAATAACTTTTGATAAAGTCATTTTAGTGTATATGAAATTTAAGGGCACAGCATGTTCAATCCAAAATTCTTTTGTTGTACAAGGCTGGAAACTGAACAACCCTATATAATCAATCCATACTTAAACACAGACATAGAACATAATGTAGATGGCTTGACGATATAATAACTGACGGTGTAATAGCACTATGCGCGTTTCGGCAAAATTGCCTTCATCAGGGTGCCATCACCTCAATGTCTGGAAAGGGACACAAACATGAAATAGGCTTCAATTATAGTATGCCCACAACATATTCATTTTTCATTTGTAAAGAATCAAGGTTTCATAGTGATAACCAGAAGATGTATAGTCCCGCAAGAGAATCACCTATCTCCGTGAATAAATGACAATGACAGATAGTGTCCAGAGCCAGTGAAATAAATAATTTAAAAAATAATTAAAAAAAACAATAAAAAGACTGGACTAATACAGTGCCTAAATGTGAATCTTAAAGAAGCCTAGAGTGTTCTCAAGCATGCTGTATTTGTAAAGTTGGAAGCACAAAAAATATATATATGGTGCAAAAAACTGTATCTGGATGCCCTAGTAAAGTAGATATACAGTGGTGTCCAAATAAAACTCTTACACCCTCATGCAGGCTGATGCCACCCGAGAGAGGACAGTAGGTTTACCTAAAGATACGTGGAAGTGACCACGAATCGATGGCAAAAAACAATTAAGGAGATGGATTTGGAACATTAATGAAATCTATAATGTTCGTAGGCTGAGCCAGGTTCCAGTATTTGGCACTGCAACAGCGACACCAAACATGAAGGTGCCCTCTAATTAACTGTCAGTAACAAAAAAGGCAGAAAAATAATAAATAATTAAATAACGGCAAGTGTGCCACCAGCATGTGATTCAGCTAATGATTAAAGTATAATCTAAATTGCTGCCATCTCAGGGCAAAGTAATTACCTAGAAATGACGGTGGACATAGATTAGAAAAGGTCGCTGCCATCATAAAAAGGAGACAAGGTGCCGGGAGGGGATGAAACGGGAAAAAATTCCCTGAATGGCCCGGTCCTAAAAGAGAAAAGAAATCCATGGATAAGGAGAGTGTAGGAGTATTAGATATATGCATAGGTTTGTAAAGTTATTGGGGGGCAATATTTGATCTATGAGGCATATCATAAACAAACACCATTTTTAGATGTTATACATGGTAAGACTATAAGAATTGGAGGCAGTGCTCTATAACCCCACTTGGGGACAGGGAAACTGCAGTATTTAGTCTTTCAGGGTTCGATCGCAAAATTTCCAAAAGGTTACATATACAGGCTGGTTTGTGATTTGTAGGAAGGTAGTAACACAAATATAACAACAAGTTAGACATCTGCCTCAATTAGAAAACATCCCTAAGGTGAAAGTATTGTTGCAGTTCAATGACCAGTACTTCCACTGGGCATGCCATTTATGAGGCAAAGAATGCTTGGTAAATGGTGCTCCATTATGAGATAGATGGAAAACCGGTGGTTCCATGGTGCCAATTTCAACACAACTGATTTAAATGAAATGATACAAAC
The DNA here is from genome assembly GCA_963921515.1 of Calotriton arnoldi. Classification (NCBI taxonomy): domain Eukaryota; kingdom Metazoa; phylum Chordata; class Amphibia; order Caudata; family Salamandridae; genus Calotriton; species Calotriton arnoldi. Next base: position 474,888 of record CAWUFW010004057.1, read on the forward strand.
AGGTAGTCCAGTTTGGTGCTCATAACATAATCTACCAGTGGCACTGAGAGCAGAGATGGATACCCATATCGGGGTGACCTTTGAGGATCTCACAGAAGTGTAAAATCACAAGAGCTTAGTGCAAACTACAATGGTACCCTCATTCTACACTGCACGCACAATAACAGTCAGTGAAAGGAAGAAGCTTAAATGGCAATTGAGTGTCTGACAATCAGTCTCTAAGTGTGTAACAACTTTTATATATCCTCTTTATTACACCACCAAGCTCTTCCCACCACTGCCTTGCATAGACAACCATTTTTGCAACACAGTACTCAACAATGCATGAAAAAACGGACATTTGCTAATGTGTCAAGGGCAGAAGTAAGGTTTATTGGGAATGGAAGGACATTTGAAGAAACACTATTATGGGTGAAGGATGCAGAAGGTGAATCCTGATCATTCAGGAAACAGTAACACACCATGAAACAGGCGAACCGGGCAGGCAAAGTGGGGACTAGTACCAAACATTAGATGTGGGGTATATGCTGATATTGAAAATAACATACAAATATGACTAAAAGTATAAGGGCCAACAAAGCAGGAAGGGCATTACACTGCCCACCCTATTTAGGGTGGAAAGTGTAATGTTCTTTTTTCTGTCTGTCACCACTAGTTAAAACCTTTGAGGGACACAAGACACCAATAATGACTCCTACAAATACAAACTTCCACTTTGGGAATTTGTTTTTAAAAAACAAAAAACTGTTAAACATTTTGTGAACAGCCGTCACAATGAATGGAAGCCATCCACCAATCTTTTCGTACCATGATGGCAGTTCCGTTCAAGGTACAGAGATGACTTCTGGGCCAGTGGTCATCTGTAAATTTGATGAATGATGGCCAGTCAGGATGGCAGGGGTAATTTCCTCTGCTACTCTTACAGAGAGAATACCATTTGTCAAATCTAAAATTAAACCCCAAGGGCCCGATTCTGATGCGGGTTGGAAAAGCTTCCCGACCGAGGGCCTAATTCTGATGCGGTTAGGAAGGCATCCTAACAGCATTTGCTCCTTCCAAATCGGATCGGGAACGTGTCTTCCCGACCGAGGGCCCAATTCTGATGCGGTTAGGAACAAATGTTCCCATTGAAGTCAATGGGAGTTCAACCAAATCGTATCTGGAAGCATCCGGATGCATCCTACTCCGCCGGTCGGACTTTCCCGATCCGAGTGGGTCGGACACCATTTCCCAACCGATTTGGTCGGGAAGCTTTTCCAACCCGCATCAGAATCGGCCCCTAAGTATGAAATGTTTTCAAAGAAAAAGTTCAAAGAGAAAGAATGACCTAGAGGACTTTGAAGAAATGTGAGAAAAAAACATGAAGAAATGCATGCAGTATGTTCAGGAGATGAAGGTGACTGACTCTATTGTACCCAATGCATTAATTATTAAAATAAAACCCATTAATATTCATCCATAAATTCATAATATCCTGTAGCCATCAGCTTAACAGCTTACCAGAGATGCTCCTTTAAAAGCTAGGGTGAAATGTATGAGTAGTAGATCATCCCTAGTCAGCAGTAGCCTAATCTCTTAAATTCTGTTAAGAAAATAAGTGAAAGAGATAGATCATGCTCTACCTAAGTGTTTAAGTACATGATACCCATCTCATTGCATTAGTCACAACAAGGCAAAGCTGTCAGAGACCACAGTGGAAGGATGTAGTCTAACCCAATCATCAACAAGGAAACTGAGACATATAACAGTACTTAAAAGAGTATATATAACACATTATCAAGGCTACCTCCACTTATCTGCACTTTGTGCTAATGGGTGATATACTTTCAATGTGCCAAAATTATAGCATATAAAATGAATGGACATCGTCAGTGTCCGATGCGGGTGACACAGCTTTGTGATCTGAGAGTGGTAGAGAGCCTAAATGCTTCAATAGGCCCTCATTCTAATTTCTCTGTGGGAAAATAGCTGGCCAGAATTTACAGTACTGGGTGTTGCCTCGCATGAGATAAAAGGGAATCAAGTTCCCCCTGTAAGGTGGAATAATATTGGGTCCAATTTGTACGCTTTTCCTCCTTCTGAGGCAAATGACAGGCTCAAATTCACAAACATTTACCACCTTCATAGGCTAAGTAGTAAATGTTATGCAGCTTTTTTTAGAGGGACCAGTGGTGGTGGGATGGTATAGTCTTTTTAATTTTAGATGGAGGGAACATTTCTGCTTGTTCCATTCAGAAGTACAAGAGTGGGTGGGAACCAGGAGCACCAGCTGCCAGTAGCCCCCCAGATGTGTCGAGGTTCAGTGTCTCTAGGCACAGAAATTTGAAGTTTTCAGTTTGGGTTCCAAAAGATTCTGGGCCAAGAGATACTGAAAAATTACAGTTGCCTCAAACAATATCCATCTTCCTCCTTGGGAATGCTACACTGGGCAACAGGGGAAAGAGGGTTATACTGTACCTCTGACTTCCACATCTTTTACTTCTAACTGCTCAATGTCAATAACTATATTTTGATGTAGAGTAACTTGCATTAATTGTTCCTTGGATATCAGTAACAAGGTGGTTGATGGACATCCCTCTTTGGCTCTGCTTACCTTTAGTATACTTGTCCTGTTTGCACAGAGTGCCTCTTTGTGCCAATAAAAGCTCCTGATGATTACTCTCTCTGAACCTCTGAATGTTGATTAAGAAAGAAAACAAAGGCAGAATTACATGGATACCCCTGGGTGACTACTACACTAGGGAAAGGTCCTCTGGTATGGAGGAAAATCATAGGCCCCAATTCTGAGATCTCTGTTAACTCAGTGGGGAAATAGCAGGGCTGGTTTTAAAATTTCTATTTGGCATTTCCTTATGAGCTAATGGGAATATAAGTTAAAATCCCCAGCATGGTAAACCTACTACTGGATCTTTGATTAGGGGGTCCTTTTAAGAAGACTTTTACAAATTCTAGAGTATGTTATGCTAGTTTTTACCACCTGCTCTGTGCAGATTGGAAATTTCCATTGTAGAGCCTTTGTGTGTCATATGGTGATGAATAGGGAGTGCATAGTCCCCTAAGCGAATCACCCATCTCCGTGAATAAAAGACAATGACAGATAGTGCCTAGAGCCAGTAAAATAAATAATAATGAAAAAAAAACAATAAAAAGACTGGACAAATACAGAGCCTAAAAGCTGTGGCCTCCCTGGAGGAACTCTGTCTGCTGGAGTGAGTGAACGGTGGATAGGTAGTGCCATTGTTCACAGGCCCCATTTTGTCCTGTCCTTTTGTCTTCAAGATGTGGATTCACACCTGTTAAAACTGGGTCCATTCTTTCCAGATTCATTAATTTCAGGTCTGGTAGCACTGGACCATTCAGAGTTGCCTGGGTTGTATCCCTATGGAGATACCGCTATGGGCATCTCATGAAGAGGTTATGGTTACTTGGAAGAGGCTGTAGCTACAGTGCTGGATATCTGTACGAGTCCACCATCTCTCCAGCAAGCAAGGCAGACTCAAGGACCCTGACTGTAGGCTGATAGAACTCTGAAACTGTGATATGGGAGCTGGATGAAAGACTTGTACTTAAATTATAAGGAAGGCAACAGAAGTACGTTGCTTGCTTGTAGTTTTAAGTTCCAAAGTTTATGTGTTTTCATGGAAGTCATCACATGCAGATGTGCATCAATCTGTTTGCTCTCAGCTATTTTAGGTTTAAAGTGATAGTATCACCCCTTACATCGTATGGTATTGGTAGATTTTAGGTGTGTTTGAAATGACTGCCTGTTTAAAAACCATGATGATTTTTTGAGGATTATGTAAACAATATCTGCAACCCACACTACTAATGAAATTCCATTGCCAAATGCAACTTTTCAAGGACATGCAAAAGTGAATGCTAATGCTTTACTTAAAAAAGCAAGACAGAATGTCTTCGACAATGTATGTTTTAGTGTGTTTCCAATTCATCCTTTCAGAATTTGAGCATGGCTTATTTTTCTCCCCTTTGCCAGGCAAGGAAAATATTAAAAGAAAATCTGACCTCAGACTGAATTCAAATGAGAGTAGTACTATTTGCATTAGTCAAATGATTGTAGACAGGAATACTGTGTTAACTTACCACAAGCGTGTCTGTACCTTGGACACTGTAAGGAATGAACAGGATTGAATTAAAAAGGCCAAATTTGAGACAGGTTGACAGCATTTTGAGAAACTACAATGCTGACATTGGTGGATGTAGCGGAGTTGGCCCTTTCTGGATTCTTCTGCATTTTGAGACTGATGGTAAACATTTTCATTATCACAGTGAATATTATGAACTGAATAAGCAGCATCAATGAACTACATCCCAGTGACATTCTTGTTTCAAGCCTGGGAGTCAGCAATATTTGCCTCAATTGTGTATCTTTTGCAACTGATGTCTGTTACTTTTGCTGGAGGGAAATCTTTTTTCTGGAGATAGTCTTCAAGTCATCAAGTTGTATCCTTTGGTTTTTGAGTGACTGCAGCCTCTGGCTTGCAACCTAGCTCTGTGTCTACTACTGCATGAGGATTGTGAATTTCAGTCAGCCATCATTCATCCAGATGAAAGAGAGATTCCCAAAGATTGTGCTCCAGCTTCTGATGGGTTCAATAATTATCTCATTGGAAATCAGAACATCGCCTTTCTGGGGTGTCAATTTTATACCAACAACTTACCTGAATTCTAGTGTTTCATCCAACACATCTTCCGATACTTACGTTAATGGCACTAATAACGTTTTGTGGACTGGAACTGGATGGTTAAATTTTGTGATCATTGAATTCCTTGTTACTTCAGTAGCCTTCATATTATTCTTTTTTATCAGCTGTAGCAGTCCTTGCATCCCTGTACAGGCATATGAGGTACATGGACCACAGTTCAGATGGATTTAGGAGACCACAACTCAGAGCTCACGTGGGTGCAATTAAGACTGTGACCACACTTTTAGTCCTTTATGCCTCCTGTTACCTTGCAAAAAGGCTCAAATTTTTAGATGTCTTCCCACCTGATACATTAGGATTTATAATATGTCAAAATGTTCTCAATGCCTTCCCTACACTGAGCTCCATAATGCTAATACTTGGAAATCTCCGTCTGAAGAAGAAACTGATCAAGGTCTTTTGTCCCGGCAAGTGCTGCAAAGGAGAAGGAACTGAGCATGCCGCCTGAACTGGAGATCATTGTTGCTTCAAGATGGCCGCCGGGTAGGAGCCTCCCGAGGAGCTCCCGGTTTGGGGATTAACAATTTGGTAGTTATCCCCGTAAAAACCACCTCACTGGCCGTCCACCCGCCTGCCCCCTGAACCGGACCGCGCACCCTTCTGAATCATACCACGGAAGCGGATCTCAACAGCCAACTTACCCGGATCGACTGCCGCTGTTGCACAGGTTGGTGCCTACGCTGCCCGGTCCCCGGCACTGCTCAGCTGATCTCCTGCTCCATGGCTAATCTGCTGCCGGAAGGCAGAGGCTGACGGCGGCGAGCCATTGGGTGACTTTGTCGGCTCTCCTGATTCCCGTGCCTGCCTCCTGAAGATTGAGATCGCCGGATGCTGGGGGGTTACCCGCTATGCAGGCGCCATCGGCCAGGACTTCCCCGTGGACCTGAGAAGTTCAGCCTCGAGCCCCTGCCTGCTATCGTCATCCCTGCCCCGGAGGACCTGACCGGAGCCCTGAGGGCAGCACCTGGTCGGTGGATCTTTTTCATTAACTCCCCGGAGTATCGTCGTGCTCGCCCTTTTCCGACAGAGGGGCTGCGACCACCGGCACCATTTGGTCTCCGGAACCTCTCTGCAGCCTGCTCTGCTGCCCTCTATCTGGGCCGGAACTCGGTGCCCGACAGGGATTGCCGGCATGGATTGATCCTGGGAGCCCTGAATCTACAGCCTCCACTTCACTGCAACGAAGCCGCTTTTGCCATTAATCCTGCGGTTGCGCTTGTGCCATTCACATGAGGGAACTCTGGAAACGACTCGTGAGCATTTCTCAAGGTGCCACGCTGACTCGGTGTTGCCTGGTAACGGTACGAAAAGATTCCTCAAGTCGGAAATTGTTTCCCCGCACTTGCAGCCCGCATGCCACCTAGCAACCGTGTCACCGAAGCCATCGAGAGGAGCCTGAAAGCAATTGGGTAAATGCCTCCCCCATGTTTGTTTACACCTGGATCTGTTTAAAACCTTGATGTGCTCCCATGTGTTCTTCGATGATCTCCAGCCCGCCTCCCCCCATGATTCTCTGACTGCATCCCCCTCCCTGCTCCGTTTTGGATCCAACTCTCCTGGTGTTAGGACTTGGTTTTTAGTATGTATCCCGCTTTTTGGGTTTATTTTCTTTCGGTGCCCAGGACCCGTATACGCTATTTTTGAGTCCTCTGTACTTCCTCTTCTCTGCCGGAGTTTGTTCGACGGACTGACCTTCACCCCCAACATCCCCCCCTCCCCCCAGGTCTCTTTCCCTCCTCCCACCTTTCTCTGTCGCAGTGTACCAGGTTGTTGAGACTACCGGTCCCAATTCCCTACACTACACTACACCCCTCTCACTTTCATCCCTATCACCTATTTCTTGGGATGTTGTGACTATTGATCCTTGCCGGTCACTTGCCGGTCACTTATCTGTCCTGATCTGCTCCCCTTTTCCCCCTTTTCTTATTTTTCCCCCTACCCTCCTTACCCTCATGCTGCCTCTACTACGCCTCGCCCTAGTACTACATACTATGGTATTATTCTATCATTAGGATGCGTCCCATTGTGCTTTTCGCTAGTACGAGCAACATTGGCCGATGCCCGGTGGAGCTGTCTCATGCAGCTAGAGAGGAGTCTGGCCCTGGTCTCACCCCCTCGGCCGTCACCTACCCAGCCGGTCATCTGACATTGTTTTCCTCGTTTCCCCTTTGTGTTTCTTTTCCAAGAGCCTGAGCAACCTTGGCAGATGCCCGGTGGAGCTGTCCTATGCAGCTATAGAGGAGTCTGGCCCCTTGGCCGTCACCTACCCAAACAGGTCTCCCCGTTTGCGTCTCCTTCCCTCCCCCTCCTCCTCCCTCTGTGACTCTCTGATTCATACTGATTTTACTATGCAACCTGTAACTCGCTGACTCTACTGATGTAGATGTCAAAACTACTTGTACCTTCCGCGGACCCTGAGCAACCTTGGCCGATGCCCGGTGGAGCTGTCCTTTGCAGCTATAGAGGAGTTGGCCCGCTGGCCGTCACCTACCCAGCCGGCCATCTGACAATGTTCTCCTTGTGTCTCCTTCCCTCCCCCTCTTCCCTCCTCTGGGTTTCTTGATTCATACTTTGTAACCATGTATCCTGCAACTCGCTGATTCAGCTGATGTAGACACCAAAACTGTTTTCACCAACTCCGGAGCCCGAGCAACCTTGGCCGATGCCCAGTGGAGCTGTCCCATGCAGCTATAGAGGAGTCTGGCCCCTGGCCGTCACCTACCCAGCTGGACATCTGACATTGTTTTCCTCGTCTCCCCTTTTCGTGTCTCCATGATCACTGTTACTCTTGCTATTCCTGACGAATTCCCGTAACATTGTTTCTTTGCCTGTGTTTTACTATGCTCTGGTAACGGTTGTATTTTGTAACTTGTTGACTCATTTGATCCTCATGTAAAGCGCTCTGATATCCTTCGGGATCTGGTTCGCGCTATATAAAACTTTAAAAATAAAATAAAATAAAAAATAAAAAAATAAAAAAATAAAAATTTCTTATATCACTGCTAACAATGATAGTACTAGCTTACTTAGGTAGAGGCTGACTGATCCAATTTCACAAAACAAAATTACTCCAGGACCATAATCTGCTGGAACACAGTAATGCCCATAACATCTATTGATGGCCAATACTCCAACAATGTAGATTCAAATTTTAGTTACTGCATTAGTAGGTGGGGCAACTGGTTCGAACTAGTTGTCAAATGTAGATATTTAAATCTGGGACAAGATTTACTAATTTTTCACATAATGGAACACAACTATAAAATTTGCTTTGTGGTATGAGTAAGGGAGAACACAGTACAGAACCATACTTACTAAGATTTGTCTTCTACTACTGTCATCTTCTGCAAAGGCACAGAAAGAGGCTCCATTGTGTGATGCACAACTCTGCGTAGGTGAGATTGTACTGTCTAGCATAAGATTGGTACTGGAAGCATACCCTCCTAGTTTAAATTCCTATGCCTAGACAAAGTCAGAAGAATTCAAAGCACTGAATGTCTGTTGTGCATTCCTGCCCTTTCACTCTGGCTTAGGGCAGCAAGGGAAGGTGCCTTGCTGCGCTGCCCTACACCAAAATGTCATAACTGAGACTCTTACTTTGTAGATTTTCCTTGATGCAAAGTGACACAGAGAAGCTTAATGGGTTTTTTGACCTGAGAAAGGGCCACTTTTACAGCACTAAACACCTTTCACACACTTTAGTAAATACCCATCCAAGACTTTGGGCCTCATTACAATGTTGGTCGGATTGCAACCGACAGGACATCGGTTGCGGTCTGACCGCCATCTGATGCCGCAGTCTGACCACTGCATTAAGATATGGGCAATTGGAAGCAGCGGGCAGAGGGACTTACCAATGCTTCTGACAGGCTCAAGTAACCTGTCAGACTGTCGGTCGGAGTGTAATACCCTACAGTATGGGCAGTGCCTGCTCAGGCACCAGTGTAGGGATTACGATGTCCCTTCCAGACAGCCTTTTTAAGGTGGCCTGACCGCCATGGAAAGGCTGTCAGAAACGGACTTTGGGGGCCCCTAGCAGTCACCCCATGGCCTCCACCTATGAGGCCTGGGGGGCAACTGTGGTGCCCCCCAAACATCCATACCCTGTGTGCGAGGCATATCACATGGTGCCTGGCACACAGTGCATGGGTGTTTGAAAACATCCACAACAGCACAAGCCGCAATGAAAAAATGGATGTTTCCACTTCCCAATTTGTTGGATGGTTCCGCCGACTACTAATCAGGCAGTTTCCATTCCGAAACGATGTCAGTCAGGCGAGCGTCGGACTGGCATCGTAATAAGGCCTTAAGTGTTTGAGACGACAGACAACCTTGGTACATCTGGGCCTTAGTTCCCATCCAAGATATTGAGATCAGTTCAGATTTTAGATTTTTCCCAACCTTACATCAATTGATGCAGACTGGCACTTTGAATGAGATGTGAGAAAGATGGATACTCAATAGCACAGAATGTATTTATTCACTGCAGATGTTGTGCATTAACATAAAATGATAAACATTTTGTATTTTCAACTGTTTACTGTAATTCTCTAATGTAAAAAGCATTGTTTTTGCAGTTTACTGTGACTAGTTTCTAGCTATTTTCAATGTCTACTAGTTAGGAGAAGTGGCAGACAATACCATCGATCACTGAGCATTTATGTGACTTTACAACATCCTTTAAATAATCATATTTTTACATCTCAGTTTGACTTTGGTATTAAAAAAGATGTGTGTGCCCAATAATCTTGTAATTTATGAAAATCAGTCACCAGACTATCTGACATTTGCAGTGGTAAAAAAAATAAGCAAATAATCGTTGCACAATTTTTTTCTGCATATTGAGAGGTACTGTTGGCAGCTGCCAATGTCCATCTGTTCTATGAAATCTCTTATAACTTCTCATAGCTCACCTGGGGGCTAACCCTGCTCTGCATCATCCATCGATCATCGGTGAATATCCACCAGATTGCACTCAGCCTGTTATCACTGCAAGCAGATGCAGTACAAAGGATTAGACTCATGGACCACATCCACAAAAGAGTCCTTCAGAATCCTCAGTTTACTTTCCACTAAATTGTGAGTAGCTGAAAAACTCCATTTGCTGCAGTTCCCCTTTTTTAATGTTGGAGAGAGCAGCAGTGACAGAGGTGTTTGCAGTCCATGAATACAATTACACTTGGATTTATTGAGAGCAGCAACAGGTCCGTAAATTAAATTCCATGTACTGATTTTGGATCTGTGTAATTTTTGGAATTTTCTGTTCCTTATATTGTTTTGTTGCCTATGATCTGTCAAAGTCAGGGTGGAAGTTGATCTATTTTTTATCATGTTCTTGTGGTCAGCCTTTGAGGTCTAAAATCTCACAATAATAATCACTGGTATTCATCTGCTAGAAACCTGTTCATATTTTGCATCCAAAAGTCCATTGCTGAGTTAGATATATTATTCTTATTAAAGAAAGAAATGGAAAAGTCACTCTGCATGACAATGCTACAACTCCTGCAATAAAGTACAGTGAGGGATTTTAATTAATTATGGAGTGACAATTTTCACAGCATAGACAAAATAGGATTTTTCTGGCTTTGATGTTCCCCATGCACAAAAAAACATACACTGTGTCTGTCCTTTTACACTAAGGGCCTGATTATGAGTCTGGCAGTCCGAGGACCACCAGACTCGCAAGGACGCAGCGGTGGCGATCCAGCCACCGCCACACCAGTGGTCCGACTGCCCCATTAGGACTTTGGTGGTCGGATCGCCATTGCAGGGCCGCAACTGCCAGGGAATCACATTCCCTGGTGGTCCTGCAGTAGTCTGAGGGCCGCAACATGATTGGTGGTGCCCTGAGGCACAAGTTGTGACCCCTTGTAGTTTTGCACCTGCAGTTTCTGCATGGGAAGGAATGCATGACATGGTGCATTCCCTCCCATGCCGGAATGTGCACTGGTGGTCCCGCAGTGGTGCTGTTTAAGGCTCACAGTGAGCTTTTGAACCACACCACCATGGGACCACTAAGTCACCCGCCTGCCAGACCACAAAATTATTTGCAATCTGCTGGGTGGGCAGCAGCAAATCTTGGCGGTGCGGGGGTGTGGCAGAGGCATGCTGCCCACTACAGCATCGCCAAAAGTCATAATGAGGCCTTAATTTGGCATTGCCACAAGAAGGTACACAATGTAAGTGACAGCCCTGAATGTGTCCTTTATTATGGCTTTGAATGTACAGTATGCTTGTGAATGATCGTTCAAAGATTAGTAGAAAACATGTTAAAATAATCCATGGATGTTCTGACAGGTTTCATTTGAATTAACATGTAACAGATTAATATTGAAAAAGCTTTACTTCATTGTACAGGTGCTGCAATGAGCACTGCAGAGGACTGTTAGTCTATCACTCAGATTTGGGAAAACCTCCTTGGGGTAGGCATCACCCCCAGAGCAGGAAAGAAGTATGGTGGCATTTAGTTGAGTCTTAAAAACATAGTAGTCTGCTACAGAATCCTCTCATTCATGTCATGTTTTGTGGAAGAAAGTAGCCTGATTATTTGTATTTTCAATTATTATGGCAATCCTCCCCTGAATCACTTTCATATGTCAAGTAGAGAATGGAAATCCATTGGTAAGAAGACTGTAGGAGTATTCGATATATGCATCCTTGATGGTTTTTTGTGGATTGTGCAAACATCATCTGCAACCCATAAGCACTACTAGTGAAATTCCATTGCCAAATGCAACTTTTCAAGGGCATGCAAAATGCTAATGCTTTATTAAAAAAAACAAGACATATTGGCCTTGGCAATGTTTGTTTTAGTTTGTTTTCAATTACTTCTTTCAAAATTTGAGTATCCCTTATTTTTCTCTCCTTTTCCAGGCAGAGAAAATGTTAAAAGTAAATGTGACCTCCGACTGAATTCAAATGAGAGTAGCACCATTTGCATTAGTCAAATGATTGTAGACGTGAATCTAATATTAACTTACCACGAGTGTTTCACTGACTTTTGGTTTCTGTGCCTTGGACACTGTAGGGAATGAACAGGATTGAATTAAAAAGACTGAATAGGAGACAGGTTGATAGCATTTCAAGAATCTACAATGCTGACATTAGTCAACATAGCAGAGTTGGCCCTTTCTGGACTGGGACTGATGGGAAACACTTTCACTATCACAGTGAATATTATGAACTTGATAAGCAGCGTCAACGAACTAAATCCCAGTGACATTCTTCTTTCAAGCCTGGGAGTCAACAATTTTTGCCTCAATTGTGTATCTTTTATAACTGATGTCCGTTACCTTAAAATATTTTTTCTGGAGATAGTCTACTAGTCAACAAGTTGTGTCATTTGGTTTTGAAGTGACTCCAGTCTCTGGCTTTCAACCTGGCTCTGTGTCTACTACTGCATGAGGATTGTGCATTTCAGTCACACATCATTCATCCGGATAAAAGAGAGATTCCCAAAGATTGTGCTCCAGTTTCTGAAGGGTTCAATAATCATTTCATTGGCAATCAGAACTTCCCCGTTCTGGGTATCAATTCTATGTCAACAACTAACCTGTCCTCTAGTCTATGTCCAACATATCTTCTGATACCTACATTAATGGCTCTAGTAGGGATGTGTGGACTGGAAGGGGATGGTTTGATTTTCTGATCATTGAATTCCTTGTTACTTCAGTAACCCTGCATATTATTATGTTTATCAGCTGTAGCAGTCGTTGCATCCCTGTACAGGCATATGAGGCGGATGGACCACAATGCAGATGGAGTTAGGAGCCCACAACTCAGTGCTCACATGGGTGCAATGAAGACTGTGACCACACTTTCAATCCTTAATGCCTCCTGTTACCTTGCAGAAAAGCTCATAATGTCAGATTTCTTCCAGCCTTACACATTAGGATTTATATGTCAAATTGTTCTCAATGCCTTCCCAACACTGAGCTCCATAATACTAATACTTGGAAATGTCTGTCTGAAGAAGACACTGATCAAGGTCTTTTCTCTCGGCAAGTGCTGCAAGGGAGAAAGAACTGAGCATGCCTCCTGAGCTGGAGATCATTCAATTTCTTACATCACTACTAACAATGATAGTACTAGCTTACTTAGGTAGAAGATGACTAATTCAATTGTTTTTTAAATAAATTCCAGATACCATATTCTGCTGGAACACGGTAAAGCCCATGAAATTTATTGATGGCCAAGATTCAACTTGAGCTACTCCTTTAGTGAGATGGGCAGCTGTTTAGAACCAGTGGTCAAATGAAGATATTTAAATCTAGAGAGACAAGATTTCCTAATTTTTCATATAATGCAACACAAGTACAAAATTTGCTTTGTGAAATGAGTAAAGGAGAGAACAGTACAGAACCATACTTAATAAGATTGGCCTGCTGCCACCAACATCCCTTGTAAAGGCACTGAAAGAGGCCGCATTGTGTGATGCACAGCTCTGCGCAGGTGAGATTGCACTTTCTAGCGTAAGATTGGTACTGGAAGCATACCCTAACAATTTAAATTCCTGTGCCTAGAAAAAGTTAGAAGAATTAAAAGCGGTGAATGTGCACTGTGCACTGCAGCATACATGCAATGCATATTTTTTGCACAAGTACATACCTCCCCTAGTTAACTGAAACCTGAAGGAGGCATTAATTGTTGATGTAAAGCCTACATTGAATATTTTAGAAGATTGATCTTTGTGTCATGACCTATGGGCGTTTGCACAGATCTGCCCCAGTAATGCCCTTTAATACAAAGCCTTTATGTAAGACTAGCATCTTGTTAGGCCTATGAGGGTATAATCCAGACAATAAAATACTGAAAAGTAAATCCCCCAGTGGACCATTAATGCACGACCAGTTGTAACAAATATCAATACATGGACACATTTTTTTAATTCCTTTACAAATACCTGTACACCGCCAGATGGCTATTGTTTCCAAAATTGTAAGCAATGCAGTTTTATTTCATTCAATTCATAGAGTGCAAAACACCCCTTCAGCATTTAATCACCATATAATTAAAAAACATAGATATTAACAGATTAACTGTCTCCAGACAAACAATAAATAATCTGTAATAAAAGTACAAATACATTTTACACCCAATTCGGTGGCAGAAATTTTAGTTCAACGCAAAGCCTGTTGTCACTAAGACAACAAATGGCCATTCAATCCAGTGCATTTATAGCTGTCACCGAAACCATTGTCCTTATTTCTTTCTGTCATTTTTATGTCAAGTTCATTTGACATGGGGAGCAACAGCAAGGCTTATGTTGATTAAACGCAGAAGGGGTGTTTGCACTCTTGAAATGCATAAAATAATATTGAATTGCTTGAAATTCAGAAAGCAATACATACGTGCAAGTGTGCTCGCATATTGAATAAGGAATTAAATAAAGCTCACTGAGGATTTCATTTTTAGATTTTCCTTGATGCAAAGTGAGACAGAGCAGCTCAATGTGGTTTTGACCTGAGAAAATGGCACCATCCCAGCACAAAACATCTTTTGCACACTTTAGAACATATCCATGCAAGACTTTGGGCCTTATTACGAGTTTGGCTGTCCGACCGACTGAGAACCGCATCCGCGTCCACCAGTAGCCCACAGCGCTAGCGTTTTTTAGACTGCCGTATTACAAGTTGACCATGATGCCGGCAGTGTGGATGCGGGGATCTTGTGGTGGTGGTGAGAACCAAATATATTGACGCCAGTGTGTGCATTACAACTGCATATGTGTTGGATGCACACATATGCATGATACATGTGGAAAAATACCATCTAATAAGAACAAGACAGAGGGCCCCTGTAGGTAAATAGGGAGAGAGCAACCGGGGGAAACAACATACGAAAAGGAAAACAACCTCTAAATACTCCCTTGTTGATCAATAAGAGGTATAACTCTAACAATACACAAATACAATTCAATAAAGTGTAGAGCCAATATCCAGAGACATAGAATATCAAATATTAATTCTAATTTCTTTTCATTTTCACAGATACAGGCATTTCATATTCTTTTTATCTTTTTATCACGAAAATTGTTTGTATACAGAGACTAAATTATATAGAAAATCCTCTCCTACCCATCAAAAACATTAACATCACACAATTGTATCAAACACACATACCACACTATCTCTCATACAACACATTCAATAAAAAGCCAAAATACAGCAGAATTCCTAAATCTTCTCATAGCTGATTGATAACAGAGGGTCACTTTTTAATCTATTCCGTAAAAATATCAAAACAGGGGAGTATTAATAACTCATAGTCAGACAAATATAGACATTTCATAATTTGTATGTCGAATAATAAAACTCATAATCTCATTTATTCAGCAGAGAACGCGCCGACGAGCGTTTTGGTGGAAAACCAAAGTTGAGGTGACACCTTCCTCAGGGCAAAAAAAGATGAATTGCAAAGGTAAAAACAAGGATGGGGAGGGAGACAATCCAATATAGGCTCTGGAGAAAACAAATAGGCTCATATTAGAACACTTTGTCAGCATAAAATGGAATATCGTCCAACACCGAAAACCACCTGGTGTCAATTTAGGAAAACCAGTGAAGTTTCAAAGATCTAAAGATTGGTGAAAAAGTCACAAACAATTTTTTTATTATTAAAACACCTAATAGAGTATAAGTTCCAGATTGTACCAGCATAATTCCCAGTGATGGTGTAACAGCAGACATAGATGAGATACCCAAATCTCATGCAGAAAGGTACGTTTAGAGTAACGTAAGTCATACCAAATCTGTGCCGCCAAAAAAAGAGAGAAGAAATGCATATTTATAAACAGGATAACTACACTGGTCTTAACATCGTAGGGTAATAAGTATTAGATGTAAGAAGATGCTTGCCCCAAACCTAAGCTAGGGGGTAATGTATAAATTATAAATGTGTTGTGGGTAGTCCACACAAAATATTTAAGAAGATAGTTGAGACTGGATAGCCTGGAAGTAACGTTGATGGCTTGAGTAAAATCTGAAAAAGGGTCGTCTGTAATGGATGCCCAGACAGGATATGGATATATGTACTCTGAAAGGGCTTATGTCAGATTAAGAGTGTCAAGAGTCCAAAGCTACACTCAGAAAAGAAAAATGTCCAATCTGAGGGACCGACAAGCTAAAAGTCCACAATACTTTAACAGTACACGAGGGCTAGTTCAAGACTAAATCTGAGTCGAGAATGGAAATTTCAATGGATGCTAAATCGCCGCATGGTCACTTACTTCACAAATGACACAATGCTGTTGACGGGGGTACATCAGGACATGTCATGAACAAGATGAGAGCATCTGTCTTTTTCTACCGGGGCCAAGGTATGACAAAAACACTTCAACATGGACGCGTTTTAAATATGTGAAACGATATCCAGAAATAGGACTGAAAAAACCCATCTAGTGGGAAAAGTTAGGCAAAGGGAATTTGGATGCCATATTGCCGGAGTTTTGCTCATATGTGGGCCATCCAGGCACTGGATATATGGTACAAAAAGGACTCTCTTGTAGATAGTCGCAAACAGGGTCATATTCCTCGGGTGCAGATGCTGCTGTGAAGGGTGGACCTGAAGAAAGGGATCACTTCATTCTACAGGTGGGGCAAAGAGCACTGCAGAAGAGTTAGAATATCACTCAAATTTGGACAAATCTCCTTGGGGTGGGTATCACCACCAGAGCAGGAGAGTATGGTGACATTCAGTTCACTCTTAAAACACATTAGTCTGCTACAGAATTCTCTCATTCGCATCACATTTTGTGGAGGAAAGTAGCTTGATTATTTACATGTGCAATAATTATGTAATTCTTCTCCTGAATTGCTTGCATATGTCAACTAGAGAAAGAAAATCCATGGGTAAGAAGAGTGCAGGAGTATTAGATATATGCATAGGTTTGTAAAGTTATTAGGGGGTAATACTTAATCTATGAGGCATATCATAAGCAAACACCATGTTTAGATGTTATACATGGTCAGACTATAAGAATGGGAGGCAGTGCTCCATACCACATTTGGGGGCAGGGAAACTGCAGTGTTTAGCCTTTCAGTGGTGTATCACTGAATTTCCAGAAGGTGACATTTATAGGCTGATTTTTAGGAAGGTAGTAACAAAAGATTAGCAACAAGTCAGACTTCCCCTTCTGTACCCCTGGGCATAAATTTGCCTCAATTAGAATACATCCCAAAGGTGGAAGTGTTGTTGTAGTTCAATGCCCAGTACTTCCATGCCCAGTACTTCCACTGAGCATGCCATTTCTGCAAAAAATAATGCTGGGTAATTGTGCTCCATTATGAGAGAGATACAAACCAATGGTTTTAATGATGCCAATTTCACCAGAACTGATATGAGTGAAATTATATACACAGGCAGTTCAGCTTGGTGCTCATAACATAATACTTACCAGTGGCACAGACAGCAGAGATGAGTGCTCATATCAGGGTTAGTTTTGAAGATCTGGTAGCAGTGGAAAATCATAAGAGCTTAGTGCAAACTACAATCGCACACTCATGTACATAGGACACACAATAACAGTCAGTGAGTGGAAGAAGCTTAAATGGCAATTGAATGTCTGATAGTCAGTGTCTAAGAGTGTGATAACTTTTATATATCCTATTTATTATACGACTAAGCCCTGCCCACCACTGCCTTGCATAGACAACCATTTTTGCAAAGCAGTACTCAACATGGCATGAACAAATGGACATTTGCTAATGTGTCAAGGGCTAAAGGAAGGTTTATTGTAAATGGAAGGACATTTGTAGAAACAATATTATGGGTGACAGATGTAGAAGGTGAAACCCGATCACTCGGGAAACAGTAAAACACCATGAAATAGGCAAAACAGGCAGGCCAAGTGGGGGCTGGTTCCAAACATGGTATGTGGGATATCTGCTGATGTATAGAATAACATTAAAATATGACTAAAAGTCTAGGGGCGTGATGCATAGTTTGATCGACAGGGTACTCCATCGCAAACATGATGGAATACCCTGTCCGCCAAACTCTTGGTCCATCTGCCTCATTTAGTGGTGGGGAGATTGTAAGGTTTCTGTCCACGGAGCCCTCAATGGCTGCCTCTTTGGAAAGCATACTGCGAAAGTTCAACAGAGCAGTGAAGGGCATTACAATGCCCCCCTATTCAGGGTGGACAGTCTAATTTCCTTTTTTTCTGTTTGTCACCACAAGGTAAAACCTTTGAGATATACAATAAAACAATAATGACCCCTACAACCTGGGAGAAAACTCTCAATGTATAGGGATCATTAGGTATTTGTTTTTCAAATACAAACTATCACTTGTTAGAAGTAAATAAAACCAATTGGAGCTTTTTGTACCAAGATGGTGGGTCCATTTAAGGTACAGAGATGACTGCTGGGCCAGTGCTCATCTATAAATTTGATGGATGATGGTCAATCAGGATGGCAGAGGTAATTTCCTCTGGTATTCTTACAGACAGAGTACCGTCCTTCAAATTTGAAATCAGGCCTTAAGTATGAAATGTGTTCAAAGAAAAAGTTCAAAGAGAAAGAATGACCAAGAGGACTTGGAAGAAATGTTAGAAGAACATGAAGAATTGCATGCAGCATGAGCACGAGCTGGAGGTGAATAGCTCTACTATACTCTATGCATTCATTTTTAAAATAAAACCCATTTATATTCATCCATAAATGTCTTTTATCCTGTAGCCATCAGCTTAACAGCTTACCGGAGATGCACCTTTGAAAGCTCGTGGGAAATGTATGAGTACTAGTCCATCCCTAGTCAGCAGTAGCCAGCTCCCTTAAATTTTCCTGAGAAAATAAGTGGAAACGATGGACAATGTTCTACCTAGGTGTTTAATTATTTGAAGCCCATCTCATTGCATTAGTCACACCCGGGTAAAGCTGTCAGAGAACACAGTGGAAGGCTGTACTCTAATGCAACCGTCAATATGGAAACTGAGACACATAAAAGTACTTAAAAGAGTATATATTGCAAATTATAAATGCTATCTTCACTTATCTGCACTAATGTGCTAATGGGTTGTATACTTAAAATTTGCCAAAATTATATTGTATAAAATAAAAGAACATCCTAAGTGTCCCATGCGGGTGACACTGCTTCGTGTTTTGAAAGTGGTAGTGAGCCTAAATGCCCCGATAGGTCCTCATTCTAAGTCCTCCATTATGTCTGTGGGAAAATACCTGTTCGGAACTGGGTGGTACCTCCCCTGAGATAACAGGGAATCAAGTTACCCCCAGAAAATGGAATAATATTGGGTCCAATTTTGCTTGCCTTTCCTTCTTCCGGAATAAATTAAGGGCTCAAATTTACAAACATTATCACCTTCATAGTCTAAGTGGTAAATGTTATGGGGCTTTTTTTAAAGGGTCCAGGGGTGGTGGAATGGTAGTCTTTTTATCTTCAGCTTGGGGGAGCTTTTTCTGCTCGCTCCATTCAGAAGTACAAGAGTGGGTGGGAACCAGGAGCAGCAGCTGCCAGAAGCCCCCGCAGATGTCTTGAGGCCCTAATTCTGAGATCTTAGTTAACTCTGTGGGGAAATACCAGGGCTGAAATTAAAATTTCTGGTTGGTATTTCCTTAAGAGCTAATGGGAATATGAGGGAAAATCCCCAGAATGGGAAACATGCCACAGGATCCTTAATTAAGGGGTCCTTTAAGTAGGCTTTCTAAAATTCTGGGACATTTAATGCTTGTTTTTCCTACCTGCTCTGTGCAGATGGGAAATATCCATTTTATGGGCCTATTTGTGTCAGAGGGTGATGAATAGAGAGTGCATAGGGAATCGGGGGCTGGTGAAGCTGTGGGCTCTCTGGAGGAGCACTATCTGCCGGAGTGAGTGGGTGGTGGCTCTGTTCGGAGCTGCAATCTAGTCCTATCCCTGTTTCTTCAAGGTGTGGATTATCACCTGGTAAAACCGGGTCCATTTTCTTCTAGAGTCAGTAATTTCAGGTCTGGAAACACTGGCCCATTCAGAATTGCCTGGGTTGTATCACTATGAGGATACCGCTATGGGCATCTCGTAAAGGGGTTATGGTTACTTGGAAGTGGCACTAGCTTCAGAGCTGGATATCTGTAGGAGGCCACCATCGCACTAGCATGCAAGGCAGACTTAACGACCCTGACTGTAGGCTGATAGCTGTGGTATGGGAGCTGGGTGAAACAATTGTACTTAAATTATATGGAAAGCAACAGAAGTACCTTACTTGTTTGTAATTTTAAGTTTCAAAGTTTATATGTTTTCATGGAAGCCATCACATGCAGATGTGCATCAATCCGTTTGCTGTCAGCAATTTTAGGATTAAAGTGATAGTATTATCCTTGAATTGAGCTGTGTGGGTAGATTTTGAGTGCGGTTGAAATCATTGCCTGTTTAAATTCCTTGAAGATTTTTTGTTGATTATGTAAACATCATCTGCAACCTATAAGCACTCCAAATGAAATTCCATTTCAAGGGCATGCAAAAATGAATGCCAATGCTTTATTTAACAAAGCAAGATAAACTGGCTTTGACAGTGTTTGTTTTTGTGTGTTTTTAATTCTTTCTTTCAGAATTTGAGCATGGCTTATTTTCTCTTCTTTGTCAGGCATGGAAAATGTTAAAAGTAAAAGTGACCTCAGGCTGAATTCAAATGAGGGAAGTACCATTTGCATTAGTCAAATGATTGTAGACATGAATATAGTGTTATTTTACCACAAACGTTTCACTGAGCTTTGGGATTCTGTACATCGGACACTGTAGGGAATAGGATCGAATTAAAAAGACTGAATAAGAGACAGGTTGAATGCATTTCTAGAATTTACAATGCTGACACCAGTTGACATAGCAGAGTTGGCCCTTTCTGGATTCTTCTGCATTTTGGGACTGATGGGAAACACTTTCATTGTTGCAGTTAATATTATAAACTGGATACGGAGAATCAGTGAACTAAATCCCAATGACATTCTTGTTTCAAGCCTGGGAGTCAACAATTTTTGCCTAAATTGTTTGTCTTTTGCAACTGATGTCTGTTACTTTTGCTGGAGGGAAATCTTTTTCTTGAGATAGTCTTCGAGTCATCAATGTGTGTCATGTGGTTTTTAAGTGACTCCAGCCTCTGGCTTGCAACCTGGCTCTGTGTCTACTACTGCATGAAGATTGTGAATTTCAGTCACCCATCATTCATCTGGATGAAAGAGAGATTCCCAAAGGTTGTTCTCCAACATCTGATGGGTTCACTAATTATCTCATTGGTAATCAGAACTTACCAATTCTGGGGTATCAATTCTATACCAACATCTAACCTGTCTTCTAGTCTTTTATCCAACACATCTTCCGATACCTACGTTAATGACACTAATAACGATGTGTGGACCGGAAGTGGATGGTTAAATCTTGTGATCATTGAATTCCTTGTTACTTCAGTAGCCTTCATGTTATTCTGTTTATCAGCTGTAGCAGTCATTGCATCCCTGTACGGGCATATGAGGCGGATGGACCACAATGCAGATGGATTTAGGAGACCACAACTTAGTGCTCATGTGGGTGCAATGACGACTGTGACCGCACTTTTAATCCTTTATGCCTCCAATTACCTTGCAGACAGGCTCATAATATCAGATGCATTCCCACCTGATACATTAGGATTTATAATATGTCAAATTATTCACAATACCTTCCCAACCCTGAGCTCCATAATACTAATACTTGGAAATGTCAGTCTGAAGAAAACACTGTTCAAGATCTTTGCTCTTGGCAAGTGCTGCAAAGGAGACGGAACTGAGCATGCCTCCAGAACTGGAGCTCATTCAATTTCTTACATCACTACTAACAATTCTAGTACTAGCTTACTGAGGTAGAGACTGTCTAATCCAATTTTTTTTTTAATTACTCCAGAGACCACAATCTGCTGGAACATGGTAAAGCCTGTGACATCTATTGCTGGCCAATATTCCAATAATGTAGATTCAAACTTTAGGTACTGTTTTAGTAAAAGGGGCAACTGTTTAGAACTAGTTCTCAAATGTAGATATTTAAATCTGAGATAAGATTCCTTAATTTTTCACATAATGCACAACTACAAAATTTTCTTTGCGGTATGAGTTTGGGAGAAAACAGTACAGAAACATACTTAGTAAGATTGGCCTGCTGCTACTGTCATCCCCTGAAAAGGCACACAAAGTTGCTGCATTGTGTGATGCACAGCTCTGTGCAGGTGAGATTGCACTGTCTAGCATAAGATTGGTACTGAAAGCATACCCCTCTAGTTTAAATTCTTATGCCTAGACAAAGTCAGAGGAATTCAAAGCGCGGAATGTGTGCTGTGCACTGTAGTACACATGCAATTCATGTGTTTACAGGAAATTCATATTTTCCCCAGTTAACACATACT
The DNA here is from genome assembly GCA_963921515.1 of Calotriton arnoldi. Lineage (NCBI taxonomy): Eukaryota > Metazoa > Chordata > Amphibia > Caudata > Salamandridae > Calotriton > Calotriton arnoldi. Next base: position 496,977 of record CAWUFW010004057.1, read on the forward strand.
TCAAGGAAGCATTATTTGTTGATGCAAAGCCCACATTGAATATTTTAGAAGACTGATCTTTGTTTCACACACAACCTGTGGGTCTATGCACTGACCTGCCTCAGTAATGCCCTTTAATGCAAAGTTTTTATCTAAGGGGAACATTATTTTAAGGCCTCTGAGGTTATATTAGAGTTTAGACTGTTGAATACTGCAAAATAAATCCCTCAGCGGGCCATTAATGCACAACAAGTTGCAATAAATATCATTACATGGACTTTATTCTTGTGTTGATCATAATTTATTTTACATTATTTAATTCCTTTACAATATGTCTGTACACCTCCAGATGCCTATTGTCTCCAAAATTTTAAACAATGTAGTTTTATTTCATTCAATTCATAGAGTGCAAATACCCCTTCAGCATTTAATTTGTAAAATGGCCCTCAATCCAGTGCATCAATAGCCATCATCAATATGTAATTGTCCATATCTCTTGCTGTTACTTTTCATGTCAAGTTAATTTGACGTGGGGAGCAACAGCACAGCTTATGTTGGTTAAACACAGATCGGGTGTTTGCGCTGTTGAAATGCATGAAATAATTTTCAATGGCTTGAAACATAGAAAGCAATACATATCTGAAGGTGTGGTGGCGTATTGAATAAGGAATTAAATCAAACTCACTGAGGATTTACTTTGTAGATGTTCCTTGTTGCGAGGTGACACAGAGCAGCTCAATGTGGTTTTGACCTGAGAAAAGGGCACTTTCCCAGCACTAAACACCTTTTGCACACTGTAGTACATCCTCATGCAAGACTTGGTGTTGCTTTGAGTCAGTAGAAAAGCTTAGTAAATCTGGGCCTTAGTACCCAACCAAGATATTGAGATCAGTTCAGATTTGAGATTTCTCCCAACCTTACATCAATTAATGCAGACTGGCACTTTCAATGAGTTGTGAGAAGGATGGACACTTGTTAGCACAGAATTTATTTATTCACTGCTGCTGTAAAACATAAACATAAAACTATCAACTTTTTATTTTCAGGTGTTAACTGTATTTCTATAACGTAATAAGCGATGTTTGATGATATATTTCATAGTTTGCTGCAACATGTGTCAGACTATTTTCAATATCTAGTGGCAGATAATACCATAGATCTCTGAGCTTGAATGTGAGTGTACAGCATGCTTCACATAATTATATTTTTACTCCTGACTAGGGTACTAGAAAAATATGTGTGTATAATAATTGTATAATTTAGGAAATTCAAACATCAGATTATCTGACATATGTAGTGGTACAAAAAGGAGCATATTGAGAAGTACTGTTGGCAGCTGCCAATGTCCACCTGTTCAATGAAATCTCTTATAACTTCTCAGAGTCAGGGACATAGCTCACCCGGGGCTAACCTAGCTCTGTATCATCCAGCGATCATGGGTGAAGATCCACCAGATTGCACTCAGCCTGTTATCACTGCAAGCAGATGCAGTACAATGGATTAGACTCATGGACCACATCCACAAAAGATTCCTTCAGGATCCTCAGTTTACCACTAGATTGTGAGCAGCTGAACGGTCTGATCGCCTTTAGTTTCTGATCTCTAATGTTGGAGAGAGCAGCGCTGACAGAGCTGTTTGCAGTCCAAGAGACAATCACACTTGGATTTATTGAGAGCAGCAACAGCTCCCTACCTTAAATTCAATGTACAGATTTTGGATCTTTGTAATTTTTGGAATTTTCTGTAATTATATTGTTTGGATGCATTTGATTTGTCAAAGTCAGAGTGGAAGTAGCTCTAATTTTTGTCATGTTCTTTGAGGTGTGAAATCTCACAATAATAAACACTGGTCTTTTTCTGCTACAAACCTTTTCATAGTTTGCATCCTAAAGTCCATAGCTGAGTTAGATATATTATTCTTTTTAAAGATGGAAATGTAACATTACCTCTGCTTTTCAATGCTACAACTTCTGCAATAAGTACAGGGAGGGAGTTTAGTACATTTTGTCTATAAATGGATTTTTCTGGCTCTGGTGCTCCCCAAGCACCAACAACATACATTGTGTCTGAATTTTTACACTAGTTTGGCATTGCCAGAAGATGGTTCACAATGCAAGTGACAGACCTGAATGTGTCCTGTTTTATTGCTTTGAATGTACAATGTGCATGTGAGGGACCTTTCAAAGATTAGTAGAAAACCTGTTAAAATAACCCATGGATGTTCTGACAGGTTTACCATATATACGGTTTAATATTGAAACTGCTTCACATCTCCTACAGGTGCTGCAAAGAGCACTACAGAGGAGAGTTAGAATATCACTCAGATATGGGCAAACCTCCTTGGGGTGGGCATCAGAGCAGGGGAGAGGTATGGTGACATTCAGTTCACTCTTAAAACATAATAGTATGCAACAGAATCCCCTCATTCATGTCAGGTTTTATGGATTATTTACATTTTCAGTAATCATGGACTCCTCTCCTGAATCACTTTCATATGTCAACTAGAGAAAGGAAAGCCATGGGTAAGAACAGTGTAGGAGTATTAGATATATGCACTGGTTTGTAAAGTTATTAGGAGGTAATATTTAATCTATGAGGCATATCATAGACAAACACAATTTTAGATGTTATACATGGTAAGACTATAAGAATGGGAGGCAGTGCTCCATAACCTCATTTGGGGGCAGGAAAACTGCAGTATTTCGCCTTTCAGGGTTCTATCACCGAAACTCCAAAAGGTGACATTTACAGGATGATTTGTAGGAAGGTAGAAGCAAAAATATACAACAAGTCAGACTACCCCCTCTGCACCCCTGGGCATACATTTTCCTCAATTAGAATACATACCAAAGGTGAAAGTGTTGTTGTAGTTCGATGACCAGAACTTCCACTGGGTGTGGCATTTCTCAGGCAAATAATGCTGAGTAAATGTGCACCATTATAAGGAAGATACAAACCAGTGGTTTAAATGATGCCAATTTCACCACAACTGATTTGAATGAAATGATATTAGCAGGCCATTCAGTTTGGTGCTCATAACATAATACCTACCAGTGGCACTGACAGCAGAGATGGGTGCTCATATCGGGGTGACTTTTGAGGATCTCGTAGCAGTGGAAGATCACAAGAGCTTAGTGCAAACTACAGTGGTACATACATGCTACACAGGATGCACAATAACAGTCAGTGAGTGGAAGAAGCTTAAATGGTTACTGAGTGTCTGACAATCAGTGTCTAAGAGTGTAATTACTTTTATATAACCTCTTTATTATACTACAAAGCCTTGCCCGCACTGCCTTGCATAGACAACAATATTTGCAAAACAGTATTCAACATGGCATGAACAAATGGAGATTTGCTAATGTGTCTTGGGCAGAAGGAAGGCTTATTGGAAATGGAAGGACATTTGAAGGAACAACATTATGGGTGAAGAATGCAGAAGGTGAAACCTGATTACTCAGGAAATAGTAGAATACCATAAAACAGGTGAAAGAGGTAGGCAAAGTGGGGACTGGTGCCAAATATGGAATGTGGGGTGTATATACTAATGTTGGCATAAGGCCCACAATAACATTCAGTGAGTGAAAGAGACTTAAATGGTAATTAAATGTCTGACACTCAGGCACAGATTTTAAAACATTTTACACTGTGTTTGCCTCATGAAAGTAACATGATCCAGTGCAAAATATTTTCGTGTTATTTACTTTACATCACAATACTTGTTTTGTGCTGGAATGTTACCTACAACTAACACAATGCAGTGTGAAACACTGCTTTGCATTACTTAGCTTGCAGGGGGCATTACATGGATGGTACATGGACGTTCCCATATAACCACTTATGCCTTTTGATGCAGTATTCTATCTACTACATTAGTAGACATGGTTTTGCACCAAAAAATAATGCCACTTTGAGGAAGGCTTTGAAAGGAGAAATGCTGTGCAGCACACATTCTATGTGGGAAACGTTTAAAAGTTGGTGTATGCATAGTATTTTAGTGGAAACTCTTTGCTAGACTCACACACACATCCTTGCACGGTGGTGGAAAGGTTTTTTTGCATGGCGCTTGGCAGCCTGATTGTGCACCAGCAATAGAGTGAAAGGAGGAGACTGCCATATCTTTGTAGATATGGAGCTGTCCTTCTCTCTCCTTCTCACGCAACACAATGCAGCATTTTTGGGTGTCGCCCTGCTTGTGTGTAAGCTTTGTAAATCTGTGCCTCAGTGTGTAAGTTTGAAAAACATTTACTATATATCCTCTTTATTGTACACCAAGCACTGCCCCCTCAAATATTTTTCAACAAAGTAAGAAAGAAAGAAAACCCTGTGTGTTCAATGTAGGTGTTGCTGCTATGTGTTCTGAGAGTGGTAGTGAGCCTACAGGCTCATATAGACTCTCATTCTAAGTTCTCCCTAAGGTCAACGGAAAAATACCTGGCCAGAATTTACGTTACCGGATGGGACCTCCCCTGAGATAACAGGAATTACAAGTTTCCCCAGAATGTGGAATAATATTGAGTCCAATTCCTCATGCTTTCCCTCCCTCTTTCTGGGTAAATTATGGGCCCAAATCCACAAACATTTATCACCTGCATTGACTAAGTAGTAAATGGTATGGGACTTTTTGTTGAGGAGTCATGAGCGGTGTGAGGGAGCACTTTCTTTAACTTCAGCTCGGAGAGCTTTTTCTGCTTGCTGCGTTCTGAAGAAGGGTGGGTTGGAATCAAGCAAAGCAACTGTCAGAAGCTCCCACAGGAGACACTGAAAAGTTATAGTCGCCTCGAACAGTATTTATATTTACTGCACCAGGTAAAAAGGGAAGGAGGGCCATAGTGTACCTTTGACTATTACAACAGTTGCATTTAACCTTCAGTGTCAATATAAATGTTTAAATTAAGAGTAACTCAGATAACAGTAATAAAGTGAATAAAGTGTTTGATAGGTATTCCTCTTTGGCTCAACCTACCTCAGTTATACTTGTACCTTTTCTTTAGTGTTCCGCTTTATGTTAATAACAGCTCCTCCAGATTACTCTCTCTGGACCTCTTTATGGTGACTAAGAATGAAGACAGGTGCAGAATTACATGGATGCCACTGGGAGACAACTACAGTGAGGTATGTTCAACTGGTGTGCACAAAGACATAGGCCCCAATTCTGAGGTCCCTGTTAATTCAATGTTGATATACCAGGCCTGGAATTAACAATTCTGGCAGTTATTTCCTTGTGAATTAATGGGATCATGGGTTCAATACTGCCAGACCCTAGATTATTGGACCCTTTAATTAGATTTTCACAGTTTCGGCAAAATGTAATGCTAGTGTTTACCACCTGCTCTGAGCAGATGGGAACTATCTAATGTAGGGCTTGTGTCATTGAAAGGGTTAGGAATACAGGGTGCATAGAGCTCGCTGGTGTTTGGGGACCGAGTCCAGACCAAAATATTTGGCTAGTGTCCAGTCCCCATTATGTTCTTCTTGGAAATGTTTGACGATTCTATAGCTATAATCTCAGTTTGTGATTGTTGTCCAGTGTTCAAGGATACATTTCTTGATTGGGAAGGTAGAAGTGCCCTTGTGCCATTTGCCACAAGGGCAGACTATAAGCGTAAACCACAAAATCTATCCCTCAGTTTATTATTCTGGGGATCCTCCATGTTCTATTCACTCTCTGTAAAGTTACCTCCTGAATGTTTTTGCTGTGTCTACATGCTTTGCACCTTCCACATCTGTGGAAGCCTCGGCCTTGATCTAGCTAGTTGGTTTTACAAGGTACGAGGTGACTGGCCTTAAGGGAGAAATTCTTCTGGAAAGTGGTCGAGGGGGCCCTGCCCAGTTTCTCTTTTAAGACGGCATCCTGAGTTAAAATATCCCATCTATCCTTCAAAATCTGTCTCAGGTCACCTGCCTGGGTGTTAAATTTGGTTATAAATCTGATTGGGCCTCCATCTCCTTCTTTATCTCTCTTAGTTTTGGGTGGTTGGAAAAGGGCTTCCTCTCTTTTGATATTTGCTGTCTTCCTACTAGCATGGTGTAGGGCTTTCTGGGGCTATTTCCTTGTTGTGAACCTTCTAATCATCTCTTCCTTGGATCTCTACTATTTGTTTCTTCTGAGCTACAATTCCATTTGGCTCAGAGAAATTCTCCATAAGGAATACTCCACCTAAAATTCGGTGGTTGTCATGTGGCTGCATGAAGGATTGAATTACCCGCTGTTGATTTCCTAAACAGTTCAGTGTTCAGCATCCCATCAAATAATTTAAGTCTACGATCAAGTAAATCTACAGTGTCCTGGCTGTACTGCATAGTGAATTAGAGATTCATTCAATAATGTCTGGTTCAATTAAAACAATTCTAGGTCTTTTCATTGCCCTCCCAATTCAAAAACACATCATCAATATACCTTAGCCATAGGTTGACTTTGTTGGTCCACTGTTCTTCTTCTTTGCTCAAGAGCACCTGCTACTCCCACCAGCCTACCATTAAATTGGCATAGCTGGGGGCAAAGCAGGTGCCCATGGAAGTTCCCTGTGTTTTTATACCATATATTGTCAAACCTGATCATGTTCTCTGTGAGACAGATCTCAATCATTTTGACAATCATATGGGTGTGTTCCAGCAAATGTATGTTTCGAGCTTTAAGAAAATGTTTGCATGCCTTTATACCATCTGTATGCCTTGTTCACGGTAGTCTATATTTTTCAATACGTGCTCGTGTCTTTAAATACCCTAGGGTGGCATTCTGGGAATCGTAGTTCAGTTCTTATTAATCCTTCAAGCAAATCCTGGAATTTCATCCTGAACTACAAGGCCCAGAATGCCCCCTAGGGTATTTAAAGACACGAGCACGTATTGAAAAATATAGACTACCGTGAACAAGGCTGCAACGCATTGGTGGCATTCTGGCAATGCTGTTTGCTCATTAAAGAATCTGAAAATATGAGCCCCCGGGAGTGCAGCGTTATTCTTTTGTTTATGAAATATTTTAAGGATAATAGTCATATCCTAACGACTGCACTAGCAGAAAGTGCGCGCTGCTTTGACTGTTTGGTTTTTGTATTCTGATTGAAGCGGCGGCGCCCGGTATGAGAGGCAATATTGAAGGTGGAAAACGGCTGCAGAGTGGAAAAGGGGATACCAATCCCTTGCGCTGATGTACTGTACAAATGAAGACGATTGCAACCTGGATTGGCCTGGGACTTCTATTGCGCCTAGTGAAGCTCTGTGCTGGAAATTTGGACAGCCTCATGGAATTGGTGAGCATATGTCCAATTATGTACTTCTCATACCGATGCGACCCTGAAACTGAATCAATATTCAGTGAGCTGGGTCCGGAGGCTCTATGTGTTATTTTGGTGAAAATGCATTGACAAATGCTTGAACTGGGAACTCTAACAATATCGTATCTTTGAAAACATGAGCAATTTCTGGCTATTTAATTACAAAATGGTTGATGTGGATGAAAATAACCGAATGCGGAACAGGTGCAAAAAACTGAACTGTTCAGAATATTAGCAGTGGGCTACTTGAATATATTTGTGCACATCATTGTGTTTTGAAAATAGATACAGCCGTGTCTATATCAGCTAAAGTGTCAACTAATGATGAAATTCCAGGATTTGTTTGAAGGATTAATAAGACCTGAACTACGAGTCCCGGAATGCCCCCTAGGGTATTTAAAGACATGAGCATGTATTGAAAAATATAGACTACTGTGAACAAGGCCGCAATGGCTGAAACGCGTTGGTGGTGTTCTGGCAATGCTGTTTGCTCATTAAAGAATCTGAAAATATGAGCCCCCAGGAGTGCAGCGTCATTCTTTTGTTTATGGGATATATATACAAACACACACATATATAGATAGTTATAGTTACAACCTATTATCCATAGGAAATCCGCGACATTCTATTTGCAATAACGTTGGCGTCGGTTGACGAATCTTCGCGAAAGCTTCCAACTTGTTGGGGCGCTCCGGTCCGCTCCTACCCTGAAAGTCTCGGGGTGATACGTCAAGCGGGGGCCGAGAAAAAGGGGGTCCCAAAACGCGTTTTCCCCATTTATTTTTCCATAGGAACCTTTAGTCGCAGCTACAGCCCGAACTGCTGAACGGAATTACCCCAAATTTGGCAAAGAGGTAGCCCTTGGTTCAGACTGGTGCCTTTTGCTAAAATGGTGTAAATCCGTTCAGTAGTTCCTGAGAAATTCACAATTAAAATCACATATATATCTATGGGCGCGTCGGATCCGCGTACCCTCCCGATCACGAGCTGCATGCTAATTGGCTGTCAACACTCCAAATCAAGAAGTGTTGGCAGCCATTTTGTCCCGGTAGAACCGAGGGACAGAAACAAGTGCGCAAAGCGCAAAAAGGGGGCAGGGTAGAAACACCCTGACCCCCTAGGTCTGCTCAGGGGGTCCCACAAGGACCCCCTGGGCAGAAAACCGCGCTTTGATGTTAATTGGCCCCCGGGTGGGCCAAGTCCCGGGGGCATGCTGGGGGGGGGTTAATTTTATGTGTGGGGGCCTCTAAGAGCCCCCCAAGCCCTGGGGACCACCATCCCCCGGGGCTTTATGCATAATGGTTGCGGGAGGGCTCTGAGCCCTCCCGCAGCCCCAGGGACCACCACCTCCCCGGGGCTTCTTTTTTTAAATGAAAAACCTGTGTGGGGGCTCCAGCCCCCACACGCCCCGGGACCGCCACCTCCCGGGGCACTAAACATTTAAATATGGGGGTCCGTTACGGACCCCCAGAGCCCCGGGGACCACCACCTCCCCGGGGCTGTGCACACGATGGGAGGGGGGCCGCGTGGCCCCCTCCTGGAGCGCTTGATGGCCCTGGGGACCGCCACCCCCAGGGCCGGCTCCTGCAGTGTCCCGGGGTGCCTACCCCGGGACACTGCTGTTTGCAATGACAGGACGGGAGCCTCGCGGCTCCCGTCCTGTCATTGCAAACTTGCTTTGGATATTGGAAGAGAGAGCAGGAAACCTGCTCTCTCTTCCAATATCCAAAGCTGATTGCTTTCCACATGGGGAGCAGCATGTCAGCTGCTCCCCATGTGGAACAGCAATGCCGGCTCCCAAGGGACGTGGGGAGCCGGTGGGACTGTGGGGGTTTGGGGACCCCCACAGTCCCCAACGAGAGGCCAGGCCCTGGGGGATGGGGTCCCCGGGGCAAGTAGTGGCCCGGGAGGGGGCCACGTGGCCCCCTCCCCAAAGTTTTGAAAAATAATTTTAAAAAAGGGTATGGCCGGCCCGGGGATGGGGTCCCCTGGCCTTAAAATGGCCAGAGGAGGGGGGCCACGCAGCCCCCCTCAAAATATTAAAAATAAAAATAGAGGCCATGCCCCGGGAGATGGTGTCCGGGGGGCCAATACAGGCCCGGGGAAGGGGGCCACGCGGCCCCCTTCCCGTTTTTTTATTTTGAAATTTAAAAAAAGGGGTAAGGCCCTGGGGGATGGGGTCCCCAGGGCCCAAAAACAGAAAAAAAGGAAGGGGGCCACACAGCCCCCTTCAGGGGACAAAAAAAAAAAAACGATCGGGCCCGCAGGCCCCGCCCCTTCCTTCACCACTCTGCAAACGCGCCCCCTGGCGCGTTTGCAGAAGGGAACGAATTCCCCTTGAATACTGGGGGTCCTGGGGGCCAACTAGCCCACCAGGAACCTCCAGTATGCGCCAGGGGCTGCCTTGCAGAGAGGTGTACAGAGGCCACGCCCCTTTTACACCTCTCTGCAACGCAGCTCTGTGGCGCTTTTGGAGGTATATGGTGGGCTAGTTGGACTCCGGGGACCCTCAGGATTCAAGGGGACTTAATCCCCCAACTTAAAACGCGCCACGGGGCGCGTTTGCACAGTGGTGAAGGGAGGGGGCGGGGCTTCAGGTGACATGTGTGCAAACAGGCCCCGTGGCGCGTTTTAAGATGGGGAATTAAATCCCCTTCAATCCTGAGGGTCCCTGAGGGCCAACTAGCCCAACAGGTACATCCAGAAAGCGCCACAGAGCTGCGTTGCAGAGAGGTGTAAAAGGGGTGTGGCCTCTCTACACGTCTCTGCAACGCAGCCCCTAGCGCATATTGGAGGTTCCTGGTGGGCTAGTTGGCCCCTAGGGACCCTCAGGATTCAAGGGGACTTAATCCCCCAACATAAAACGCGCCACGGGGCGCGTTTGCACAGATGTAACCTCAGGCCCCGCCCCTCCCTTCACCATTGTGCAAATATTCCTCTAAAATCAGCCGAAATACGAATTCCGATTTACTCACCTGTTATCAGGAGAGACCTCAGTGCTGTATCTTTCAGCCCAGTACTGGTCCTGAAAAGTAATTCTAACCATACTTACCAGTAACTTGAATTTCCTTCCATAGGCTAACATTGACTGGTTTCACTTGGAAATTCTTCTAAGTGTGGAGTTTTGGAACTTTAAAATATTCCTCTAAAATCAGCCGAAATACGAATTTCGATTTACTCACCTGTTATCAGGAGAGACCTCAGTGCTGCATCTTTCAGCCCAGTACTGGTCCTGAAAAGTAATTTTAGCCGTACTTACCGGTAACTTGAATTTCCTTCATAGGCTAACATTGACTGGTTTCACTTGGAAATTCTTCTAAGTGTGGAGTTTTGGAACTTTAAAATATTCCTCTAAAATCAGCCGAAATACGAATTCCGATTTACTCACCTGTTATAAGGAGAGACCTCAGTGCTGTATCTTTCAGCCCAGTACTGGTCCTGAAAAGTAATTTTAACCGTACTTACCAGTAACTTGAATTTCCTTCCATAGGCTAACATTGACTGGTTTCACTTGGAAATTCTTCTAAGTGTGGAGTTTTGGAACTTTAAAATATTCCTCTAAAATCAGCCGAAATACGAATTCCGATTTACTCACCTGTTATCAGGAGAGACCTCAGTGCTGCATCTTTCAGACCAGTACTGATCCTGAAAAGTAATTTTAACCGTACTTACCGGTAGCTTGAATTTCCTTCATAGGCTAACATTGACTGGTTTCACTTGGAAATTCTTCTAAGTGTGGAGTTTTGGAACTTTAAAATATTCCTCTAAAATCAGCCGAAATACGAATTCCGATTTACTCACCTGTTATCAGGAGAGACCTCAGTGCTGCATCTTTCAGCCCAGTACTGATCCTCAAAAGTAATTTTAACCGTACTTACCAGTAACTTGAATTTCCTTCCATAGGATATCATTGCCTGCTTTTTGCTGAAAAAGTTTCTGTGTTGATTTTTGAAACATACAAATATTCCTCTAAAATCAGCCAAAATCCAAATTCTGATTTACTCACCTGTTATCAGGAGAGACCTCAGTGCTGCATCTTTCAGCCCAGTACTGGTCCTGAAAAGTAATTTTAACCGTACTTACCAGTAACTTGAATTTCCTTCCATAGGCTAACATTGACTGGTTTCACTTGGAAATTCTTCTAAGTGTGGAGTTTTGGAACTTTAAAATATTCCTCTAAAATCAGCCGAAATACGAATTCCGATTTACTCACCTGTTATCAGGAGAGACCTCAGTGCTGCATCTTTCAGCCCAGTACTGATCCTCAAAAGTAATTTTAACCGTACTTACCGGTAACTTGAATTTCCTTCATAGGCTAAGATTGACTGGTTTTCAGCAAAAAAGTTTAAAAGTGTTGATTTTCACAAACTACAAATATTCCTTAAAAATCGCCTGTATGACTTAAACGCATTTTTTCAACTGTTTACAGGAGATGCACCAGTGCTGGATCCAGGATCCAACACTGAGTAAGAAAAAGTAACGATAACAGTTTTTACCTGCTAAGTGAATTTCCTTCCATAGGATAACATTGGTGATTCTATGAGAAAAAGTTTCTAAGTGTCAACTTTTAAAATACAATAATATCCCTTAAAAATCACGACTGTAACCAAAACGCTTTTACTCAACTGTTTACAGGAGATGTACCAGGACTGAATCTAGGATCCAGTCCTGTGGTTACAAAAGTAATCCATAAAGTAACTAATTGCATTTAACTAGAAATTCACATTGAGCTGAATGTTGCATTGTGTTTGAAAATGTGTTGCCCATTGCAACAACTGTAACTACTGTACTTAAAAGTCTATTGCCTATCTGCAAAGTATTTAAACTAAAGTAATTCATTCTGAGAAAGTATTTTTGTAATGTAATGTATAATGTAATTACAATGTAATTTAAAAAATAAAATATGTAAAAAAAATTGTTTCTAAAAATGTAGTAAATCAGTATGAAAAAAATTAATATAACAATTAATACATTTAAAAATTGTCATTTACAAAACCTTTGAAATTCACTGAAAAAACCGTAGGTTTCAGGCACGTTATAGTTAGAAATTAGCATTTAAAAAACCTTTGAAATTCACTGAAAAAACCATAGGTTTCAGACACGTTATAGTTACAAATTAGCATTTAAAAAACCTTTGAAATTCACTGAAAAAACCATAGGTTTTAGGGACAGTTTTAGTTACTTGGACATTGCACTCGTACAAAACCCGTGAAATTCCCCGTTATAGTTAGTTCAGCTAACTATAACTCGCGCCTCGCAATGCACTGCTGATGACGTCACATATTACATCACTCATGACATGGTCAGTGACATCACTGATGACATCACTGATGACATCTCAAATGACATCACTGATGACATCATCCATGTGATAATCTGATGCACCTCCTCACACCCTAATATAACCTTTGATACACCCACTCTAAATTACAGACTGCCATTCGCAAAACCATAGACACTCCAACACCAATAACTACATACCCACTCACTGATTCTTAGGTCTACACACACACATCCACTCACTCACCCGTACAGTCACTCATACTTACGGTCACTCAGTACAGGACTATCATATGCACTCTTACTCCTATATAGACACTCAAACAACGCCACTCATCCATAGAGATACTCACACACCTAGTCAGTCATGCAAATAATTAAACACACTGCCATTTACTCACCTATACAGTTATACACACACCAGCTCACTTACTCATACAAATAGTAGCACATTGTTACGCTCTTATACAATCACAGATACAAGCACACACTCATCCATACAGCCACTATCACAATCACTCACTCTTGCTTATAGCTATTTATATACTCCAACACACATATATACTGCCTTTCACATATGTAGTTACTCACACATGTACCACTGGGACATACATTCACTCACTAACACACTCTTACACACACTTACCCACCCATACAGTCTATCACAGATGCACTCTTGAAACCATCCACCCAGTGAATCACCCACTCACACATCTATGCACAGAGTTGCACACACCCCTCCCACACAAACACTCAGGCACCCATACAGATACTCAGACAAGCATTCAATAACTCATATAGACACTCATTTAGCTATTCACAAACACATGCAGCCACTTACACAGCAACAGACAGACGGATACAGACATTCACCCAGTTTAGTCACTAACCCATGCATTCAGTAAGATACGTTAAATCCCTCACTTATAGAGTCAGTCACGCACCTACTAAATCATCCATACAGACACTTACACACCCACTCATTCTTCAATACGTCTTTTCCTATATATATTAAAAATATTTAAACTTTACAGAAACACACAGTCACTGGATGATGTCATCAGTGATGTCATTTGAGATGTCATCAGTGATGTCATCAGTGATGTCACTGACCATGTCATGAGTGATGTAATATGTGACGTCATCAGCAGTGCATTGCGGGGCGCGAGTTATAGTTAGCTGAACTAACTATAACGGGGGAATTTCACGGGTTTTGTACGAGTGCAATGTCCAAGTAACTAAAACTGTCCCTAAAACCTATGGTTTTTTCAGTGAATTTCAAAGGTTTTTTAAATGCTAATTTGTAACTATAACGTGTCTGAAACCTATGGTTTTTTCAGTGAATATATATATATATTCACTGAAAAAACCATAGGTTTCAGGGACGTTATAGTTAGAAATTAGCATTTAAAAAACCACAGAAATTCACTCAAAAAACCACATGTTTCAGGGAAGTTATAGTTAGTTGGACATTTCACTCGTACAAAACCAGAGAAATTCAGCCATTATTGTTAGTTAAGCTAACTATAATTCACGCCCCTGCAATGCACTGCTGATGACGTCACATATTACATCACTCATAACTAGGGGTGGGCGGAATTTGCGTAGTCGCGCTACGCAAAGCTCCGCAAAACGGTAAAAAATCTCTGCGAGCACGCAAAAGTTCTGCGAACACGCGGAATTGCTTGTTCCGCCCGTTCGCGATGCTTTTTTCCTGTTTGCGAACGCTGTTTGCGTCCTCGGGGAGAAATATCTTGCGAACACGCATTTTGAAAGCGCGAACAAGCAAAAAATTCCGCGAAGTCGCGGTTCGTGGAATTTTTGGTAATTCCGCGTTCTCCGCGGAACGCGAAATTACCCAAATTCCGCAAGCGGAACGGAATTTACCGCCCAGGCCTACTCATAACATGGTCAGTGACATCACTGATGACATCTCAAATGACATAACTGATGACATCACTGATGACATCATCCAGAGACTGGGTGATTTTTAAAAGTTTAAGAATGTTAATTATAGATACGCAAAAGTGTATTGAAGAATGAGTTGGTGTATGAGTGTCTGAACGGATGATTTAGTGCATGCGTAACTTACTGTTTAAGTGAGAGATTAAATGTGCCTTAGTGAATGCATGGGTGAATTACTAATCTGTGTGAATGTCTGTATCAGTCTGTCAGTTGCTGTGTAAGTGGCTGCATGGGTTGGTGATTAGCTACATGAATGTCTATATGGGTTAATGATTGGTTGTCTGATTACCTGTATGGGTGCCTGAGTGTCTGTGTGGGTGGGTGGGGGGGTGACTCCCTCCATGGATGTGTGAGTGGGTGATTCAGTTGGTGTATGGGTTCATGAGTGCATCTGCGAGGGGCTATATGGGTGAGTGAGTGTGCGTATGGCTGCATTGGTGAGTGAATGGATGTCTCAGTGGTATATGTGTGAGTAACTACATATGTGAAAGGCTGTACATGTGAATGTTCGAGTATATAAGTGACTATATGTGAGAGTAAGTGATTGTGAGAGTGGCTGTATGGATGAGTGTGTGCTTGTGTCAGTGATTGTATAAGAGAGTAAGTATGTGTTAGTATCTGTATGAATAAGTGAGGTGGTGTGTGTATAATTATATTGGTGAGTAAATGGCAGTGTGATTGAGTCTTTGGGTGGCTGACTAGCTGTGTGAGTATCTATGTGGATGAGTGGCAGTATGTGAGTGTCTGGATGGGTATATGAGTGCATATTTCAGAGGCTGTATTGATGAGTGACTGCGTGCATGAGTGACTGTATCAGTGAGTGGATGTGTGTAGACCTATGAATCAGTGAGTGGGTATGTACTAACTGGTATTGGTGTGTCTATGGTTTCGAGAATGGTAGTCTGTATTTTAGAGTGGGTGTATGAAAGTTATATTAGGGTGTGAGGAGGTGCATCAGATATTAATTGGAGGATGTCATCAGTGATGTCATCAGTGATGTCATTTGTAATGTCATCAGTGATGTCACTGACCATGTCATGAGTGATGTAATATGTGACGTCATCAGCAGTGCATTGTGGGGGTGCGAGTTATAGTTAGCTCAACTAACTATAAAGGCCGAATTTCTCTGGTTTTGTATGAGTGAAATGTCCAACTAGCTATAACGTCCCTGAAACCTGTGTTTTTTTCAGTGGATTTCTAAGGTTTTTAAATGCTAATTTCTGACTATCACGTCCCTGAAACCTATGGTTTTTTCAGTGAATTTCAAAGGTTTTTTAAATGCTAATCCCTAACTATAACGTCCCTGAAACCTCTGGTTTTTTCAGTGAATTTCTAAGGTTTTTTAAATGCTAATTTCTAAATATGCCTACATAGGTAGGACACGTGCAGGAAGATGAGTAAAGGTGCAGAAAGAAGCAAGAGAAGTGCAGAAAGAGGCAACAGAAGTCCAGAAAGAGGAAGAAAGGTGCAGAAAGAAGCAGGAGAAATACAGAAAGAACCAACAGAGGTGCAGAAAGAGGCCTACTTTACTGTACCTTACAACAGACTCATACAAAGTAGCCTAATCACTAATCCTTCTCCCAAGATGTCTTAAACCTCACTTATCTCTTGACAGTTCACTATTAATCGACTCCTCAGAATGTTATGCCTACCTACCAAATATAAAACAGCAATACTAAGCATATCACCGTTGTAAGTCTGACCAAGTTTGTGAAGGTATGCATGCGTGTCTCTGCTTTTACCGAGTGACATGTTACATAAAAATAAACATAAAAAACTTGAATACCTGTGTTTCAAACAGCATTCTCTGTAAATATGTGTACAAAAAGGTGTGTGTATTTCTTTCTGCTCATAATACAGGGCACATGGGTGTTCAATAGTATATTTGAGGGGCTCTATAACACCTATATACATAAGACATGTCTGCCTGTGCAACTTAATGGCAGAGCAAAACTGAGAACATTTAACCACCTATAGAAGAAGCTACCCATTTTTAAGCTACCATCTTCAGTTCCATAACACATGTGAGAATACATATACAAGTAGACACTTACCTCAGTCACAAGAGCACGCAGACCTTTAAACTTGGCAGCTTGCACTTCCCATTTGAGTACAGATAGAGGCGAGAGAAGTACAGAAAGAAGCAAGAGATGTGCAGAAAGAAACAAAAGAAGTACAGAAAGAAGTACCAGAGGTGCAGAAAGAGGCAACAGGGGTGCAGAAAAAGGGAAGAGGGGTGGAAAAAGAGTCAAGGGGCTGCAGAAAGAAGCAAAAGAGCTGCAGAAAGAAACAAAAGAAGTGCAGAAAGAAGGAACAGAGGTGCAGAAAGAGGCAAGAGGGGAGCAGAAAGAGGAAGAGGGATACAGAAAGAGGTAAAAAGAGTACAGAAAGAAGCAAGAGAGGTGCAGAAAGAAACAAAAGAAGTACAGAAAGAATGAACAGAGGTGCAGAAAGAGGCAAGAGGGGTGCAGAAAGAGGGAAGAGGGGTGCAGAAAGAGGCACGGGAGGTGCAGAAAGAAGCAAGAGAGGTGCAGAAAGAAGCAAGAGAAGTGCAGAAAGAAGCAACAGAGGTGCATAACGACAGATAAGGGGCGGAGAAAGAGGCAAGCGAAGACCAGAAAGAAGCAACAGAGATAAAAAAGGGGGAAGAGGGATGGAGAAAGAGGCAAGAGGGGTGCAGAAAGATGCAAGAGAAGTGCAGAAAGAAACAAAAGAAGTACAGAAAGAAGCAACAGAGGTGCAGAAAGAGGCAAGAGGAGTGCAAACAGAGGGAAGAGGGGTGCAGAAAGAGGCAAGAGTGGTGCAGAACGAAGCAAGAGAGGTGCAGAAAGAGGCAACAGGGGTGAAGAAAGAGGAAAGAGGGGTGGAGAAAGAGGCAAGGGGGTGCAGAAAGAAGCAAGAGAGCTGCAGAAGGAAACAAAAGAAGTGCAAAAAGAAGGAACAGAGGTTCAGAAAGAAGGAACAGAGGTGCAGAAAGAGGCAAGAGGGATGCAGAAAGAGGCATAAGGGGTGTACAAAGAAGTGAGAGGTGCAGAAAGAAACAAAAGAAGTGCAAAAAGAATGAACAGAGGTGCAGAAAGAGGCAAGAGGGGTGCAGAAAGACACAAAAGAAGTGCAGAAAGAAGCAACAGAGGTGCAGAAAGAGCAAGAGGAGTGCAGAAAGAGGGAAGAGGGGTGCAGAAAGAGGCATAAGGGGTGCAGAAAGAAGCACGAGAGGTGCAGAAACAAGCAAGAGAAGTGCATAAAGAAGCAACCGAGATGCAGAAAGGAGGAAGTGGGGTGGAGAAAGAGGCAAGAAGGATACAGAAAGGAAGAACAGAGGTGCAGAAAGAAACAAAAAAAGTGCAGAAAGAAGGAACAGAGGTGCAAAAAGAGGCAAGAGGGGTGCAGAAAGAGGCACGAGGGGTACAGAAAGCAGCAAGAGATGAGCAGAAAGAAACAAAAGAAGTGCAGAAAGAAGGAACAGAGGTGCAGAAAGAGGCAACAGGGGTGAAGAAAGAGGGGTGGAGAAAGAGGCAAGGGGTGCAGAAAGAAGCAAGAGAGCTGCAAAAAGAATCAAAAGAAGAGCAGAAAGAAGGAACAGAGGTGCAGAAAGAGGCAAGAGGGGTGCAGAAAGAGGGAAGAGGGGAGCAGAAAGAAGCAAGAGTAGTGCAGAAAGAAGGAACAGAGGTGCAGAAAGAGGCAAGAGTGTTCCAAAAAGAGGGAAGAGGGGTGCAGAAAGAGGCACGAGGGGTGCAGCAAGAAGCAAGAGATGTGCAGAAAGAAACAAAAGAAGTAGAGAAAGAAGGAACAGAGGTGCAGAAAGAGGCAACATGGGTGAAGAAAGAGGAAAGAGTGGTGGAGAAAGAGGCAAGGGGTACAGAAAGAAGCAAGAGAGGTGCAGAAAGAAGAAAGAGAAGTGAATAAAGATGCAACACAGATGTAGAAAGGGGGAAGTGGGATAGAGAAGGAGGCAAGAGGGATACAGAAAGAAACAAGAGAGGTGCAGAAAGAAACAAAAGAAGTGCAGAAAGAAGGAACAGAGGTGCAGAAAGAGGCAAGAGGGGTGATGAAAGAGAGAAAAGGGGTGGAGAAAGAGGCAAGGGGTTACAGAAAAAAGCAAGAGAGCTGCAGAAAGAAACAAAAGATGTGCAGAAAGAAGGAACAGAGGTACAGAAAGAGGCAACAGGGGTGGCAGAAAGAGGCAAAAGGGGTGCAGAAAGAAGGAACAGAGGTGCAGAAAGAGGCAAGAGGGGAGCAGAAAGAAACAAAAGAAGCAACAGAGTTGCAGAAAGAGGCAAGAGGAGTGCAGAAAGAGGGATGGGGGTGCAGAAAGAGGCATGAGTGGTGCAGAAAGAAGCAAGAGAGATGCAGAAAGAAGCAAGAGAAATGCATTAGGAAGCAACAGAGATGCAGAAAGGGGGACCTGGGGTGGAGAAAGAGGCAAATAGGGATACAGAAAGAAACAAGAGAGGTGCAGAAAGAAACAAAAGAAGTGCAGAAAGAAGGAACAGAGGTGCAGAAGGAGGCAAGAGGGGTGCAGAAACAGGGAAGAGGGGTGTGAAAGAGGCACGAGGGGCACAGAAAGAAGCAAGAGGCATGCAGAAAGAAGCAAGAGATTTGCAGAAAGAAACAAAAGAAGTGCAGAAAGAAGGAACAGAGGTGCAGAAAGAGGCAAGAGGGGTGCAGAAAGAGGGAAGAGGGGTGCAAAAAGAAGCACAAGTGGTGCAGAAAAAAGCAAATAGGTACATAAAGAAGCAAGAGTAGTGCAGAAAGAAGCAACAGAGGTGCAAAAAGAGGCAAGAGGGGTGGAAAAAGAGGGAAGAGGGGTACAGAAAGAGGCACGAGGGGTGCAGAAAGAAGCAAGAGATGTGCAGACAGAAACAAAAGAAGTACAGAATGAAGGAACAGAGATGCAGATAGAGGCAACAGGGGTGAAGAAAGAGGGGTGGAGAAAGAGGCAAGGGGTGCAGAAAGAAGCAAGAGAGGTACAGAAAGAAACAAAAGAAGTGCAGAAAGAAGGAACAGAGGTGCAGAAAGAGGCAGGAGGGCTGCAGAGAGAGGGAAGAGGGGTGCAGAAAGAGGCAAGAGAGGTGCAGAAAGAGGTAAGAGGGGTGCACAAAGAAGCAAGTGAGGTGCAGAAAGAGGCAACAGATGCAGAAAGAGGCAAAAGAGGTGCATAAAGTAGAAGAGATCTGTAGAAAGAGGCAAGAGAAGTGCAGAAAGAGAAAGGTACAGAAAGAAGCAACAGAAATGCAGAAAGAGGCAAGAGAGGCGCAGAAAGAAGGAAGAGTGGCTTGCACACCATTAGTACCAATTTAACACCCACATTTAGCAATAAGTAACAGGTGACCATTCTAGGTTTGCAAAGGATCTTCCACCATACTGTAACACTTGTCGCTGCATTTTTGGTAACGTCTGAGCCCTTTGAGCTAGAAACAAGGCTTTTTTTGTTCAAATCTGCAGATTAGGCAGCAGATGATGGATTATGTGGCAAATGCGGAAAATTTATAATTGTGCGAAAGTAGATGCAGCCAAACAGTCGCATAATTCCTGTGGCCCTTCTCATACCTCTGACTAGGTCCAGAAGTGCTCCTCAGTGGTTCCTTCTTTTTTTTGTCTCATTGACTTTATAGTTTAGCTTCCATGGAAACGAGGAAGACTAATCCTGAGGTTATCATTCCACAACACAGACTACCATACCACATAATTACTCTCCATAACACATAATCCCACTCCACATAATTCCTATACACTAAACATCACATACCTTCTATCCACATCATAGTCAAAGTCTATCCACATAATTTTTACTGCACATCATACCACATAATTCCACTACACACAACCTACATCCACTCTACTCCAAGAAACATTAGTAAAACATTTTTACCTTTACAAGGAGCAAAGTGGGCTTCATCCCCAACCTGTAGTGTGCCAGGAGGCACGTTTGCAGAGCGGTCGAGAAAGGGGGGGCGTGGCCTCCGAGGACATCTTCCCAATACCACTGTGTGGGACTTACTGGAGGTAACCGGAGGGGTAGTTGGCCCACAAGGATGTCCTTGGTGGCCGACTACCCCTCCTATTACCTCCAGTAAGTCCCACACAGCAGCATTGGTAAGTTCTCAAAGCAGGCCACTCCCCCATTGCCCACCAGTCCTCAAACATGCTCCCGGCACACTCTTGGATGGGGAGTGAAGTCCCCTTTGCTGCTGGGGGTCCTTAGGGGCCAACTAGCCTACCTGATACCTCCAGTAAGCCCCATATAGTGGGATTGCTGAGAGGTGGACACAGGCCATGTCCCCTTTCTGCACCACTCTGCAAATGCACCTCCTTGTGTGCTCTTGGTTGGGGGATGAAGTCCCCTTGCCTCCTGAGGGTCCCTGGGGGCCAACTAGCCCTCCTGTTATCTGTAGTAAGCCCCAAACAGCTGGATTGCTGAGAGTAGTCTAAGGCCACGCCCACTTTTTACACCACTCTGCAAACACATCTCCTGGCGCACTCCAGCTCGGGGGATGAAGTTCACTTTAGTCCTGAGGTCCTCAGGACACAAGAGACTGTGGCCCCCCTCCCAACATGTAAATACCTCCAGGAATGTGGTGGTCCCCAGGGCCGGTGGTCCGCAACAGACCCCCGTACTTCAATAATTAGTGCCCCGGGGAGGTGGTGGTCCCTGGGGCAGGGTGCGGGGCTCAAGTCCCCCCACACACAGTTGTGTACAGTAGCCCTGGGAAAGTGGCAGTCCCTGGGGCTTGGGGTGCCCGCGAGGCCCCCGCCCATTAATGACAAAAGCCCTGGGGAGGTGGCGGTCCCCGGGGCTTGAGGGGCCTGCGAGGCCTCCCCGCTAATTAATATAGAAAGCCCTGGGGAGGTGGCAGTCCCCGGGGCTTGGAGGGGCCAGCGAGGCCGCCCTGCCCATTAATAAAAATGCCCTGGGGAGGTGGCAGTCCCCTGGGGTTGGGGGGGCCAGCGAGGCCCCCCCATAATTAATAAGGCCCCAGGGAGGTGGCGGTCCCCAGGGCTGTGGGGGGCCATGTGCCCCCCGTGCATAATAAATAAAGCCCCAGGGAGGTGGTGGTTCCCAGGGCTGCAGGGGCCCGCACGGCTCCCACATATATATATCACATTGCCCCCCGGGACCTGGCCCACCCGGGGGCTCAAAGAAACGAAGCGCGGGAGCACGCACTTTGTTTTTATTTTGCGGCCGAATTCGCGCACCCAGCGCGAATCTACCCGAAAATATTTTTTTCAAAATGTTTTTTTGGGCCCTGGGCGTCCTTATGGGGCCCCCTGAGCAGGCCTAGGGGGTCAGGGTGTTTCTACTCTGTCCCCTTTTATTGTTTTTTTATCCTTTTTTCTTCTAACTCAGTACCGAGTCACAAGATGGCTGCCAACACTTCCTGTTTTGGAGTGTTGACAGCCAATCAAAATGAAGCTCTTGGTCCGGAGGGTTCGTGAATCCTCTCAGCCACCAGATATCGATGTTTTTATTTTTGAATTACTCAGGAACTACTGAACGGATTTACACCATTTAAAAAAAAAGGTCGCTTTCTGAACTTAGAGCTACCTTTTTGCCAAATTTGGTGTAATTCCGTTCCGCAGTTCGGGCTGTAGCTTTGTCTAAAGCTTCCTATGGAAATTAACATGGAGAAAACGCGTTTTGGGACCCCCCTTTTTTCTCGGCCCCCGCTCGAAGAATCACCCCGAAATTTTGCGAAGATTCATCGAATGGCGCCAGAGATATTGGCAAAAGAAAAAATGCTTTTTGAATAGAAACGAGGTCCTAAATATAGCGCCAGTAGGTAATATATATATATATATATATATATATATATATACTCCAATGAAAAACAGAGTTGCTTTCATGCCGCCTCTGGCCTCGCAACGCCAGTGCCGTCGATGGAAGCAACCACCATCAGCAATTATTAGATACAGATCCACTCCAGACAAGGAAATGAAAAGACGGCACACCAATTGAATTTCTCGCACAGATCTGTATGTGCAAGAGAACGACGCGTTTCAGCAATAAGCCTTTGTCAAGTTTTTTTGTTTAGTGCTCAATCCCCCATAGAAATAACGTGGATAAACAAAGAACATGGAAAACAGACTATCGAAAAAAGACTTATATATACAAAGGTCATGAAATATAAAAAATAAAAATTGCACGTGCATGATATTTTACAATTAATAATGACCTATAGACATATGTATGTACAATACTGAATAATCAGAATTCTTTCATTCAGATAATTTCATTCCATGTGATGATTTAACATGAGTTCCGTTACGCCACAACAGGTGTTAAAATGACCCAAAGTACAATTGAATATTGAATTTTTAAATTTTTAAAACGGCACTTACACACCAATGCAGATAGTTACGTCAACGAACAAAACTTCAATGGAAGTTACAGAAAGGCCACATCCATAAGTTATAGGGGCAGATCCTGCTGCTCAGAGAATAATAAGGGAGATTCCTTAGAATTGTCAAGGAGTGGAAAAAGGAACTACATAAGGGGCAAATGCCCCACATACATCTAAACTCTCAATCAAATAGGTTGATAGTATAAAGCTCCACAGTTATAATAAACATGTAGGAGCAACCAGACGTTGAGCCATGTAGAACCTTAAGAATCATAAGACAATCAAGGACAAATGTCCAACCATCCAGACTGTAACATACTGCAATTAAAAAGAAGTGCCTAAAAATATGTCACAAATGGAGAGTGAAACCAAAAACTAAGTGAAATAGAAAATAAGGGGCCTATATACAATCAGTCAGATGAGTGGGAAAATGGCAAGTTAACATCCTATTCAGTTTATGTGAGTTGTCAATTCTTCACTAGTGTTCAAACCAAAAGGAATACGGGTATTTAGATCGATGATATATCTTGATTCTAGTACTCGTAATTGCTTCTCTCTATCTCCCCTCGAGTTTGTTTCAAAATACAATCAATTCCCACAATCTTAAGATGATACTTATTGCTATCATGTTTGGCCTGGAAATGCCGGGCCACGGGGTAATTCAGGTCATTGTTGGTGATAGCACGAAGATGTTGTAATATTCGCTGTTTTAATGGTAGTTTGGTGCTCCCAATGTGCCGGAGCCCACAGGGACATTCTAATAGGTATACCGTGAACTCAGTATTACAAGTGATAAACTTGCGAATATATCTGACATTGCCATCACTTGTAGTGTAACTTTTATGACTTTTGCCATTATTACATGCTTTGCAGGACCCACAAGGGTAGTAGCCCTCCAATTTTTTATTCAACCAATTAGGAGGTGGTGTGGGTTCCTGATAACTATGTACTAGGGAATCCCTTAGAGATCTTGGTCGTCGATATGTGACCTGGGGAGTGGCTCCAATAGAACTGCCTATTATGGGATCAGTGAGTAAGAGATTCCAATGTTTTCTTAGAAGACGCTTTATATGTAAAGATCTTTTATTATATGTGGTAATCATCCTAGGTCGATTATCACTACTTTGCGTCTTACCCCTTTTGTTCTTAAAGAGGATATCAGTTTGTTTTACCCCTTCCAGTTTTTTACTACGCCTGATACAGTATTTTATTAGAGTAACCTCGCTGTGCAAATCTATCCTTGATGTTAATTTGTTCCTTACGATATGACTCATCATCACTACAGGTACGGCGGGCTCTAATGAGCTCACCATATGGTATGCTATTGATGAGGGTTGCTGGATGGTGGCTTGCAGCATGTAATGTGCTGTTACCTGCTGTCTTTTTTCGGTACAGGGAAGTTTGTATTTTGTTATCTTCAATTTTAATTGCCACATCCAGGAATTCACAATGTGAATTACTGATAGTGCAGGTGAAACTGAGATTAAGTTCGTTGATCTCCAGAGTGTTGATAAATTCCCTGGCACTGTGTTCATCACCATCCCAAATAAGGAACAGATCATCAATATATCTGATCCAAATTGGGATGTGTTCGGTGAATCTATCGTTATGTTCTGTCCAAACTACTTGCTCCTCCCACCAGCCCAGAAAGAGATTCGCTAGGCTGGGGGCGAAGCAAGTGCCCATCGCAACACCTGACCTTTGCCTATATACCGTATCCTCGAACAAAAGATGTTCTGCTCCATACAGAACAGTATCATAGCTCCTAGCATATTGGTATGATCCAATAATGATAGTGATCTCCCTTTCAGAAAGTACATACACGCTTCTACACCTTTCCTCTGGTCGATACATGTGTAAAGAGAACACACATCCAAAGATATCATAAGGAAAGTGCTCTCCCATTTGATATCATGTATCCTTTTTAGGAAATCAGTGCTGTCACGACAGTATGACCTGAGGTTGGTCACGATAGGTGCTAGAAAGGAATCAAGGAAGATTGAAGTATTCTCAAGGAGTCCCCCATTAGATGACACAATGGGTCTCCCTGGTGGTCTAGTGGGATGTTTATGTATTTTCGGCAGTAGGTACAAACAGGGTATACGGGGATGATCATTTTTCAAGAACAAGTATTCATCATAACTCATTAAGCATTTTATCCACCAATCTTTAAGCATTCCATGATATACATTTATGGTGTCTCTGTACAAGTTCCATGAAATTTGTTCATAACAGGATCCGTCACTTAGCTGGCTGAGGGCTTCATTTCTATAATATTCTGCATCTATCAGAACAATATTGCCCCCCTTGTCACTGGGCTTTATCATTATGCTGGAATCTTCAGTTAATTTTTTGAGGGCAGCACGTTGTTTCTGTGTCAAATTATCCCTGCTTCTCATTTTATGATCGTTCCGCATCAGTGTCAATTCATGAATTATCACAGAATTAAAGGCCTCAATGTTATCATGGGGGACATTCGGATGGAACCTTGATTTGGGTTTGAAGCCACTATTCATAGATTCATCCACTGTGAAACCTATTTGTCTCAGTATTTCACTTGTGTCCTGTTGATGCCCTTCACTAGGAGAATCATCTTCTAATGAATGTAAGGTCAGGATGGAATCAATGTCTTGCAGCGTGAAGGGAGATGAAATTTCCAATCTGTCGTTATTTTGTCCTCCTCTGTTATCAACTATATCAGTTGAAGTATTTAATATTTTGTGTAATTTCATCAGTTTTAATTTCCTTACGTAACGGAATAAATCAATTCGAGCATCAACGTAGTTCATATCTTGTGTTGGGCAGAATGATAGACCCAATCTTAGTAGAGACTCTATATATAAAACCTACTGGCAGTCGCCAGTAGGTAGTTATAGTTAAGACCATGTTTTTTATTCAAAAAGCGTTTTTTGGTTTGCTAATATCTTTGGCTCCGTTTGACAAATCTTTGCGCAATTTTCAAAACTAATGGGGCGCTCCAGTCAGCTCTTGTCTTGAAAGTTTGGGGGTGATTCGTCAAGCGGGGGCCGAGAAAAAAGGGGGTCACAAAACGCGTTTTCTCCATATTAATTTCCATAGGAAACTTTTGTCATAGATACAGCCCGAACTGCTGAACGGAATTACATTAAATCTGGTAGAAAGGTAGCTGTTGATCAGGTTGTTGGGATCCTCAGGACCATCCAACAGCAGCAGGCAGTCCAAAATGACAATCTGGACTGTTTCATGAACAAAATTGATGACCAGACTGCGGTGTACAAGGACATTGTCACCTGCATCCGCCAGATTGCCACCAACATCTCCGCACCTCCCTGTGTGCATACCACATCCAGTGCAACAACATCTTCACCAGCCACAGGGAGGGATGTGGACTCTGGTGGAGAGTACCCTGCAATGCTGCTGCCTGCACCTGCGGGTCCCCCAGAAAAACCTGGGGTCAGGCGTCCAAAGAAGAAACTGTGAGAGACAGATGGCTACGCATCACCCCCAGGAAGTGACTATCTGCTCCTGATATCCTCCATTGTGGCAAGCATTCATTTTGTTGACTGTCACTGAACTCTCCGATATTGGCTGGAGGGTCTAACTTGGACTATGGACTCAAATAACTGTGGATACACTTTGGAATCACTCATCTACAAACACTACCAACTCCTATCTGCACTTATTTTTAACTTTTCTGGTTGAGTACACCACCATCATGTTGACTGATTTCATCACATTATGCACTAAAATAAATCACTCTGCACCCACAAAGTGGTCATGTTGTGTCTTTGAATGCCAAATGTAATAATTGAAATGATGTTGAAAATCTCAAAGAAGAAAGTGTCTACAACATTGGTAGCACATCACTTTAAAGAAGTAAATTACTGGCTTGGGAATATATGTACCTTGTCACAACATGATAGATAGATACCACCAGGTCATGACACAACCCGTAGCACATGTTAGAGATGCAATGCAAGTCTATTGCTTAAAATACTAACACCATTATCAAGCACAATAAGCAAACATTGTTAGCAAACCAGTGCATCATGGAGCATGTTCAGTTTCAAAATAACCTTTGGATGTGTGAAAACAGACAAGGCACAACTCATTGTGTACCACAGGTTTATTCTCCTGATACAAACTTGTTCCTTAACCCAATTTCAAAGGACATCACACAGTAACAAAAGGCTCTTAAATTAAAGAAAAATGTCCATCAGTCCAAAAGGAAGTTCGTGCCATGGATTTACAAAACAGTCCAATGTTGGACTAGGTCACAGAATCAGGGGTCTGGTGAGGTCACAACTTGCAGGTTGACACGGCAAAGTAAGGAGAAACATAGATCAGAGTTAGGCACACAGGACTAAGCACTTTAGCAAAGAATGTCATCTGAAGCACAAGATTTTCAGTGTGGACACTAGCTATGATTCACTGTAACACTATACATGTCAACTTTTCCATCTCAAATTTATTTTTCACACAACTAACATCATGGCAATTTTCAAACACTCACAAGCATACATGCACATTGTCTACCAGCAACACAACAACAAACACTTGGGGTAGTCCCCTTCTTTCATTGCATACCACGCCATCATCATCATCCCCACTGTCATCATGTCCCAGCCCAGGATCATCCCTTGCTAGGGGCTGATGGTCTCCGTCGTCCTGTATGAGTGGTATTCCCTCCGTATAGCCAGGTTGTGGAGCATGCAGCAAACGGTGATGATGTGGCACACCTTCAATGGTGCATATTGTAGGGCTCCTCCCGTCCGATCAAGACAGTGGAATCTTTTCTTCAGGAGGCCAAAAGTCCGCTCAATGACTTGCCGGCTCCTACCATGGGCCTCATTATACCGCACTTGTGCAGGGGTGACTGGGTTACGGAGTGGTGTCAGTAACCAAGGTTGGTTGGGGTACCCATAGTCTCCTACATTGAAAACAGAAAAAAGAATCAGTTGTTGGTTAACAGAGCATTATCTGACATACAAGCTACACACAACACAGCACACACATGCCACATCAACTACCAACAAGCCAGGCAAAGTCAGGTTGTAGCTGAGACATCAAACTGGGGATGGCGCTGTTCCATCATGTGCAGATCCTGGAAAATGTGCACAGACGTGGGAGATGGACATGTCCGGCAAACATACCACATGCACATTGATGGAGTACTATTGTTTGCGGTTGCGATACACCACCTCATTTTCCTGTAGTGATACCAATGCAACGTGGGTGCCATCAATCGAGCCAATTATATGGTGTATCCCTCCCAATGCATAGAAGTCACCCTTGATGTCTGCCAAATCACCAGGTGTAGTGTTCCACGTAACGCAGAAATGCCCCCAAAACATCACGAAGAACATGGCTGAACATGGTCTGTGACATTCCACCAGATGTTGCCACTGTGTAATGAAAGGTACTGGTGGCAAAGAAATGTAAACTGCCATAACCTTAACTTTGGCCGTCAGTGCAGTTGGATATGGTCGCCCAGGCTGCAGATGAGGTGACAACTGCGCAGACAAATGTTCAATGATTGGCCTGGTGAATCAGTACTTCCTGAAGGTGTCACGTTCTTCCATGGTCTCTAGGTCTGGAAAGGGCCTGTGGACTGCAGGTCGTCTGCGATACCTATGTGTAGAGTGTAAACACAGTTGGTGTCAGGTCACAATGTACAAAGCAACATACATTGAGACAAACAGAATATGAAATGCGAACACAACTGAAGCTAAAGAGCATTTGAAATACAGATTTCAATTAAAAAGGATGACCTTAGATACATATCACAGCATCAGTACCCTTCCCAGACATGTTATTAAGGTATGCTGACACAGCAATTACAGTGCTGTAGTGTACAGATCACTAGTGTCTGACATCATCAATGTGAGCAAGCATCACATACTCAAATGTTCCGCATAAAAATTAATATACTTTTATGTTTTCATGAACAATTGCATGTTCAATAGGTAGACAGGATAGGAACATGTAATGCAAGAGATGTGTGACACCTGATATACACACCATCTCACATATGCAATCATGCTCACCAATGTCACAGGTTGGACACTGTCATGTAGTTATGTCTACATTACACATACAATCCCATACACAGACTCTGTTCAATGTTCAGGATGCTAAAATATGTAACAAGGAGAGGGGAGAGGGGTTGGCCTAACGGCTAGGGCAGCCAACCTCGAATCTGGGGAACTGGGTTCGAGTCTCGGCAATGAAGCTGAACATCCTGTGATTCTGGGCAAATCACTTAATCTCCCCGTGCCTAACGAAAATGAATGTGTGTCCTCATGTAACCTAACTGGTGCTATGTAAAGCGCTCCGATACCCGATTCGGGTCAAGTTTGTGCTACATAAAACTCTTCAAAAAACAACACCATACGCTGCGGTTTTGATCAAACAGATAGAGTAGTAATTCACATTTCACAAACAAGCTGAAGATGCAGAACAATTTCACTGTCTACTCATCCAATGGTAAAAGCTTTAGCTATTACTTACACAACAGACATCTACAGTCTGAAATGACATCAATTGCACAATGGGTCATACAGTTCACACTTGCACTGGCAAGGCAAAAATGCACATGTACATCAACACAAAAATAATGGGCACTGTGACCAATACTATGCTGATAACTGGATTTCTGTTCTAACATGCTTGTATGTGCAAATAAAACAGTCTGTCATGTACCCCTCAAGTTTAGCTCCTCATGTGAGTGTGTCTTATCCATTTAAAGATTACTTTTATAAGTTAAAAAGGGCATCCACACATGTAATGGACTAAAAAACAACAATCTCAGCGGTGTGTGCTCTGACGACCGATTATTCAAAGGACGCAGTAGCCGCATCCAAACCAATTCGGTCACAACCATTGGCTGTTGGTTGTTATGGTGAAAGACGCGGGTGAGTATTCAAAGGACGTGGTATCCGCATCCGAACCAATTCGGTCACAGCCATTGGCTGTTGGTTGTTATGGTGAAAGATGCTGGTGAGTAGTCATAGTGCGCGGTAGCCGCATCTGAACCGATTCGGTCACAGCCATTGACTGTTGGATGTTATGGTGAGCAACGATCATTTGGGCTCATGTCATCAGCGCGTGGAAACCGACTCGGTTACCTCCCATCACCAATGTATTAAAGTCAGTCATGGTCAGATGAAGAGTATTTGAATGTCGCTTTAGGCGTGTTGCTTGCAAGCAATGTTATGCATTGGACAGATTCGAACAATGCGACCGACGCGAACCTATCACTTTTGATACATGGATTTGATACTGCTTCTGCTGTAGAGATATAAGTCTGTCTGGTCCCTAGAGACTGCATTTGCCTGAACTACCTGCTTCATTCCTGCACCTACCCATCTCTCTGCTGCTGTGACCACATCCTCTGGTAGCCACTATGGCAATGACACAGCCCCGGGCCCCAGCTTTCTCTGAGGAGGAGAGCCAGGCCCTGCTGGACACACTCCTGCCACTGCACATACAGATGTATGGGAAACCAGAGGAGCAGGTGAGTGAGGATAACAATGCATTGCCCTTGGACATGTTCAGTTACCATGCACTACTGGCATTAGGAATCTCATTTGTAAAAATGTAATTAGGGTTTTTCAAAGTTTAACAGTGATTAGGGAACTGTTTTGGGTAGGTACACTGCTGTAGAAGTGTGTGTACTGGGGCAAACATACCATCACTGTTCTCATGGGACAGAGTTGTCATTGAAAAAGAGTAAGATGGCGGCGGAGCAACACCGAGCCTGAGGAGCTCCGATCGCCATGGCCAAAGAACAGCATCCAACGTCGTTGATGGGGCCCCCGGAGGCTGTCCGCGAGGTGCGGTGTTCCCAGTGCCCGTCCTGGCCACACTGCGAACATCGGTGACCTTCCGCTGCCGAGATACAGCCGCACCAGCGCTGCAACCTAAGAGGGCCAGCTCCCGCGAAGTGACTGCCGGCGGCGCAGGAGGGCTGCGGGCGGAGCGGATCTCGGCACCGGCCAGACAGTGCTTGCCTACCCTTAACCGCAGAACCATGCCCGGGATGCTGTTGCGGGAATAACCGCCGGATTTCCACGCTCAGCAGTGGCACAAGTGCAGAGGAGGAGACGCCCGCCATGCAGTCCGTATCTACCCCCGGCTGCTGAGAGTCCCTGGTGGACACTGGCTAAGGATCCCGGATCGGGAGCCCCGTTCCTACACAGCACTGGATCCCTGGATGTTGTCCTGCTGCGAGCCCCCTGCCTTGAGACCGCGACCAGGGAAGAGATCAACGACGTGACAGACAGCTGTTTTGTTTGTGGGGTGGGAGCGGACTTATCCTGCTAATACCTTTTTGGAGCAGAGAGCTCCAGGATCCGTCAAGCAGCCCCCCCACCCGGTGAAGGAGGTGAGTGCACAACGCACACCACAAGCTGGGAGAGTGCGCCTTCACGAGGGACACTGGAGAGCCCGGAAAAGCTGCATGCGGTAGCTGGGGGAGGCGAAAAAGAGTCAACAGAGCGGCAAACTCAGGGAGCGAGCAAACACCCGGTGGGGGGGGGCGGCTCCTGCACGGAGGTCCGACACGGTGAAGCCAATTGCCTGACTTTAACATGGCGGCCGGTTGAGACACTCCATAGACAACTATAGGCTAAGGGTCTGCCAGCCAAAAATACAATGGCGCCGAAGTAAACTAGGCCACAACACTGCCCATGAGCACTCTCCCACGACTTCATCCCAGGATATTAACACAGAGCCACACAACAGCTGGAACCCCTGAGTGCTGAGGAGTAGAAGGAGGCCTGGCAAGACAAGGGGATACCATAAGCAAGAAACGACATCTAGCTAGATAGCGGGGGCACTGGATGAGCATCCTGCAAGGTCCGTGCTGACAGAGAGACCCTCTCAACACAAAGAGGCACAGTGGGAGTGAGAGAGCCTGCTGACTGCGGGCCTGGTGGGACTTTGAATACCCGCAAAGCCGGCGAGGAGGAATCGGAGGAATACTCTATGCTTCCCAAAAAACAGCAGAGCAACTGAGTCTCTTTGTACTTCAACCCCACGACCGCCAAGGACCTACCAGTACCCGCAGGAGGGGGAACACCATGGCGCTATCTAAAGAAGACCTGCTTACCTCCTTAAGAGAATTTAAACAAGAACTACGGGAGGAACTAAAAGCCGACATGGTGCAGTCTCTGGATTTGCTAAGGGCCGATCTTGGTGGCAGACTTTCCACACTCCAATAAGACGTTGACTCAGTGGGCACCAGGGTGATGGACATAGAAAACAAAACCAAGACTCTTGAACGACGACTCGTCCTCTCCCTCTCCCTGAGTGAATTTACTATTTGCATAGTTACAACTCTAACCACTAGTATACGCAGTAGTTCTTTGTACTTAATATCACTATTTTGTGATTCTGAGCTCTCCCGTTTGCATCTCTCTCCTAAGTGACTCTACAATGTATACATTTCCTTTTCTGCTATCTGTTTCTCTTCTTTGTGGGACTCTTCAACTCGCTGTCTCCCTCCCTCTGTCGCCCCTGACCCTTGCCTTTCGCGGATCCTGTCTTTTTCTAGATCGCTAATTTACCCTGGTATTGAATGTGTTATCTTTTTGTATTAATGTGATTTTTCTTTTTGCCGTCTGTTCCCCCTCTGTTGACATGCCAGTTCCGACCCGCCTCCTAGCCCCCTGTCCCTTGTTGCCCTTTTACTAAGCACTCCTTCTCCTCTTGTTGGGGAAAGATCCAATATTCATACTCTGGAGTCTCAGGGACCCCCTCTGAGAGAGTCCACAGTGTCAAGGGAGCCACGCACAGTTGCGGTTTGGTATGGCGCCCCTTACCAAAGCACTCCCTCTCCCCTTGTTGGGGAAGGATCCAGTAGGTAGGCCTTGGAGTCTCAGAGACCCTCTGAGAGAGTCAACTGCGTAAAGGGAGCCTCACGCAGCGGAGATGTGGGAATGATACCACTTCCCCTGGGAGCACAGCTTACCGGACCTTGGACGCGGCTTTTACTCATCTACCGGTTTGTACCCCCTTCACCCTCCCCCTCCTCTTTCATGCTCTGTCTCACCCTCCCCCACCGCTTTCCCTCTTTCATTCTTTGTCTTCCTCCTCTGCTCCTAGCCCCTCTCCCCTGAATCTCTCCCCCTGTCTGCTACGCCGCTTAGCCCCCTGTCCCTTGTGCCCTTTGACTAAGCACTCCTTCTCCCCTTGTTGGGGAAAGATCCAATATTTATACTCTGGAGTCTCAGTGTTTCCCCTGAGAGAGTCCACTGCGCTAAGGGAGCCACTCACAGTTGAGGTTTGGTATGGCGCCCCTTGCCAAAGCACTCACTCTCCCCTTTTTGGGGAAGGATCCAGTAGGTAGACCTTGGAGTCTCAGAGACCCCTCTGAGAGAGTCCACTGCTTAATAAGGAGCCTCTCGCAACGGAGATGGGGGAATGATGCCACTTCCCCTGGGATCACAGTTTACTGGACTTTGGACGCAGCTATTACGCGTTTACCGGTTTGTGCCCCCGTCACTCTCCCCCTCTTCTTTCTTAATGTGTCTTTCACCCTCCCCCTCCTCTTTCCCCCCTTCAGTCTATGTCTACTCCCCCTGCTCCTACCCCCTCTCCCCTTGTATCTCTCCCCTTGCTTGCTTTTTCCCTTACGTATATGTCCTTATTTTATCTCGACCTAACATGTAATTATGTAGCTATGCACTAATAACTGTGTAACCTTTGTAACGATGTAACCTGCAACTATGTTCTGATTCTCATGTAAAGCGCTCTGATACCTCCGGGTCTAGCCAGTGCTATATAAATCCTTTCAAATGTCGACTACTAGTCACCTATGCTACCCATATACTACTATCTACCTCTTTTGTACTGAATGGCGAATACCGAATGTATGTATACTACCCCAACCATCTAATGTTTAATAACTGTATATTGTAAAGCGCTCTGATACCCGCGTGGGTCATGTTCGCGCTATATAAAACTTTATAAATAAATAAATAAATTGAACACAAGACTAATGCACATGATGCCACATGCATTCTGACCATGACCTATGCGTAGTAGTGTATGATTCACAAACATGGCGCATGTAAACTAAGGGACTATCACCATGTCATCCTTACAGGTCAACTCCCATTAGAAGGAAAGGATGTGGCTGACCATCGCCAAGAAGGTGTGTGACGTGGGGGTCGCATATCGTCATGTCCGTCAGTGCCACAAGAGGTGGCAGGACCTTCGTGGCTGGGCCAAGAAGACAGCTGAGGTCCAGCTGGGCCTGTCACAACCTGGCAAGAGAGGTGTGCTGTGAACCTTGACCCCCCCACATGCTCCGCATCCTAGTGGTGGTCTTCCCTGACCTGGACGGACAGTTGAAGGCCAAACAGCAGCAAGGAGGGGGTCTGTATGTGCCTTGTTGCACTTCTATTATTAATCATGCATGTTGTAATATCTTAGCCTGATGGCACTTTTACAGGACATAAGTCTGCCAAACGGGCAGTTATGTTCACCAGATGCATATGCAGAAGGATCATTAGATGGCAGGTAATGCCCCTTACATCAGGGACATGTGAGTAAGTCATGTTCAGGGTAGTAACAGTAATGCCATGCACCTATGTTCATCCAAAATTCTGAACACATGTGGATGAGCTTCAGTATGAATCCCATAGCTTGACATGTGTCTGCACATTCACTGATGGGTGAGCCTGTTCTCATTGTGGTTTCAACAAATCATTGAAGTATGTTGTGATTGGAGCAGTTTTTAATGTAAATCCCAAGCTACACATTTTGGCAGAATGTGTTGTCTATGTTCAGGCCGAGATTAGTTTGGCTTGGTCCGTGTGCCAATGTTTTGTCCCATCAGCCAAAAGTACATTTGTTCACAAGGAACTCATTACAACAAAAACATGAAATTATGCAAGGAGTATTAGTTTCTTGCATCTAAATTAGAAATGCAGTTAGAGCGAAAAAGTATAACATTCTAACAATATTATTACATTGGTTGTAGTAAAGAGTAAATCACAGAATAGAAAAAGCCCACTTACAACAAAAATTCTGTTGTGCCCACTTTAGCCGAAAATGGGCGCAATTTTTTGTGCAAAAACAATATTTAGAAAAATAATTTTACTGTGTATTCACACTATATACAAGATAAAAAACGTGACTGATGTGCCCCAATGTAGTGACCATAACCAACAGTGAAGTAGTTTATACTGACAGTAAAAAGAAGCAATTGGTTATTGGAATAGTAAGGGAGGTCCCTTAGGAGATATGATTTTAATCCATTATTCTAGAAATTATTTCTAGTATTCTGGGACTCTCCCTTCCTTTGCTGTCGACGACGTTTCGACCCTCTCGTGTTACGGGGTCTCTTCAGGACGGGGGTCCTGGGGACTGGAATAGGACATATAATTAAAATGAGAGAAGGAAATAATGTGAGCTGTGAGAAGGAAACAACCTAATGTGGACTTACCCTAGGCACTCTGAATTGGCGGAAGGTGTTGTTGAATCAATTGTCCTATATTTGTTGTAGCCAATGCAGCTAGTATCCTAGTGGGGCAGGGGAGCACATTAATATACACTTCAATCCACATGTGGGAATTCAAATTGCCACACAGCGTAAATTCTTACCCTATTAGTTGTGTGATAACACCTTTTGGGACTCTGTCGGTGGATCAGCAGAGTTTGATCCTTGAAACTTGATGGATGACTTCCAGATGGTATAGGGATACCTTTCAATTAATATCTCCATTAGAGTGTATACTTAGGTTTTTTAGTGACAAACTTGAAGGGGAGGACAAGGCTTCCTGTACTCACCAGGAGTCAGGGTAGCTGAATGAGCAATGTCACTTGCGCTGGTAAAGCGGTAAACAGTGGTAGCCCAATCCTTACTACTGTTTCAGCTATTGAGGCGGGTCTGAAACAACAGCATGTAATCGTAAAGATCCGGTATTTAGGTGAACTGGTAAAAGACTGGTAAATACTACCTAAATGATGGAGGCTTACCTAAATCCTGTATGGGTACGTCTGTGTCAATTTGGAGCAGGAATGAAATGCGCCGACATAGGTCTAAACTAAGTAATAGCAGGGGGCCACCGGTGGCGGGTGCATCAGTAATTGGACGCATGTGCAGTGATCGTGGCTGCATCGGAAAACAGTGCAGCTGTGGACCGTCTAAAGCAGGGGAAATAAGGTGGCCATGATGGAATGTGATTCCAGATAGACCGAACACTGCGATCCAACAGCCGCCTGGCTATTTACGATATTGCTCTATTTGGAGCAGGATGAATTGCGCCGAAGTTTACCTGAACTAAGTCATCGCAGGAGGCAGGCGGTAGTGAGTACATCACTAGTTGGACGCATGCATAGTGGCCTCGGCCGCATCGGTAAGCAGTGCCGCTATAGATCGTCTGACCCATGGTAAATAAGGCGGCCATGATGGAATGTGAATCCGGAGAGATGAACCTCTACAGTCGAACAGCCAGCATGGCTATTCGACACCATGCTCAATGGCATGAGATCTACAATTTGTATAAATTATGTATAAATTAATAATTCAATCAATCAATGCATTTGTAGAGCGCGCTACTTACCTGTGAGGGTCTCAAGGCGCTGGGGGGGTGCTGCTACTGCTCGAACAGCCAGGTCTTGAGGAGTCTCCTGAAGGTCAGCAGGTCCTGGGTCT
The DNA here is from genome assembly GCA_963921515.1 of Calotriton arnoldi. NCBI lineage: Eukaryota > Metazoa > Chordata > Amphibia > Caudata > Salamandridae > Calotriton > Calotriton arnoldi. The sequence goes on from CAWUFW010004057.1 coordinate 533,465, forward strand.
GCCGCAGGTGGATGGGGAGGGCGTTCCATGTCTTGGCGGCAAGGTGGGAGAATGATCTGCTGCCGGCAGTCGCTCGTCGGATGTGGGGGATGGTGGCGAGGACGAGGTCAGCGGAGCGAAGCTGGCGGTTCGGGGTGTAGAAGGTGAGTCGCTCGTTGAGGTATGCTGGTCCGGTCTTGTGGAGTGCTTTGTGAGCATGGGTGAGGAGCTTGAAGGTGATCCTCTTGTTGACGGGGAGCCAGTGCAGATCTCTCAGGTGGGGTGTGTTGTGGCTGTGGCAGGGGATGTCGAGGATGAGGCATGCAGAGGTGTTCTGTATGCGTTGTAGTCGTTTCTGGAGTTTGGCCGAGGTTCCCGCGTAGAGGGCGTTGCCATAGTCTAGTCTGCTGCTGACGAGGGCCTGGGTGACCGTCCTTCTGGTTCCGGTGGGGATCCATCTGTAGATCTTACGGAGCATGCGGAGGGTGTTGAAGCAGGAGGAGGAGACGGCGTTGACTTGCTGGGTCATTGACAGCGACGAGTCCAGGATGAAACCCAGGTTGAGTGCATGGTCGGTGGGCGTCGGTGCAGCTCCCAGCACGGCCGGCCACCAGGAGTCGTCCCAGGCGGAGGGGGTGGAGCCAAGGATGAGGACCTCTGTCTTGTCCGAGTTTAGTTTCAAGCGGCTGTTCTTCATCCATTCGGCGACGGCGTTCATTCCTTTGTGGAGGTTGGTTTTGGCGGTGGTGGGGGCTTTGGTGAGGGAGAGGATCAGCTGTGTGTCGTCGGCGTATGAGATGATGTTGAGGTTGTACGATCGGACGATGTTGGCAAGCGGTGCCATGTAGACGTTAAGAGTGTTGGGCTGAGGGACAATCCTTGGGGTACGCCGCAGATGATCTTGGTGTCTTTAGATCGGAATGGAGGGAGGCGGACACTCTGGGTTCTGCCAGTGAGGAAGGAGGTGGTCCAGTCCAGGGCTTTGTCGCAGATCCCTGCGTTGTGGAGGCGTGTGCGAAGGGTGTGGTGGCAGACGGTGTCGAATGCGGCCAAAAGGTCCAGGAGGATGAGGGTCGCGGTTTCTCCGTTGTCCAGCAGGGTCCTGATGTCGTTGGTGGCGGTGATGAGGGCTGTTTCGGTGCTGTGGTTGCTGCGGAATCCGGATTGGAACGGGTCTAGGATGTTGTTCTCTTCGAGGAAGGAGGTCAGTTGCCTGTTGACAATCTTCTCGATGACTTTTGCCTGGAACGGGAGTAGGGAGATGGGCCGGAAGTTCTTGAGGTCCTTCGGGTCTGCCTTGGGTTTCTTGAGTAAGGCGATGATCTCGGCGTGCTTCCAGCTCTCAGGGAAGGTGGCGGTCTCGAAGGAGTTGTTGATGATCTTGCGGAGATGGGGTGCGATGGTGGAGCTTGCTTTGTTGAAGATGTGGTGTGGGCAGGGGTCTGACGGTGAGCCGCAGTGGATGGTGTTCATGATTTTGATGGTGTCATTGTCGTTGACGTGGGTCCAGGAGAGCAGGGGGTCGGTGTGGCTGGGGGGCAGTGAGTCTGAGGTGTCGGTGGCTGTCAGGGGGGCCTGGTTGTTGAAGCTGTCGTGGATGTCTGCGATCTTGCGGTGGAAGAAGGTGGCTAGGGAGTCGCAGAGGTCTTGTGATGGCAGGATGTCATTGGAGTTGGAGCTGGGGTTGGAGAGTTCCTTCACGATGTTGAAGAGCTCTTTGCTGTTGTGTGCATTGTTGTCAATGCGTTCCTTGAAGGAGGTCCTTTTGGCGGTTCGGATGAGTTGGTGGTGTCTGCGAATGGCGCTCTTGTGGGCAGCATTGCTGTCCGGCGTCTGTTCGAGGTGCCACTTCTTCTCGAGCCTTCGGCAGGTCTGCTTGGATGCCTGGAGGTCGGCGGTGAACCAGATGGCTTTTCTGTCGGTGCACCTGTTTGAGGGTTTCTTGATCGGGGCGAGAGTGTTGGCACAGTCGTCGATCCATTGCCTGAGGTTGCGGGCGGCGGTGTCGGCGGTGTCAGTTGGTGGGTTTCTGGCGAGGGTGGTGATAAGCTGGTCTTCTGTGATTTTGCTCCAGCTGTGGCGGGGGGCCCGTTGTGTGTGGTGGTGCGTGGTGGGTTTCTCGTAGGTGAAGTGGATGCAGCGGTGGTCGGTTCAGTGGAGTTCGGTGGTGTGGCTGAAGGTGACGTGGTTGCTGGCAGAGAAGATGGGGTCGAGCGTGTGTCCGGTGGCGTGGGTGGGAGTCATGACGAGCTGTTTGAGTCCGAGGTTGGCGAGGTTGTTGAGCAGGGTGGTGGAGTTGCTGTCGTTGGTGTTCTCGAGGTGGAAGTTCAGGACTCCGAGGAGGATGTAGTCCGTGGATGCAAGGGCGTGCGTGCTGATGAAGTCGGTGATGGAGTCGTTGAACTGTGGCCAGGGTCCGGGGGGTCTGTAGATGAGGGTTCCTCTGAGGGTGGTGTTGGGGTTGATGTGGATCTGGAAGTGCAGGTGTTCGGCGGCACTGAGGGTGTCGTCGGTGCTGGTCGAGATTCTGAGGGTGTTTCTGTGGACGATGGCGATTCCTCCTCCTGCTCCATTGGTGCGGTCTCTGCGGGTGATCTTGTAGCCGTCTGGGATGGCTATGGCGATGTCGTGTGCCGAGGAGGGGTTCATCCAGGTTTCCGTCAGGAAGGCGACTTCCGGGGAGGAGGAGTCGAGTAGGTCCCAGAGTTCGATGGTGTGCTTGCGGCTGGAGCGGGTGTTGAGTAGTATGCATCTGAGGTGGTTGCGTCCTACCCCGGTGGGCGAGGTGGCGGCTTGGAGGCTGGTGAAGCTGCAGCTCCGGCAGGAGAAGGGTGCTTGGGTGCGCTTCGGGGTGGCCCGGAAGCAGGTGTAGGATCGGCCGGCGTTGAGTGCCTGGAGGGTGCTGGCATCCTAGTGGCGACTGGTGTCGTGGTGTGTGCGGGGGCCAGGGGGTCTGGCGCTGGGTGCGGTCCAGGCACGGACGGGCACAGACGGGCTTGCCTTTGGCGGAGCGAATGAGGGAGCGAGGGGGTGGGGCCGCAGGGGACGCAGCGGCGGGAATGGAGAAGGCTAGGAAGGGTTACAGGGAAAACGGGCGGAAAACGGAATACAAATGGAGTACAACAGCAGGGGCAGACTACAGACAGTATAATACAACAATAGAGCAGAATAAAAACAGAATGAAAAACAGTGCAATACACGACCGATTACAATAAAATAGCAGATAAGAAATACATGCAAAACGGGACAGATCGGGCAGACAGATACTTACGGCTCCCCACTGGCCACCAGGGATAAGGCGCAGGCGGGAGCCTGCAGGTGGAGAAGGGCCTCGAACTGGCAGCAGCAGCGAGGTCAGGACGCAGGGACACGGGCACAACAGGTGGAGCTGTGCGGCGTGGGGAGCGACCTGCCTGGAACAGGGTCACGGGTCGCTCCCTTATTAATTAATAATTAATAATAAGGTGTAGACAAGGAGGAATTTGGAACGCCACTAGTGAGGCAAACTCCATTATCCAGTCATAGTCAGGAGTAGGTACAAGAGTACGCATGTGTGTAGGCACCTAGCCACAGTAATCTCGTCATTAATAATGGGAATAGGCGCTATATGAAGTGACCCTTGACAAGGCATCTATTTGAATTTAGATGAATTACCCTGTCACTCGGTAATGTATCAGTGAGAAGGGGCTCTGTTAAGGTGCCATCAACATGAATAAGTGACACCTGCCTGATAAATAAGAACAAAGCTCTAGTGTGGGATAGGTGCAGTTTGGATTAATTCCTTTAGATGGAGATACAGTATACATTTCCTATTTCATTTCTGCCACCATAAATCCATGCAACATTTGATGACTAAGGACAGCCGAATGTATACCATGTCTCAATGCAAATCTGAGACTCATATTCCCATTGTGATGGCTATACTCACCTGCAGGAGAGGAGACAGAAATGTCAGTACACAAGACCGTCATGAGCACAAGACAAAAAATCTCCTGCTACAAACTCCATTAGTCAACCTTGTGGTTATGTACTTTGATGTTGATACACCCAATGTTGCTGATCACATCATGTGTGATTGAGCAATGGTTAACTGGCAGACTCACAAGTGCCATGTATGTGAATGTAGCAAGAGCTAATAGCACAACTCAATGTTGTGTCTGATATCTTGGATCTGTGAACATTTGTGATGTTACCTATGTGCCAAGTACATATGGATGACTCATGAAATTCTTTTATATTCTCGGTCACAGTATCATCACAGGCCACCGGAGGAGACAGTGCCACGGATGTGGTGGGAGCAGTACGTCAGTTTGGGTCCAGTGAAGAGTCGTCAGAGGGGGGACCCAGTGATGGAGAGGGAGAGGGGAGCCTCACTGGGAGCAGCTCTGCAACTCCATCTGCGAGGTCCGATGCAGATTACAGCTCCGGTGACGACTTCCATGTGGTGATGGTGGACACATTGACTGCATCAACAACTTCAGAGTCCACCACCACTACCATCTCTAGCCTCCCAGCTGCTCCCAGCACCAGTGTCCATGGCCACTTCCGTGGCATGGGAAAACTCTCCTTTGGGCCAGACACCTCACCCCCTGCACCTGTCTCCCCTGCTGCCCTAAGTGTGGAGGTCAACGACCTCCTGAGCAGATCTCTGTGGGGCAGACATCCATGCTGTGTGTCAGCCTTGCACACCCCACTCTTTTGACAGAATTGTCATTGTACATGGAGGGCATTCACTCTAACATGTCTGCCCTACAGAGATCTACTCAGGCTATGGCCTCTACACTGATGGCAGCACTGTCCCTTCTCCAGCAGTACCTCCCCCTCCTACCTCTTCCTCATCCACTGTTCCAACTACCCTCCCTGACCCAAGCACATGCAAACACACACATGCACACACCTCAACATCCACACGCAGCACACAAACACACAGACAGAAGTTGCAAACCACAGACATGCACACTCAGGGGCAGACAGCACACTCTCGACCAGGGACGTGACAGCACATGACACACATGCATCCAGAGACACTCCGCATACCTCACAACCCTTTGCCTCCACAACCCCTACCCTTTCTTCTCCTATTCCCCCCTCAGCCCCGGCACACACCCTTGTCCCTATTGAATTCTACCCTCCCCAAATAAACACCCCCCAAGAACAGAAAGTACCTCCCACCTGACCCAGCATCACCATCTGCCCCCCCCGAATAAACAACAGAAATCAACAACTCCCATCTGAAAATCCCCCTGGTCCAATAATAAAACATCCACGCCTGCAATCCATAGCTCCCCAGACATGCCCAGTACCTCTGTCTCCAAAACACACCTCACAAAAAAGATCTCTCCCATCCCCATTGCCAACACACCCCTCAAAAAATTCAAAATTCCCAAATTAGTTCAGGTCACAACATCCCCAGATCCATCTGCCCATACCACTACAGGTGTCCCCCCTCACAATTAGAGACAACCACTGCAGTGGAGTCCCACCCCACAACATCAGAATCTACCACTGCAGTGGACCTTGACACCCCTCCTGATCCCATCCCTCCCAAAACCCAACCCAATCCCCATTAGTTTGCCCCCTTTGGTGCCTGGCATGCCCCCTAGATGCCCCTCCCAGGGGAGGTATCCCCTTGCAGGAATTGTGCAGGCAAGACTAGATGGGCATGATGTTTTAAGCTCATCAGGACAATGAACATTGATGGACTGGCCAATGGCCTTTTGCTATTCATTGAAGTTTGATTTTGAGGCTGAATAAAGCATGTTTTCATTTTTGTTTACACATTTCTGTGTCCACCAACTTGTGTCTGAGTTAACTGTATACCATGTACAATCGTCTGTTTATATGTACAATGATGTTAGTATGGCATGGATTGCATTTGTTCCATGGAGTATGAGTACTTTGACAGTATGCATTGAAGAATTTTGGGTCTACATTTCATGGGTGTCATTGCCAACTTAAGTTTTGGATAAGAGTGTGACATGAAGTCACCAACCTCTTAATTGTTTTAGCACACTTACACATAGGTCATGCTTTCATTTGTCAACATAGTGCAAGTGTCTCAAAGCGCAACAGTTTAGGCAAAGCATGCTGCATATGTTTGTGATGTGCAGAAAGGCACCCGTCTCATCTATTCACCTGGAAACATATGGATATTGACTGCATGGCAGTGACTTTCTACACACCCATGTACACAAAGTGATGTTGCAATACTTGTATGTGACTTGAAAGTTGTGAATCATTGTCTGTGTCTTCTTCAGATCTTGTAGAATAGTGGCAAGGTCAACCTTGCATCAGGTGTCATGCCACTGTGGGCAAAATACCTTCATGGCTGTGAACACATCTGGTGCATTTCCTGAGCCCATGGTGAGTGTAAGGTGAGCAGTATTCTCACAGTCTTCTGACCCTCTGCCTTGACTGGACTCCAATTACTCCATGGATTTTTGTTAGGCAAGGTGTATGTTGTTTTAATATTCTATTGATTACTCATTTACAAGTCGGTCATGCCATCCTGCTTTTGTTTTGTGACATTACATGTATGGTTTTTATGGATTGTCCTAGCTTGGATTTCATTTTGCAACCTCAAACATGTTGTAGTTGGGCATATGAATTGTGTGTGATTTGTAATTTGTTGACTGACTGACAATGGGGTTTATTTAAGCTATGATTGATGCTGTTTCATGTCACACCGAGCTGAACTAATAGTGCTGTGATATCTGTTGGATTGCCAAGTGCTACATGTGGTAAGGCAAGTGGACATTGAGTACCCAGAAAGGATGTCTACTGTGCAGATGCTCCAAGATCTGGAGTCTTTACCATGCTCTTAGTTGCCACATATGGGAGGATGTGTTAATGTGAATATGCGTCCTGGCTGCAGATGTATAGTCAAGGGTTCATGTAGCATGTGCTGAGCTACCTACAAGGGTAAAGGTGAGAGTGAGTAGTATTTTAAATTTTGGTTTGAGTGGAGATACATATGTGATGGTGGCATGACAATTTAAGTGATTGTCAGAGAGTGTGATGTATGAGTTGAGTGCATAGGCAGATCTTGTGTAGGAGAAATGAGGTATACACATTCACCCTATATGAGTGTTTACAGATTAAATAATGTGATTCAGGCTATGCAACTGGTTAAGTCCTGTGCAAGGTATAGGATGAATAGGTAGATGTGATAGGTGTTAAAGCACTTATACAAGGTTGTATTCAGGCAGGAGGTGAGCTGTAGTCTGTGCCTCTACAGTGAGGGATGTCTGTAACCAGGCATTTCCAATGAGTTAGGATAATTGTTGATGTGCATACGTCAAAGGTGATATTGAGCATGTAAGTCATATGTGACAGGGCCCCAGTGAGACAAGGTTCAACTTGTCATTTTTGACAAAGTGGATAAGTGTATGTGAAGGGTATATGCCAGTTGTGTACTTTGGTGTGCAGAACGGTGAGATGTGTGGTGTTGTATAGTTGAGGTATGTTGTGTTTGCATCTGTGTTTGCATGTGTTTCAGAAATGACAATCTGTAGAACCTAAGCAGGGTGGGGTTTGTGTGGGGTGATCTGTGACTGACTGAGGACATATCCATTGAGCAATGCAAGTGTCTTGTTGTGAGATGTGATGATGTGTATAGTGTGCATGTCAGAGTGGACAGTGATGCTGCATGTTGTGATATGGGTGCAGTCCAAGACATTACAGAGGGTGCAACTGGTGAGGAGCGCGTTCCTTTTTACATGTTACGTTTGTCGTTTGATGAGGAGGTGATGAGTACAGTACATTGTGTGCATGTCATGTATGTGAGAGTTGTTGTGTACATAGTGGTGAAGAGTGGTGCTGTGCATGTAGTTGTGTATGTGAGAAGGACAGCGCCAGGTTCAGATTGTGAGAATTATGTTTGAACAGTTTGAGTACAAGGCTGTGGCTTGTGGGGCAGACATGTTTTCCATCTAGCTGCAGCAGAGGTGGCTTATGACATGCTTGTGTGTTTGATAGTTTTGAACGTTGAGCATGTACTTTGATGTTGATTTGAGAGGGGTCATACCTGCACAAGTAGAGTTCATGCAGGCCATGATGTAATGTTGATATCTACATATGTGTAGATTCTGTGTATGTAAGCAGTCAAATACAGTTGCCAAAGTAAACATGAAGATGTGAAATGCGTTGTCTGCAGCTTGCTGTCTGCCAATGGATTTTCGTGATGGATTGTGTGAATGGCCACTTTGAGTACACTGTCATGTGGAAGACCTATTGGCATCACTGGAAAACTTGGCTCCACCTAGCCTTGCCTTGCCTGAGTTGTGTGTGGCATATGTGGCATTTCACCCTTTGTAGTTAGTTGTACTCATCAATTGGTCATTCTTGGCCTTGGAAAGCGCCCTGGGATGGATGTGGTGATTGCTACATTTGCAATGTCATAATTCTGGAACAATGGATGGCAGACCATTCATTTGAGGGGTACAGCCCCATCTATGTTCAAATAATGGATGTGTGTTGTTGTTCCACCTGGGGAAAGACTACCCCGGGTACGCATGCCCACACTTGCCAGTACACTACACATGCATGGTTATTGCTGTCATTCTGACTCTGAATGTCCAAGGTATGGTGACACCAAGGGAGATGGAGTCATTGTGATGATGTCTCTGGTTGTGCTGAGGAAAACACATTGCACTCTGAACAAACACACATTTGACAATGGAACAGTACACCCAGTTCCATGAGTGTTTGCATTCTCAAAACATTTGTTACCTCTGATCTGGTTTTGCAAGTGTTGCCCTTGTGTGTGTCAATGAGGGTTCCCATTGTGCACATTAAATACTGCCTTAGGGCCATTAGTTCAAAGTCCCCTTGATGTTTCCATGAATTTTGGACATTGTTTCAGTGCCAAATGTGGACAAAGCGGACTTAATTCTGCACATGTCTTTCATCCTTACAAGATGTACCCATATACCCTGGCTTCAGGATGACTGTGTCAATTGTGTTTTTGAGCCACAGATTGGGCCACCACCCTAGCATCCTCACCCGTGCTGTCAGCATATCTTACACAATGAGCTGTGCACTGAACACACCAACACTGTTTGTGGATCCTACGTTGTGAGACTCATGCGTACTCCTACTACTATGCAGGACACAATCTGCACTTTCAAAATGTGAATATTGATTTCCGGCACACACTACAACTTTATTTTTTTTTACAGAGTTTTATATAGCGCGAACTTGACTCAAATCGGGTATCAGAGCGCTTTACATAGCACCAGTTGCTTTACATGAGAACACATTCATTTTTGTGTTAGGCACGGGGAGATTAAGTGATTTGCCCAGCATCACAGGATGTTCAGCGTCATTGCCGAGTCTCGAACCCAGTTTCCCAGATTCGAGGTCGACCGCCCTAGCCGTTAGGCCAACTCCTCTCCCCTAGGGCTAGATGCAGATTAGCTGCGAATGACATTCTCCAAAGATGACGGTAGACACATGCAGATTGGGAATTGTGTGCAGCTGCACCAGCCCACCCATGGAGACTGTATCCTACATTGTTGTTGGCCCATGCTTCTTTCAAAACCAATATGTATTTTGACTATTGATGTTTCCCTGACGAGTGTGACACAACCACTTCTGTGTTGTTGTAGTTGTAGGCACTGAAATCAGTACTGAGTGGCTGTGTCTGTGTACATGTGTGTTGTCTGGGCCTATATGCTCTGTGCTTTACTGTATACAGATGCATCACAATGTCATACTTTTGTGAGTACATTGGAGCTCTACTGTCCTGCGATGTTTCTGTGTGTGTTGTGTTGGTCTCATGCATTCACTTTGTGATACACACATATGTGTGGTTATTGCAATTCCTGGTCCAGCATCAAATGTGTGATTCTCCCAGTATTTAGCATGCTAACTGTGCCTACCTGATGATGACTTTCCCTCATTATACATACATGACATGCTTTTGACCCATGTCCGTATTGTGATCACAATGCTGCTCAGGCCCACAGAAAGTAATTGGCATACAATCTGTGATCATCTCTTGAACCTGGCCTCTGTGCTTTTACCTTGCGAAGGTTTTATTGTAAAATGCACACTGCTGCTGATCAAGGGGGTGGTATGTAGGTCAGACTGTTCAGTTGTGACTTGCCTCCCTGCAAGGCCCCTACATACAACATAACCTCCCTGCACCTGCCATGACCTGAAAGTGATGCTCGTGTGGTAGATATGACACTACCTCTGTCAAGGCAAGTAAGGCAGTGCACCATGGTGGCTATGCTCCTAAGGCTGTCCCCCAGCCTCTATTTACAAAACAGCTGGTGAGCCATGGAAATCCTGCCACCATGTTGCAGTGGCCTGGTGGGGACTGTGTAAAACCGTGGCCCACAGGTGACCCTGGTGGACCTGCCCATCAACCAATGCACAATTGCCATCATGACTAATCCAAGGGTATGCTGAACACTTTCTGATTGGATCATAACACCCATAGGGGTCCATGGGCTTCAGCCCCCTGTCGTGTGTGTCATCCCAGGCTAAGACAGCTTCCCCACACACACATACAGTCCTTGAGCTGCTGTACGTGGCTGGTCTGTCTTGTTTGTGCATCATCCCTGCGTATTTCACAGTTTTGTAAGAGACCATTTAGTAGATGATGAGTCTTTGTTTATTTGTTAAAGGTCCCTTGAGCACTTGCATCTCCACTCTACCCCTTCCTCAACATTGCCAGTTACTTTTGCTGCAACAGTATGGGAATGTATTTCATTGAAAAAGACCTTTGCTTTTGTTTATGTAGACATTCCTGCAACCTGTAGGAATTTCTGCACTTTGCTTGAGCATAAGTTACATTGTACATGTACACATTGCTGGAGGTAAATGCCCCAACAACCCCAGATATGCATCTACACGTATGGGGTATTTCCCCACCAAACCCCAGATATGCATCTGTACTATGGGGTATATCCCCCCAACCCCAGATATGCATCTACACGTATGGGGTATTTCCCCCAACCCCAGATATGCAACTACATGAATGGGGTATTTCCCCCACCCCAGATATGCATCTACACGTATGGGGTATTTCCCCACCCAACCCCAGATATGCATCTACACATATGGGGTGTTTCCCACAACCCCAGATATGCATCTACACGTTTGGGGTATTTCCCCCAACCCTAGATATGCATCTACATGTATGGGGTATTTCCCCCAACCCCAGATATGCATCTACACGTATTGGGTATTTCCCCAACCCCAGATATGCATCTACACGTATGGGGTATTTCCCCACCCAACCCCAGATATGCATCTACACATATGGGGTGTTTCCCCCCAACCCCACATATGCATCTACACATATGGGGTATTTCCCCCAACCCTAGATATGCATCTACGCGTATGGGGTATTTCCCCAACCCCACATATGCATCTACACGTATGGGGTATTTCCCCACCCAACCCCAGATATGCATCTACACGTATGGGGTATTTCCCCCAACCCCAGATATGCAGCTACACATATGGGGTATTTCCCCACCCAAACCCCAGATATGCATCTACACATATGGGGTATATTCCCCCAACCCCAAATATGCATCTACACGTATGGGGTATTTCCCCCAACCCCAGATATGCAGCTACACATATGGGGTATTTCCCCACCCAAACCCCAGATATGCATATACACATATGGGGTATATTCCCCCAACCCCAAATATGCATCTACATGTGTGGGGTATTTCCCCCAACCCCAGATATGCATCTACATGTATGGGGTATTTCCCCCCCAAACCCACATATGCATCTACATGTATGGGGTATTTCCGCAACCTAAGATATGCATCTACTTGTGGGGTATTTGCCCCCAAACCACAGATTTGATTCTACATTGCTGTGGGCATTTGTAACCCCATATTGACTCTACATTGCTGTGGGTATTTGCTCAGCCCACACTGACTCTACATTGCTGTGGGTATATGCCCCCCAACCACCAATTTGACGCTACATTGCTGTGGGTATTTGCTCAACCCACATTGACCCTACATTGCTATGGGTATTTGCCACCAACCATCAATTTGACACTACATTGCTGTGGGTATTTGCCCAACCCACATTGGCTCTACATTGATGTGGGTATTTGCCACAACCCCATATTGACTCTACATTGCTGTGGGTATTTGCCCAACCCAGATTGGCTCTACATTGGGTATTCGCCACCCCCATATTGACTCTACATTGCTGTGGGTATTTGCCACCCCCCATATTGGCTCTATGTTGCTGTGGGTATTTGCCCAACCCACATTGACTCTACATTGCTGTGGGTATTTGCCACCCCCATATTGACTCTATGTTGCTGTGGGTATTTGCCCAACCCATATTGACTCTACATTGCTGTGGGTATTTTCCACCCCATATTGACTCTACATTGCTGTGATTATTTGCCCAGCCCACATTGACTCTACATTGCTGTCGGTATTTGCCACCCCCAATATTGGCTCTACATTGCTGTGGGTATGTGCCACCCACCATACTGACTCTACATTGCTGTGGGTATTTGCCCAACCCACATTGACTCAACATTGCTGTGGGTATTTGCCCCCCCCATATAGACTCTACATTACTGTGGGTATTTGCCACCCTCCATATTGAGTCTATATTGCTGTGGGTATTTGCCCAACCCACATTGACTCTACATTGCTGTGGATATTTGCCCCCAACCACCAATTTGACACTACAATGCAAGTAGTATTCTCCCCCCCACTTTGGGTGTGGTTGCAACCCTGCTTTCTGTTGTATTGTCTTTCACATGGTATTTACATTATCCTGTATGTGTAGGTGTCGGTCTTACCTTCTGTGACAAACGCGTCGGTTGCAGTTGTAGTAGTGCTTAAAGAGGTAGAGTATAGGGATGACATGCATGATCGGATTCATGGCTGCACCGTCTCGTTTGCATGAATCGTGTTGTCGTGTGAATTGGAGCTGAAATACTCCCCTTCCGTATGCTCTGACGTGTTGGTTGTGGCGACGGATTTGGCACATGGGAAGTACGCATCATACTTCGGCGTCCGGAATCGCCTTTGTAAACGCCTCCGGACGACTCCATTCTGCATTTCCGGAGGCTTCTCATTTTGAAAATTAGGACGGAATCGGAGTGACCGGGTTGTTCGGTGAGTAAAGGGTTTTGGGCATCGTACTGCGTCGTTTGGATGAACCAGCTCCCAGTATGAGTTGATTGTACTGTTCGGCTCTGGACGTCTCTGGGATGGCCTTCCAAACAAGATCGGAATTGGCACCAAAGTCGTAATTAGGCCCTTAGACAATAGTGTGTGGACAATCCAGTTTTCATTTGGGAAACATGCAAATTGAGTTTTAGAGCTAAGAGGAACTGATTTAGCTCGGCTAAGAATAGTTTGGGAATTTGTAGCTGCTCTTTATGAGAAACACATGAGTTGCAGTCCCAGAGGTGAAAGGTACAGCAGGCGACCTTCCTCTACCAGTCACCCCAGGAGGTATCTTTGTAGCTTGGAGGGAAGAAGCAAAGAGTCGATCTTAACACTCATAATCAAATCATTTCCAATATTTCTTAAAACTGACATGTTGAAATGTCCCATAATTTTATGCAGGTGGGGTTGGGCAGCCTATGGGAAGGTCTCTGGACATGTCAGACAGGGATGGAGGGGCAATGTGGAATAACTGAATTACTTAGGTTCTTCTATAACTATCCATCTCTATTTTTAAACCGCCTGCAGAGGGCATAAAGGTGGACGGACTCACATAATTGGATGAACCCATGTGGACTGGAGAAACATTCAGGACCTGTACATTTTGAACTTTTGTAGAACTCTGTCTCTAGAGATATTAACTACACACAGCTGCAGCCCATGCAGGTAAGTGCAGTGGGGTGGGGGCGGCAGCGGGGCAGGAGGGGGGAGTCGACAGATGATGGAATAGGGAAAATTAAATAAGTAAATAAATCCTATTCCATCATCTGTCGACATCCCCCTGCCCCGCCCCACCGCGCTTGCCTGCACTGACCGCGGCTGACTCCACACCTCTCTCTTGTTGCAGTAGAGGATTGGCTTGCTGGGCGCCGTAAAGGAAGGGGGTCCCCTTGGAATTCTTTGGGCTAGTCCTGGCTGCGGATGCGCTAGAAACTGGGCACTGTAGACTCCTGGTGGACACAAAGGATTCCTGAAAGTGGCTGAAGGTCTGGATGCTTATGGAGTGGAGATAGGGAGAGTGGACTGCTTTAAGGACAGTACTTGTTGTGATCAAAAATGAGCTATCCAGATTGTGGGCTTGTTTGAATGTACCATCAAGGGATTACATTGTCTATATTCCCCTTCTAGAATTGAGCTTCTAACCCCTTGAATGGGGCTCTTTAATATTGCTTGATGTGTCACATTTATTACTGATACATATCGACATGGTGATCCACCTCCATTTGGTTTCGGAGGTCGCTCCACAATGTGTCTATGCCTTCAGGCTTGGGTACATATCAATCTTCTGTAGAGTTGAAATTTTGCCTCTTTTTTATCGGTTCAACTATTTTGGTTATGTAACATTCTAGCATTTCTATTGTTACTCGCGTTTCACAGCCGGCGCATTTAAATGAATTGCTTTTATTTCCTTGAAAACATACACTTTGAGGCTTGACGGTTGCTGGGACAACCAACCGACGTGTAGGACGCTCCATTCCGCACGTGCCTGACGTGTACCCAGACGCAGCGTCCTCATCTTTACTTAATCGTGCCCTTCTCGTCAGGTCAAGAGGACGCGCTGCCATTTATCTTCGAGCGAGACACGCCGGAGGTCAGTTTCATTCCCTATTCCCGGTCCTTAGCAGATTGTGCATTATGCCCTCTTACTTTGAGGCATTAATCTTGATACAATGTTTGTGTTTTTCTATTCCATGTTAGGGCTCAAGGAAGCACGGGTTGCTCCTTGCTCACTTATTAATAAGCTGAATACGCCTTCATTTGAAGAAAGCCTTGAGTGGCTTCTTTTCTTTTTTACTTGAACTTATTACGATCTTGAGGTAGGGAACTTTGGTTCTTGTAACAAATTGGTGAAATAAATATTTGACAAGCTATTGAATGTTTAGGCAACATGCTTGACACTTTGGGGCCGATTCCGATCTCGGCCGGTAGTGCTCCGAATCGGATTCGGTTTTACCGGATCCGATCCGGAGCCCTATTGTCCGACCGAGTCGTACGCGCGTCCGGGCGAGCGAGTACGATGCGTATTCGCCGACCGACTCGTCCGGGCGACCCGACCGCTCCGACCGACTCGTTCCCGGATCGTACCGCTCCGACCGACTCGCTCGGACCCGATTCGCACCGCGCAATGGAGACGTTTTCCGGCTGGGTAAGTACGATGCGCACCTCGACCGCTCCGACCGACTCGCGCCGTCCGACTCGAACTCGCTGTCGGAGCCGTACTTTGGGGGTCCGTGTCGGACCCCCCTGTACGCGTACCCGTGCGAGGCGCACACAGGGGGGACCCAAGGGTCCCCCCTACCTGTGCGTGTACGCCACGAAGCGCTTTGCGGCATACTCGCTGTAGGGGGCGCCCTTGTCCGCCTCGCACCCATTGAGACAATGGGAGCCCGCGTACGCGTTGTACGACCGGCTCCCATTGAGTTCAATGGGAGTCCGACCGACTCATGTCCGGTGGCATACGAATGCATCGGACTCGTTCGGTCGGACTGCACGGGTCCGATTCGGTCGGAAATCTCTCCGAGGCCGGCTCGGTCGGAGAAATTACCGACCCGAATCGGAATCGGCCCCTTTGTGTTGTGTGTTTTTTCTATGATATGATGTAAGGAAGCGAGGGCTGCTCCTTGCAATTTAACTATCAATCACAATACGCCCGCATTGAAGGAATGCCCTTGAGTGGCCTCCGACCATTTTTTACCAGGGTTAAACGAATCCTGATATTGAGGTAAGAACCTCGGTTCTCTATGCATGTTCAAATAATCAGTGAACATGTATCGATATCCTATTTACAAATCAGTTTGCTATGCAGGTTACCTACATTGATTCATTCAGTGTAAGAGTGTGTGTTCTATTATCTCTATCCCCTCAAGAGAAATTTTCTCTATAACACCTTAACCGCGGCGGCAATTCCGCCGCGGTGCGGGGCATTCTATTAAGTGGGCGGGGCCGCGGCGGCCAACGGACGTGCGCAGCACTACCGAGGTAGTGCTCGTGACGGCCGTTGGCCGACGGGCGCACTTAAAGGGTTAAAGGTGAGCAATGTTACAGTTCATTCACCTTTTTATTGAATTGATTCCTTCATTCCACACACTGATTTTTTTAAAAAGCCTTCCCTTTTTCACACAGGCTGTACACAATTGGTTTTTACAATTTGAATGCGGCACTTGCCATTAATATCGCAGAAGTATTTGCAGATTACTCTGGCTTTTATTGACTAACGGGAGCCCTGACCATGGGGATCCCAGATGGGATTGTCTTTGATTAAATCTTTTGGCAACACATACCGGAACGATGGTATTAATGATCACCAATTTAGATTATTATAATTGGTCTTGAATCTGGATCGAGGGGCTTTCTGGTGTGATTTGGTTACGTCAACCTTGCTTTTTATTTCAATAGAACTACTGCTAATCATCAATAGTGATCGTTTGAATTGACCAGTTATGCCCTGGAACTCTGATTGTAGGGTTGCAATTGATAATTAGGTTACTATACCTTTCTGGATCTTAATTCTGCAAGACTACAGTAAATTATTGCCCTGAGGAAGTTCTGTTGAAAAGAACGAAACGAGTTGGCTGAGATTTGTCTGCTTTTTTTACTACAAGGAATAAAGGAAATTTAAAGGACACTTCTATTAACGTCTGGACTTTTAGCTTGGTGCACCTTCCGTTAATTTTAAACAATTGGTTTTTAGTCCTGATGAAGACCCCACGGTGATGGCACTCAAATACACACGTAATCAAGGGGTCGAAACGTCGACGTTTAACATAAAAGCATTGTTGCCCAAGTAGACATACTTACAAATTGAAGATGATACATTTTTGGTCTATTTAGGGCTTTTTCATTGTAAAATTAACGCTGCACAATCAATTTATTTTCTATGTGTTATATATGTAATATAATTTGGATTTTTGTATTGTTGATATGTGTACTATATTTTTTCAGTCACCTTTTATGTCACGAGCATTGTAATTTTTGTTGTATGTGTACATTGTGTATTAGTCCTGTTGTTTATCACTAATTACATATGATATATAATTTCTTTAAATATATCTGATATTATTTTCTAATCCAGTTGAATTTTTGTCTATGTATATGTTCAGTGTGGTGTTTTGAAGAATCATTAATTGATGGTCCTACCTTTGTGAGGACACAGTGATACAAAAAAATGGTCTCTTTCGTGGCAGAACCACAGTCCATATACCGTATCTATCCTCAGGTTCTGCACGTGACTGGGTTACCCCATTGTTATTATTGATCGAGGACAGTACAAGCTGCTGCAGAAAGACCCCAGTTCAGGACACCAACAAGGTTGTTACAGAGTGTTAGGACAAAATATTGAATTAAAAAATCTGGAAATAAATATTATGGTACACAAATATTGTGATGAACAAATATCATTGTCCAGAATATTGCTTTTTTAGGTAAGCATTATAGTTTTTAATAATATAGATGTTTTTATATAGTTTTTTAATGATATAGTGGTACAAACATCACTTTTCCAATTATTTGAATGTCGTTTTGTTAATATATTGATTGTATGTGTTACTATTGTTTATATAAAGGTTGTTTTAATATAGCTTGTAATTTGAAGTGATATTGAATTTTTTATTTTATTTTTTATAGTAATTTGTACTGCTGTAGCAGGTTGTTGGGTTTATAGGGGGATAGGTTGGGAAGTTAATTAGTTAAAAATAATTATGAATTATGTAATACATTTTATTTAATTATATGATTGATATTTATTTTTGTACATTATGTAATATTGATTTATTTGTGTTACATGATATTTGTGGGCTATTGGATTTGTAGGCCTATAGGGTGGGGAATAAATTAAGTAATAATTAATTAATATTTCACTACTATTTCATTATTTAATTGATTATAATTATATCATTTAGGTAATTATTTTATTCATATTTTAGTTGTGGGCTTCTAGGTTTGTAGGAGTCTAGGGTGGGAAGTTAAATAATAATTAATTAATAATGTAATAATAATTTGTACTTAATTATTTAATTCATTTTAATTATGTGAATTATGGAATACTGACCTATTGTACTAATATTGTAGTTTCTGGATACTACGTTTTAAGGGTAAATGGTGGGCAGTTATTTGCTAATAAAAATGTCCTTATTAATAATTATTTGAAAATTATTTATGTAATAGGATTTTGAATATTTAAATTATGGAATATTTAATTATTTTAATTATATTTTAGTTGCTGGCTGCTAGGTTTGTAGGGGGATAGGATGGGAAGTTAACTAATGAATAATTCAGAAACAATTATTTATTAATTGATAACTAATGATTTTAATGAATAGTAATTATGTAGATTGTGTATATATATATATATATATATATATATATATATATATATATATATATATATGTTATATTCACGGAAAAAAACAAAGGGTACAGGGTCATTACAGTGAGGCTTAGTTTTCAATTTTACAAAACCATTGAAATTCAGCAGTTATAAATTTATGAGCTAACTATAACTTATGCCCTTGCAATGCACTGCTTATGACCTCCCATATTACATCACCCATGACATCGTCAGTGACATCACTGATGACATCTCAAATCACATCACTGACAACATCATCCAATGATTGTAAGTGTTTTCTAAACGTCTATGAGTGTTAAACATATATACTAAGCTACTATAAAAATTATATTAGTATACTTTATGTACTACTGATGAATTATACCATTCCTACGATATTTCATCTGAGTGGCTTTGTGACTGGTTTGTATCAGTATGAGAATGGGTATCTGTTTGACTGTATGGGTGTGTGAGTGAATAAGTGGGTGTGAGTAGATGTATGAGGTAGGGACTGGCTGTGTGAGTGCTTATACTGGTGAATGACTGGGTGGGTGATTGTGGCTATATGGATAGATGAATCCCATCACACTGGGAAGTGCTCCTGAGTCACCCCATTTCTTGGGTCTTAATCATCCTCACCCTCTTTTAAAAGTGTGCAGTGGTGCAGAATGGATCAGAGATCAGAGGCATACAGTGCAGTGGTGTGGTGTAACGTGGAGTGGTGCAAAGTAGAGTGGAGTATGCATGGTGTGGCATTTTCAATTGAAATGACCATTACATTTGCACAGACATACACTGTTACTAATAAAGGTGTACAGTGCATAGACAAAAATGTGTGGAATTTGCATCACCTCAGTGTAATGATGTGTTTTGATCATATTGAAGTATTTGTTTCCAACGCACTTCAAACAAAAAATGTGCTCATTCTGATATATTCTGAAATACTTACACAGTTGATTTAAATGTTGTTGTGTGCTAGAAAATCTCTTTCCTACCTACCCTCAGTATCCAGCAAGATTGTCACATAAATCCCCTCACTTTGAAGTCATAGAAAGAAAAAGTAAAGACAGTGCCAGACATTTGACCTCGGTCTTTGAATGCACAGCCAACAATAACAAGATTTACAGGCCTGTTTACAGAAAGGGAGCACTCAGAAGGATAGTATAAGACAGTGCCTGACATTTGACCTCTGTCTTTGAATGCCCAGAAAACGTGACAAGTTAAAAACAAGATGTAAAGGCCTGTTTACAGAAAACGAGTTTGTGGAAGAATACCGTAAATACGTTTTAGGCAAGGGGAGGGACGAATTGAACCTAGACAGCCTAAAGCAAATAAAACCACTAAATGGAAAGCAAGAAAACATGAGTTACAAACTACAAAGCCAATAGCAAGCAAAGGACTGAGTGCATTCCTAGGTCAAATTTCTGAAAGTCCCCAAAATGTCTTTAGAAAATACAGACAGCTGTGGTGTCGGTTAGGCTGTGACCTAAAAATGAGTTCCTGCACAGTGCTCCCTATTCTGGACCACCTCTTTGTCAATATCCATGAATCTTGCTACTTTCCTCTTTCTCCTGGACCATTATTGTGGGGTCCCAGAGGTCATGAGGATCAGGGCTCTGCATCTAAATTCAACCCTGCTGGCCTTCTCCCTGCCACCCTCTTACCAGCTTTTAATTGATTGAGTCACTTAAAGCCACGGCCCCTGGAATTATGAGTTTCTTCAGCAGCAGCGTTTTCTGTAAAATTATGGGTTTACTGCATTTGCTACATAATCCATCATCTGCTACAAAACCTGCAGATTTTAACAAAAAAGATTTGATTCTAACTCAAATGGAACAAAAGTTACTTCAAACGTGGCAAAGTGTTCCAAAGCAGGGGAAGATCCTTTGCAAAGATTGACTGGTAATCTTGTAGTTGCTTATTGCTGTACCTGGGTGTTAAACTGGTATTAATGAGGTGAAATATTTCCACTGACAGTGAAATATTTCCACTGACAGTGCTACCAGGGGTTAAAATGACATAAAAATGAATTAATGCTTACCACAAAATGTGTTGCATTGCACTGCATAATTTAACTTTTCTTGCTGCATAATTTAGTCAACCCTGATGCATAATTTAGTCCTCTCCTGCCGCATAATTACAGTGGCTCTGCTTAAAGCTTCATTGAGGCAAAGATGTATTCTTTTTGAGATGTAATGTAGGGATGTTATCAGCTGAGTTGTGGAATAATGGAGACACTTCTAAAAATGTTTGCATTAGATACAGTCTGATTACTTATTACTGTACTATATTTTTTAAGAACTTGTTTTATCTCCAAAACTGCACCATTTTGCAGCAGCCTGCCTTAGACTGTGTAAAATACTATTTTAAAATAATGACTTACATATTTACAGTGCTTTCTGCCACAAGCAGGGACTTCATTGCACTGTAAACATGGCCACTGGAATTATGCGGCAGGCCAAATTATGCAGCAGGGTTGACTAAATTATATGGCAAGAAAAGGAAAATTATGTGCCATAATGTGATGCATTTTGAGATAGTATTACTGCATTATTTTGTAATTTTTACCCTTGTTAACACTGTCCTTGCATATATTGCCCCTCATAAGTACCAGTTTAACACCCACATGTAGCAACAAGCAACAGAAAGGGGACCAGTCAACCTTTGCAAAGGGCCTTCCACTGCGTGGCAACATGTGTTTCTGCATTTTTAGCAACATTTGTACCGTTTGACCTAGAAACAATTTTGGGGTAAAATCTGTAAATTATTCAGCAGTTGATGGATTTGTGGCAAATGCAGCAAATCCATAATTATTTGAAAAATGCTGCAGCCTCACAATAGCATAATTCCACTGGCTCTGACTATAAATAGAAAGGTCAGTATTACTCAATGCACCAACATGGATTCAATTATGAGTCGCTAAGATTTAACACACACAGACATTTGCACTAGTTGGAAACTGATGTTTCATAACATAAAAGAGTACATTTATCACTGTTTAGTTTAACCTGCATTTATTTTTCAATTAAGCTAATCGTACATTATTTCAGATGCAGTTACCTAACAATGAAAAAACAAAACACTTAGACTATTTATGTTTTTAGCCACCTCTTTGGCCCTGCCACCACATTCACTGACACCCACAGCTCTCCGATCACAGTAGTCATTCTTTTTTAATCCACTTCAAGGGCTCCGTGTAAATGAAGACAGTCTGAAATAAACAAGGTCGTACTTCCAGGCCGTCTTCATTTACATGAACTTGCTGAGGCATTTGCACCCCCTAGGAACCCTTCAACGGTCCTCCAGGGGGTTCTGCCCACAGTTTGAAGACCTCTGACTTAGTGGTACTTGCATTCAACACAGTAATTATGCAAGGTGACAAAAATGTAATTACAGTGGGGCACATTAAGCTCTTCATGATCTCATAAAAAGGAAACTCTAGATGTACACTTTTGCATTAGCCTGTAAATTGGCTTATCATGATGTTTTGCTTTTCTCCTCTCTCTTGCTCCTTCTTTCTCTTTCTTATTTCTAGCTTACATAGTCTATTTTTTGGTAATCTACTTCTGAATAAGTATTATTTGTTACCTTGTTAGAGTATCTTTTTAAAGTTTCTATGTAACATTGAAGGGAGGAAAGCAGCAATGGAAGGAGATTAACGTCGTCGGGTGGATTGGTAGTGAGTGGTGGGGTGGATGGAAAAGAAGGTTGGGGTGTGGCAAGAGGGACGATGGGGATCAAAAGGTGACACCTTAATGAGAAAGATTTAGGGGCCGATTCCGATCTCGGCCGGTAGGGCTCCGAATCGGATTCGGCATTACCAGATCCGATTCGGAGCCCTATTTCCCGACCGAATCGTACGTGCGTCCGGGCGAGCGAGTACGATGCGTGCGCTCGCGAAATCTCCGACCGACTCGTTCGCAGGACCCGACCGCTCCGACCGACTCGCACGGGGACAACTCGCACCGCGCAATGGAGACGTTCCCCGGCCGGGTAAGTACGATGCGCATCGCGACCGCTCCGACCGACTCGCGCAGTCCGGCTCCAAGGAGCTGTCGGAGCTGCACTTTGGGGGTCCGTGTCGGACCCCCCTGGAAGCGTAGGCACGCGAGTCGCACACAGGGGGGAGCCATGGGTCCCCCCTACACATGCGTGTACAGTGCGACCCGCATCAACGCGAACACGCTGTAGGGGGCGCCCTTGTTCGCGTCGTGCCCATTGAGTCAATGGGAGCCCGTGTACGCGTCGTACAACTGGCTCCCATTGACTTCAATGGGAGTCCGACCGAATCGAGTCCGATGGCATACGTGCGCATCGTACTCGTTCGGTCGGACTGCTAGGGTCCCATTCGGTCGGAAATCTCTCCGAGTCCGGCTCGGTCGGAGAGATTTCCGGCCCGAATCGGAATCGGCCCCTTATTTTCTGAAAGAGGCTTATTAAACTGGCTGAGCAAATTTGCTAGTTCCATAGAATCCCACAGGGTCACTGCTGACAAATGTAAGATCTTTAAATCTACTTGCGGTGATTGTGTTTTCTGGCTGCTGATTCTCTGACAAAAGGAGTTGTTACAGCAATAGTAAAAAAGTGCCGCAATTTCTCAAACACAAAACAAATCAACTGGCAGATGGGTAATAGCTCAAAATGTTTAGCTTATGTTCCACATGTGCAAAACAAATCACATTTGGTTTTATGAATTTGATTATCAAAGGTCAAAGAGTCTTGAAATGTAGGCAAACAACAGCTTCCTACAGGAGCTTGAAGCAGTAATCGATGCTCTGTCACTTGAAATGTGCATTAACATTTTGGACCATGACTTTAAAGCAGAAAACTATATTTGAAGGAATGGCTTTTCAACATTTGGGGCTGAATTTGATGTCAGGCGGAATTGCTTCCACCCGACACGACTCGGTCTTGGGACCATCTGACACCCGGTCGGCGGTCCCAACCACCTCTTTAAGGATGCAACCGAACTAACAGCCTGATTACGATGGCAGTGGGACAGCCACCGTCAGGCCATCAGTGGCAGTCCCACTGTCATCGGCCCCTGCAGGACCCCCCGCCGCACTAGGATGCGGCGGGAAGAGGTATCTGGCAAAAGTACCATCCACCACACATCCAACGGGCTCAAGGGGCCCTACGGACCGTCGGAGGGACAGTAATTCCTACAATAGGAGCGGTGCCTGCTCAGGCACCGCCGTAGGGATTACAATGTCCCTTTCCACCTGCCATTTCATGGCGGTCCGCCTGCCATGAAAAGGCAGGTGGAAAGTGATTTTGGGGCCCTCTAGTGGCCCCCTGGCCCTCAGCTATGGGTTCTGAGGAGCACCTATGGTGCCCCCCTAAACATCCATGCACCGTGTGGCAGACGCAGCATGGTGCCTGTCTTAATGCGCAGGGATGTTTACAAACATGCCTCAGAGTCTCAACCAACACCGACGACACCCTCAGCACCGCCGAACACATGCACTTCCAGATCCACACTGATCCCAACACCACCCTCAGAGGAACCCTCATCTACAGACCCCCCGGACCCCGACCACAGTTCAGCGATTCTATCGCTGACTTCGTCAGCACACACGCCATCGCCTCCACGGACTACATCCTCCTCGGGGACCTGAACTTCCACCTCGAGAACAACAAGGACACCAACTCCACCACCCTGATCGACAACCTCGCCACCCTCGGACTCAGACAGCTCGTGACTACACCCACCCACGCCGCCGGCCACACGCTAGACTCCATCTTTTCCGCAAGCCCACACGTCTCCTTCAACCACACCTCCGAACCCCACTGGACTGACCACCACTGCATCCACTTCACCTACAGGAAGCCCACCACGCACCACCGCACCGAACAAATGCCTCGCCGCTGCTGGAGCAGAGTCACCGAAGACCAGCTAACCACAACCCTCGCCCTGAGCCCACCCGCCGAACCCTCCGACCCCGACACCGCCGCCCGCAACCTCAGACAGTGGATCGACGACTGCGCCAACACCCTCGCCCCGCTCAAGAATCCGCCCAACAGCCACACCAGCAAGAAAGCCACCTGGTTCACCGAAGACCTCCAGGCCTCCAAACGAACATGCCGAAAACTGGAGAAGATCTGGCTCCACGAACGGACAGCGGACAGCTACGCCGCCTACAAGAGCGCCACCCGCAGTCACCATCACCTCATCAGATCCGCCAAAAGGGCCTCACTCAAAGACCGCCTAGACAACAACGCACACAACAGCAAAGAGCTCTTCAACATCGTGAAGGAACTCTCCAACACCAGCTCCAACACCAACGACATCCCGCCGTCGCGAGACCTGTGCGACTCACTGGCCACCTTCTTCCACCGCAAAATCGCTGACATCCACGACAGCTTCAACACCACGACCGCCCCGGCAACCACCGAGACCACTGCCCCCACAACCACCAACCGCCTGCTCTCCTGGACCAACATCAACGACGAGGACACCAGCGAGATCATGAACACCATCCACTCCGGCTCACCGCTAGACCCGTGCCCTCACCACGTCTTCAACAAAGCCAGTACAGCCATCGCGCCCCATCTCCGGAAAATAATCAACATCTCCTTCGAGACAGCAACCTTCCCAGAAAGCTGGAAGCACGCCGAGATCACCGCCTTACTCAAGAAACCCAAGGCAGACCCCAAGGACCTCAAGAACTTCCGACCCATCTCTCTGCTCCCGTTCCCCGCGAAGGTCACCGAGAAAATCGTCAACAAACAACTGACCCGCTACCTCGAGGAGAACAACATCCTGGACCCTTCCCAGTCCGGCTTCCGCAGCAACCACAGCACCGAAACCGCCCTCATCGCCGCCACCGATGACATCAGGACCCTGCTAGACAACGGAGAAACAGCAGCCCTCATCCTCCTGGACCTATCAGATGCCTTCGACACGGTCTGCCACCACACACTACGAACACGCCTTCACGACGCCGGGATCCAAGAGAAGGCCCTGGACTGGACCACATCCTTCCTCTCCGGCAGAACACAAAGCGTCCGCCTCGCCCCCTTCCGATCCAAGGCCACCAAGATCATCTGCGGCGTACCCCAAGGCTCCTCCCTCAGCCCAACGCTGTTCAACATCTACATGGCACCCTCACCCACGTCGCCCGACAGCACTAGCCTCAACATCATCTCCTACGCCGACGACACCCAGCTGATCCTCTCCCTCACCAAACACCCTCACACCGCCAAAGCCCACCTCCACGAAGGAATGAAGGCCATCGCCGAATGGATGAGGACCAGCCGCCTGAAGCTGAACTCAGACAAGACGGAGGTCCTCATCCTTGGTTCCAACCCTTCAGCCTGGGACGACTCCTGGTGGCCGACATCACTGGGAACAGCCCCGACACCCACCGACCACGCACGCAACCTAGGGGTCATCCTCGACCCCACCCTCTCCATGACTAAGCAGGTCAACGCCGTTTCCTCATCCTGCTTCAACACCCTCCGAATGCTCCGCAGGATCTTCAAGTGGATCCCCACCGAAACAAGAAAAACAGTCACCCAGGCCCTCGTCACCAGCAGGCTGGACTACGGAAACGCCCTCTACGCAGGAACGACGGCTAAGCTCCTGAGACGGCTGCAACGCATCCAGAACGCCTCTGCACGTCTTATCCTCGACATCCCCCGACGCAGCCACATCACACCCCACCTGAGAGACCTGCACTGGCTCCCTGTCAACAAGAGGATAACCTTCAAGCTCCTCACCCACGCACACAAAGCACTCCACAACTCCGGACCAGCCTACCTCAACAGACGACTCAGCTTCTACACCCCCACCCGCCAGCTCCGCTCCACCACCCTCGCCCTAGTCCCCGCTTCCGGAAAACGACCGCCGGCGGCAGATCCTTCTCCCACCTCGCCGCCAAGACCTGGAACACCCTCCCCACCAACCTTCGGCAGACCCAAGACCTACTGGCCTTCAGAAGCTCCTCAAGACCTGGCTCTTCGATCAGTAGCAGCACCACCCCCCTCTTCCCCCAGCGCCTTGAGACCCTCGCGGGTATGTAGTGCGCTTTATAAGTGACATGATTGATTGATTGATTGATTGAAAGCAGTGAGGCTTGTGCTGCAGCCCTTTTTCAGGCTACAGCACAAGCCTCCATTGTAAGAGGCATGTTTCCATCCACCTCCACAGCGGTCGGATTGTAATTTCTCTGGCGGGATCGCCAACTCCCTTGTCAGCCGGTCCAGTTCCCGACAGGATGGCAGTGGAATGCTCGTCCAACAGCCAAGGACATGACTGGAAAACAACTTTTAATGCAAAATATAGGCACTATTAATACTTGGTTATACCGTTTGGCCATTGCAATCCTCCAACTGCTTTTCAGGATTTTATTGAAGATGTATTCAGTGACTTATTAGATCACTATGGGGCCGATTCCGATCTCGGTCGGAGGCGCACCCAATACCATTCGGTCGGGAAAAAAGCCATGCGAAAGCCTGTTTCCCGACCGATCCGTAGAGCACACCGAACGAGTAAGTACGATGCGCACAACAGCAAAGAATCCGGCCGAGCCGTACTCACCCAAACCAGGTCCTGTTCTCCGACCGAGGCGAATCCGGAAACGCCGAATCGAGTCGCACGGAAGGAAAAATGCAGCCCCGTCCGGCCGGACAAGTACGATGCGCTTTCCGTACGCGCCGAACCCGTCGCTACGCATGGCACGTCAAAGCATCCGGGAGAGGCGCACATAAGCTCCGATTCGCGCCACAACACGATCCACGGCTCCGAGACGAACACGGCAGCGACGAGGACGACGCGAGCGACGAGGACGAGACGAAGCGACGAGGACGAGGCGAAGCGGCGAGGACGACGCGAAGCAACGAGAAGGACGAACGACACGAACCAACCATGAATCCCTTCGTCCTGATCATACCAATATTCTACATATACTACCGGAACAGGCACGGACGCGTACGGCGCAGAAGGTAAGCCAGACACCAACCACAAAACACATACAACACGTACACGACACATCACACACACACACAGGGATGCAGAATATACTTACACCAGCAACAGCAGCACCATAGGGGCGGGATGCCCATCACCAATGCCACATATGCACACAGGGGCCTGAATGCGCACCACCACCCCTACCCAGGGGGGCAGGATGCCTACCACCACTACCACCCTTACCCAGGGGGCTGGATGCCTACCACTACTACCACCCTCACCCAGGGGGCCAGGATGCCTACCACTACTACCACCCTTAGCCAGGGGGTGCTGGATGCCTACCACTACTACCACCCTCACCCAGGGGGGGCAGGATGCCTACCACTACTACCACCCTCACCCAGTGGGGGCAGGATGCCTACCACTACTACCACCCTCACCCAGTGGGGGCAGGATGCCTACCACTACTACCACCCTTAGCCAGGGGGGGCAGGATGCCTACCACTACTACCACCCTCACCCAGGGGGGCAGGATGCCTACCACTACTACCACCCTCACCCAGGGTGGGCTGGATGCCTACCACTACTACCACCCTCACCCAGGGTGGGCTGGATGCCTACCACTAGTACCACCCTCACCCAGGGGGGCAGGATGCCTACCACTACTACCACCCTCACCCAGGGGGGCAGGATGCCTACCACTACTACCACCCTTAGCCAGGGGGGCAGGATGCCTACCACTACTACCACCCTCACCCAGGGGGGCAGGATGCCTACCACTACTACCACCCTCACCCAGGGGGGCAGAATGCCTACCACTACCACCACCCTTAGCCAGGGGGGCTGGATGCCTACCACTACTACCACCCTCACCCAGGGTGGGCTGGATGCCTACCACTAGTACCACCCTCACCCAGGGGGGCAGGATGCCTACCACTACTACCACCCTCACCCAGGGGGGCAGGATGCCTACCACTACTACAACCCTCACCCAGGGTGGGCTGGATGCCTACCACTAGTACCACCCTCACCCAGGGGGGCAGGATGCCTACCACTACTACCACCCTCACCCAGGGTGGGCTGGATGCCTACCACTAGTACCACCCTCACCCAGGGTGGGCAGGATGCCTACCACTACTACCACCCTCACCCAGGGGGGCAGGATGCCTACCACTACTACCACCCTTAGCCAGGGGGGCAGGATGCCTACCACTACTACCACCCTCACCCAGGGGGGCAGGATGCCTACCACTACTACCACCCTCACCCAGGGTGGGCTGGATGCCTACCACTACTACCACCCTCACCCAGGGTGGGCTGGATGCCTACCACTAGTACCACCCTCACCCAGGGGGGCAGGATGCCTACCACTACTACCACCCTCACCCAGGGGGGCAGGATACCTACCACTACTACCACCCTTAGCCAGGGGGGCAGGATGCCTACCACTACTACCACCCTCACCCAGGGGGGCAGGATGCCTACCACTACTACCACCCTCACCCAGGGGGGCAGAATGCTTACCACTACCACCACCCTTAGCCAGGGGGACTGGATGCCTACCACTACTACCCCCTCACCCAGGGTGGGCTGGATGCCTACCACTAGTACCACCCTCACCCAGGGGGGCAGGATGCCTACCACTACTACCACCCTCACCCAGGGGGGCAGGATGCCTACCACTACTACCACCCTCACCCAGGGGGCAGGATGCCTACCACTACTACCACCCTTAGCCAGGGGGCAGGATGCCTACCACTACTACCACCCTCACCCAGGGTGGGCTGGATGCCTACCACTACTACCACCCTCACCCAGGGGGGGCAGGATGCCTACCACTACTACCACCCTCACCCAGGGGGGGCAGGATGCCTATCACTACTACCACCCTCACCCAGGGTGGGCTGGATGCCTACCGCTACTACCACCCTCACCCAGGGGGGCAGGATGCCTACCACTACTACCACCCTCACCCAGGGGGGCAGGATGCCTACCACTACTACCACCCTTAGCCAGGGGGCAGGATGCCTACCACTACTACCACCCTCACCCAGGGTGGGCTGGATGCCTACCACTACTACCACCCTTAGCCAGGGGGGCAGGATGCCTACCACTACTACCACCCTCACCCAGGGGGGCAGGATGCCTACCACTACTACCACCCTTAGCCAGGGGGCAGGATGCCTACCACTACTACCACCCTCACCCAGGGGGGCAGGATGCCTACCACCACTACCACCCCCACCCATAGGATGGACAATGCATGACACAACCAGCACACCACAACCTAGGGAATGCAAGAAGAAGACATCCCCCAACACCATGACAAGCGTGTGTAGACTGTGTCAAATGCCTACAACACCGAACATGACTTCGAACATACAATGTGACCCCCTAGCACATGTGCCACACAAATATGTGTGTGGTACACACAACGGAAGCAGGCCATGACCTTTGTGGCAATGGGGTCCAAACCCCCATCATCACAGTGACCAAAAGGCAAGTGTGGGGTCCATAGCTGCAGCACATTTTGAACATTGTGGCAATGGGGTCCAAACCCCCATCATCACAGTGACCAAAAGGCAAGTGTGGGGTCCATAGCTGCAGCACATTTTGAACATTGTGGCAATGGGGTCCAAACCCCCATCATCACATTGCCCAAAAGGTAAGTGTGGGGTCCATAGCTGCAGCACATTTTGAACATTGTGGCAATGGGGTCCAAACACCCATCATCACAGTGACCAAAAGGTAAGTGTGGGGTCCATAGCTGCAGCACATTTTGAACATTGTGGCAATGGGGTCCAAACCCCCATCATCACAGTGACCAAAAGGCAAGTGTGGGGTCCATATCTGCAGCACATTTTGAACATTGTGGCAATGGGGTCCAAACCCCCATCATCACAGTGACCAAAAGGTAAGTGTTGACAAAGTAAGAGGTGCAACTGCCAAACTGCATGGATGATTCCTGGTCACAGAACAACAAACACATCAGTGGCAAAGTAGTGTATGTGTCCCATTGCAACATAAATTGGGGGAGCCAAATCCTGCAGTGCAAATAAGACATAACTTTGGCCATGTGCAGACAAACAACACCCATGGGGGCTGACACCGTCAACAATCATCAATGACACAATGACAGAAGTGACCATCCGAATGCAGACCCACATATTTGCACCAATGGGCACACACATGCAGATACCCTGTGGAGACTGCAGATGTGAGGCGAACAGATACCATACCATGGCAGCAATGGGACACACAATCAACAATTAGCACCAAATGAGGACTCTCGTCCTATCAGCCTGGTCATGGAAGTGCCAACGGAATCATCAGCACAGATCCAACACACTTGTATAGCAATGTTGCACTGACAACACAGATGAGTCCTTCCCCATTGATGCCCAAACCTGCATGTTCACTGGAGATGGCCACACGGTCAGGGAAGTAGACGAATAGAACAATGGCAGGCACAACAGATGTGCAGGGGTGGAAGCCACAGATGTGAAATTGCCAATCTAAGTAGGAAATCCCATTGCCAAATACTGAACACATGACACCCTCAGATGCTGCTATGGATGACATGGATACACCACAGGATAGGACACATTCCCCCTGGACCACATGGGTTCCTGCACAGTAACACTTCATTATCATGAGACCAAATATCACCATCACTGCAGCAAGGGCATGGTTAGCATCATCAACATCATGTACATCAGAAGCAAAAGCACTAGAGAACAGAAAGTTGCTTTATTCAGCATATGTGGCATTAAAAGTAGAAGTCCGGTAGAACATAAACAAAGGCCAATGGCCAGTCCATCAACAAAGTCACAAGTGGGTGACAGTGGCAGATGCCACCCTACACATGCCTGCACAAAACCAGGGACAATCCACTAGGAGGGGCAACCGGGGGGTAGGCCAGGCACCGCAGGGACAGGATCAGGGCTCACCAGGAGGAAGCAGGGAAGGGGTGGTGGGTGCTGAAGAGCCACTGACAACTGCAGTGGAGGTGTCTGACATGGTGTGTGCCGGCACAACTGGGGGCATGGCTCAGATGTTGTGGGTGCCGGCACGACTGCAGTGGACCCTGCAGATGGAGTGGACAGGTCCGCCACTGCAGTGCCCAAGTCAGACAGGGTGGTAGTGGACTCCACTGCAGTGCCTACCACCAGGGGAGGAGAATGGGGAACAGGCAAGGTGGGCTGGACAGAGGGGGAGGACACCCTCACCACATCAGTGGCACAGACAAGCGCAGCGGGGGTGTGGTGCCGGGAGAGCAAGTGGCAGGGGGAGAAGGCCGGAGCCTCTTGGGGATGGTATATCTGTGGGTGGGGGAACCTGGGGCAGGGTGTGGTGGGGGCACCTGTGGAGTGGGGTCCTGAGGGATGGAGGAAGGAGACCTGGTGCTTGAGCTGCAGGGCGGCGGCGGGGTCTTGCTCTTAGCACTTCAGGGGGACTTGCGGGTAGGGGCCTCAGTCTGTCTGCGCCTGGGGGAGGGTGTCCGGGGGCGAGGGGCACTCTGCTCCGTGTGGGGGGCTTCCTCTTCCCCTGGATGCTGGGGCAGCTGGATCGGAGGGGAAGAGGCCGAGGTCACTGAGGAAGAGGCGCTGGGTCTTTGGGGTTGCAGGTGAGGCAAGGGAGGGTGCTTTGGAGGGAGAGGCAACTGAGGACTGTGCAGTGCCCGAGGATGCGTGTGTGTGTACCAGGGCCCCATCCCCTGTGAGTCTGGTTTCAGTCCCCTGACTGTGCGTGCGTGTGCGTTTAGTTTGTGGCGTGTGTGTCTGTGTGCTGGATGTGTGTGTGCTGGTGTGTGCCTGTGCCGGTGTGTGTGTGCTTGGGACGGGTAAGGTGCTGGGGAGTGTGGATGGAGCAGAGGCAGGAGGGGTGATGGACTGTCTGAGGAGGGACACTGCTGCCGTCAGGGAGGAGTCCATGGACCTGTTGCCCCTCTGTAGGTCAGACATGCCCGATGAGATGCCCTCCATGAACGACACCAGCTGAGTCAACAGTGCGGTGTGCGCATGGAGGACACTCAGCATGGCTGTCTGCCCTACATGGAGCTGGCGAAGGAGGTACACAGACTCCTCACTCAGGGCAGCAGGGGACACAGGGCAGGGGGTGCGGTGCCTGGGCCAAAGGAGACACGCTCCCGAACATGGGAGCCTCCACGGACCTGGGGAATGGGAGCCGATGGGAGGGCGGTGGTGGTGCTGGTGGTGGCGGGGACAGCAACACTAGCTGGGGTGTGGTGGCTGCTGACACCCGCCTCCACAAGGGAGTCATCCTCCGAGTTGCTCTGGTCCTCAGCTGAGGTGGATGGTGCTGAGGACTCCTCGGTGTGGCTCCCCTCGCCCTCCGTGCCACTGGGTCCCTCCGACCACTCCTCGGCTGCTGACCCAGTCTGGCTCTCTGGCTCCTCCTGGTCCGTGGAGCTGTCCCCTTCCGTGGCCGTGGATGTATCTGCAAACAATTGTCAGTCTGATGCCAAGCATGGCACTCACATCCCACATGGCCTTGCACCCATCTGTCTGGTGTCTGTTGGATTGCAACACCCCAGTGTGGACACATGCACCAAGTACACAGTAGTTGGACAGTGCAGAGGACACGGTGTGGCATGTGGACATGCACACATCACAGCTCTTGCCACTGAGTCAGTACAGGTTTCCGGATGAAAGGGATGCCCAGAGTCAAATAGGAAATGCATGTGATGCATACCAGCGACAGACACCATGATGCACCCATGTCCTGATAGCCAGCGCCACTATGGTGTGCATGTAGCACATGTCACTCCCCTGCAGGACCACCAATAAGTTGACGCATGCCATGGCAGAGGCATGACTGCTAAGTCATACATCACTGTCTCAGTGATGTATGACTTGGCAGCCAGACAACAACACTATGCACTGTGTCACAATAGTAGGTCATGGGGAATGCAAGTCCTGGAGCTGCACAAGTGCACATGTACATCCCCCACACAACACATCATCTTAACCCTCATCTGTCCAGGTCACACCTATTGGACATATGGGAGACCTGTGACACTACCCTCGGAACCTGAGCCCCTCACAATTTGCTGTGAATGGGGAACAGCTGCCTGAACTTCACATTCGCATACCCCAGTCTGCACGGGCAGCTGATCAAACACCTATGTGACACACAAGTATCGTCTCCTATGGTCACATCTCCAGGGGCATGCTGAGACCCTACCAAGAAACACCCCAGCAGTCCTGGCAACTAATCCACAGCACACTGACACAGAGGCAGACACCTGAGGGGTCAAATCACTGTGCACAATGTGTCAGCTGATACACGGGAGTGGGAGTACAGAGTGCATTGCATGGCCTGGAGTAGGCATGACTGTCCTGCTCCACATGAATGAGGGATGTGCCCTGGACAGTGGATAGCTGGCTATGTATGTGTGACACGTAATCTGCACACTCCTGGGGCCCAAACATTGTTCCCACCCGCTGCATGTGCGTGTGCCACATACCCCAGGCACATGTGGTGGCTCAGCTCAGCAAGTGGACCGCATATCAAAGCAACACGCAGATCACATGTCCAAACCCAGGCATTGTGTGAACAATGGACCCACCCATGATGCCCACAACAGAGTTAGGGTAACAGATGCTGTCCCCCACCTTTAGTGAAGCAAACTGCAAGGACACAGTCCCAAGTGACACAATTCCCTGAATGTAAGGGCCACACCTGGGTATCAGATGAGCAGTGGGCAGTGCACAATAGAGGTGTTGTAATTTGGCAGCACTTAAGTTAAGCATTGGCTAAAGACAGCCTGTATTCAGAGGCTAAATTGTCCGCTTTGTGGAATCCATTTTGTATTTCTGTCAGCCATTTTGGCTGCCATGTGCTACCATGTGCTCGCCATGTGCTCTGTCCTACCTTCCTGTTAACTGCTCTTGAAATCTGCCTAGAGACAAGTTAACTTTAGTTCCTCTTGCTTTGCACATGCTCAGTTGAGCTTGCAGCTGTTTCAAGTTTATAAATGTCAGGATGTGTCTACTAAAAGTAGAAACTGTTATCTCCACCCACTTGTCGACTGTGCATTCTCTGTATGACCTTATATGTACCTACAACCAGCATTTGTGTTTGTACCGCCTTCATTTGAGCCCCTGTGTGGGTATAAAAGGACCAGGATCCTTCCATTCAGTGTGCTACTTCATGCATTACTGAAGGGTGATGTGTGAATGTTAGCTCCACCTTATAAGGTTTAATAAACTCTGTCTTTTATATTTCAGTTTCTGTGCCAACTTCTTCCTAAGTGTCTGAGGACTCTGTGCAGAGAAGGGAGAACCCCTAAGCACTGGTAGGCCTTGCTGAGGCTCACCACAACAAATTGGCGCTTCCAACGTGGGACTCATCAGTGACTCGGATGCCCGAAGGACTGGTCGAGATGAAGGATTGGAATCTCGCTCTTGGACGCGATCGCTGCCTGAGGAGACCTGAGTCTTGGCACCCATGGCGTTTTTCCTTTCTTTCTGATCTGACCAGCCCGGCGGCGCCGGTCCTTGACTGAGATCTCTTCTGTTGATTTGCCGTGCAGTGACCATTTGGTCAATTTGAGAACTTGGCAGTTGGAACCTGGACACCATTTGATTGGTAAGAGCCGTTTTGCGGCACTTGCTGTTGGTTTGATGCCTTTGATTGGTAAGGTAGTTTTAGTAACACTTACTGTGGCTTTGTTTGTATGATTGGCCAATTTTGGAATTTGTTTTGTAAGTTATATATGCATTGCAATTCATATAGGCAGGTAATGAGGAGATTTTTCTCTATTTGAAATTGTTTGAACAGCGCAACGTACAAAGAGTACCTTAAGCGCTACTTTGATTATAATACTGCATATTCTGCACTATTTTTGGCATGCCTGTTTCCAGTACACTTCGCAGAAAGTGTTGCTGTTTTGGAGGTACCGATATGGATTTAGTAAGTACTTAGTTGACTCCCCTCAGAGGGGATACCTAAATAGGTTTAGGTATAGTAAAAAGATATTTCTTCCTTGGTGACTAAGTACCCCATGGAACTAAATATGTACATAAAACGGATCCGGATCTGCGCACTTAGTAACATTCATAAGTGGTGATATGCAGAGCGCTTTTTGAGTGTTCTACCAGCCAAAACTGGCGAATTTGGCGTATTTCAGCTTTTTGACCATGGAACAGTTTTTTGGGCTACTTTTGAGAGCTCTTCTTGTAAATATGACTTACAATTAGTATTTACAAATAGGTTGGTCTTGCGTACACTTTGTAAGCTGTCCTAAGTATTGATTTGTGGGTTCAATGTGTGTTTAAATGTCTATGTGGGGTTTTTGGTTTGACATTGGTAATACTTGTGTGAGTACTCTGTGTACGAATGGCTGGCTTTAAGCGCGCTGTGTTGTGTCCTTCTGTAACTGTCTGAATGAGCTCAATGAGTTTGTTTATGTTTTTTTTTGCTGTCATTATTCTGTTATGCAAAATGTCATTTAGTTACTTACATATTAAATAAAAATCCAGAAATAAATTATGTAACATATGCTAAACAGCTGCATGTTACTATTAAATTGACAGAGTAAGACACTATACATGTGTGCAAATTGCCACAATGCTAAACATAAAATTAGAATTCGTATTCAATAGGATTAAAATAGGCCTCATACAGAGAGGTAGAAAAACGAAATTGTGTGTTTTGTAATCAATAGACTTAAATACACAATGTTACAGCCTTTTCTTTAAACATTGTATTAGACATTAAAAGGCATGCACATCATATGAGTGAATTTGGTCGTTGCTGAACTAAATATACATTATAGAAAGATAGATTTGACTGCATTGAAATGCCTCAGTTTTTAAATAGACTGTGACATGCTTTTCTCTCAGCACCCGAGAAAAAAGCTTTCCGACAGCTGTGTTTAAACTGACTAACTGAAAGAAACCGTTTGACACAGCAAATGGGGATTTAACTCTGTCAGGGTATTTCAAATAATAAAGGGGTTTTTTCCTGAGAAAGGCGTGAAAATTCGACGCCTGCTGACACACAACAGCTGCATAAATAGCATATGGCTATTCCTGCTCACGGCCACAGACAGGAATGCTGCGTCAGCGATATTTTAAGTCAGTGTAGGTATACAGGCCTGCATTATTTTAAAAGTTTCAAAACACCAGTTTCATTATTTTGGATAACAGAGAACAAAATTGAAAGTAGGGATTTCCTTTCTTAATGCCTTCTTTACATAAGTATATCTATGGTTCCGATGTTAAATGATAACTGTCCATTAAAAGTGGCGCAGACTTTTCCTGTTTCAAGTAAGGCTTCTGTGCTTAGGGTTATGAATGAATGTGTTTAAATATGATAGGCTACGAATGAAGCTTGCTTTTCCAATGTGGAATCATCAAAATGGTTGGTTTTATTGATAAAAAATAAAATTTAATTATATGGGAAAAAATATATTGCTAAAAATAAATGCTTTAAATTCGTTTTTTCATCTTTATAAAGCCTAATCATCATACTGTGAATTCCTAGCATCAAAGTTGAATTTAAGCAGTGCTGTACCGCAATAAGAAGGGAACTTAAATGTGAAATGTCACTTTACCCAGCCGTACAAAACTTGTTTTTAAAAGGGTATATCTTATGCATTTCTGATTTCCCATTCCTGGGCTATCTAGAGAACACTCTGGGGGTTCCTATTATGCAAAAATATTGTAGGATATTCATTTTTAAGTGCCCCTACCACCAAAGTCGAAATTGAGCTAAAATTCACAATTTTACAAGCAGTTCTACCACTCAAGGCAGTTTTAACGTGCTCTTAGGCTTCAATAAAAGTATATATATGCAAGTATAACATAAACAGCTGCCTCTGCATTACTAGATTGCACACCACTGTACATAACTGAGAATAAGTATAGGACTGCTTTTCGCTGTGATTCTCCAGAGTTGCTTTGCAATACAAAACCGCATGGCAAGCCTTGCACACAAAAATGAGCAGCTGCTGAACGGGTCAAAGGTCGGAGTTCTGTATTTAGCTACTTAGCAGGCTGAAGGGTAATGTTTGCTTGGATACTTCGACCTTCGAAAGATTTTTTGAAAGACGAGATGATAGCGCAAAGAGAGAAAGAGAAGCTTTGCTTCCTATTTTTGGCAAACACACGTTTTGCGCAGTCCTATGCCACGAAAGGAAGACAACCCTCAGTTGAACATTGATCTGCCATTTATATAAAATAATGGTTTTAGTTTAAAGAATACTGTGTAGGGGCTACGATAAGGAGGAAATGGATTTTAGTTTGCATTCATGCGCCCTCATGTTAATCTAGTACAATTGCTGTAGAAATTGGTTTAAAGTTAACTCAATTTGCATTATGTTAGACTGAATCAGAGAATAGCCACTTTCTAAGATATCTCCTACAAGTTTGTTTGTGCCCAGTTGCTACAAATAGGGGTTGAAAGTGTTGACAGAAGTAAAACCTGTTTCAGGTTTTCCTACTGTCAAAATGGGGGAAGGAGGCTAGCTCCTCTACAAATTAAGAGTAGGCAAAATTATGTTTTCTCTCTTCTTTTTCTCACTTTTTTTTGAGTCTGTCTAAAGCTGTCTAGGAAATGGCCATGTGACAGTTAAGGCACTTTGCATTGTTCATAAGGCGGCACACAAAATGGGGCCTAAACCATTACAGAGAATGTTTACTTGGTACTCCCCAGCTAGAAGTCTTCGTTCCTTGGCAGCCCACCTAGTATGTACCCCACGAGTCAAGAAAACCCGACTAGGAGGTAGATCATTTGGCTATGCAGCCGCAAGGTTATGGAATGAACTACCAAGTG
The DNA here is from genome assembly GCA_963921515.1 of Calotriton arnoldi. Classification (NCBI taxonomy): domain Eukaryota; kingdom Metazoa; phylum Chordata; class Amphibia; order Caudata; family Salamandridae; genus Calotriton; species Calotriton arnoldi. The sequence continues at coordinate 571,662 of CAWUFW010004057.1, forward strand.
AACTCAGACAGACTGATGACTTACTGCAGTTTAGAAAAAAGCTAAAAACCAGGCTCTTTCCAAAAGAATAGCCTTGAGAGATTGGCGCATGATGATTCATAGTTTTATAGCTGCACAGTGATTTAGGTAATCCCAGCGCCAGGATGCCCGTTGGGTGACAGCTGCGCTATATAAATGCTACTTACAATTACAATTACAATTGGCTATTCTGTAATACTGTTTTAAAATTGTTAGAATTAATAAAAAGATGAAACACATAAGCTATGTTACTGCCCATCCTGTATGAAAGAATGAGTAGAACAGATTGATGTTCCCTTATTTGATCTTTAAGGAAAATTGTATAGTGGGGGTTTCTGTTCAAAAATCTCAGGTGGCAACACTATTATTGTTTATGTTATTCTCATGTTCTATACAGTTTTGCAAGGGCATTGCTAGTCTTTTATTAGCTAGTCTCTGTAAATAAGCTGACAGCCCTTATTAGAGCTGGAGATAGGTTTTTTTCCTTTTGAAAATGATGTTGCATAGTCCAGATCGTGAAAAGTACAATGCAGGAAAGACGCTCATGTGATCCTTAGCAAACATTTTGAAGGAAAATATTGTTTTATAGGAGTTTGTTTGTCATAACATGTTCTGCTGGAGAAAAAGTACCCACTATGTTGAAGTTTAGTTCTTTTTGCAATAAGAATCCCTGTTAAATTAGCAGTTTTAGATTTTCCTGCTGCACCTATAACATGAGAGCATGGTCCTAAGCATAACATGTAAGAGAAATTATTTTACAAGTGTCTGCAGTCCTGTACAAGTAATGTAAAATCTATGAGTAAAAGTGTAGAACATTTCCTTTTTCTTGAGGGTTCTTCAGATTGGTAATATAGGAATACACCAATGTAAGTATTTGGAGTATGTCTGTATTGTTTTTCTCTTTTCCTCAGAATTTAGTAAATGAACACAGACTTCCTTGGCTGTTTGGGATTGGGTGATGTATTACTCTTGTCAGTTCACCAAAACGTTCCTTTTATACTTGCCAATAGGTCCAGGGTTTTCTACTCTCAGATAGATGAAGTGGTTCTTGGGTGCCTTGCTAATGTATGGGGCGCCCCAAGACTAAGGAAGTATTCTGAGACTATCCTCTCTGTTGTTAGATTATTTCTGTGCCTTGTCTAAAGACCTCTTGTTCTGTCCACCAATAGATATTTGCTGCCTTACAACCATTGCCAGAGGGGCCCGGACATCAGATCCAGCCTGGGGAGTCAGCGCCACTGCAGCTTGAAGCCAAAGTGAAGGTAACCAGCACAGGCGTTGCTGGCAACTAGGACCTCAGTGAAGGCGGAAGCACTGGGACGTGAAGTGTGTACCCCTGCCACTGTCTTGGGCGAAAGACGGGGTCACAAATCAGGATGAAGAAATCTTTCTGTGGATCCAGTTTTTGATGCCGCCCAGCTGAGAGAGTCACAGACCGATAAGGACGGCAAGGAGGCTTTTGCTTGAGGTGACCCCCTTTGAAACAAGGGTTGCTTCAGGCCTCTTAATCCTGGTCCCAAAGTGAATGCAAGTCTACGCCTTTGTTTGTTGATCAAGAGATGCCCGAGCACATTGGGTACAATTTGTGGCCCCAACAAAAGAGCAGTGCGCCAGAAGTGCAAATACAGGAGTTAGGGAAGGACTTGAGTTTAGGGTACAGGTGCTATGCCCTTGGTGCCTGTTAGATTAAAGTGAAGAAAACTGGTGCACTGCCTGAGACACTGGATAGGATCATTGAGGGTATTTGCCCTGGGGGGTGATTGCCCTATCCTGAAAGAAAGACTTTTTCTTCTCCGTGATTCTTGAGTTGCGAGTTGTGCAGCTCCACCGTGGGAACAACAAGAGCCTGCCTGTGAGGCTCAAAACGGACACAGGGAGAAGACTCCCCTCTGGCTGGTTGGTTCAAGGACTTTTTGTTGTTGTTAGTAATGTACCCCTTTGGTCGTCCCATTTTTTTTGGAGGAGCAGCCCTTTGCGGCTCCTTGTCCTAATTCCTATGGCCCTGTGTGGTCCTCCTGGTCCCCCGGAGCCACAATTGTTTTTTGTAATAATATGTCTGATTGCTTTAATATTTTTTAAGAGTAATGTTTATTCTGCACGAGAAAAGTTCATCTGAGCATGTTACTTTACTCTTTCCTTAAGTATATTAATTGATAATTTAGCCCTCATAAGAAATACTGGAAAAGTCTATTGAAAATGTTTTTATTAAGTATGTGCTGTTGGCTATTAATTGAAATAGATAGTCACTGAAATACATCAGAGCCCTGAAACTTAGAATTAGACTAGATGATTTTGGACTCTTGTTTCTGCTTGGAGCTGGAAGCTACTGACTATCCTGTGTGTAATGATTAATACTTTTTACATGCTGTGTATGTATCCAATGTGGTCCAATGCTTTGCTCCATTTGCATCTCTGCTTGTATACCTGGGAAGAGGGAACGTTGCTGAAACAAAGGCCCAACAAATGTTGAATAAAGAGGTGGCCGAAATAATGTTAATAGATGTACGGGATGAATATTTAGATTACCCCAGATAAACGAATGTCTTCAGCCAATGCTGAAAGGGCCGTCTGTTGTAATTTGGCAGCACTTAAGTTAAGCATTGGCTAAAGACAGCCTGTATTCAGAGGCTAAATTGTCCGCTTTGTGGAATCCATTTTGTATTTCTGTCAGCCATTTTGGCTGCCATGTGCTACCATGTGCTCGCCATGTGCTCTGTCCTACCTTCCTGTTAACTGCTCTTGAAATCTGCCTAGAGACAAGTTAACTTTAGTTCCTCTTGCTTTGCACATGCTCAGTTGAGCTTGCAGCTGTTTCAAGTTTATAAATGTCAGGATGTGTCTACTAAAAGTAGAAACTGTTATCTCCACCCACTTGTCGACTGTGCATTCTCTGTATGACCTTATATGTACCTACAACCAGCATTTGTGTTTGTACCGCCTTCATTTGAGCCCCTGTGTGGGTATAAAAGGACCAGGATCCTTCCATTCAGTGTGCTACTTCATGCATTACTGAAGGGTGATGTGTGAATGTTAGCTCCACCTTATAAGGTTTAATAAACTCTGTCTTTTATATTTCAGTTTCTGTGCCAACTTCTTCCTAAGTGTCTGAGGACTCTGTGCAGAGAAGGGAGAACCCCTAAGCACTGGTAGGCCTTGCTGAGGCTCACCACAACAGAGGGACATGGCTCCTGGACAACATGACTGCTGCACTGTGGCAGTTGAACCAGGCCAGAGGAGGGCACAAAGCATGTAATACAGAGTTCACAGTGCAGTCTTTCACTCACCCCCTCCTTGCTGCTGTCTGGCCTTCAGCTGCCCATCCAGGTCTGGAAACACCACCGCCAGGATCTGGAGCATGTGGGGGTCAGGGTCCGTGTTCCGCCCCTCCTGCGAGGAGGCGACAGCTTCAGCTGGACCCGTGCAATCCTCCGGGTCCAGCCCCGAAGGTCCTGCCACCTCTTCTGGCAGTTGCGGATCCGGCGCTTGTAGACCCCCACGGACCGGACAGCCCGGACGATGTCCTTCCAGATTTCCTGCTTCCGATGGGCATTAACCTGTCAGGATGACAAAGTGAAAAGGCCATTACCACACATGCAACATATCCGTGCATGACACAGTTGTATATACATGTCTCAATCACAGGGGCACATGATGTACACAGGCAGTGCAAAGCTGACCATGGACAGTTTGCCAGACGTCACTACATGGTATCATTGCATGGGAAGTAAAACCATGTTCAAATGCACTGTCACTGCACCATACCTGTCCAGTGCAAGTCACTACACACTATGGGGGGTGACAACTACTCAGTGACCCTGCTAGCTAGTGGCGTGCAGACTCTCAGCCTTGCTAGTCACACAAAATGCACATTCAGAAAGGCAGTGCACAGAACACTCACCTGCTCCCCTGGTGTCCCATACAGCTTGCTGTACTGTGGAAGTAGGCTGTCCAGCAGGGCCTGGTTCTCTTCAAGGCTGAAGGCTGGGGCTCTCTCCACAGTACGTGCCATTGCAGGGTCCAGAGGGGCAGAGACAGCAGCAGTGCAGTGGCAGATGTCGTCCTGGAGCATGTAGTGCAGGCAAGTGAGCTCTCAGGGGAACAGCCAGCAATATATATGTGCTGGAGAGGCAGATACTGTCCCTTGTGTCCAAAGTGATAGGTCCAAGTCGTTTGCATCTTCTGAATCTGGCCAATCCATGGAATAGCAGCACCAAAACACGCCCACAGCATCCTTCAAATCCTCAACTTCATGACATACATGATTTTGCAACATTGTTGTGGGTGACCAACTGAATTTCCAGCAACCGACTCGTTCGAAATTCGAAAACGCGTCCGTTGCCAGGCAAGCCCATTGTCAATGGGTGCGCACCGATCGGTCCATTGCGGTACAACGCGCACAGGGGTACAACGCGTACCCGCACACATTGAATGCAATGGGCCGGCCGGAGGCACCGATCGGTCTATTGCGGTACAACAGCACAGGGGTACAACGCGTACCCGCACACATTGAATGCAATGGGCCGGCCGGAGGCACCGATCGGTCCATTGCGGTACAACGCGCACAGGGGTACAACGCGTACCCGCACACATTGAATGCAATGGGCCGGCAGGAGGCACCGATCGGTCCATTGCGGTACAACGCGCACAGGGGTATAACGCGTACCCGCACACATTGAATGCAGTGGGACGGCCGGAGGCACCGATCGGTCCATTGCGGTTCAACGCGCACAGGGGTACAACGCGTACCCGCACACATTGAATGCAATGGGCCGGCCGGAGGCACCGATCGGTCCATTGCAGTTCAACGCGCACAGGGGTACAACGCGTACCCGCACACATTGAATGCAATGGGCCGGCCGGAGGCACCGATCGGTCCATTGCGGTACAACGCGCACAGGGGTACAACGCGTACCCGCACACATTGAATGCAATGGGCCGGCCGGAGGCACTGATCGGTCCATTGCGGTACAACGCATCACTGTACATGTGACTGGCATATGTCAGCATGCCTGTCTCAGATGGACATATGCCAGCCACAGATAGCTCCCAGGGAGTGAGGGGCACACCTACATCACGACAGCCTGTCCAAACTTTATCATAAGGCATGTAAGGATGCATTTCCTATTGTGTGTATGTTGGTGTACATGTTGTCCTGTGGGTGTCACCTGTGGGCAGCCACCCCCAGGCTGTGCACGTGTTCATGGGGACAGGATCCTGGGTGTTACGTGTACATGACCACTGTGATGTGCAACTGTTCATATCTGTGCATGTGCCATGGTCCCATTTCACAGTCGTGTATGTGTATGTCATGTCACATACCCCGTGAGTCCCATGTGGGACGGTATGTTTGAGCCAGGGTGTCCCAGTGGCACAATAGTGATGGTCCTCCACAGTCTTTGTGCATGTAGTGTTTACAATGTCTCTGATTTCATGTGCACAATGGGAGACAGTCTCCACATCCACGTTGTGTGTGCATGGACTCTGATGTTGTGCGTGTGTGTCACAGACGTCCATGTCTGTCCTGCCGTGGCAAGTGGGGCCACTACCTGTGGAGGTCATGGTTGTTTTGCTGTGGTGTATACATGATACTCCATGTAATGCCAGTGTCCATGTGGCATTACAGGGTCCCTGGGAATGTACCTGTCGTTGAGCTGTGGTGCCTGGGGCACATCTGTCCTCACATGTCACTGTGGGGGTTATTGTGACACGGCAGCAGGAGATGGGAACTGTGACACGGCCTCATGATATCCAATGGGCCAACCTGGGACTAATTGATGCCACCTGTTGGACCGTGTTGACAGATGTTGGCCATGTATGTACCATACATGTCCTTCCGGTACTGCACACTTCATGTAGTTGTGCCTCATAATGATATATGTTGGGATCTTGAGTGTGTTCAATGCCACATATGTGGGGTGACTGACAATCTTGCTTACTTCTCCTCTGCACTGCAGGGCTCCTGCTGTCCATCGGCCATTCCCAGACCTGGCAACGATGGTGGAACGGGACAGCATCCGACGGTACCGCTTCACCAGGCAGCTGATTGAGGATTTGGCAGTGCAGTTGTCCCGACATTTACAGCCTGGCCGGCCGTATCCTACAGCGCTGACCCCCAAGGTGAAGGTGATGGCAGCCCTACACTTCTTTGCCACTGGTACCTTCCAACATACTGTGGCGACTGCTGGTGGGATGTCACAGACCATGTTCAGCCGTGTGCTCCACGATGTTTTGGCGGCAATGTTGCTCTTCCTGAACCGGTACATCTATTTCCCTAGACTGCGACGACTCACTGACGTGAAGAGTGACTTTTATGCCCTGGGGAGGATGCCGCATGTAATTGGCTCCATTGATGGGACACATGTGGCTTTGGTACCACCACAGGCCCAGGAGCAGGCCTACAGGAACCGCAAGCACTACCACTCGGTCAATGCACTGGTGGTGTGTCTTGCAGACATGACCGTCACACACGTGTGTGCCTGTTTCCCTGGTTCAGCACACGATGCCTTTGTGATGAGGAGTAGTCGCATCCCCAGGATGATGGCACAGATGCAGAACCAGCGTGCCTGGCTTGTCGGTGTGTACTGACTTTGTGCCATTGTGTGTGATCTGATCTGTAGTATTCCGCCCACTTTTCCAAGTCAGCTAATGTGCACTTGTCTGTCCGTAGGTGACTCGGGATACCCCAACATGCCGTGGTTGCTGACACCCCTCAGGAACCCTGTGACACCAGCCCAGATGCGCTACAATGAGGCACATGGTCGGACCAGGAGAGTGATTGAGCGGACCTTTGGTCTCCTGAAGAGCCGCTTCCGCTGCCTGGACAAGACCGGAGGGTCCCTCCCATATGCCCCTGCGAAAGTGTGCAAGATTATCATCGTCTGCTGCATGCTCCACAACCTGGCAGTGCGGAAGGAGTTGCCTCTCATCCAGGATGACAATGACCAACATCCGCCACCTGTGGAGGATCCTGGCCTGGACCACGATGCCAGTGACGATGATGATGATGATGATGATGGTGATGGTGATGTCCGCACACAGCTCATCACCAACTTCTTTAGCTGAATGTGAGTATCCTGAGGTGTCATGTCAATGATGTGAGTTGGCATGATGTGTGGGTGGTGCTCTGGTGCTGTTGGAGTGTGTCCATGGGCTACTTGACTGGATGTGTGTTGCGATGTGTGGTGACAGGTGGGCTGTACTCCCCAACAGTGTTGACATGCTAACTTGGTTCTGGGTGGGTATCTTGTAACATGTATTGTGCATGAGTTTTGCTGTTCTGTCCTGTACTCCATTGCTTTTGACTGTGTGTCATTTCTGTCCTTCACAGGGTACTTTCAGATTCGTTTGGTCAACTGTGTCCACCGACGACGTGATTGCACATCCAGGCTGGTAGCTGCTGTGTCCCTACAGGTGATGTGCGCCACACCCATGGACTTCCTTCCGTCTACAGTTGTTGACTGTGTGCCCGCTGCCAGGTGGGGTTACCTTGCATCTGTAGTGGTTACGGCATGTTGCAACTGTGTAATAAACCTGTGCTTCACTTTGTGATGTGCGTTGTCTGTGGTCACACATTTGCTTACTGCACCTGTGGGCTACTTGACTACAACTGGGAATGGGTGTGGTGTCTGTGAATTGCACCGTCTTCCCTGGCAACATCAGTGTAGGCAATGAGTCAGATGGCCTAGGTGTGTATGTGTTGTGTAGCCCTGGTGGTGTGTCTCCCTCATGTGTGTCACGTTGCCTGTACTCACATGCCTCTGTTGTCCTTGCTGTTGCAGTTCGCATACACAGTGTAATTTTGCAGTTCATCATCCCCATAACAGCACCCACGTTGGAATCACGACAGAGGCAAGTATGGTGTATTAGTGTGTTTATTGTGATACATTTGTGTTAATAGTGCATAGGATGGGTTGTGCTGTACATAAATCTTGCAATCCCAAGTTCCTAGGTGAATTGAAAGTCCTGGTAGACAGGATCCCCAGTATCGGGGCCACAGTTGTCTGACACATTGGTCCAACTTGTACTCCCCATGCAATTTGTGGGAGTAGTGTTGCCGTCAACAGGGTGAACAGTCTGTGCACAAAGGCGAACATCCAGAACAGGTTCAGGCTTCCTGGGAGTTGCGCTTGGCCATCGGCCTCTCACTTTTCCCTCCTTGGACGACCCCTCTTCTTGGGGGGGCCCTCAAGTACAGGCTGCTGCGGTGCAGGGGACTCTCCGCCAGAGTCCTCCTCCCTCCCTGTGGCAGTTGCAGTTTGTTCGGCACCAGATGTTGTTGGCACACAGGGAGGTGTGGACTGGTTGCTGTTCATCTGGCGGAGGCATTGTAAAATGTCCCTGTGCACCGCCGTCATCTCATGCAGTGCATCCCACTTGGACTCCACGCGGGACATGTGTGAGTCCACACGGGACATGTGTGACTCCACGTGGGACATGTGGGAGTCCAAGCGGGCATGATGGGCAGCCTGCTGCTGTTTAATGTCTCTGAGGAGCCCCACTACCTGGCTGAGCTCTCCGGTGCTGGACTGGTACGCATCAGCTATGCGTACCAGTTGTGGGTCATCATGCACACCAGCAACGTCTGCAAGCAGCGACCTCTGTCTCCCACCCCTCCCACCACCCCTGCTGACATGTGCAGTGTGTGCAGTGGCACGCACAGATAACCCTGGTCCACCTTGGGGGTTGGTGGTGGTGGTGGTGTCCATGGCCCCAGGTTGGTCCAGGGTCACTGTGCTGGTGTTGCTCCTTGTTCTGTCCATGTCGGCAGGGATGGTATTCGTGGTGACAGTTGTTGGAGGGGTGGGTGCAGGGGGTGCAGCTGGTGGTCCTGCTGGTGCTGCAGCTGGTGGTCCTGCTGGTGCTGCATGTTGACTTGCACCGGATGTGCCAGGTTGTTCTTCATCGTCCGAGGAGGACAGAGGCTGTACGACGCCAGTGAGCTCGGCATCCTCTTGAGCCTGGGACTGGGACTCCTCAGCGTCTGCTGCTGTGTCCCCATCATCACCTGTTTTTGGGAGACACAAACAATGTATGTTATGTTTCTGCAGGCATCAATGGTTGACACACATGACAGTTGTGACTGTGCCTCTGGGTGTGGGCCTGTACATTGCATTGTCCTAAGTCGTCACAGTCAGGGGTTGATATTGGTGTGGCAAATTGTCTTGCATTATTTGGGCATTTCTATGTATTTTCTGGGGTGTGAACATGGTCTGCATTGGTTGTGTTTGGTTGACAGCCGGCCCTCCTTCCCACCCACCCAGCCAGTCAGTTATCCCACCATGGAACGTGCTTGCGTTGCAGGGAGTGTAAGTTGTCTCTCAGGATGTCAGTCAGTGGTGTCCTGCTGTTTGTTGGTGTGCAGTACCCAGCATGCCCTTGTGCTCCCCACGACACAGCAACAGTGTCAGACATCTTTGATGGGCCTTTCCACTCTCTGTGGGATGTGCATGCGTGAGTGTGAGCTTGCTGGGCCATGTGGTGGGGGATGTAGAGCTGTGACTACGACTCCCATCATGCTATTGCCTCCTCCCCCTTCCCAGCATGCCCATGCTTCCTTCCTTTTGACTCTGCTTCCCTGTGGGGTGGGCTGGCTGTGCTGACAGGATGGCTGGGAGTGTTGTCCTGGCAGTTGTTTGGCTAGAGGTCCCAAGAGTGTCCCTGTGCTTCACACAACATAACCCAGGGTGGTGGTTCTTTGTGGGATCTTGTGTTAGGATGGGGGGCATTGCATTCTACCAGGTGGGTTCTGTGGCGTTTGTGTTGGGGGGGTGTGAGGGGAGGTGCTTGTGACTATGGTCAGTGCTGCAAGTCCCCCTTCCCACCCAGCTAGCCAGATATCCCACCATGGACTGTGCTTGCATTGCAGGGAGTGTAAGTTGTCTCTCAGGATGTCAGTCAGTGGTGTCCTGCTGTTTGTTGGTGCACATTTGCCTGCAGGGCCTTGTGCTCCCCACAGCAGTAGCCAGTGTCAGCCATCTTGTGAGTCCTTCTCCACTCCCTGTGATGTGAGCATGGTTCAGGGTGGTGTTGATGGGACAGTTGTGGGGGTGAGCTATGTCTGTGACTACGACTCCCATCATGCCATTGCCTCCACCCCACTTCCCAGCATTCCCATACTTACTTGCATTTGTGTGGAGTTCAGTGTGTGTGGGTGTGAGAGCAATGGCAAGATGGCTGACAGTGGTGTCCTGCTGTTGGTTGGTGTGCAGTACCCAGCATGCCCTTGTGCTCCCCACGACACAGCAACAGTGTCAGACATCTTTGATGGGCCTTTCCACTCTCTGTGGGATGTGCATGCGTGAGTGTGAGCTTGCTGGGCCATGTGGTGGGGGATGTAGAGCTGTGTCTACGACTCCCATCATGCTATTGCCTCCTCCCCCCTTCCCAGCATGCACATGCTTCCTTCCTTTTGACTCTGCTTCCCTGTGGGGTGGGCTGGCTGTGCTGACAGGATGGCTGGGAGTGTTGTCCTGGCAGTTGTTTGGCTAAGAGTCCCAAGAGTGGCCCTGTGCTTCACACAACATAACCCAGGGTGGTGGTTCTTTGTGGGATCTTGTGTTAGGATGGGGGCATTGCATTCTACCAGGTGGGTTCTGTGGAGTTTGTGTTGGGGGGTGTGAGGGGAGGTGCTTGTGACTATGGTCAGTGCTGCAAGTCCCCCTTCCCACCCAGCTAGCCAGATATCCCACCATGGAACGTGCTTGCATTGCAGGGAGTGTAAGTTGTCTCTCAGGATGTCAGTCAGTGGTGTCCTGCTGTTTGTTGGTGCACAGTTGCCAGCAGGGCCTTGTGCTCCCCACACCAGTAGCCAGTGTCAGCCATCTTGTGAGTCCTTCTCCACTTCCTGTGATGTGAGCATGGTTCAGGGTGGTGTTGATGGGCAAGTTGTGGGGGTGACCAATATCAGTGACTACGACTCCCATCATGCTATTGCCTCCACCCCCCTTCCCAGCATGCCCATGCTTCCTTCCTTTTGATTCTGCTTCCCTGTGGGTTGGGCTGGCTGTGCTGACAGGATGGCTGGGAGTGTTGTCCTGGCAGTTGTTTGGCTAAGAGTCCCAAGAGTGGCCCTGTGCTTCACACAACATAACCCAGGGTGGTGGTTCTTTGTGGGATCTTGTGTTAGGATGGGGGCATTGCATTCTACCAGGTGGGTTCTGTGGAGTTTGTGTTGGGGGGTGTGAGGGGAGGTGCTTGTGACTATGGTCAGTGCTGCAAGTCCCCCTTCCCACCCAGCCAGCCAGATATCCCACCATGGAACATGCTTGCATTGCAGGGAGTGTAAGTTGTCTCTCAGGATGTCAGTCAGTGGTGTCCTGCTGTTTGTTGGTGCACAGTTGCCAGCAGGGCCTTGTGCTCCCCACAGCAGTAGCCAGTGTCAGCCATCTTGTGAGTCCTTCTCCACTCCCTGTGATGTGCGCATGGTTCATGGTGGTGTTGATGGGACAGTTGTGGGGGGCAATATGTGTGACTGCGACTCCCATGATGCTATTGGCTACACTGACTTGGCCAGCATACACAGAATTCCTTCCTTTGAGTGGTCTTCACTGTGTGTTGGTGTTGTTGTGGTGGCTACATGTGTGGATGTGTTTGTTAGTTCTATTTGTGCCACTGCCTAGCTGTAGTTGTAGTTGTGTTTGTACATGTGTTGGCACAGTTGGATGTGACTTTTTTGATGGCATGTGTTGTGTTTATCTGACTGACCTACACATTTTGGGATGATTCTGTTCTGGTTGCTGTGTAATTGCTATGAGTGCATGGTTTGACTCTCCCTTGACAGTGATGTGTGTGTTTTGTGGCAGTATATTGTGTACATTTGTTGTGTACTCACCAGGCTCTGGGATGTCCTCTAGTCCATATACGATCACTGGCGGAAGGATGGCCCACACCTTCTCCTCCCAGGGCCTGAGGTATATTGGCTTGGCAGGAGGGCCACTGCCGGTGTGTTGGCTGTTGATATAGTCTTTCGTCAGCATTTTCCGTACCCTCCTGCGCACGTCATACCACCTGTTCTGGATGTCGGTCTTTGTGCGCCGACATGGTGATTGGGCGTTCACCCTGTTGATGATCCTCTCCCACATCTTGGTTTTCTGCGACATGGGGGTCTGTTGGACCAGTGTGCCAAACAGCTGTGGCTCCACCCTGAGGATCTCGTCTACCATGACTTCCAATTCACTATCTAGGAACTTGGGATTCTTCTTGGGGGGCATGGTGATGGGTGGTGATGGTGGGTGATGTGTGTGTTGGTGTGCAGGTGAGGGTGTGTGAGTGTGTGTTTTGCTGGGTGTATGTGAGGTAGGTATTTGTTGGTGTGCTGATGGTGTGTGGCTTGTGTGAGGGATGAGCTGTGGGTGTGTGGTTGCTTTCTCTTGGGTGCTGGCAGTGGAATGGCATTTGCAAAGGCTCATGGTAGTGATTTGTGTCCTTTATATAGGTGGAGTTGTGGGTGTGTCTTTGTTCTCTGTCCCCACCCCCCAGTATTTATTGGCTTGGTAATTGCTTGTTTGGCCTTTTTTGGGGTGATTTTTCCTTTGTGCTGTTTGTGTATGTTGGAAACGTTCTTGTGACCGAGTCGGACCCTGCATTGGTCTCGTACGGTGTTCTCCGTTTCGTTCACGCTGTGTTTGTGCAGTTTTCTATGCTGCGTACGCGTCGGTCGCGGTGTATTGTGTTGCTTCGGCTCGGTTTTGTATGCGTGTCGGTCGTATGGCTTGTCCTCCGTCCGACTCGGTCGTGGTTTTCGCGCCTTGCATCGTACTTTGCGTTTTGGAGTTCGCGTGTACGTTTCGGTCGGATTTGTTCCGGGTGCGTGTCGGTCGGTTGGATTCGTGTGTTTTCCGGCCGGATTGCTGTTTTCCGTGCGGCTCGGTCGGTCGACTTGGTTTCGGTACGTGTCGGTCGGATTTTTCGCGCCTTGCATCGTACTTGGCGTGTCGTGCGCCACGGGTACGTGTCGGTCGGTATTTTTTCCGGATCCGAGTCGGTCGGTGCTTTTTCCGGCCCGAATCGGAATCGACCCCTATGTTGTGGTCTTTTTAGATAGTCCCTGCATTTTTTCAACCTCCTTACAAGAACACAAACAACATGTAAGAGAAGTCCTTAAATGCATATTTACAACACAGGTTACAGGGCAAATTCTCTAAATGAGAACTAAACATTAGTTGCCTTTCTGGAATACACCATTTCAGTATAGTAAAGATCAATCAAAAGTACAAGCAGCTATCCCATGGCCAACATAAAAAAATGTTTAAAACACAAAGATTTATAGGTTTTTATAACTTCCATTGACTTCCCTCATTTTTAACTGTGGTTATGCCTATTACATGCCTCACACAGAAAGGAATTCTCTTCAAATAGGACCTAGAAATAAAACACACTTTTTCACTCCTAAAGACTACTTTTACCACAGCACCCAGTTAAGCACATTCTTATGTCAAACGTATTTTCAAAAGTAGAGACAGAGGCATCCACTAAATCTATGGGAACCATCCTGTCCCAAAGAAATGAAATTATTGAAGCCTTACACCAGAATGTTAACAAAGCTGAGAGAAACGACACCATTTATGACAGAGAGGTGCTGGTAATCAAAAACACATATAGTCATTGGCATTACCACCTACAAGGAGCAGAATATGAAGAGTTAATCTGAACAAACAGTACAGTTCTAGTGTTTTTGGGGTCCTTGAGTAGCAAAAATCATTGCTATGCGTGTTGGGTGTTATTTTTCATGCATTTTTTATATTAGATCACTTAACGTTCTGGAAATCGACACAGAACAGGAGATGCATTGTCACATAACAGTACAACAGAAGAAACTGAACCTCCTCTTATCCATTCAGTGGTGCAACAGAATGTTCCATCGTATGATACTTTCTAGATGACTTAAGGATACCAAATGACTCCATCAATAATATCCAAAGGGTACACAAACAACTCTTAAAATGAAGACTTATGGATGGGTTACTCTTTCATCAAGGCAAGCTTTATATCCTTGTATCACTATTAAAGGAATGATTAACACAGTGGTATCATGATACTCAGGTCATCCTGGAACGAGGAGCTTTGTTAACTTGTACAGTTTGGTTGCCTAACCTACATGAATCTGTACCTCACTATGTTGCCACTTGCAATATATGTCTGGAAGCCAAAATCAGTCATGCCAGACCTATGGGATTGTGAGACCTTTGCCTACACCCCAACAACCTTGGAAAAGCATACCTATGGACTTTATTATAGACCTGCCATCTTCTCTGTCATGCATAGTAAAAGATCCATTAACTAACCTGGGGCATTTCATTCCATTAACAACACTTCCAAACCCATAAGAACAATCCAAGCATTCCACAAAAGAAATAGTTTGCCCACATGGTCTGCTACTTCCATCATATCAGAGGCTCCTAATTTATATAAACATTTTGAATAGCCTTAATATCACTCCTCTGTAATAAGACTAATATCTCCAGCAGCTACCATCCTCTAACAGGCAGACAGATGGAGAGAGTAAATCAGGCCACTGTACATTATTGCAGATGTTTTATTACTCACTATCAGTATGACTGGGTTCTTTGGATTCCACAGGCAGAATTCATGCACAATAACTCATTACATAGTACCATAAGATGTTGCCTTTCCACCTTACTTTTGCTTCCGTCCCCACCTGCTTCAGGTATCAGTTCCCTGAGCCAAGCCCTTAGTCCTATCAATAAGACAAGTACACAGGTATTTTGTATAGTATATACAAAAGGCAAAGAATGCTTGTACGAATGTGGGTTGTTAGTTGCGAAGGATGTGACTCCTTCAAAAGCAATAAGTCTACAACTTTCCCTTTACTGAGGACCAAGTACCCCATTTTAGCACATGTTCAAGGCCAACTCAGTGGATGAGGTGTGAGCTAGTACCCCCGGCCCAGTGATACAAAAACAGAAATATGTTGTAATAAACCAATGCAACACCATTGAAATCAATAGGGATGGTACCATCTTTCAATAAAATTGATTACAACATATAACCTGTTATTTCAATAACATTGTTAATAACATAATTTTTAATATAGCATTTTTACTTTCAATAAAACATGATTTTTTACTTTCAATAAAATATGATTTTTTCTTTCAATAAAACATGATTTTTTTACAATAAAACATGTTAAAATGTCCTTCTTTTTCTTTAAACATACTCCCACTACAGCAAACCAGCCGGAGTTCCACACTTTGAGCAAAAGCAAAGCTCTCAGAGTGCTTGGAAACATGAAAAACTCTCCTGTTTTCATGAAGATAATCCCCTGGAACATTTAGGGTGACACTCAGGTATATACTTTAGAGGGGGCTGCTGAATGCCTGGCAGCCACCACAGCACTAAACAAGCACTTTGAGTGGTGCCCCTACCCTCGCCAGGCCACCACAGGAAAGAAACTGGCTAGTGGGGAAGGTGCCCCAAAGGCTTTTGGGGGGCTCCTTTCTGGAATTCCCTACATATTTTAATAGTGGCCTACTCAGATTTTTCCATGATGGTTTCCATTTAAAAAATGTGGCCCTGTGCCTTGTTTGCCATTTTTTGTTTTTAAACTGGGTGCCTGTGCTCACTTAGGCACCCTGCTACTGTATTTTATTGGGGGCTGCAGAGAGCGTGGTGGTGCTCATCTTCTTCTGTCCAAGGTGTATTAGGGCCCCCCGGAAAGGAGACCATTTTTACTCATGTTGGGCCCAGGGAATGGGGTCCCCAGGACCGGCAATATTCTTGGGGAAGGGGCCACATGCACGCTCCCTCCTCATTAAATTTAGATACATGAGAATTCCCGCAAAATTACACATAATAACACGAGGAGTAATTCTGCATTTAGCACTATTTCTTAGTGCAAAAATGCTTCCTTGCATTTAAAATGGGTATGACAATGCCATTTGTGCTAAGAAATTTCGCTAAATGTAACAGAACAGGAATAGCGAGCACAAGCAGCTGCTTGCACTAACTAAATGTGCTCTTGGGGTAGATTTTTCCCCCCATATTGTTCCCAGCATTTAGCACTATTTCCCCCCTTGCATCCAAAATTGGCACATGAATCCATTTTGCACTAAGCAATAATGGTAAACATGCTTTTGCTGTAGGAATTTTCCACAACTTACTCCCAGCATTGAGCACAATTTACTTAACGCAAAATTTATCCTTGCATTCAAAATGGACGCGAGGATGCATTTTGCGCTAAGAAATAGTGCTAAATGCAGTAGAATACGGCCTCTCAGGCTTGCTAAATATGCTCTTGCGGTAGGATTTTTTACCTCGAAATTTCGAATTGCAGGAGTAATTGTGTAATTATCCGTATTTCTGCATGAAAGAGTAACACGGAATTACCAAAATTACTCCAATTAATCCAGTGTAATGGAAATCCCACCCGGGCCTACTCTAAATGTGACCACAACTGCTTTTTGGAACTTCAACTGATTCATTTCACGTTTTCTCTTTCATCTGAGGATAAATCCCTTTGCATCTCATTAGATCCATATCTTTCCATGCCCTCACTTCTTCAGCACTCCATATAATCGGCAGGAGACAACCTGTATTCCATGCAAAAAATGTAAGCCCTTATTTTAACCCAAAGACATCTGTCTGGGCAGTCAATCTCTTGTAATATCACAAGTTAACTATGGAAATTGCATTGTGGTATGTATCAACAAATCCACCTTGGTAAACCATAATGCCTTGGTGGAAAGAAATTTGATCACATCACCCTAATCTATTATGAATTTACAACCCATCTGTTTAATCTCTGCCTTCATTTTCCTAGCAGTCCTGAACAGAAACAAAAGTGTGAAAGATTGACTTCCCTAAATAGGTACTTAGACTGATGCCCTGATGTTGTAGGGCCTGTTGGTCTAAGGTCTTCACTGGTGGAGCTAATAGGTCCTCCACCAGTCCAGACATGAAGGTTTTCCCAGTTCTATACAGAGCATGCAAACATAATGCACTGGACATAGGGGTGCAAGGGGTGCTGTAGCACCACCAAAATAACCATGTTGGAGTTTAGAAGGTGAATGAGCATTAAAGATGACATTTTTTTATCTTGTTACATTTGCTGTGCGTTCAAAGACAGAGGTCAAATGTACATGAAGACTGGTGTTTACTTTTCCTTCTCTTACTGCAAAGAGATAGGATTATGTAAGGTGAACTATGTGACAGTCTTGTTTGCATCGAACACACAACAAATGTTAAATATCAATAAAAGAACTGTTAGAAGGCACAAATGAAGTGCTTTTTTCTAATTCTGAAGTGTGATGGAAACAAAGATTTTAATAGTATCTAAACAAATCTAGACATAAATTGGTGATGCACAAATGAGAAATATTCACTGAAACCAAAACTTCTTCCATTGTGGTTTGTGTGCTTATAGTTTTAGAAATAAAACTCTATATCTGTGCACATTTAGTGGTCATTTCAATGGCAAATGAGCTCTCTGCAAATGACAGCGTGTTACCACCTCATACTATAGTAATATACTTGTGACAGTGTGCTCCTAAATGCATCACCAGTTACATACTACACCCTTAGCACTCTGGTGAAAGGGTGTGGCTCTTTTGCGTTACTTGTTCTTTGTATGATGCTTGCATTTTTCACAATCCCTGTGGGTTTAGTGAAGTAACATTGATGGCAGCATTCCAGCTTGAAAATTGTTCCAGCACCACTGCAGGAGAACTGAGATTTCTCAGGGTACTCTGCAAAATTCTAAATATGCCCCTATGTTATTTCTTGAGGAACTCTTCGACTGACATCTCCAGAAGAAACTTACTACTATCACTGTTGTGTAGGAGATTGAAGATTTCAGATTTAAGAGAAGTGACAAATTCCTTCTCCTATACAAAATATCTTAGCCTATGTTCTTTTCAAACAGGGATTTCAAAGAATGAAGACCAGAGAAGTTCAGGGCAGGGAAGACAGGGGTCACATGTCGGATCATAGTCAGAGTGTCTGAAGTGCCCAGGTGAGCATTGAGATGCAGCCTCAGACAGCTGGCTGGGTTCTGTGCCATCTGCCTATTGGGTCTGTGCAGGGAGGGAATGCCTGCTCCAGCAGAGAAAGAAAAGACTGTAACAGCTGTGGAAAGAAAGGTACATTCTATGATAAACGTGATGCAACATGTTCTTACAAATAGTCTGGTGCCAGTAATTGAGGCATGGAAAATGTGCTGTTAAACGTGCCATCCTGGGTGTGGTATTCTCCCAAACGTTTTGCCTTCATTCCCTGAATTTTGCTGAACTTGCTTTTGTTGGCATTAGGACTCTTTTCCCCTTACTAACCAGTGCCAAAGTGCTTATGCTCTCTCCTTAAATGATGATAAAACTGGACTACAACTAATTGGCACATCTAATGTACTTGTAAGTCTCTTGTATATGGTGCTACATGTACCCAGGGCCTGTAAATTAAATGCTATTAGTGGGTAGCAGCATGCATTGTGACACCCTCTAAAGTAGCACATTATAACATGTCTGAGGCCGGCTACTGCAGCCTGTAGTGCTGTTTTAACCTGTCATTTTGACCAGGCACAATAAGCTTTTTCCCAGGCTTAGACCTTCTTTTTTTATACTTATAAGTCCCCTAAGATAGGCCCTCAGAGCTCATAGAGCAAGGTGCATGGTATACAAAATATAGGACATGTGGGTTTAAGCTTTACATGTCCTGGTGGTGAGAAAATGCTAGAGTTGTTTTTCACTACATTAGGCCTCTCACGCCCATAGGCTAACACTGGGTTGCCCTATTACATTTTAATAAGTAGTAACTTCACACTAGGAGCAGGTAAAGATATGCCATTTACACTCATATGAATTATAATTTAAAATCTCCTTTAATGGTAAACTCGGATTTTAGATTATAATTTTTAAAATGCCACTTGTAGAAAATTGGCATTTTTCTGTCCAAAGTTTCTGAGGCTTTCTGTGAGTTTCCATTAGCCTGGACCGGGTCTACGCATTATAGCTACAATAATCTGCAAATCTTAACCTGCTCTTTAAGCTGAAAGCTTCCTCCTCTTGGACTCCTCCAACATGAACGGAACGATTCATGCCGGACTTGAGACGTTAACCCACCATCGCAGTCGGCTTGAACTTGTGACTCTCCCATGTTCGAGGGCAACCAGATAACTACGAGTGGTACTTTCTGTTTCTTTTCTCTATTTTCACTAAAATCAGAAATTCTGTATCTCTGGTTCTACTGATTTGATTTCTTTCATTGTGGTTTCATTTTATTGAGTAAAACGTACTCTATTTTTCTAAACTGGTTTGGGTTTTTCTTATATTGTGTTTTCACTTTATTGCTGTTTTGTGTTCTGCAAATACTTTACCCATTGCCTCTAAGATAAGCCAACTGGTTTTGTGCCAAGCTATCAGACGGTTAAGCACAAGTTAATCTAGTGACTTTTTTGGTTCACCCCGACAATGGCTGTGGTTGTTGCCGGAGTTGCCCCTCCACCCCACCCCCCCCCCCAACCAATAGCCTAATTATTACATGTGCCCTTTGAGAACCTAGAGGGAGGGTTTGCTGTGGACTTAATCAGGCTAAGACAAGCAGTGGATAAGCTGAATGTCAATGAGACCCACGCCCACCCCATAAGAAGACTGGGCACTGTTTAGAAATCTCAGTTTTATCTGGATAAACGGAAGGTGGCTGAAATTTACAATTGTCATGCAATGACACAGAGCCACGAGACAAACAGAGGCTAGATAAAAAAGATTTCCTTCCACCATGAAGAACTGACATCATTTGCAACAGGTCCACAAAGGGGACAGATATTCCAAACTCTCAAGCTGGATGCAGTGACATTACTGGGGTTTAGTTCACTGACTCTGTTGGTCCTGTTCCCACTGTTCACTATGACATTGAAAGTGTTTCCCGCCAGTAACACTCTGCTGAAGAACACACAAAAAGACAAATCTGCGCCCATGAATCAATGTGGAAATGTAATTCCTTTAGATCCGGTAAACATATCTCATATTCTGGCCTGTTAGTTTGATCTATTGGCACAGCAGCTCAGTGCTCAAAGACGCCTTTCAAGGTACAGCAATATTCTATAAATGGATCTATTAATTTGACTGATGCAAATGATGCTGCTGTGATCTGATTCCTTGTACATGTTGACTTTTTTTTTTTTCCCTTTTATCAGCCATGTACAGGGAAGGCAAAGACATTACTACACATTTCTGGAGTAAGAATGTAAAATGAGTTCGAAAAGACACGTTTTTCCCTGGTTGCGTCAGTGACACATTTTTTTCTACTGAAGGAATTGTCACACCGACTGAGCGCCGCATTCTTCAGTTTCCTAAATTAATAATATTTGTTTAATATGTATTGTTAATGCAAATGTTTGTACAGGCAAAATACCCACTGGAGAGCTATCAAGTTTTCAAACTGCAAATTGCAACAAACAGATTTGCTGCCAATCTCATAAACTTTGTGTTTCACAACCAAAACCAGAAAAAATGAGTCTGATTATCAGGTATCTTCTCAAGGGAGATGAAAACACAAATGAAAGCATTCATGTTGCTCAGTGTAGATGTTAGATTATACGTGCTAAAATGCCACACAGTATTTCTGGCAAGCAATGACCTACGGTTTCGAAAGTGTTTCAGTGACTGAAACTACCCCCCAGTTGAATCTCTCGGTTCTTTCCCAGAATCCCCATGCTTCCACCGGAAGTTCCTTCTCAGTGCTACTGAAGAGGTAATGGAATGTATTCCCGTTTCATTACAAATAGTTCCTGTTGAATCCTTGTAACAAAGCCAGATGCTTGAATTCATGAATGGCATAGCGAGCAAAAAAACGATGAATTTCCAGATCTGTAACTGGGAGGTGAATGTTTGATATGTTCAGCATTCCGCCCATCATCTGTTCTTTTTGCATTTGTTGCCCTAAGTGGGAAGGGTATGCCCAGATGTGGGTCCCTTGCTCCCTATGTCACCGGATTCAAGCTAGCTTAGCCGATGAAGGGTGATATCCCAAACCGGTCGCAGAATGCATGTTTCTGGTCCAGGGAAGACCTAGACTGGCAGTTCAGGCTGGAATGTTCCCTTGAGGAGCAGGGTCAAGACTCACTTGCATATTGTTGGGTCCAAACTTGAATGGCACGGTGTCACAGCGCATCAGTACGTAGCACGAAAAAAATCGATGAACACTGTCAGATTTAAGGTAATTCTGCAGAGAAGATGGTTACCAAACGATAGCACAGATTCAAAGCTATCGGAAAGGAATACACAACCAAGAACACTGCAAGTTCCATGAGCACTTGCGAGTTCCTGACGCAAACACCTATACGAGAGTCGGCAGTGGATTCTTTCTCGCTGCCGAATATTTTGGAACCGCTAGGAAATTTCCAGTCTGAAGACATGGTCCGGTAAGGGTGCGGAGCGCACCAATTCCTTAGTTTTCTGCTATGCGGAAAGTACTTTTGATGTTTTCTAGTTTGTTCACTCTAGCTCGTAGGTCATCCTCCCGAGCGCAGGTGGAGGAACTCTGGAGTTGCCGTTCGACTCTTTTGGTGAGCTGCATGTACGCGGCTCATGCAAGGTGAGCCAGCATCTGGTCCTGGCTAATTGGTCTCCGTGGAAAGCCGCACATTCGCGATCTATACGGAAAGAGCATTGCTGATAATTCGGTGATGAAAATAAGTATGTGATTGAGATTCTTTGGATCTTACTTCAATTGGAGCCTGTTCTATTTAATTTCTGATTGTGCTTGAACAATGACAACTGGTGGGGGCAGCATTCTATTACAGGTATCCTCATACTCATGACTGTTGTTATCCATAGAGAGAATAGGATAAGAGGTTACAGTGATCCACCATTTCTACTGCCTTTTCCTTGTGTTTTGCAGGTCTCCTCCCCACTGTTCCCTAACTTTCCTTCTCTCGCCTGGTCACTTCAATAGTCTGTGCTTTTTGCAAATCAGACTTGAAGCTATCAGGAGGTGGACCATATGTAGCATCGCTTCGATCCTGAGGATACACGGCCTTGACACACAGTGAATAAAACAACAACGTATTTAACCCAGATCTGTGACTGGGGGTGAATGTTTGATATATACAGCATTCTGTCCATCATCTGTTCTTTTTGAATTCTCCCAGGAAGCTTTAACAAGGTCTTAAATCAGAGTGTGGATACTTCTGCATTTGCAAAGTTCACCACACGTGTTGTGTGTTATCACTAAGACCCAAAATACTTGTGTGCATATGCTTTCAACCTACTTTGTTTGTTATGTATTTTGTCCTCCTGTATGGTTTATTAATCTCATAGTATTAAAGAGAGTCCAGGGGTAAAGGGGTATTTTATTGGATTGATGGAGAGGTATTCATGAAAAGGTCAAGGGTGTCGGCTTTGGAGGTGAAGGCTCAGTGATGTGTTACTGGATGTCCAGGGTATTGAGGTGCGTGTCAGTTTTTGTTTCTTGATGCTTGAGGTTTGAGATTTCCAAGGTGAAGCTCTTTTGGATCTGGGATTCTGTAGATCAGGTTGAAAGTGACAGTCAGGGGACAGGGACAGTGGGAAATCACCAGTGAGGAGTTTGAATGACTTCAAAGTTACTGAATTGTGTATGCCTCAAGGCTGTATCGTCCTCCCCTAGCCCGGTAGCATGTAAATGACCAAGCAACACATGGATCCCCGTAGTGCACGCCTTTAATTCAGAGTGCAACCGTTAACTGCACACGCTGCATCATAAACTTTATTAACCACTCCCAGACACACCTAACCGTTTATGTCATTCTCCTACAGAGTCCATCAGAGACCAGAAGGGTCCTGCTATGCATTTTCACAAGACAATAGACATCTCCCCTTTGTTAATTAAAAAGTACAAATATTATATATATTATATATTGTAGTTCCTCAATGAGTTGCTGCAGTGCTCAAACCAGTCTTCCAGATCTCGTCATGTGAGGTTGATCGGGGTAGGAGAGAGGTCTACCTCATGTGCAGGTGATGCAGAGGCAGGTTTATGAGTTGGGCTCTCCAGACTCTCAGATGGACATGTCCCACTTCGAACATCTGGAGCCAACAAACATCGAGGCAGATGCTTGAAATTTGACCATTCTCTTGTGATAGACTTTCTGGGATGTTGAGCAGTCACCATATATCCTTTGCTTGTCATAACCCACAGAGGGCCAGCATCAAACAGAGCGTCAGTCTTGTGTTTCTGTTTTTGTTTGACCAGGACCCAGTCTCCTTCCTTGAAAACCGTGTCCCGAGCACATCAGTGTTTTTCAGCATAAGCCTTCATTCTGGTCTTGTGAAAGGAATATGTTGTATGGATCTCGTCAGCATCTGTCGACCTATTAGTTGTCCAATGTGGCAATTTTGCTCCCATGGCTCTCTCAAACATCAAGATGGCAGGGCTTTCACCTGTCGTGGAATGGGGAGTTGAGCTGTAAGCACAAAGGGCCGAACATAAAGCTGACTTGCGGTCACTTTCTTTTAGCCCACCGCACTGAACTACTGTCTTTAGGGTGCCCACAAATTGTTCAACAACAGCATTTGCCAGTGGCCACAGAGGTGTACTTTTCTGATGTTTAACATTCATATTGGTGATAAAGTCCTTAAACTAAAGGCTACTGAAAGGTGGGCCATTGTCAGACTTAATACTGAAGGGAACACCCCATGTTGCAAAAATGTCATTTATTGTCCCAATGACTTTGTCATGTGTCATTGATGACAGGTCTTCCATAAGGGGAAATCGTGAGTACTCATCAATGACCAATGTGTAGGGTTCCAATAAAATCAACTGAAATCGTCTCCCACACCTGCTTCGGAAGTTTAAACATAACTAGTTGATGCTGTGTTGCTTTGGGACAGGCCTTTAATTCTGTTTCAACAAGGTGAGGAAACCACACTCTGTCCAGGAGAGCTCTCTTAGTGGCGACAATGCCATGATGACCCTTGTGTGCTCGTTCAATGACTTGTTGTCTCAGACTCTCGGGAATGGCAACTCTCAAACCTCATAATATAATGTATTCTTGAATAACAGAGAGTTCCTAGCTCACATATTTAAACTTTTGATTTTCAAAGTCATCCGTAAGAGGACGAGTATGTTTCCTCCAGGATTGCTGTGTAATAATGTCCTTGAGGGCAAGCATATCTTGATCGGTGTTCATAGCAGCAAGAATTTGTTTCACAGATAGAGCTGCAGGTGTGCTTGACTTGACTATGAAGCTAATAGATGCCTCAGCCTCTTTAGATGTTGTACTCTGACACAGCAATTGTACTCATGAAAAATAGTCAGCAGGATTTTGATCTTTCCCTGACCTATTCACAATAGTGTAATCATACTCTTGCAGTAGCAACCCCTAACTGAATTCAAGGGGGCATCTTGACTTTTGGATTTCCGAAAATGGTGAGCAACGCCTGGTAACCAGTGATGTGCTTTCCATATAGAAACATAAGGAAGTGTTCACAATCCCATACTAATGCACAATCCCATACTTGCCATGTCCATTGTGCTGGGCAAGGATCGCACCCAGCTCCAACGGGCTTGCATCTACCACAATCTCAGTATGGAGTCACGTTCTCAATTGCATGTTTGATTTTCTTAAAACTCTGATCACATTCATGCTACCACTTGAACAGAGCGTTCTGTTTTGTTAAATATCTCAATAGGGCACTGACTGTTGCAAAGTCACGAATGT
This sequence comes from Calotriton arnoldi, assembly GCA_963921515.1. Lineage (NCBI taxonomy): Eukaryota > Metazoa > Chordata > Amphibia > Caudata > Salamandridae > Calotriton > Calotriton arnoldi. The sequence continues at coordinate 596,329 of CAWUFW010004057.1, forward strand.
TCCTGGAATAGTAACTGGCCATGCCGAAGACAGATCACAGCATGTTCACATCCTGTGGGGACAAGTGGATGATAAGGCTTGCACTTTAGCCGTATCTGTTGTCATCCCCTTTTCAGAGAATAATATCCCTGAATAATTTAAGATTTGTTATGTGAAACTCACACCTTTCTGCATTCAAAGTGAGACCTGTGTCAGCAAGTAAATAGCATACTTGTAAGGGCTTCTTCATGTTCCTTTCGAGTCGCCCCAAATACCAGTATATCATCACTGTAAATAAAAGCTTGTGTGACTGGCTGTATTATGTGGCAAATGACATCCTGAAAAAGTTCTGCAGCTGATGACACCCCAAAACTGAGAGCCTGATTTAGATCTAGGTGGATGGAATACTCTATCACAAACGTGAGGGCTATCCTGTCCACCGTATTATGATCTCCAAAGGATATATTGGGATCGTAATACGGCAGACGAGATATCCGTCAATCTCCAAAGGATATAATGGGATCGTAATACGAGAGACGAGATATCCGTCACGTTTGTGACAGAGCATTCCCCTCTGCCAAGATCTAAATCAGGCACTTTGTCTTTTATATCTGAACAAACCAACATGGGTTCGAAAAGGTAGTAATGTACCTTCAGTTTTCTTCTAGATCAAGTTGGTGATACCCCTTGATCAGATGAAGGCGAGAAAAGACTTTGGTGCCATTCAGCTGTGTAATTATGTCTGCAATGTGGGGACATGGATGTCGTTCTCTCTCGATTGCCTAGTTATCTTGGGGCATATCAAAACAAATGCGCAGAGCACCTCCACTGTTACTTTTTGGCACTACCACTATGGGCAAAACCCATTGCATTGGACTAGTAGAGTGCTCAATGATATCATGCTTCAACAGCATTTCGAGTTCTTTCTCAACAGCTTCCTGTAGATGGGAAGCAATTTCAATTCCTCCTGTGGATTCTAGGAATATTAGGAAGGAGCAGTGTGCATTGCCACTGAATATTGGTCCCAAAAAATAAGAAACAGCTCATTAGCACAGCTGTATTTAATTTTTTCAAGAAGACAAACAGAAGTTAAGTGAATAAAGGAAAGAATGAACACCAATAATGTGGTAACAATAATTCAGGTTCCATATCATGCTATCTACAAATTTTCATAAATGCTACCAAATAGCACAGCACAACACACTACATAACGACATTTAAATCATGACATTGCTCCATAAACTGAAACTAACAACCTTACAATGAAAAACAAATGTAAATTATATTGCAAGCAATGCGAGAAATATACCTTTAAAAGAGACCCTCGCAAAATACAACACTAATGAATCCATAGTGAGCTGACTAAATCATCATTGAGATGCTAGCAAAGGAGATTGAGGCAATGCAATCGTACAATCATTTTAGTTTTTTAAAAATTATTTTCAAAGTTTCCTGCTCAAATTTTATATAATAAAATGGCTGGTTAATGAATGCTATTAATTTATGCTGTGAAGGATTAATGCTCCAGGTTTTATGTCTTCTTTGAAATGATATTAAACATGTTCAAAATACATTTTCTAAAATGTCCTTTAAAATGTAATTCAAATAAAATGTAAACCACACACTTTCTTCATGTACTGAACATAGTATTGAAGTTGAGAATGTCTGCAGTAAAGTACTTACTGAACTTTCACTTCACTTTCCTACCAAAGCATGCAAAGACTGAAACATCTAACACATGAGAGCAGACATAACATAACTGGACTGTAAAATTGTCAAGGTAGCCAAATAAACATTGTTCTCTAGAAAGATCCTGCATTTGTGAAATCAGTGAAAACCCCAGCGGATCAGCGCACACCCTCCAAGCTGGCCTGTGTTTCCTCAAAGTGTGCCTAGTTGGTAACAGCTACTTGAAAACACTGTTGATCCCATGAATTTTCTAATGTTAAGTTTATAGTCGAGGTGCAGCAGAGTAGCCCTGGTAACTGTGGTCATCTTTGAAGTGAAGAAACTTAAAACTATACGCCTATGTATATGTAAATAATAAGCCTATTGCAGTGATCTTACAGGTCCCCCATTTGTGGACTGGAAATCTATCTCCATTGAAGGCTGTTAACTCCTTTTTGCCCAGGTTCTTCCAACTAGTGATGGTATGTCATCACACTATGTGGAATCAAAGCCTCCTAAATGAGACCTTGTGAAAGCCTAAGTTACATTCGTCTTTAGGGGTCTAGGTTTCCTGCATTGTGCTGTCCTACGTGTATGTCAGCCTATAACATATAAGGGCCTGATTTAGATCTTGGCGGACGGGTTACTCCGTCACAACGTTGACGGATATCCCATCCGCCAAAATATAAATCTCAAGGGATATAATGGGATTTATATTTCGGCGGACAGGATATCCATTATATTTGTGACAGAGTAAACCGTCCGCCAAGATCTATATCAGGCCCTAAGTCTGTTGGTCTTGCTCTGTCAGGGTGGAACGATAAAAGAAGTGAGAGCTTTGTGGTTTTGCACATTCTAATGCTGGAATCTAGGTCAGTTCATACTGAGATGCTGAGAACGGAAGTCACCTTTGATCGTAGTAGGATGCTTACTGAGTGTACTGCTTGTAACACAAGAGTAACTGGAGTAAGGAAGCCATGAAGATACTGCACCCTGCTCATCATCGTTGTAAGCCTGCTGCTTTAGGACATAACATTTGCATTGTGTCCCAGCCTCAGCTACAGTGTCCTTTGTTGCATGAGGTTGCAAATGTCCATGAACAATGTGTTTCCACAAACAGGAAATGGCTCTGGAATCCTAAATGTACTTACTTAACTTCAACCTCAAAGGTTTAATGCCTGGTGTGTTCATTGGATGGCGGTCCATAAACCCACAGCCCACAAGATTGCATCACCAATTAAACCTAAAAGCAGATTTTACACATATCCACTGGTTCGAGGACATACACGAAGCATGGTGTATCTCTCGTGCTCTGTAGGCTCCACAGCTATCGCCCTGGTCCCACAAGTCTCCACTCTGCATTTTCACTCTGGAAGAAATGAGAAGAAGAATAAAAACTGTGCTTTTTATACACCATAACTAACAGATTGTTGTTTCTGCCTTATTTTCAGTTGAAGTGATCTTTCAGTTCTGTTTACCCTCGTTTGCATCGCTAACAATCACTAACAATAGGTTTTCTGCAACGTTGTTTTATTTGATGACATTTGCTGGAGTTTTGGAATGTATTGTTACATCATTAACTGCATGCCCCCTTTAATGTTAAAGTGTTGGAATTATTAATATCTGATCACTTTCCCACCATTTGTTCGCCCACCAGGACTGATTGGTCACAAAAGGTCTTCATTACTTTTTCCCACTTTAGGGTATCTGCCCCAAGGGTAACAGTGGCCTGGATGGGCACTGAATGCCCCTAAGATCCACAAGAAGTTATCAAACTGAGCGAAAGGAAACAAACAGGAATGGAAAGTGTAAGTAAGCTCCCCTCCCCCCACTGCCAGTCATAAGCAGAAACTCTCTGAGATGGACCTCACAGTGAAACATGCATGTATAGTCAATATACCCGACTGTGCATTTTTCTACCTGTGGTTTCCTAAGGTTATTTACCCACTCTTTACTAACCAGACCCCAGACTTCTTTATAGTCTTAACAACTGGAATACCCTGCTATTACATATACCCCTGTGACTAGGTAGCTGTAAATAGCGCAGAATGCAGCCACTTCTGATGCTAAGGTATGTCCGTCTCCTTTTGAGCTGCTTTCTATGGTTACCTTGGATCCAACTTGTCAATTTCATGTAGCTACTAATGGCCTGTAAAGGACTGCAGGGTCCACCTTAACTTTCAAAATTAGTGTGTCATAGGTCTGATGTTAACCAGGGAGGAGCCTAGCGATACATTCCTAAAAGCTCCTACAGGTTTTTGTGGACCCTTGCTAAGGCCTAGTTCTTTAGATAGGCTGTCCTTGATGAAGGTGCAATGGACCAGAGCTGAAAGAAGATGGGACTGGGACTCCTATTTCCTCTCTTAGGCAGAGATACATCTTAAGGATGTATGGGTCCCTGGGCAAGCTATATTTTGGGACCCCCTTTTGAAGCAACCTTGAAGTTATTACCACTTTTCAGCTGATTCAAGCCTGTGTGATGCCAAACAAAATCAAATTATATGGTAAACCTTCAGAAACATGAGTCAGGAAAAAAAGCCAAATAGAACCAAAAGAAAGCTTGAACAAGCATTGATAAAGCCATTTATTTTTGGAGTTTAGAGCTACATTTTCTTTACTTGTAGCAACAATATTTTAATGTGGGATTCAGTGTCTAAACTGCTTGTTGCTCCCATTATAGGAAAAACACACTAATGGTAACTTGTTTTATGTTTAGTGAACTAGTGCATGATTTTAAAGTAAGACATATGCACATAATGTTTGAAATTGAAGCTTTAATTGCTGAATATTTGTGACCACAAATATATCACTACTGGATTACTTGCTGCAGCAGTCAAAATTAAAGCCTCTCTGAGGATTTTCACCATTTCAGTGGTAAAAATCTAATAACTTTCTATTAATTTTTCATCCCCTCCTGCACAAAAACAATCATTTCGCAGAGTAGGTACCCTTGCAAAATGACGCAAGGATGCTTGCTTTGGTGCATGGCAGACCCTTGTGTGCCAGCGCAAGGGAAAAGGACAGGAATGCACTATATCTGATAGATACGGCTCATTCCTGCCCTTTTCTTTTGCTGTAGGGCAGCACAGCAGGAAGGCATGCAGCACTGCCCTACGGCAAAATCTTGTAAGTAAGGCCCTTAGTTTATTGTACACTGTTTGGCTACTGTCTGAAAAAGTCTCTTCAATCTTACTGACTTTAACTCTGTTAAACACAGTCCCTTTCTGAACACATTACTCTCCAATTAAGATGCACAACACGGTTATATGGTCGTTAGAGTCATTCCCGACATTGCTAAGTTAGCATGAACTTTGCTGCCATGATGCAGCTTTTGAGCACGTTACTGCATGACTTTTTTTTGCAGGACTCTGTTTGTGCCTATCACATGAGAACAGTCTGCTTTTCGCGTTCTCTGCTGAGTTCCTGGAGTTTAGTCTGAACACGATGTGCAAGGTCGATAAACAATGCCCCTTGTTATTCTGTTCTGGTCAGTCCCTAGCACCTAGACATAACATGCTAAACACAGCTGCAATGCTGGAGACTTGTGCTTTGATATTACGGGGATGCAGGTTGTTTTGACACACACTTGGAGAGAGCCCTTTCCATGGAGAAGAGCTATGCTGTTCCTATGATGTAAACCTTACATCCAGGCTTTAAGGTATGGGGTCTGCTGACAAAGCCTGAAATCTTCCTTTATATAATAAACTTCTTCCAGTCAAGGGGAGGGTGGTTAGGTCTTATAGTCCTTTTTCCACTGTCTTTATATAATGACTTCCCCCTTTGTACTCTATGGAATTGTAACGATGCTAATTGTTTTGAGTTTATGCATTTTGCTGCTGGTAGTGGCTTGTATACTGTATTGTAGAGCACAATAGTTAAAATAAACATTTTGAACTATTACAGTGACTCTGCCAATTCTTGTTGTGGACAAGCACGAGTGAGTGAGTGAAAGGGTATGTCTTGCTACCACGATTCCTGAGAGAGTCGGGAGTGTTGTGTTCTGGGTTGTCTAATCATTTGTAGCTTTGTGATTTTTGGAGGAGAACGAATGAGACACTATAGCTAGTCGGATTTGGGATCTTGGGCGCTAAGGTGGTAGGTTGGTGCACCCCTATACACCGAGGTCCCGTTTACCTGCGCATAGTTCTGTGTAGGTGCAGAATTCCCGCAACAACACAACTAACTACCAAATAAGAACCTCTGCATTGTCAATGTCAATAATGCCTATGGCAACAACCACTAACATTATACAATTCTGTGACTCTGGCAATGTCCTCAAAAATATAGATTTACCACTCTTACCTTATAATCCATATCTGCTGCATAATATGCAGATTTGGTGTGGTTTCTAACTCAAATGGATCAAATGTTGCCTAAAGAAGCAGCACGAGGTGCAATGCAGTGGCAGCAACTTTGTAGAGGTTAACTGATCACCTTGTAATTTTATTATTAGAAGGTATTGCGTGTTAAAGTGACATAATATTGGAAGAATACCACAACAGAATATGCCATGTTAGATGGCGTAATGTGAATTTGTGTAGGATAATTTATTGAGCCGTGCCACATCATTTGGTAACCCATTGTCCCATAATTGTAGTGGCACTGGCTATGGCCATTCTAGTGATATATAGGGGCTAGGAAGACATTTATATGTATACACTCTTCTGGGTCTGCAGAGCACCATACCATGGAACAGTTTGTTCGTATCACTGATCATGTTATAAAGTTGCATACTTGTGTCCTTGAACCAAGGAGTCATTGGGCCAAATCCACCAGTTCTTCATCTTGCTGAAGCGAAAAGCTGTCCAGAGAAAGTCTGCATCATCCTGCTTCCTGTCCAGTAAATCCTGAAAGGGATAATTGTGCAGTACTGTTTATTTGCTTATAGAGCACTTTCCAGACCTCTTGCAGGGCCTACATATTGGCACAATGACAACATTTTTCATTTTTAGGACTGAGCCAGAGCCACTAGCTGTATTTCCCAGTATGCCCAATGTCACCACGCAAATGCTTCTTCCATTCACATGCTTTTATGTGCAGAAGATCACAACAGGCTGACGCTATGTTTCTGAAGTTGTTAGATTGAAGGAGATGTAGAAAGGGAACAAGAGGTAGAAGTGAAAACTACCTTATCATGTCCATCACTCTTCTGATGGAGTTGAAAGTCATTCACTTTATTGGATGTCTATCATTTAGTTGCATGTTCAATGATGGCCCAGACTTGTTCCTATAAAATACTTTGCTTGTGCTTGCTGTTTTGTAGTCTTTCTAGTGAATTAAATGATTTGTATGCAGGGGTGTGGTTCTAATGGGGGTATTTAGGGTATAAAACCCCCAAATAAAATGCATTCTTGGATTGATTGTTTGGTCTGTGGTCCCAGACTTGGGTCTGCTATGTCTGTGTTGGGTTTTCTCATCATCCACATTTCACTAAGAGGTTTTATTGTGTTCATTTTTGGATCAGCAATCTAAATATATATAGTGACGGGTTACTGAAAAAGTGTAACATTTATACCCACAGACATTTTCCTTAAATCGGTGCTAATTTTGAATTTTTGCTATTCACAAACATTAGGCTTGATACCTGGACCAGTCTGGGGTTTCCAGGCATACTACTGGCAATCAAACACCCAAAAGGTGATAGGACAAATGCTTGCAAATAATCTAGCCACTGGTGTAGCGTTCCACCCCAACATTTTTCTCCCACTGTGCCACTCCAGAGGCCCATCTAATGGAAATCAGTACTGACGCTGTTCCTCATGGGAATAATCCATTCCAAACCATGGCCATCTCACTCCTCAAATCCTGCTTTTTTTAGTTAGGAAATTTGAGATTCACACCACTTGGATCACACTGACCAAGCAACTTCCCTGTTTCTATATTATCAGTGGCAGACTTACTGCACACTTTATTATCAAAAGTACTTCATACTACATTGCAGTAATGATGGTTAGCACAAGAGGAGAAAGCAGGGTTAGAATGAGGTCAGGAAGTTTAACTAATTCCATAAGCTCATTAGTGAAGTGATGTAAGCCCTACTGTCACCAGTGTCAGGGCAAGATACTTGAAACCTGCAAGGAAACAGGCTTTTTTCCGGTCCCTCTACACTTTTTGCCCCCATTCAGACTATTAACTTCTGTTTTTTCAACTCTGAGAGTGCACTGACGTCTCATAGCCAGACCTCAGTGCCAGGGTTCCAACCCATTACAAAGTGTATGTTGATTTACCCTCCAATTCAATCAATCAATCAATCAGGGGTTTGTATAGTGCGCTACTCACCCGTGAGGGTCTCAAGGCACTGAGGGGGGGGGGAGCAGCTCCAGATCAGTCGAAGAGCTAGGTCTTGAGGTCCTTCCTGAATGTGTGCAGGGTCAGGGAGCGTCTGATGTTCACAGGGAGCTCGTTCCAGGTCTTGGCTGCGATGTAGGAGAAAGCTCTCCCGCCTGTTCTGTTTCTGCGGATGCGGGGGACTTCTGCCAGGGCGAGTTCGGCGGAGCGGAGGTTCCTATTGGGTACGTGGAAGGATACTCTTTCGTTGAGGTATTTGGGTCCGATGTTGAGGGATTTGTAGGCGTGGGTGAGGAGTTTGAAGGTGACCCTCTTCTCGACGGGGAGCCAGTGGAGGTCACGTAGGTGTTGGGTCATGTGCTCGTGACGCAGTGTCCCGAGGACGAGTCTGACTGCGGCGTTCTGGATGGTTTGGAGTTTGTGTAGAAGGGACTTGTTGATTCCGGTGTAGAGGGCGTTGCCGTAGTCTAGTCTGCTGGTTATGAGTGCGTAGGTGATGGTCCTTCTGCAGTCTGGGGTATCCATTTGAAGGTCTTACGGAGGATGCGCAGGCAGTTAAAACTGGTGGATGCGACGGCGTTGATCTGGCGGTTCATGGAGAGGGAGGAGTCAAGGATGATGCCGAGGTTACGAGCATGGTCTGTAGGGGTGGGTGGGTTCCCGAGGGCAGGGGGCCACCAGGTGTTGTCCCAGGCGGAGGTGCAGGGTCCGAGGATGAGGACCTCTGTCTTCTCTGAGTTGAGCTTCAAGCAGCTGTCCTTCATCCAGGCTGCCACGTTCTTCATTCCTTCCTGGAAGCAGAGTCTGGTGTTTTCGGGGTTCTTTGTGAGTGAGAGGATGAGCTGGGTGTCGTCGGCGTAGGATACGATGCTGAGCCCATGCTGTCTAACGATGGTGGCGAGGGGGGCCATGTAGATGTTGAAGAGCGTTGGGCTGAGTGATAATCCCTGGGGTACTCCCCAGTTGATTTCCTTGGGTTCAGAGAGGAAGGGCGGGAGTCAAATCCTCTGGGTTCTGCCGGAGAGGAAGGATTGGATGCAGTCGAGGGCGGCTCCTTGTATTCCCGCATCACGAAGTCTGGCTGCGAGCGTGCGATGTGAAACGGTGTCGAAAGCTGCAGAGAGGTCTAGAAGGATGCAGAGTGTCCCTGGTCGAGTAGTATGCTGATGTCGTCGGTGGCGGCGAGGAGGGCGGTCTCAGTGCTGTGGTTGCTCCGGAATCCAGACTGGGAGGCGTCTAGGATGGAGTTTTCTTCGATGAAGGTGGTCAGCTGGGTGTTTATGAGTCTCTCGGTGACTTTGGCCGCAAAGGGGAGGAGAGAGATGGGTCGGTAGTTTTTCAGGTCCGTTGGGTCGGCCGTTGGTTTCTTTAGGAGGGGTTTCACCTCCGCCCGTTTCCAGTCATCTGGGCAGATGCAGGATCGGAGGGAGGCGTTGATGGTCCGTTGTAGTTCGGGTGCGATGGTGGCGGCAGCCCTGTGGAATACGTGCGGTGGGCAGGGTCCGTTGGGGCTCCTGAGTGTGTTTTCTTCATGGTGGTGGTGATGAGTTCGATGGTGGTGGGATCCCAGGTTGTGATGGTCGGCTTATCGGCGGCGGTGGGTAGGGGGGTGGTGTCCGGCACTGGTTCGCTGAAGTTGTCATAGAGGACCTTGATCTTCAGATGGAAGTAGGAGCTGAGCTTGTCGCAGAGTTCCTGGGAGGGTGTGATGTCCGTGGCTTCGCTGGAGGGTTTTGCGAACTGCAGTATGACGTTGAACAGTTCCTTGGCGTTGGTCGCGTTGGTCTGGACTTTGTCTCTTATGAAGGTCTGTTTGGTGTCTCTTATGCGCTGGTGGTATTCCTTCAGGGCGCTCCTGTGGTTGTTCTGTGCTTCTGAGGTTTTCTGGTTTCGCCAGGTTTTCTCTAGGCATCTGCAGGTGCGTCTGGCTTCTTGAAGTTCTGTGGTGAAGCAGGTGGCCTTCAGAGGGCGTTGTTTGGCGGGATGGCTGAGGGGTGCCAGCTTGTCTGTGCAGCAGGAGATCCAGTGGTGAAATTCTCTGGCTGCGGCGTTGGTGTTGGTCGTGGCGCTGGGGGGGTTTTGACGGAGGGTGGTGTTGAGGTGACCTTGCTCCAGTTCCGTCGTGGCAGGCGCGGGGCGGGCTTGGGTGCGGTGGTGGAGTTGAAAGTGAAGTGGACGCAGTGGTGGTCCGTCCAGAGAGGCTGGGTGGTGTGGCTGAAGCGGATGTTTGTTCCTCTCGCGAAGATGGGGTTGAGGGTGTGACCTGCTCTGTGGGTGGGCGTGTTGATGAGCTGCTTAAGTCCTAGGTTGGTGAGGTTGTTGAGGAGAGTGGTGGACTCGGGGTCGTTGTAGTTGTCGAGGTGGAAGTTCAGGTCCCCGAGCAGAATGTAGTCCTTGGAGGTGATGGCATGGGGTGCGGCGAGCTCGGCGATGGTAGTTGCGGGTCGGGTGCGAGGTCCTGGCGGTCTGTAGATGAGGGTGCCGCGTAGCGTGGTCCTGGGGCTAGTCTGGATCTGGAAGTGGAGGTGCTCTGTGTTGGAGTGGGGGTCACTCGTGCTGGATGTGGAGAGTCAGAGGGGGGTCTTGTATGCGATGGCGAGTCCTCCTCCTGGGCGGTGCAGGCGGTCCTTTCTCTGGATCGTGTAGCCGTCTGGGATGACAGTGGTGATGTCGGGCCCGGTGGTGGCATTGGTCCAGGTTTCCGTGAAGAAGGCGACGTCGGGCGAGAGGGTGTCGATCAGGTCCCAGATTTCTACGGCATGTTGGTGCAGGGAGCGCACGTTGAGGAGGATGCAAGTCAGGGTTTCGGTGGTGCGTGCATCAGGTGGGCCTTCGGCGGTAGTGGGAGCTTTGTCGATGGTGAAGGATCTGCGGCAGGGTCTGCACGAGAACTGCCCATGGGTGGTGTTGGGCGAGGATCTTGCGCAGTCGGCGTGGCTTCCGGGGTTGAGTGCGTGGAGTGTTGATGAGTCATAGCAGTGGGGCCTGGGAGGGCCAGGGTTCCTGGCGCTGGTCGGGTCGCGGACGGGCACAGACGGGCTTGCCTTAGGCGCGCCTTTGGCGCCCCAGCAGCGTGACCGTGCAGCGGCTGCCATTAAGTAGGGGAGGGGGGCGGGACGTGTATCTGGGAGGCAGGAGCGGGGGCAAGGGGCAGAGGAATTCGGCGGGAACGGGGGGAGAGAAACTGACAGCAGGCAGCACAAAGGGGAAGATGCAAGCAGCAGTCAGCAGGGGCGCGCAATAAAAGTCAAAAAGAGATAAAGATAAGGAAATCTAGCTTGATACAGGGCAACAGGAGGAAGGGAGGCAGTAATGAAATAGTATGAAAAATACGGCGCAAAAGAGTACAGGGCACCAGCGCAGTCTCAAACCCTGCTAGGCCGGTTTCAGCGGCAGAGCAAGGCACAGCAGAGCTGCTGGGGAAGAGCAGATCTCAGACTGAGGGTCTGGGGTCGGCCTAAGCTGACTTATAAGTCCCTAGTTTATGGTACCCAGGGTAACCAGGGCATGTAGGTTGGAGAGTCCACCCAGAGCTGCAGCCCTGATTGTGCCACTGTAGGAAGCTGGCTCGTTATTTGATATATCAAACTGAGATATATCGTGCATTAATTCTAGGGGTTCTCTTATGAGTGGACAGGAGCTTGCTCTATCAATACCAAGGTGCTCTTCTAGGAGGTAGTGTGGTCGAGCAGCCTTAAGCTTATCTTAGAGGAGCGCAAGACATCTGCAAATACACTCAATAGTCCACAAATGATACACAAGACTCAAGGAGAAGATTCACACCAATTTATAAAAATAGCAAGTATCTTTATTTATTTTTAGGCACCAGGATCAATTCGTTCAGGTAAGTATGTTTTTAAAGAAAATATTTTAGAGTTCAAAATGTCGACAGTGCAATTTTTTAGATCTGCAATATTAACCTATGGAAGGAAACTCAATTGCGATTTACCAGTTCTTGTCAGCGATCAAGACTAGAGTCAAGACGAGTCAAGCCACAGCATAACCCATCAGTTGTGACAGAGGAGCCTGATGAAAGGCCTGGATGAAAAGGTGAGTGTGCAGGGAGTTCCTGAGTTTGAGGAGATCATTTTCAGGTCTCAGATGTGGTAGGGAGTAGGTTAAGTTTTGCAGAACCTAGGTAAGATAGTTTGGGTAGAGCCCATGACCAGCATTGTAGTGAGGCTGGAAGTTTTCAATTTCAATCTTGCTTTCATCAGCAGTCAGGGGAGAAACAACAGTGCTGGCAAGACATGGCCTTTACTTATTAGGCTGAATATCAGTAAAGCCACATGATTCTCCTTGTAGTCTAAGTAGTGATGTATTGTGATGCTTTGAGAGACTGTAAATGAAACCCCTCCTCCCATCCTCCTGTGTTTGGGTCATGGGTTGCTTCAACAAAGATTTTAGCGACCGTATAAAACAACCAGGCACTCTGGACCATACATGTAAACAATCAACAATGGTACGCTGTGGTATGCATGTAACAGGTTAAAACTAAAGCCATCAACTCATCACCAACTAATTGAAACATGAAAACCAATGTTAAAAATATTGCTATCATAATAACCAGGCAGAAATGTTCAATATGTTTTAAAATCATTAGCTATAGGAAAGGTGATTAGTGCTTTTATAATCACAGTGATAAAGTAAATGCCTCTATGCAAAAATAGGAGCAAACTAGTATATGAAGATGTGAGAAAGTCGATTATTAGTTGGAGTGAATGGTCGTTCACTGCAAGTAATGATGTTACAATTCTTTTTTGGTCCAGAAAAGTCTTCAGTCATTTAAACCTGAGCTCAACCCCTTGTAGTTATGATACAGAATAGAGAGGCTCTACATAAGAAAATAAGTAAAGCATTTACAAGTACCAGAAGAGTTAAAATGTTGAAAATACAACACCATAATAACTCCCACTACAACTTATAAAACAACCACAAAATTAAAAAAATCCAAAAAGGGGATACGGAGATATACATTCTTAAAGTTTTAAATAAAAAAGCACAACTGTGTGTAACCGGTCGCACTAGACTGGGACAAGAGTAAGATTTAAGGCCAACCACAATGGAGTGCGTATCAGATTTGCCCCAGTCGGAAAGTTACCTTCACACACACAAAATTGCAGGAAAGGGAGAGTCTTCAGTGGGGCAAGGCTGCAGGCTGGATCCGAAGACGGACTTATCAAAAATGGGTTGTGAAGCTGTTGACTAAAGCAGAAAAAGTTCAAAGCAGGAAAAGTCTGGAGTTTGCACCAAGAAAATCATTGATTTCAATCAGATGCTGCTCAAAGTTGTGCCGGTGACCCTTTCTTCATTCGTAATTAAACTCTTTCCTGGAAGTCAGATTTCCTCAGCAGGGCAATGCTGTAGCGACGGAGGGTTCGACATCGGACCCGCTGAAACAGATTTGCTGCTGTGGAGAAAAACATAGCAAGAACTGCAGCGAAATTAGGCCTCCAGCGATGCAACCTTGGATGGCAGGCTGGTTCCGGTCTGTTGACTGTTCACCAGGCAAAGAGTAAACAAACAGTTTCTAAGTCCCATGTTTAGAGTTAGGTATGAGGATGCCAGCCAAGCGCTCCAGGACCTCTGGAACAGCACTTGGGGGTTAGGGTTCACTTCAACAGAAGCCACTAGCAGGGTTGAGGGCAGGTCCAGTTGAAACTCTTCAGCTTGGCCCTTCCGGGAAAGTGGACGTTTTGCCGCTTTTGAGTCCCTGTAGCTTAGCAGGAGGTCAGCCAACTGACCCTTAGAGTCCACACCTTAGTCCTGTGTACACGTGAGAACAGGTCCAGCCCTTAGGGTTTTCCTCATAGGTCTCAAAAGCAAGTACAGTCCTTCTTCTGTCTCTCACAGGTCCGGAAGTGATCTGAAGATGGTGACATGGCGTGCTATATTTATACCTAACACAAGCCTGTGGGTGGGATAATTCCTGGCCCCTCCCTAACCAATAAGGAAACACTTCCCAGGGCTAACCAAATCCACTTTTGAAGCAAAGCAGTTCCTGTTTTCCCTATTGCAAACAATATCAAATTGCCCCTCTCTACCTATGTGCAACATGGCTGAACATTTCTTCCCCTGTGCAGAGCTCCTGTGCTAAGAGGTGTGGCCACGGAAATGAGCAACCATTCCTCTGTGGTCACTCAAAACCAGTTCTTGGGGCAGTTCCTCTCCCACTCAGGTTGGTGCCTGGCTAACAAGAAGAACAAACGCTAGGGCAGGTCCTGGCGTTAGCTACATCTGCCTGTGACATGGTAGACCACTTTGAAGCAAATTAAGTTCCTGGGCAAAGGTCAGATGGCCATCCTGTCAGAAGAACAGAAAACTCCCCAAAGGCACAGCCTTTGTTTCAGCTCTGCAAGAAAGTTCACTCCTCGTCAAGGTCAAAGCTTTTACATATCCTACTTTTAAACACCATGCAGCCTGCCATATGGCTCTTTAAGGCCTACTTAGGAATGACTTATCAATATGTAAAAGGAAGGTTTAGGTCTGTCAAAAGGGATTATTTTGGTTGGTCGAAAGTGCAGTTTTAAAACTGTGCAGACAGGCCACAGATGTAGGCCTGGAGTCATGTTTTGCACTGTCACTCTAGTAGTGGTGTAATGAGTGCTGCAGTAGTGACATTTAACTTACAGGCCCTGGGTAGACTATGTACCATATACTATGGCCTTATAGGTAAGTTAAATATGCCAATTTGAAGAATAGCCAATTTTGACATGTTTTAATGGTCAGACCACATGCACTGGGGCCTGGCTAACAGAGTCCTCATATACAGAGTAAAAAACAGCAGTGTCAGTCGATAAAATGGGGGTGAACATGCAAGAGGTATTTTCCTACAAAAGACAAACATTGGAAGTAGGGTACAACATGTTATGATATTCTAGCAAGTCTAATATAGGCACATTGATTCCAAGTCTAATTAACCACAGTGTTGACGGTGTTTCAATCCCAGAACAACTGCATGGTCATTATCAGGACTAAACAATTTTAAAACATTAGCATAAAGTATTCCTAAAACGGTAAATAACAGATTTATAACTATTAAGCATGAAATTGGAGAATATTTAAATTATATGTTGCAGTTCCAATATGACTGTATACTGTGTACCAGTATCGTGCCTGGATACCCCCCAGGGTGATTAGCACGCTCTACAAATCCCTGATTGATTGATTGATTGAGTGATTGATTTACTATTTACTGATTTTTAATTCAATCATTTCAAAACGGAAAAAAGGACCCAACAGGGCCCCACATTCTGTAAGATAATTGTGCAGAGCACAGATCAAGGTCATTATCTGTCCCATTATGTAGCCTGCAATATTTGAGGTCAATATTGTCACTAATTACCTGGTGTTATGACCATAAAAGAAACATAAGGACAGGCATTTACCTGGGAGGGATAATCCAAAGTTTAGGGACTTCCAACAATTTTTTTAGGTTTTAATATATAAAACAAATAGTGGAAACTATCGAATTTGGAATGGTACTTACAGCTCTCACCGGTTATTCATTGTGTACATTCTCTCCTTTTCAAAATACAAGTTAGAGTTAACCCGACCAACAGGAGCAAAGTAAACGTGAACTGAACACAAAGGGCCTTATTAGAGCGTAGTGGATAGAATCTCTGTCACAAATGTGGAGGATGTCCCTGCTCCTGTATTTCAAATGCATCATACCCTTTATACATATGGCTGACAGAATATCCACCATGTTTTGATGGAGTATTTCATCTGCCAAACTCTAAATGAAGCCAATCGATACTAGAATTTTAGTGAAACATGACTGACTCTAATCAGGAGAACGGTAAGCTTGCTGTTGTGAACATCAGTGCCTGTACTAAACACAGCATGGAATGAGGGGGGTTGACAAATTCATCAAAATGCCATTTAAACGGTTACTCGTCAAGTCCTACCATGCACAACTGAAATCTGCCTCCTATTCTAGGTGTGCAGCTTTAGAACATTTGAGAAGACCAGTATGGTATGTTCCCTGGAAGGTGCGCGTGTGTGTGCACGCTACACTGTCACAGCTCCCAGCACCTCTGCAGGGGCGCACATCGAGTACCAGCATGGAGAGAAAGACTTCCCCAGCTGCTCATTTAAAAAGAGTGCAACAGCGTGGACGTATTCTCTTTGTGTGAGCATTGCACAAGGGGAATCCAGTTGAAAAGAGATCCTGCTGGGGTCCCATCAGTATTCTGACTGGGCTCTTCAGTTTGACAGTTAGATGAGACAGCTCTTTAAGTACATATGGTAATGCACTTAAAACCTTTTGCTTGAAAGGACTTGACGAGATGTTAAGTGCATTACCACGTCAGCAGACTGAAAGGGAGACATGCAGGTTCACTGGTCTATAGGCCATCAGGCTGGTCTTACAGGCCCATTTTGTTGGCTGTTTGTGGCCTGTTTTATGGGCTGGTGGGCCGGTTTTTATCGTTGATTTCCCTTATAGTATCACAAGCACTGCCTGCAGTAAACACCAAAGCATGGAGTGTCGCCTGCCTTGTAAAACACTTAGGGCCTGATTTAGATCTCGGTGGACAGGTTACTCCATCATAACGGTGACAGATATCCCGTACGCTGAAATATAAATCCCATTTTTTCCTATGGGATTTATATTTCAGCGGACTGGATATCTGAGATCTAAATCAGGCCCTTAAACAGCATCTTTTTACATGTTCAAAACTGCCCTAATTTGCAAATGTGGCCCACTTTTTTTGCTTTCTCATTCACTAATGGAGGCCACTTGCTGCCCAGTCCAAACCTGAAGACACATGCATGACTACAGTAACACGCATTGGCAAAGCCAATAGGTTTTACCTATGCAAGATATATTGGCTTTGTCAATGTTTTATTACATACATTGCACAGCAGCACAGGCTTAAAGTAAAGGAAAAAAAGGTGCTATGACTCAGCCAGCATTGACCGCGTCATAGCAATTTTTCCCCTCTTTAAGCCATGTTGCACAGCAGCCCATGCTGCTAAACAGTTTATCTAAAAAAGCATTGACAAAGCCAAATAGTTCTCAGGTATGAGAGTGCTATTTGGCTTTGTTTAATGCTTTTGTGGTTGACAGGAAGTTGGAGGGGGGCATAACAGAGGGAAATAGCCTTTACCACGCATTTAACATGCATGCCACTACCACTCAAATAACCACACAAGGTAAGGGTAGTTAAGGTAACTTACTGTGAGCAAACACTAACTCCACTCCCGGCAAGTGGGAGCTGTTAAACTGCTCCTGCTTGCTGGGAGCAGAGTTGTCATCTGTTTCCATGCCTGCTGCCATGCAGGCAGGGAAACAGGTAAAACCATTGCTCCCACATACAGGGAGCTGAATATTTAGCAGCTCCCTGTGTGCTGGAGCAATGCCAGGTCCCGCAGAAGGCAGGGAGCCAGCTGGCACCATGGGGGCCTTGAGGCTTCCCCCATGGACCCCAATGATACACACTGGGTGCCCCGGGTCGGGCCAGAGCACCCAGATAGATGTGGCCGGGCACCAGGGGATGGGGTCCCAAGGGCCAAAAGCGGTCCGGGATGGGGGGCTGAGCGGCCCCCATCGCCAGTTGAATTTTGGCTGGGCTACTGGAGATGGGGATATTTATTGCAGCTTCATTCTTTACGCTAAGCACATTATAAATGTGGGTAAATGCAAATAAAATGAGCAAAAAATAAATATGGATGAATACAGACAGAAATGTAAAACAATTAAATACCATAAAACCTGGAGCCCTAATATAATACAACAGAAGAAGAAACAGATTGTGCAGCATATGCAATAACAAATACAAAGGGGTGAATTGGTCATTGTGACTGCGTTCAAGGGCTGACACACCAGTACATATTGACATGCAGGGCCGGCTTTAGGGCAGTATGACTGATGGGGCCACACTGGGTACTGACTTGGAGGGGGGCACTCACCTCGGAGGGCTGTGTTTAGCAGTAACTGACGATTTAAAAGCACTTGCTGCAGAATTCCTTGTGCGTCCATCTTTAAGGCAGTAATAAAAATGTCAAGTTAACTCTTGTGATTAATGTTCCTGCTAGAGAGAGAGATCATAACTTTGGCTAGTGGCAGTTTTGACGTGCCATAAAGAGGGTTAATATGCCTGCTTCAAACAACAGATGTGTTTTTTATGTTGATAGCTGAGTGGATTAGTAAAGCCAGTCTTTACCAGCGCTTTAGAACAAATTAAATGTTTGTGACAGATGGGCTATGGAGAGATGAGGCACACTTTTGCCAGGTGGTAGTGAGGGAATCCGATGAGGGGGTCATTTTGGGGGTGGCAAAAAAGTTGTTGCACCAGAGCCACCAGCGCTAAAGCTGGCCCTGTAGACATGACTGTTCAAATTTTATTGGGAAACTTCTTTAAAGGCAACATTTGGACAAGCAATGTCTTACCATCTCAGTCTCATCCTGAAGGTCGAGGAGGTTGGACGTCTGTGACCGACAGTGCTCCCAGCTGGACTGCCAGGACCTCTGAACCTCAGAGAAGAAGAAGCACCGTCCTCTGGATAGGAGCCATCCGCTGGGGCAAACTTCGCAAGGAGATTCTCCTGGGAAGAAGAATAGGATCAAACCTTAGGAGGTGTGTTAGACCTGGCATCTTTTGGCGTGGTTCCCCAGTCTTTTTCCTTTTTGACTTCCTGTTTTGATGGTATGCTGGACTTCGTTTTTGCTGGTTTAGTGTCTCTACGCACTTTTTCACTGCTATTCAGTGCTAAAGTGCAAGTGCTCCTACGGTAAATTTTGTTATGATTGATTTTCCATGATTGATATATTTGATTTATTAGTAAGTCCCTAGTACAGTGCACTGTGTGTGCCCAGGGCCTGTAAAACAAATGCTACTAGTGCGCCTGCAGCATTGGTTGTGCCACCCACATATGTAGCCTTTCAAATATGTCTCTGACCTGCCACTGCAGTGTCTGCGTGCAGTTTTTACTGCCATGTCGACCTGGCAAGTACATCCACTTGCCAGGCCCTACCCTTCCCTTTTCTGACATGTACGTCACCCCTAAGGTAGGCCCAAGGTAGCCCCAGGGGCAGGGTACAGTGTATGTGAAAGGTAGGACATGTAGTAGTGTGGGTTACATGTACTGATAGCGAAATATTGTGCATTTTGGTCTTCACTATTGAAAGGCTGTCTTTCCCATAGGTGATCTTTGGAGCTACCTTGTAACATTTTACAAGTGTAACTTGGAAAAAGATAGAGAAATGGAGTTTAGTTTCCTTGAGCTCAGAATTTAATAACACATCTTTTAGTAAAGGTGGTTTTTAAATTGTGTGTTTGAAAATGCCACTTTTAGAAAGTGTTTTTTTATACCTAGAGGGGTTGGCCCTGTTACGACAACTAGAAAGGGCCCTGATATATAAAACAACAAATTATCTAGTCATCACATTTATCACTGACATTAGTTCAAACGACAGACCATGAACCAGAACTTTTAGAAAGTGGGCATTTTCTTGTTTAACCATACTGTGTACCTCTGCCTGTTTGTGTATTCACTGTCTGGGTTTGGAGTGACAGGAGCTGGGGATGTGCATTCACTCTCGACAGTCACAAGTGGGGCTGAAGTGTGTCCTGCCTTTCCTGGGTGACTCATAGACAGGCTGAATAGACCTTTCTGCATTTAGAGTGGTGGGAGGAGGTTTCACTAGCACATGAATAGGCTGTGCCTGCTCTCTACAATGCTGTCTCCACCTCCTGTAATGAAGCTGGACTAGAGAGTACAGCACTGGTTTCTACTGAGCAAGAGGGACTTGTTGCCTAAAACCTCAAAGGGAAATAAATGTCCTGACCCCAGAACTTTAGAACACACTTGGACTAAGGACCCTGCCAAGAAGAAGAGCTGGAAAAGATGCCAGGAGAAGTACTTCCCGAGGCCTCACCAGACCTAGATCAGGCCATCCAGAACTTCGCCACCTAGATAACCGACAGCGCCGACAGGGTTGCCCCACTGAAACCTACAAAATCTAACAAAACCTCCAAACATGCCAGCTGGTACACCCCAGAACTCAAGACCACCAAGCACAACTGCCACCAACAGCAGAAACAATGGTGTGCCACTATGAACCCAGCAGAAAGAGCAGCCCACAAAACAGCCCTCAGCAAATATCACAGACACATCAAGGAAACCAAGAAAGCAGCCATCACCACCTGCATTTACTCCGTGGCCAACCATACAAAGGAACTCTCCAAAACAGTCAAAGAATTTTCCAACCTAACAGACTCAGAGAACACCATACACCCCTCCCAAGAACTCTGCAACACCCTCTCAGACTACTTCCACAGCAAGACCACCAACATCTACAATCATTTCACCCTCCAACCCGCCATCTTCAACCCCAATGACCTCAACCAACCGGCGAACAACAGCCAAACCATTACCACCTGTTCTCTGCTCGCCGCCCTGACCACCTCAGCCATCATGTCTACCATCCACTCTAGGGCACCCACTGACCCCTGCCCCCACCTCCTCTACAACTTCGCAATGAACCCAGTCAGTACGCAACTCACCAGCATCCTCAACGCCTCCATCTCCACAGCAACCTACCCGGACAGATGGAAACATGCAGATGTGTGTCCCCTCCTAGAGAAAGCCTCCAGCGACTCAAGTGATCTCAACATTTTTCATCCAATCTCCCTGCTCCCCTACCTGGCCAAAGCACTCAAAAAAGCCATCAACGAGCAGCTCACCAAATTCCTGGATGAAAACCACTTAGTGGACCCCTCACAATCAGGATTACATGCCAACCACAGCACTGAGTCTGAGCTGATTGCAGCCACAGACAACATCAGAAAACTCCTCGTCTGTCTAGAAACTGTGGCCCTGATCCTCCTCAACCTCTCCGCAGTCTTCGACACCATCTCCCACAACATTCTCATCAACATAGGCATACAGCAAGATGCCCTCAAGTGGATCGCCTCCTTCCTTACAGGATGCACAGAGAGCATCTGACTGCCTCCTTTCACCTCCGCCCCCAAAGACATGATATGCGGCATACCACAAGGAACATCCCTCAGCCCTACCCTGTTCAACATCTACATGATCCCCCCTCAGATGTCGTCAAATCCCACGGACTCAACTGATTCTCTCGCTCACCGAGGATCCCTACAACGCCAAAACCAACTTTTGCAACGCCATGACCAGCATAGCCAAATGGATGAGAGACAACTGCCTACAACTCAAACTCCAACAAAACGGAAGTATTGCTCTTCGGGAAAAACACAGCCGCATGGGACCACAGCTGGTGGACTGCAGAACTCGGACCTACACCCACAACGACCGACCATGCGCACAACCTCTGGATCATCCTCGACAGTCAACTGACATTAAATGACAGGTCATTGCAGTCGCCTCCTCCTGCTTCCACACACTTCGCTTGCTCCGCATGATCTTCGGTTGGATCCCAACCAACACCAAAAAGACCATCACTCAGGCCCTTGTCATCAGCCGCCTCCATTACAGCAACGCCCTCTATGCCAGCATCTCCACCCAGCTCCTCAGAAGACCCCAGAACTCCGCAACCAGACTCATCCTGGACCTTTCCAAATGATCCCACATCGCCGTCACCTGAGAGACCTCCACTGGCTCTCCATCCAGAAGAGATGCCAGATCAAGATCCTCCCACATGCCTACAAATCCCTCTATGGCCTAGGACCTGCCTACATCAACCATCGACTGAACTTTCACCAACCCTCTAGACACCAGTGCTCCTCCTCACTCGCCCCCGCACACCTCCCCCACATCCGTTGCAGCTGTAGCGGTGGCTGTTCCTTCTCCTACATCGCTGCCAAGACCTGGAACAACCTTCCCCTCCAGCTCTGTACAGCTACCTGCTGGCAGACTTCAGAATGAGACTCAAGACCCAGCGCTTTGACGGAGACACAGAGCCCAGACACCCCTAGTTGCACTTTACAAATGCTGTTAATTGATGCTGCTGTTGGTGTTCTCATTCACCACCCATGGAATTTGACGCTGCCCTAGATTTACAACATCAGGTAAACCTGGGGCAGCACCTAAACCTTGCGCCTCCTTTGAGCAGACGTAAAGAGGAGAGATGTTTGCATTTCTTCTCATTTTGTCCTCTTTCCACGTGTGAGGAAAATGCCTCTTGTGATTGTTTTTGTGCAGGAAAGTACCCCTTCCTGCACGAAAACAATCATGCCAACAACACAGACACCATTGCACTATGAGTAAGGGTGCCTGCTTTGGTTCAAGGCTGCAAAATGTGCACCGGGCTTGGCAGAAAGAACAGGCATGCACCGTATCTTGTAAATATGCTGCATTCCTGTCCTTTCGAATTGGCGTAGAGCAGTGCAGCAAAATGATTTGCGACACTGCCCTATGCCAATTCCTTGTAAATATGTCCTCTCCCCAACCCTCCATTTAGTGTCACATCACTGTCAGCCTCAGAGAGGCATAGAAACACAGCCTCCCACTAACACTGCAGTGTGGTACACAGTCATTAAATTGTGTATTGTGCATACCACTAAACTGCATCAGGGAGGAAAAGGTGGGAGGGAACATCAACCTCTTCTACCTATTCCAGCTGAGCAACAACCTGAAGACTGCAAGGGTGTTTGGTCAAAGGAACATCTACTCACAAACCAATACTTTTTTGGCACGCCCCTCTCCAGCTGCATGGATTCCCTCACCGCCCTCCAACTGTGCCCCTCATCTCTCCATAGCCCGTCTCTCACATGCATTTAATTTGTTTTATAGCACTAAGCATACCAGTTTAAGGTGTCAGAGCAATTTACATCCCACACATTATATAGAGACAATAAACAATGCGGCTGTAAATCAGTATATAGGAAATGCTACATAAGACAATGAAGACTAGAAGGTGTGGAAATCACATGACATCCATATTTGAAGAGATGGTATGGCGAAGCACAAATTCAGGATTTAAAACGTACCACAGTGATTGGGTTTGACTTTACTAATAAGAATGTAGTTCTACCCAAACTAATCCCTTTTTTGCAACATTAGGATAAAGAAAGACTGAGGAAAAACATAACGTTCTAACCTATTCCTTGCAGTTTGCATGCAGTTCTATGATGACAGTTTATAGGTCATTGTGCTATATTAGGATTGTAGCCTATGAAATGCACGAGAGAAAAGGATCTCCGTGGCAAAAAAAGTAACTCACAGAGCTATCCACATAAAATACAGTTCCCTCATCTTCATGGTACAGGTTCTTTGCAGCAAGCCCATTAAACCTCTGCGCTACTTTATGATGAGTCAAAACTGTTACGACACAAAACTCCATCTCCCCTCAGCAGGAACATTATTCACCAGCGTCATCGTGACATTTTTATTGTTGCTTGAAAAAGGCTGGATACATAAGGAACTCTACAGTGGGTGGGTTTAAACTCATAAGTTATTTCTAAGGGCAGCACAAGAGTTCAACATTAGGTGCCGTAAAGCCATCCCTGATGTTCACTCACCATCAAGTTAAATAATTTAAAAAATACTATACAGACATGAACACTTATGAAACTGTACAAACGTCTGTTGAAGCCGCAGCACATGTGTCCAGGATGGCTGTCCCTGGACAGATAAATCATATTTTAACCTGACAATTTGTTTTCAGTGTTTAGGGGGTTTAATGAGGTAAGTGTGTTTTCAACTGAATATCCCAGGACCCAAGGTCATCTTCACTGACCATATCCATAAGAAATTAAGAGCTTGAATAGGATCTTACTATTAAAGGACACTTTCTTTACATAAATATTACTAACCTCTTTCTAAGTTGAGGAAAACCATTCACCTTAGGCTTTGATAAATGTGGTGGGTATGAATGCAAACCGGTGTTATATCCTTCAGGTTTCAAGCACAGTAATCTTAGATCTTAAAGGATCCCAGATCTCAGAGATGAGGTTGACTATAGGCTTCAGAAATAGCAATTGGGTTTCACAGGTGAGGTATTCTCTTTAGTGGCTGAGGGTGGAAGACCACATTGCCTTCATATACCTATACCTCTTTTGTCACATTTTTAACTCATAGCTTGACCAACCCCTACTCTGAACCTTTGCTCTACATTGTCCCTACTAATCTTATGCTGCAACTTGGTTGTGCGAGTGTACTACGGAGTTCCTGCCTACATGATAACTCTGCATCTCTCTTTGACAGTTCCCAGGAAAGGTTTTCTGTTGCCTTCAGAAAGACACAAACCTATTGATGGATGTTAGAATTGGGAAGCTGCTTTCGGAGGCATGAAGCGCTGTTCCTTAGAGATTCGATGCTCCATGTTTGACACTCCTGAACCCTGATCTTCTTCTCTTTATCCCTTTATATTTCAGTATTGATTTTCATTGTGTTATAAGCTTTATTTGATATTGTAGGTCTGATTGTTATCCAATTCAATATGGTTTATTTTCCCTTGCTGTTTCTTCACTTTTTCTTCTAGGTTGTTGGCTGTTTCTGCATCTATAAAGCAGCTGAGCAGCTGACTTGTTAGTTTCAAAGTCACTCTCCTCCTTGATGTCCATTTCAGATGGTTCCAGTCCTCCTTGGCTCATCTGTCTTCTGGCTGTTGTTAATTAGTCACCTGCTTTGATCTACTTGCTATTTCTTAGAGGCCTTTTATGCTCGGATGTATTTTTTATAAGAAGATGAAGTGTACTTTCATCTGCTTCTCTCTAGCCTCCTCTTCCTCCTCCTCCTCTCCTGTTTCTTTCCTGGATTTAGAAAAGGAAAGGAGAAGCCAAAGGCTTTATCTTTGTATCAAGGAGCACCAGACTGAGGTTTTGAGAAGACCAGCTATGGACAGTAACACTGCTCTTTGGTTTACTACACCTGTCCCACAAACACTGGAATCTGCTTCCTCTTTCATGGTATCTTCAATGATCACACTAGCAGTTCGGAGTTATTCCTGAAGCCTATATTTTTAAACATATAGCTTTTAGTTCTTTTAAGGACTGTACTAGC
This sequence comes from Calotriton arnoldi, assembly GCA_963921515.1. Classification (NCBI taxonomy): domain Eukaryota; kingdom Metazoa; phylum Chordata; class Amphibia; order Caudata; family Salamandridae; genus Calotriton; species Calotriton arnoldi. The sequence goes on from CAWUFW010004057.1 coordinate 621,196, forward strand.
AGTAATAAATCCAATGCCTACACTTATCATTTCTCAAAAAGCAGTTTTGGAGAAGCGCTTTAGTTCATCAATTTATCCATCCACTCATTTGTTCATTGATTCATTCACAGATTTCAACTCTGACAGTGTCCACAACAGATCTTTGTAGAACTACTTTAACTAAATGTTGTAGGTTATCAATTGGGAACATTCAATATATTTTTTCTAGCTTCTCCTTAGTTAAAAAGAAACAACATACATTAAAAACATGCATGAATTTTGGGGTGCTGTAAAGGATGCTCTCAAATGGTGTGTATGAAAGGATGGAAGAATTTGAAGGTTTGTTTGCAAAGTACTTTGGTCCAATACGTTTATTGGAAAACTCTTTAAAAAAATCCTACGTTAATTTTTGTCAAAGAATAAATATGATAAAATCTTTCTGAATAAAAATTCGAATTTTCTGGCTGATCATTTTGTTTTTTACTCTGGAACAGTTATTTTAACATTTACTTTTAATGCTATTACGTCAATTGGTATCTGACCATCACAATACTTCTCGTGGATTAACCCTCTGGACTCTACGTGTGGGTGGTGGTGGGGGTGGGGCTTGCCAGTGTTCTTTGCTCATTCAGTACAATTCAGGGAGCAGCACCCTCCTGTTTCAAATAACAGCAGCTACCACTAGGCCTTACCCTTTTCCTCATGATGTATCTCACCACACAAATGGTCCCTCAGTCTCTCCAGCGTCATCAACGCACTTCTGTCTGGGACCGTGGGATTCAGCGTAATGTAGGAGGTGGCTGAGAAAAAATAAAGAAGATGTGGGTGTCAATAATAGCAAAGAAATAAAGTTTAATACCATAAATGCAATCCACAAACACTCACAAATGAAACCCCGTTTTAATCCAAATGACTGGCCATGAGAAAATACTCACAATTGTAGCAGATATAGCATTATTCTTGGAGCCAGCATGCCAAGTATTCTCTGAATGTAGCACAACTGCATGAGCAACATGAGTGAATGTAAGAAATCACTTCAAATGAGGACATCACTATCCTCCTTACCAAAAAGTCTGATCATGATTGACAGGGGATTGCACAAGCAGGTGTCCTCCACAAGCAGAAGCCATTGCCAACAACCACCAGGGGACCTAGGCCGAAGCACTGAGTAATCCCCACAGCCCAGGAACATCCACCTCTGAAGCGTTGGATTGATATGGGTAAGAGTCTGATTAGGAAAACCAGTCACTGTCTTTCATCTTACCCAGACATTACTGCCTTGAAGACGGAAATGCCATCAGCCATTTCAGGTGGTACCTCTTCTGTAGTGATTGCTTTTATCTTAATACTGCAATAGCCAGAGATTAATTTATTTTCTTATGTACTCTGAGTATTTGGAGCAAAACAGAAGTTTATTTTTACCCCCAAAGTCTACCTTGAAATTTCACATAGAAAGTCTGCAAGAACCTGAGAAACAAGGAAAATCATTAGGCAGAGTCTTCGAAAATGATGTGTGGTGGTAACCACTTGTGAGTTCACCCTCAATAGTGTTATCTTGTTTCACCCAGGTGGGTGATTACTGGAAGCTACAAACAGCATTATCATGGATCCTCATCTAATCTGTATCTCAAGAATGCTGGTGAGATTGGCCTCTGTAGATTAAGTTGTTAGGAAATATACGAATACGAAACCTACAGTCCGGCTTGATCTTATAGCGACTCTTTACTGAGGTAATATTGACAGCTTTATGAGTCCTGAAGCCACCATCATAGTGTTCAGTGTAATTCTAAGCCAGAGCGAGGACACATTTATCAAGTCATTAAGTGCACCTCTTATACTAGTCTCGATTACGGCAGATGGCCAGTTTAAGCTTACCTTCTTGTTCACTGTCGGGCTGCCTGCACACATGGTCTGCCATTTTTCCAAGCATCAGTGAGGCATTTTTGTTTGTGAGAGTTGAACTCTGTGACATCTGAAACGCTCCTGTAGAATGAATTTTAAAACATTAAATTTTTAATGCTTTGTTATGCTGTTATGTGGATTTGTACAGAGCACTAATCACCCGTGAGGGTATCCATGTTTTTAGATCAAGAATGCTATATAATATGTTAGAATTGCATATCAGACCAGAACACAAGTGCAGATCCTCAATAAAAATAAAACATCTGATGTCTCCAATAGATGCAAAGATTCTGGGTAGGAAAGACTGTAATGACAAATAATGTTTAATAAATGAAAACTGCTGGAGGAGAACAGAATAATCCATGCTATAAAGGATCAATACAGCAAGATACATTGAAATGCAAAATCAGCAAACCATATTTTGAAAACTTTTCTTGAAAACCTTTAATAGCTTGTATTAAAGATAACCCCTTTTTTCTCAATAAAGTGAATACTCCACAACCGATTGTGGTAAAATATGGTGTGCTCAACAAACCTATTAAAGAAGTAGGAGTATGTCAAGCTATTACAAAAAGGGTTGGAAAGGATCTGGAACAAGATGGGCTGGCAGTTTTTCAAAACATTATCTGGCCAGATTTCCCCAGTCTGAAATAGAGTCTTCCAATGAAATATAGGGGGATATTCTCAAGAACGTGCGATAAACATCGCCAAAATAGGCTAACGCAATTTTTCATATCGCCGTCTATCTCGGGAAAATAACTCTGTGTCAACGTCGTATTCTCAACACGGCGGTAACATGCGATAGTTTCCCGATAATGCCTCAAATGTCCGCAATACAACTCCTGCGACGTCGATAAAAAAGGAAACCCGAACGTGAAAAAAGTTGCGATGGGCCCAACCGCGATAGAAAAATCGGCGATAAGCAGCGCCAGGCTTGCAATTCCCACGTCAGACGGGAAAAATCACCATAAAAGCTGCAAAAAAAAAAAAAAAACATAACAACTGCGAAGCACAATGGAGGTAGCCGGAGCAAGTACAGAGGACAACCCGAACACCACAAGCCCCACGGAGGACCAGCCTGGGACCTCGGGGTCAGGGAAGGGCAAGGAGAAGAAGAAGAGGAAGACGCGGTTCAGTCCGCAGGAAAACAGGATCCTGATTACGGAGGTGATAGAACACCATCAACAACTGTTCGTCACCTCCACTGTGTCATTGGCAACAAAAAATGGAACATGGCAGTCCATCGTGGACAAGGTGAATGCAGTCGGAGTGCTGAGGAGGACAATGGACGAGGTCAAGAGGCGATGGAATGATGTGAAGCGCAAAACCAAGCTGAAACTCGCAAACAACAGCAAAGCAGCAATGCAGACTGGGGGTGGGAGTCCTGCGCCACAGGAGGAGCTGGATGAGATGGAGGAAATGGTGTCCACAGTCATCAGTGTGGAGACGGTGGCAGGAGTCGGGGGACCGGACACTGCTCAACATGACCTGACACAACAGCAACAGGGTGAGTAACCATCAGGGACTGGGGGACGGGGGAGATGGCCACAATGGCACACATGCACAATGAAGTATAGCACACTGCACAACCACAATGACTCTGGATCATGTCCCTGATCTCCTTGCCATACTGCAGCACACATAGAAACAGCAAGTAGTCCCCCGTCCACAATGTGCCCAGAGGGGGCCCTCCCCACACATCACCAATCTCACAACAAACCCATGCACATGTGCTGAACCCAGCAAAGCTGCGGATCCGTTAGCCCCACTGACAATGCAAGTGACACTGCATGACGATGAGCATGTCTGCAGGCCACTCATCATGACATGTTGTACACCACGACACCGAGGTGGCTGAGTGTGGTCCACATCCGGAAAGGAGCAGGTCACACACTGACACATCCACGTGCACAAACAACCCCTGACGGCAACAAGACATCTGCGGAGAAACTATGCCCAAGAGTCCCAACTCCCACCAAGAGCCCAATTTACCCAAGTATGCAACATCTCATCACTGCATAAGCACAGAAGTCAAAGGCACACTGCCTGAAAGGGAGAAGGCCAAGCAAAGTCTGAGCTGCAGGGGCGACTCTCCCACAATGCAGCACACACACAAGAATCAGAGCACATCAACATTGACAACAATGTGGTCAAACTGCAACACATTCACAACAGAACAGAGGATACAACTGCTGCTGCTTGTGTGTAGAAACTGGCCAATCACATTTGGCATAGCAGGAAACTGTGACATGATAATGGACAAGTATAACCCCACATCTGTGCACAAATGTCCACTGTCCCGCTTCAAATAGGCAGCTCCTCCTAAACAGTCACAATGTACATTGTCATGCTGTCTGTTTGGAAACTTGGCTAATGCGTGAACATACATGGAACACACTGTTAAACTGCATCTCCCCTTTACATTGCAGAGGGAGAATCATCACCTCCTGCAGAGCAGACCAAACACCTCCTCACTGATGACGAGGAGGACCTCCCCACCTTCGACACCGACGCCCTCCAAGAGCTCAGGGACAGCTTCCGCACCCCACCCCCAGGAGCAGGGCAGCCCAGCTGCATCGAGGAGACACCACCCACTGCACAGACCACACAGCAGGAAGCACCCACCAACCCGGCTATCTCCCAGGATCCCCACGACCAACACATGGCATTTCAATGCCGTGTGTTGGAGGGCCAGAAGGAGATGGCTGAGCAGGTGCGGTGGGGTTCGAACTCATGGCAGCCAAAGTAGATGCCATCCATGGGTGTCTACGTCCCATCAGGGACCACTTACAGTCCCTAACGGACACCCACAGTCTGCTCCATGGTCTCCAACGAGCCATGGCTGACATCGCTCAGGTCATGACTCAGAGACAAGAACACCTGTCTAGTCAGAGTGGCTCCAGCGATCTCAGCCGGGAGTTGGGACACATGCGGAGGCTCATGGAGGACATGGTGCGGATGGAGACGGAAAGGATGGCTGCCACGGCTGCACATCAGCGAGATGTAGCTGGGATCTTCCATGCCCTGCAGATCCTCATCATGGCATTGCTGCCACAAGGCCTGGCGCAGATGAATGCTGCTGCTCCTACACCATCCACATCTCCGCCCCCGATGTGTCAGTGCCCCACAGTGCGGCAGACATTCCACCTCTGGCACCTGATGTGTCACTGCCACACAGTGCAGCCGACAATCCACCTCCGGCCCCTGATGTGTCAGTGCCACACAGTGCTGCAGCCGAAACACCACCACCCACAGGTGAGGCACATCACACATCAAAGGACGATGATGTGGATGAGACTGCTGTTGTGGTAATGAGGAAGCGGTAGCATTCATCTCCGCCATATGGCCTGTTACACCTTGGTTTGGCCCTTTGCATCATCACCTTCCACTGTCCCCCGATACACTCTGCAGCACTCACCTTGGACCTCGACATGGACTGCCATATTCTGTTTGGTTACCAATGACACAGCAATCAGACTGTGGACTGAACTCTTCCTCATCTGATGAATTTGTCCTTCCCTAATGGACTCTGGCTGGCCCTCCACAGGGCAACAATGTCAAGTGGGGTGTGCATGGCCCTGTACTGCTCCAGCTGCAACACTCCACTGAAAGTGAATAAAACATTCAAATTCACACAGATGTGTCATGTCTATGATCCTTCAAGTATGACATTATGGATGAATGTAGGGTCACTGATTCCCCCTCATGTCCATTTTGCACATGTTGTGGGGCTTGGGTCACAGGGTGCAACATTGCCGATTGCCGTCCGGGTGGCGTAGACACTACAACGGAGACACACGCATTGGTTACTTCCTTGTCCAGGCCAGAACTGAACCACGCCCAGAGCCCCGGGCTCATTGTTCGCACCCCTACGCTGGACTGGCATACGCCGGCCCAGCCCACTCTGCTTACGCTCACTGGGGGTGACGACACAGCTACATGCCCCAGGTCTTCCCTGTAGTGATCTGCTGGTCACTGGTCTAGTTGTCAGCATGCCACAGCCACTCCCTGAGGGCTGGTTTACACCCACACCACACCCATCCAGCACAGGCGTCATGGGACATGTGACCCTGCCAATAAAAGGGGCCCACCACAGCACATCCCCCACTGCCGGAGGTGACATGATGGCGTCCGCATCCACGGAACTCAATCATAAAGGTTCCATGACTTGCGTTGCACAGAGTTAGTGGCACCCGATGGCCTGCGTCCGGCACGGGCCTACCGCCACGTGGCGATGACTTGTGTTGCACTGAGTTAGTGGCAACCGGTGGCCTGCGTCCGGCATGGGCCTACCGCCACATGGCGATGACTTGCGGTGCACAGAGTTAGGCCCACCTGAAGAGCTGAGTGGGTGTGCAGCCTGCGATGATGCGTTGGCCTCGATACGTCATCCAGCAAATCAAGACTCGATTTGAATTGTGAGCCCTGCTGGACCGCAGTGTACGCGCAGGTAGCAGTCAGCACACACATGACTCCGCGGTGCGGTGCCGCAGGGTGCGCTGGGGGCCTGTGGCACGGAATCCAGCGATCGGTTGAGGAGGTTGCACCGGCATGTGGAGGGCCCTCTTGGAGACACGCCGGTGGCGGCAGGTGAGCATTGAGGCCTGGGTGCGCAGGGGCGGGCAGTCATCGCTGGGCGGCGGACCGGTCTGGGGACCAGGGCTGGGGTACAGCAGGCGCACTGGATCGCGCAGGCAAGACCGGTCATGGCGGCGGCCTCGTGGCTGGGTGGGGGGCGCCACCCTGGCAGACACGACCCTGCATGCGCTGACGAGATGTGCGCGGGTTGGCTTGGGACGTAGTCACCTCGTCTCCAGTGTGAATACGGCCGTTGAATGTGGTCGGGCACGTGTGTGTAGGCCTATGGTCATGATATGGCGGACACAGAGACACACGCAGTAGTTACTGTGGTGGCCATCCCGGAACTGGACCACGCCCAGGGCCCCGGGCTATTCATTCGCGACATACACCGGCCAAGGCCGCTCCGCTCAGGCTTACAGGGGGGGACCATATGGCTACATGTCCAAGGTCTTCCACACTGCCTGGGGTAACCTGTTTGTGTCCACTGTCCACTACACTGCAAACACCAGCAGTAGATGTCCACATGGACATGTCTGTGCTCTGCATACTGCAGACTGTACAGCACATCTCCGCCACACTTGGCATTGTGTCCTTTCTTATTGCTGGGTCACTTTCCTCCTTCGCACATTCTTGGTTCCCACCTCTCCCCACATTCTGCAATTGTGTGGCAGAGGGGCTCTGCCTTTGTGGATGGTTTGTCTACATATCTGGCCCCTGTTACCACGGTTACTTGAGTTGTCGTGTCCGGTAGTTGGGCATGTTGGTTGGCATGTTGTATGTGATTTTGTTATGTGTGCTCTCCCACAGTTGTGAGTTGTGTGATTGTGGAGTTGAGGTATGTGGTGTGTTCAGTTAGTACTTACCAATGAGCAGCGCATTGCCATAGGTGCCATCCTGGAAGCGCTGGTTGATGATGGACTGTCGGAAGATGTATGTATCATGCACACTGCCTGTGAAGTTGGCGACGACATTGGTGAACTGTCCCCGGTGGTCTACTATTGCCTGCACATTGATAGAATGCGTGTGCTTTCTGTAGCGGTAATTGTGTGCAGGGTCGGCAGGAGGCACAAGTGGTACATGTGTACAGTCAATTGCCCCCGACACGTGCGGTAAGGCAGCTATGGCGTAATTCCCTTGCATGGTCTCCAGTTGTTCATGCACAGCATGGGGGAAGTGAAGGTGCAGGGGTATCAAGATGATACAAACCGTGATGTTTACAGGTATGATGAATCCTGCATAATGAGACCGTAACAGATGTTTGTGTGGTCGTAACCTTCCTTTTCTTTCCTGCGGAGGTTACGAGCACACAGACTTCTGTTACAGTATGTTTGGACTGGATTCATCATACCTGTATGCATTCCGGTTTGTCCAAGTGCAATACACTGTACCAGATTACGTTTGTGACTATGAGGACGCTTGACCATTGTCACCATTTCCCCAACAGGTTTCTGACTACTGATTTCAGGATATGGAATGGTATTGGGGAGTTCCTGCAGCATTTGCAGTTTATTGGATCCACACGTTGCCCTGGTGAAGTTCCCCGTTGGGAATGGAACGCGTTGGCTGAGCTTTTTGTCTTGTTGTTTATGTATTTGTAATAAAGTTCTGTTTTTCCACTACCGTTGACTACTGGACTTCATGACCTGGGGGGGGGGAGGGTCCGGGGGTGGTTGCGGTGGGTGTTGTGGCCCTCTTGGGTCTCCAGGCTGCATGATCATTGTCTCCATGGCATCTGTTGGTCTTCAGATGTGGCTCTAGGCTGGGCTCCCTTTCATACTGCAGGTTGTCGTCCTGCTTAACACCAGTAAAAGGCAGGTGTTGAATCCCTGCTGCTAACGCGCCTTATCGCCTGTTTTCGGATCGCATCACTGATCTGGCTGGTCGTTGAGAATATCGCAAAGTGGTGTTTTCGTGTGTTTTTGCACTGGAACGCCTACTCTGCATATCATTAGCGTTAGTTGTCGCTCTCCTCCGTGGCGATGTGTTTTGCGGCAGCTATCGCAGGAAAACTGGCGATGTCGGCAGTTTGCACCAGCTTGTGAATAGGGCGATAAGTCTATCGCCACTTTTGCGGCGCTAAAGTGCCGATAAATCAGCGATGACTCCTTGAGAATATGCCCCATAGTCATTAAAGTTTTTCTAATTTCAGCGAAGACACAGGCAATGGTACTGCTTCAAACAGACAAAGAATATCTAATATCCACACTGGGTTACTTTTAGTCCTAGATCATTAACCAACCTACACCATACACTACTTAGCCCATGAAGACCAATCTGGATTTATTTAAATCCTGGAGTGGAGCAAACACTATGAGACAAGCAGTGAGCATGCTTTGACACAGGGGCGGCTCCTCCATTAAGGCGGAGGAGCGTTGCCCCGCTGATTGAAATGCTCCCCATGCCCCAGAGATGAAAAATAAAATGGCAATACAGTTAATGTATTACCATTTTATTTTTTAGTAACCCTGTCAGGACAGGGGCCGGGCAGCTGCTGACTGGCAGCAGCAGAAAAAGTTATGGGCAGGGCACTTAAGTTTAAAGTGTGCATGTCCCTTTGGCCAGCCATCTTGCGCACTTCAAACCTCTCAAACCAGCTATCTTGGACCAAAGGTCTCCAGTGCTATTTGGAGCGCCGAGAGAGCCTGCTCTGCTCTTGAGAGCAGCTCCAGGATTGGTTAGGATAGTTGTCTGGGGCCCGCGCTGGAGGAGTGAAGGACACCGGACGGGAGCTCAGGCGTGGCACATGGTAAGTGAGTTTTCCTTTCTTTTTTAATGTATTTAATGTACACCAAAATTGCTGACAACTATTACATTACCATTTTAGAGTTTCGATAATGTAATGCATGTCTGTAATTTTGTTAATGTGATGTTGTGCCGCGTGCACCAGCACCCACCTACCATTTGCCTGCTCACCACTCCCCATAGGTGCCAGCTGCCACTGCCTTAAAATACCAGAAATATGTCAGACATTCATCTTTTGGTAAGTTTAGAGCAGCAATCGGCTTATAACTGACAGAACTACAACTAATTAATTTTTGAGATACGTGTTCTTTTAAAAGCAGTTATGCCCATTGTCTTTCCGTCTCTTAAATTTGACTCTTGAATACTTGCCAATTGTTACTGCAGCCAAAACAGATCTAGCGGAAGTAAGCGTCGGCTCTAACAAATTTTGCTGGAGATTCCGTTTAAAAAAATTCAAAACAGGAGGCTCCAACAAAACCTTAATTACACCAATTGTAATGTTTAAACTCAATATCCAGGAAATTACTCTCTGGAATAATCAGGCCTTATGCCAATCTTGAAAATGCTTAATCAATTGGAATAAGAGCATCTTTGGTTAAAAAGAAATCAAAGAAAACAAACTTGTTAGGATTAATGGTCATAAAAACATTGAAGATATGGTTGCCTCAAATGTGAATAGGCACTAAGCTGATCTAGGTTTTGCTAAATGGATTTTTAAATGTAGCTTTCATTATCTAATCTCCCCTTGGGAGCACCAGATGTCTAGAGTTCCAACCTCAGAGGTCAATGTCTTACCAGGGAATGCAAACACTGAAGAGAAGAAAAGTATAGAGAGATAACACTTGTGCCTGAGCATCAGGATATATCCTGTATATGATTTTGTAATGATGTGTCACATTACAGTGAAACAAATGTGGTTTACTGTTTAAATCGAAACAGTGATTTGTAATACCAGCCTCTCCATTTGACTGTACTTCATAACTATATATATACCTGAATCTTTCAGTGCCTCTGTTCTGTTATTTACTAACATTAGAAGTGCTACTGAAATAAGCTAACATCTTCATGAGTATCACTTGTTGGTGGCCTCATTTGGGAAGGCATAGACTGAACAGTCAAGGAGTCTCAACTACCCAGCAGCGGCCCGTGCAGGAAAGCACAGTAGGGCAGGGTGGGGGTGGAGGTTGGAGGAGGGGGGGTGAAAGTGACAAACAACGGGATAGGGAATGTAGAATAAATAATGAAATAAAATAAATAATTAAATAAAACCGCTTACTCGGCAGAATGCAGCACACATAGAAGGAACAAATAGCCATTATGGATTGTTTATGTGCAGGATGGGACACCTTCCTGCACATTAACAATCATTCCCTGCAACACAGGCACCCTTGCACCATAGTGCAAGGGTGCCTGCGTTGGCGCTAAGCAGCTAATTTTAGCGCCAGTGCTAGGGAAAACACACGGGTGCGCCATATTCTTGTAAATACAGCGCATCCCCGCATTTTGGAAATGTCTAATCGCAGCTCTGCGAAATTTGCGCATTTCATTGTAAATATGCCCCATAGTTTGTGTACCACACTAAGCATGTTGAACTCAATGAGAATAAGTTACATATATGAGAAGTAAATATTATTGTTTTCAGAGGACGCAAGTTTAAAGGTGTGACAGCTACTCCACATACCACATTGCGAAAGGTTGACTATATGGGCCGTGTAGGAGATGCTCTTTGCTAGGTGTCTGGTGATGGTGCTATAACGGCAGGGCAAACTGTCCTTTTATGGGACAGTGTAAGAACTGGAGTGAGATAAAGGGGTCATAAGGGTGTAGGATGTTGTTGGTGAGAGATTAGGATAGTGACTGTACAAGAATAAAATATATACACATAGCCATCATTCTTAAAGTGAACCCAAAAGGAACTGAGCTATAGGGGGTTTCTAAAGACAGTGAAGTGGGTGTGCAGGAAAGTACAGGGTGACATTAAAAAAGCAATTCATGGCAGAACTAAAGTAAAGGCTACAGAGCAATTACGCCAAAGAGTAAAGAAAATTAAAAACGTAATCAAGGAACATATAGATGACAAAATGTAGACAACATCATGAAATAATTAAAATGGTTGTCTTTCTACTACATCAGAATCATTCATTATTTGGAAGAAAGACAGAATAACAACACAAAATTATACATTGTACAACAATTCTAGAAACATTGTTACAATATCGCAACAAGGTCATCATAGTAGATAGAGCACATTCCATACATCCACCTTTGTAGAAATTAAAGGTGTCTAAAACGGACAGGGAAAGGAACTCATTTTAATGGCAAAACTAAGCGAACATCAAGTGGAGAACCTAAACAAACAAAATCTAATACTTAGAGAAGAAAAGATAAGATACATATTGGGGCATCCTTTTTAACATCATCTTACATAACAAAATGAATTCACCCTTCCATGGTAAGCAAGGCCTTGGACATATTAAACATTGTTATAAAAACAGAAAGTGAAGCAATGAACTACTAATTACCAAGAAGGGTGGAGTGAGAAGATAATAGTTCACTCACAGAACAATATGGTGAAGCTGAGTCCCCCAGCAGGAGCTTGGGAAATATATAAGATGTGCTAAAAGAGTATGCTTGTTAAAGTCTGATGTGAGAAAGACTAACATGAAGTCTAGGATACAGAAATGGTATTCAGACAATGTCAGACATAAATCAATATTTCTCAGTTGTATACAGGAGTAGTTAGATTAATAAAAAACATTCACAGAGGAATTTAGAATTAAATTAATTCAACTGAAATGTAGATTTGTAGACTAGCCGAGGGTAAGGGCAGGAGCACTGTAAGGAGGCCTGGTTAGTAGATTATTTGAGAACTACTCAAGGGACATATAATATACATAAGCACAAGTGATGATATAAAAAACGCGCCAAACACTTCAAAATTGGAACAAAGAAGACTAATAATTTTAGCAGGTTGACTAACCATTTCATGATATGTCTGATTGTTAAAGGGCCTAAGAAGGAAAGAGCAGATATATTTTGCCTTCAAGAAACACAACAGTGTACAGGTGATGACACAGAAATGACAAAGTTGCTCAAAACTAGGACTATGGCCCTAATTACGATGCCGGTCAGACGAGCGTCCGACCGGCATCGTTGCAGTAAGGGACTGGCCGACAGGTAGTCGGCAGTCCCGTCCTCCTAATTAGGATCCGACCACTGTTTGAGGTGGTCGGAAACATGAATTTTGGCATTGAGGCTTGTGCTGTGGCCCGGAAAAGGGCTGCAACACAAGCCCCAATGCCAAAGGTCATGTTTTTAAACATCCCTGCACACTGTGGCTGGCAACTCATGGTGCCTGCCACATGGGGCATGGATGTTTTTGGGGGCACCTCTGGTGCCCCCCTAGCCTCATAGCAGAGGCCGTGGAGGGACGGGGCCCCCAAAGTCCGTTTCTGACAGCCTTTCAATGGTGGTACGACTGCCATTGAAAGGCCATTGGAAAGGGCCATTGTAATCCCTAAGGCGGGGCCCGAGCAGGCACCGCCCTCATTGTAGGGATTACATTCCGACCACAGGGACGATGGGCTCCTTGAGCCCGTCGGAACTGCAGAGATCAGTCCCTCACCCATACAGTCGGACCAAACGTAGTGGCCTGACCGCTGCTTCAGATGTTGGTAGAACCAACACAGACGTGCCGTTGGTGTCGGTCCCACCAACATCCTAATGAACACCTATGTTTTCTCTGCATCATCAGCAAAGTTTTCTGCTTGTGGATTTACATGTAATTTGGGGGTTTTAGTTCAATTGCCCAACTTTACAATTAGTACAAGCTTTGGCAAAGCCAATAGGTATGGCTTTACTGTAAATGCATGCATGTACAAATGATTACAGACTGTGCTGGGTCTCGGTGCGCCCTGGCTATATCGACACCGCCTACGCCCGTATCCTGTTTTATTGTCCAAGCAGTAGAAGTATTAATTTTCTTTCTTGCACAATCAGCAGTGAAATCTCTTTCCGTGCTTCTCTTGAAAATATCATTCTTTTCCTCAAGGGAAAAGACGATAATGCTCAACAACTTAGGCTATTTATTTATAATGTCAACATGGTAGACAAATTCAGTTTTCCTCTCTGGACTCTATTAAAGGATGCACCCTGCCACACTCTCTTGCCTGAACAAAAAAGCCCATTTATATGCTATGTCCAGGTGTATATTCTAAACCTTCTAGCCTGTGATCCCCAAGCCCAATTTGTACACCGCATTTACTGCTATTATCCAGAATGAATGTGTACCAAACCCCTTAGGTGAGCATCCTCCCTTCTCTTAGGTTTACCTCCTGCTGCTCAACACCTGCTTGTCTGATACTCAGCATTTGTATGCAGCCTACACTTTTGAAGTTCTAACTTCACTATCAGTAATATCTAGTAATCTCTGGTGCCAATAACCTCTGATAAATTAAATGGCACAAAGAATAAAATGGGGAATATGGTGTGGGGCAACAGAAATTCCCAGGTGGATGCACATACAACTCCTGTTTGTCTCACAACCTCCAGCAGGATGTCCACTGTAATAGCCCTTTTCCCACCAAGTTTCCTTCCATTGTCTCTGGCCCATCCTTCAATGATGATCCTCAAAATCTCTTCTCCTGTTGGTTCCCATAAAAGCATGTGCCCTAGAAAGCTGCTCCTGGCAATTTCCCAGCAAATGTGGCAGGCATAAAAGACATCACAGAGTTACCCATATTATCCCTCCTTGCCACCACTCCTGCCCTACTCCTTCTTTGTCCACTCCTAACAATATCCATCCAAGTGTAGAGAAAGAAGTTTCTTGTACATGGGACCAGCAAACTATCAGCTGATCACAGAGCCCACACTGTCCTCACATCCACATGCCCTCTGATACGGTGTCCCCTTCTTCTCCACTTCTGATGCCAACCCATGAAATTCTGACCACTAAAGAAGTCACAAAGCATGAGCCACTTCATTATTTAGACCTAGTGTCCGATGAACTTAAAAAACAATGTTCCATGGTAAGTAGCATAAAACTAGACCCATCAGCAGACTCAATATTAATTGATCATTGGCCGACAAATTATTAATCACTTTAACCACTGCCTCATTTTCATTGACAAAAGTCGCCTTCTTACTTCTCAGTTTCAACTCCCACATTCTTATAGCCTGCGACACTGAAAATAATTCCACAAAAGCAATACTATATCTGCACTTTTTTGAGTCATCCGGCCACCATCGTCCTTTCAAAAATATGCTGAAACCACCTGCACCTAACACATCAGAAAATAAGATACCTGCCAAGGTAACCTATCTAGGAAACAAATGTAGGTCAGCATGACTCAACGTGTCCTTTCAGTGATCACCATCCTGTGATGTGGTTTCATTGTCCTTCCATAGAAAATGCCATTTGTTCACATGGAAGGTTTTGGAAAATGAATTATTGGTAGGGGTAAGCATGCACCTACCACTAGTAGTAAGGCAACTAACAAGGTATAGGGCCCAGTACAGGTCTGAGTCAATTAGCCCCTTGCTTAACCACTTGGTAGTTGACAACAAGCAGTCTGGCCTAACTGAGGAGAGAGCAGTGTAAAGCAGTTAAAAACACCAACACATTAAGTAAGCAAGACACAATGCACAATTAAAATCCCACACCGAGTTATAAAAATAGGAAATATTTTTATGAACAAATGGACATGAAAAGGACACAAATCCAATGTAGGGAATCGGAGATATGAATTTTAAAAGATTAACCACTTTATAGTGCTTAAAAACCTATAGCACCACTCTGGGACATCTGGTCACGCTTGACCAGGACAAAGTCACAGTTTGAGGCCAACCGCGATGGAGCCCTGGTCGGATACACTAATCGGGAGGCTGCGGTCAAATTTTACCTTAACACTTATAAATCTTTCTGGAGCTTTTTCTTTCCAACGTCGCTCGACCCTCCACAGCAGGCCAGATTCGGAGAGGGTTCACTGGCTTGACTTTCTGCAAGGCCCCAGTCAAATCCTGAAAGTCTGGAGCTCTGGAGCTTCCAGTGGGATGAACCTGAATTCCGGGTCGTTGTTGAAGGTAGTCGCTTGACTCTCGATGTTGGGTCGGTCACCTCATGGAGCTTTTTCACAAAACGTTCTCCAAACTTTAGGAGGTGCTTCCTGAAGGTCTCCTTGTTGGTTCAAAATCCAAAGGTCTGGAATCTCCTAAATGGTCTCTGGGATGTCTGGACCAAAATTCCCACAATGCATCTGGCCAAATCCTTAAAAGTCCACTGAACGCACTCCAGGATGGGGACTCTTGTTGGAGATGGTGTAGGTGGGTTTTGTTAACCTTTAGCTTGCAGGGAGTCTACCCCTTAATCCTTCTTGAAGCAAGGCACAGTCCCCAGGGCCGTAGTACCAGATTGTGTAGCAGGCGCAGTCAGTCAGAGTGCAGGCCTTTGGGTGCAAATCCAGATTCCAGCAGGGTAGTCCTTCTTCTCCTTATTGTTTCAGCAGCAGACCTGAGAGACTATGCAGCTCTCACATATTTATTCAGTGTTCTGGGGCGGCAAGCAGGGGACACCTCTGTCCAATGAGATGCTGGGTACCACCCAAAAGCATGACAACGTCCTCCAAAGTGTGGCATCTTCTTGTCCCACAAAACACTGCAATTCCAAAATCCAACATGGATGATTTCTCTCCAGAGGATTAAGAGCTAACTAAACCAACCACCATTTTGGCTCCTTTCCATTAGCTCTCCTCCCCTGGCCTCATTCCTCTCCTAATCCTGCCATCTGGCCGGGGCACAGGATGTGGGGATAGGTCTGCCTACTTAGCCCCCTCTCTAGGACTTAACCTCCACAGCTGCAGAGCTCTTTCCATCAGATAACCTCTGCACCGGCCAGGCCACGTATTACCTCATCAGAGCAGCCTGGCTAAGCCTGTTAACACTGACCAATCAGCAGAGACCACTAGAAGGCTGGATTTTGGCTTACAGAAGAGAAAGTGCTATAACTTCTCTTCTGTACTAGTTATGATAAATTCAACAATGGCAAGTTGTTGGATTTATCAATACCAATCGTTTCAGTCTTTGAATGATATTTAACTCCTTTCCTAGCAATAGTTATATCTAAATAAAATATTGGAGCTAAGTATCTACAATGGGGAAATATGCAATGGGCTGTTTTTCCCTCACCAGGGCATATAAAACATCTTTTATAAAGTCCCTGTGACACCTAAGGGGGACCTTTGGGATAGCTATTATGTAGAAGTAAGGTAGATTATCACTTTTAAAGTGCCCATACCACCAAAGTTGAGTTTGAACACAATTTACTTTTAAAAACAGTCTGCAAAGCTCGCTTGCCTTTAAAATGACAGCAAGCACTCAGCAGTGCACACATGCAGGTGCAGGAAATCTGATGGGCCTCAAACTTCCATGCCCTATTATATACTAGGGGCTTATAGGTAGAGTGTACCCCCTGCCCACATTATCTACTAGGAACTTATATGGTCTGTCATTGCCAATTGTAAGTGTACACTATTACATGTAAATTTGCACTGGCCCTGGGATCTGGTTAGCAGAGCCCAGGGTACAGGCAGAATCAGTTGCCACCACTATCATTTAGCAAAAAATAGGGGTGATCAGGGCAAAAGGATCACTTTCTAACATAAGGTAGTTGTTGCCAGGAGCAACCACCTCACATGCAAAATTAAAGTGACTGAGTACCTGTTGCAACTTCCTCAGGTCACATTTCTTCTTAATTCACATCATCTGTCGAAAGGCCCTTGGCACCTGTAGCTTGTCCCGGGATAAATGGTAAACCATTATGATAGAATCTAGCTCAGTGTCAAGGAACATCATAGATGTTGCTAGCCCATCTGTTTTTCTGGAACTAATGACACATCAAACAGGAACAGTGCAGCCACTGTCTCAAAAGTGTGTATCAACTGCTTATTTTCTTCATCACCTCCTGCTCTACATAGCAGCAGACAATAGTCATAGCAGCACTTGCTCAGACCCGACAATTTCACACTTAACAGTGTAATCCTTATGCATAGCACTGCTCAAAAAAGTATACTGTGAAACTGAATCACTTACAGGTGAAAAACATCTTCTGGGTGCACAGGCATCAGCTGAAAGGCCAACTTTATGTCTTAATTGTCCATCACAGCATCCCTTCACATATCTGTACCATTTCTACTGGTATGTCTAAACTGGAATAGGTATCCTAAATTCACTCTGGCCAACATGGATATAATGTGAGCAGCCTCCAGGCCAAGAAAATTGATGAATGATCTTGAATATCCCTTTTGCTTTTTTGTACTGCAATCAATAGTTAATGTGTGATTGATTGGACTGACCCTGCCATCCAGCCACCCTGTACTTCTTTCAGTAATTTGTCCATCAAAATGTCATCATGCCATTAACTGATCTCAATTAGTCTGCCTAGTGGCTTAACTGTGAGCCTTTGTAAGGAATTGTAAAACCATGTGTGAACCCCCCCCACTAACATCCTTACTGCCCGCCTGTGCAGTTATTTTTTAAATCAATCACTATCATCTTCACTGGCATACTGTGCCTTGCCCAGCACTCCTCTGTCACATTTTCTATCCCTGAAACTAGGTCTGACAGCTTGTCCCCCAAAACATCGCACCAATGGATGTTTTCCATTGTATTGCAAACATTTGTGCCAAAATGTGCAGGCGAGTGGTAGCACTTGCTTTTGTGGAAGAACCAACATACCCCCAACAATTTTACTCATGGCTTGCCCCTTTTCCTTGCCCCCCCCCCCACTCCTTCCACTTGTACAGGGCACCACCAGAAAAGGCTAGGTTGCCACCATCACCAGGAATCATAAATCATTGATTTTCTGGTATCAGAATTTTGATGGGTCTAAACCAATCCTGGATTCCTCATCACACCTTAGCCACATCTACCCACCAAAACTAATCTGAATCTGCTAATGATGTATAGAAATTTGCAAAGGTATTTGAACAGTGCAATACACTCTGGGAACTTGTCACAAAATGTACTGATAGGGACGGTAAAACAACCATCCATGTGTTAATACTGGATGGTATCCGAGGCCTCTCTACATGCTCTGTCTCTTCAGCCTCAAACCCCTCCTCGCTCCTAGTCTCCATGTGTAGCAGTTTAAATATATTAACATAATCACTGGTCCATATCTCATCCTGCGTGCTCGCACTTTATGCCACTGGGGCTGAAACACCATCAATAGTGCCTGTCTAGCCATCTCTTTCGGTCCTCTTCAGCTCTATGGTAGCCAGCCTTACTAGTCACCACATTCCCATCATTTCCTTTTTGAGCGAGGACTCTCTGTTTCTGTTGCTGTCACTCTAATCACTCACCCCTCTAAACCCTCATGTCTTGTACTCTTTCAGTTCCAATTGGTTCGTTCTTTCTAAAAACATGCTCCATGTGTCCAACTAAGCCCTCTGAAACGTTTTGGTAACTGAAGCTCCTGCTTCTCATTCTGCTCTTAACTCCCTTTTATTCCACTTAAGGCCCAATCTCCACATTGTGGCCCTCAGATACCCCACCACTAGCTTTCTCTCATATTCACAAACATTTTTCATTTCCCCTATACTTTACCTTAAGAAGACCTCACAGTCGGTGTGAAGATCTCTGTATGGCAAAGTATAACTAAAAGTAAAAAGGTTGATTAAACTTGGAATAATTAGTAAAAATATGTTTCTGTTAACTATTAATGTAAATTAATTATACATATTTATTTTACATGTAAAACAAAAAATATGCTTCAATTAACTAAATTTTGACCTAAATATTTCATTAATTTACATATATTACATTAATAATTATTATACTAATTTGTAAATTCCTGATACTTTACCACAGGGAAACTCGTTAGTCGGTGGAGACCTCACTATGGTGAAGTTTGGGTAAAATAAAAAAGTGTATTAAACTTTATAATACATTAGTAACAATATTTTTATGTTAGTAATGTAAATTACTTTTCCATATTAAAATTTTTATCAAAATAAGAAAATGCTACAACACTATAATTTGAAATTAAATATTTAACATAAAATTATGAAGTGTAATAAAAATTATGTTTCTGAATATTGCATTAAAAAATAAATTCCCATCTAAAGTAAAATCAATATTTTTATTATGCATTAATAATTATTAAAAGTGATGATTAATAATGTTTTTTATAAAAATGTATTAGAATGTATTAATTAAAAAAGATTATAACATATTTTGTAATTAAATAAAGAATATATTTTAAATAGTTTATTTTAACATTATTTCTGATGGGGTTTTAAATCCCTAACTGCATTATTTAGGGGTCTTGTAGTACCAGAGGTTGGCCATGTGTGGTGCTGGACTTACTCCAGTTCCGTGCTGCCATTCAATTCAATTTACTAAGAATTTGGGTCCTTTTTGGCTGTAGTAACTATAGAAGTGCTGTTTGGTAATAGCAAGGGGCTTACCCTTTTGAGGGTTGGTGCATGCCCTTCCCTAAACCCCTCCTTAGTGCTACCCCTAGTACATACTAAATCCCTCCCATATTGTAGTAAGTATGCCCCTTTCTTCCAGCCACTTCTCTGGTCCCTCTCAAATTTACTACTAGGTGATAAATGTACACATGTGAGGATAGAAAAGACTGAATATGGAGGTGGAAATGTACACTCGTAAGTCTGTGAATAACATTTTGTACTACTTTAGTAATACTATTGTAGTACTACTAAACATACTACAAAATGCAGTTTGTGAAAAGGCCCATTGGTTTCTGCAAACTCAAATAAATAATGCAAAGAAACCCAGGTCATTGTGTTATGGAACAGAAACAGGATCCTCCCAGAAGAGTACATATGGCCTCATTTATGAAAAGTGACGCATTGCTGCGTGAAAACAGCGATGCGTCACTTTTCATTGCGCCCTCCTTGCGACATGCTGGATGCGTCATATTTACAGTATGACGCATCATGTCGCAAGGAGTTACAGATACGTCAGTATTTCTGACGTATCTGTAGGCGCAAAAATGACGTATTGCTGGAGTGTGTCACAAAAGTGACGCAACTTCAGCAATGGGTCATTTCACATGGGCAAGTCCCATTTCAAATGTGCCTGCGTCAGTCTTATGCCTGCTGTGAAGCAGGCGTAAGATATTGATGCATTTGCGTCCTAGAAGTGGCGCAGTGAATCTCATGGATTTCACTGCATCACTTCTACGAGGCTTACTTGCGTCGGAACGCCCACCCTGCATACATTATACCTGGCGCAGGTATAATGTGGCGCAGGGGTTTACAAAGTGACGCATCTACCTAGATGCGTCACTTTGTAAATATGACGCAACATGGTGCATTTTTTACGCTGCTGGTGCGTCACAAAAAGTGACGCACCGGCGGCGCAAAAGTGACGCAAGGGCTTATAAATAAGCCCCATAGTATTTATTTAAGGTTTAGAGTCAAGATCTCTGCTTGCTGGCATCCTTACCTGGGAGGAAATTCTGGGTAAGCCCCTTGCAAAGAGAGCTGTAGACAGCTTGGAGAAAGAAGGAACTGCCTGCTGGTGAAAGAGAATGAGACTACATCTCCCCGAGGAGAAACCCGATTTGTGAAGTTATCAAGCGAGCTGCCTGCTGACAAATGCTAGCCATTCTGGGAGCTTCATCCATTTTGAGAGAATGTGGAGAAAGTTGGTTCTGTCGGGTAACAGAATTGATTCTTGAAATACTCAATAATAACCAAAACAAAACAACAGTACTCAAACTTTTCAGTAATAATCAAAAAAGGAGAAAGAACATGAATCAACGGCACACCAAATTTGAATCATTCACAGTCTGTATTTAACAAAGCACGAGATAGAAGGTCAGGGCACTCAAGGCCTGCACCAGTGAGTCTAGTATTTAGTAGTTTGGGCAAGAATGGTGGTGCAAAGAGCTGGAAACTTGACCTTCCTAGTTCCCACAATTTTGGAAAACCAAAAACACAAGGTACAGAATGGCTCAGCACACACCTAAAAGTAAAAATATGATAACAGGAAATACAATATAATATCAAACAATAAGCAAACAAGAAAACATCTCCCAAAAAGAATATGAATTTTGTATTGCGCTTTTAAATGAACGAAGTTAGATGAAGAAATATTATATAAAGGAATAAAAGAAGAACATTTTTCACATAATCTGAAGACTCATTCTATTCTTTTTGGGAGATGTTTTCTTGTTTGCTTATTGTTTGATATTATATTGTATTTCCTGTTATCATATTTTTACTTTTAGGTGTGTGCTGAGCCATTCTGTACAGTCTGTATTTAAGGAAAGATTCATATATTCTTTTACATTTTATGGTGTCAAACTGACATTACACGGCTGTCAGGGGTCATGAACATACACTTTGTTCCAACGGCGCAAGTGCAATAGTGAAAAAAGGGTGAAAAAAGGGTGCTAAATGTGAACAGGATATATACAGTGCTGTATAAATTGTTGAAAATGATCATTCAGAGTAAATCCATCCCTAGGTACATGAAGCTCCGAACCACTTGAGTTTTAAATTTCCATTTCACTTGCGGCGGAGAGAGTAGGGTCAGGATTATCGCAAGCACGTCGACGTTTCGACCCCAAAGGTGCGTGAATTGTTAATAAGCACGGCAGTGGAAATTCAACTTGGAATATGCTCTGCAGTGCCGCAGATGCACTGCCAGCATAATCTTGCCCCTTTACGCTGTGCAACCAATGTGGGATCCTTGATCCCAGCTGGGGCAGCAGTCCTGTGGCTTTCCAACTGATCCCCACACTTAAAATACGGCGGGCGGACCCGCAGTGATGTCGGTGGTCTGACTGCCACTGCGAATACGGCGGTCCTAGGAAAGCTGTACTCTGAATAAGGACCTAAGAGTGTAAGCGTAACTATGTTGATCCTAGAAAGTTCATGTAATTTCAGTAGGCCTAGTTAGGGATATTGTGATTTTTACGGTTTGCAAACATGCAATTTTTCACTGGGTACATTGCAGGTAATGTCAGAAGACTAGATTTAGGGGTTAGTTCCCCACTGTGATATTTCTTTAGATAGGTGGCGTGTACCTTACGTACCTGTCTGGACACTCTTACAAAGGATTTGAAATTGCTATTCCAACAAGAACTCCTGTACTATTGTTATACAGTTTTACCTACTGTATATTAAATACATACATTTATAATTGTATGTGTAGTTTTAGATCTATTTGCAATAAAGTACCTTTCCTTTATAAGAGTAAAACACTGCCCTCTTGGAATGAAAGCCATCAGGGAGAGCATGACGTGTCTGCTCCCCTCGAAACCTCCCAATTTAATTCTCAAAGGGAAAGTTGTCCCAAGTAGACTAAATTCTATTTCTTAATAGATTTTTAAACATATTTTTCAATTGTACACTTATTTGATAGTGAATGTACAACTGAACATATTCAATATAATCATATAAAAATAAATACTTACTTAGTACGCCAAGGGCTATTGCAGTCACCATCAACAGAGCTGCCAGAACCTCTAGCAGTGTAATGAACAATGAGTCTTTGGATGATTCTGAAAATGAAAAATAGAACCATTAGAAAGGGCTACAGCCACACCCCTTCCTCACAGACAGATGCTTCAGGTGAACATCATGCAAGTCTTTTAGTTAGGTAACTCTAACCTTATCACAGCTCAGCCCAGGTTCAAGTGATTGGAATGATCTGTTAATTACTGCTGAGAGATGCCATTCACTGTCAAATAACTCCCAACAGGAAGCCTACATCAGAATTGTGGTGCAACAAAGTAGGATGTCTGAAAAAAGTGGTCAAGATTTTCTGCCACATATCCATTAACCCAGATATTTGGAATTTGTATATGTGCATGTGTGCTAACATGCATATTTGTCTTAGTTACAGAATTCTGCAGCAGGATTGAGACAGGCAGTAATCACATGGTGCGAGCAGATAGAGAGCTAGTGCCAATCTGCTGCACGCTGAGTGCTGCATTTTTTGGAGATGGTAAAAGCAGTTTTTCATTGGGACCTCAATGTCCTGAGTTTCGCAGACAGGAATGACAAATGACATGTAGTTGCAGTATTTATGTATGTTATAACTGTGCATTTTCCCAATTAACGTCGTGGAAAATTAGAATGAGGAGGAAATATCCTGTGAGATTTCCTCTACATTGTACCTGGAGTGATTGTTGAGGGGTAGTTTTGTGAGTCAAATTGGTAATTCTAGGAGCCAAACATGAGACACAAAGGACAGTCAGGGCTATATTTATTTATACTAAATGAACTGTAGACAAATAGTTATATAAATCATTGCCATTTCCAAATGTATATATATATTTATTTTTTTTACTTGTAAAGTGCACAAATGCCCAGAGTTGTCTCAGAACTGCTTTCTGACTTTGGGAGGATGGAGTCACTCTAATAATTAAATGAGCCAGGTTTTGAGAGATTTCCAGAAGGAAAGAAGGTTTGGGCAGTTCTTCAGTTTCAAATGGAGAGATTTCCACAACTTTGCTGTGCCTGTAAAGAGGCTCCTACCGCCCCAAGATGCACGTTTTGTCCTGGGCAGCACTAAAAACTTAGCATCAGCAGATCTAAGTGCTCTAGATGGAGTGTACCAGATGAATCGGTTCTGCAGGTAGGTTGGACAAATTTTATGCAGTGCTTTATAAATGATGCATAGAGCTTTAAAATTAATTATTTTTTTTAACTGGCAGGCAGTGCAGCTTAACCAGGGAACTGGACACAGATTGATGTTTAGGAATTCCTATGAAAAGCCTAGCTGATGCGCTTTGAAGCATCTGTACTTTGTGAAGAAATCTCTTCTGAATGCCCATGAACAGGGCATTACCATAATCCAATTTGGATAGTGCTAAAGTAGTCACAATAATCTTTTGTAGATCAGGTGGAATAAAAGGGCTGATTTTCCGGATAGTCCTTAAGGTGAAGAATACAGAAGCAACAAGAGCATTAACCTGATCTTCATAGTTAAGTTTATTGTCAAAGACAATTCCCAGGTTCTTAGCTTTCTGACTGAAGCAGGGAGTGCTCCCAAATCCTGAGGCCACTGGTGGGCCTCCAGAATGAGCTGTCGTTGCCCAGGGGTAGAACCTCCCTTTTCCCAGAGTTAAGCTTTAGACAATTAGCCCCCATCTAGCTACTTATCTGGGCCATATAGGTGCTACATTTTAGTGCTGTTTCTTCCAGGTTGCTGGATACTGATATTGCAATATAGCTATGTAGTGCTAGAGGCAATCCTATGTTTGAAACCACATGATGATCTTTGACTACCATGATTTTAATTGTCTTTTGGTGTTTTATTGTACCCTAGCCTGAATGTACAACATAATTTCCCTGCATGTGCATGTTTCCCTTGAAGATTTCTTTCGCATCTCTTGTAGTTTTGAAGTGGGAGCTGTCACAGAGTAGAACAGCTTCCCAAGAACAGAACGTGTGGGATGTGCATTTGAAAGCATGAGTGAGAGAGAGGTGTGGAATGTACTTTTTGGAGTCTTATAAGCAGTGGTGCTCAAATGTGCATTATGTTGTACATTGGGAGATGAAGTGTGTGATGCTATAGGCAGTGGTGCATAAATGTGCATTGTGTTGTACATTGGGAAGTATTATGAAGTTATTACTATTGGCTTTGACATGCCCTCATGCCATCTTGAATTCTGACTCTGTCTTGCTCGAGCTTTTTGCGCGTACAGGCAGGTCCCCAGATTGCTCAAGTTGTTTAGGTTATCTACGTTCAAGGTTGCTTTGTTTTTTGGAGAATGTTGTTGAATGTACTGCTGGAGACTTTCGTAAGCTTCGTTAAAATAAAGGCTGGAACACATGAGAATGCAGATGGATTGTGGGAACTCCTTTGCCTTTGGAATTCTTGCATGGAAAGTGGCCAATTCCAGTAAGTTTCCTTGGCGCAGAGGGAAGGCCTCTCGGAACCTTCTTGCATTTTGAGATTATAAAGCTGAGGTTTGTTGACTTGGAAACCGGGATTGTGTGAGCCTGAACGGTGGACGCATTGTCAGTGCAGGCATCTGGTTGCTGAGTTTCTTGACCCAGGCTGTGAATCCCCCGGTCTGGAGTAGGCCAGGATGAAGTTTGCACCAGGTGAAGTGTTTGATTTTTAATTGTTGCCATTGTGATATGTGGCTGTTTGTATGCATATTCAGTTTCCAGTGGCTATAACAGTCATTGTGATGCGTGGCTGTCTGTGTGCACCTTCAGTTTCCAGTGGCTATGATCATCTGAGGTGTTTTGAGTATTGACTTTGTGATGTGTGAGAGTCTTTGTGCACATCCAAGTTAATCATCTGATGTATTTAGTGTATATATCTTTCTGATTTCTTGCAGGACGTCCAGTATAATCTGCTCATGTTTCATTTCTGCTTGTGTTCCATTTCATATTACTATCCATGCATTTAACAGTTGAAGTTGCCAAGTGTGTTATTATCGCTTGTATATATATATATATATATATATATATATATATATATATATATATATATATATATATATATATATATATATATATATATATATATTGAAGTACCACAGGCTACCCAAACCTCCTTCCGGCGAAAAGAGAGTCACAAACTCCAGCGGGTAAATGGCAATAGATCTTTATTTCTCACAAGCCTCCGTTCTGACGCGTTTCGGACACCACGTGTCCTTGATCACATACAGAGTCGCAGTCCGCCATGTTTTTAAATGCTTTGCTCACCACCCATGTGTCACATAGAAACAAACAAAATACTGGCACTGTGTCTGAGCACTATCATTAGTCTGTTTTCTCTTTGTTATAACAAAAACCTACAGCAACATCAATAGTTCAAATACATTGTGTCTCATAGTGATTTTCATGGTCAAAGATAGGTTTAAATACCCATTCATAAATATAAATAAATACATAAATAAATACATCAATAAATATTTAAAAATACCAATAAATAACTCAATCAGTACATGGATATTCATTAGTGCCAAACTTAATGCCTGCTTATGGTCCCATAAGCAATGTTGTGCAAATGTCGCTATCAAGTCATGTATAAAGAACATATCTAATACTGAAACATGACGGAACAGACATGTTACTATAACTGCATAAATGCTGAAATAAAGTTCCCTCGATATCACTGAAGAGATCGCTCATAACGTTAGACATATTATTCAAGAAGCATATTTGTTGCGCTTGGAGTTTGCTAACTCTTTGGAATTTTATTATTATCATTGTTGTATTGTTTTTCCACCAATAACTCAAAGATAGAGTACACATCTGTTTGAAAAGTGCTACAGTGCTGAGCAGCTCCAGTCGTATGTGTAAAATAGCAAAATTGAAAGTGCTATATGCTAAAAAGAAGTGCTACACATAACAGATAAATAGGAAAGTGCTAGTGCCAAGTTAAAATCAAATTTCATTATATTGCACAAGTGGGATTTTAAAAAAGATATATAGCGTATTAGCTTAGTTTGGCAGTAGTAATATCTTAAATCTCTTATTTGTAGGTTTCTACCGTCTCATTCTACGTGGAACTAGATGGTAGGATTATTGGGGCCACATTTAAACCAGAAAATTGATTAATTAAAAAATTACAACAGAATATTTCTCGGAATATCAACCATAATGTATTACTCATGATTACAGAAAGTTGTGAAGATCATCCGTATTGTTTAACCCATTGGGTGCTTTGCTGTCAAGCTCAAGGATCATTCGGAACTCCAATTGTCACAACAGCCTTTCTCTGTTGCCTCCTCTCCGGAGGTTAGGGATGGCATCAATGACAAAGTATTTCAAGCACTTCAGGTCGTTATTGTGCTCCAACTTGAAATGTCGTGCGACTGGGTATGTGGTATCGTTGTTCACAATTGCACGCAAATGCTGCAATATTCTAACATGCACCTGTAGCTTTGTACTTCCCACATATCGCAAGCCACAGGTGCATGTTAGTACGTATACCGCATATTTTGTCCTACAATTGTAGCTGCCCTTGATAATAGACATGTCTGTGCTAAATGGGGTGGAGTAGTGTGTGGTATTTTCTCCGAATTTACATGCTCTACATGTTGAGCATTTGATAAATCCTAGTCTTGGTTGTAGCCACATATTTTTAGTGATCAGATCAGGGCTACTCTTTACAATCTGAGATCTCATGGATAATCCTTTCCTGTAAGTAATGGTTGGTTCTGCGGGGAGTCTATGTGCCAGTACTCCATCTGTGAGTACAATGGGCCAATTGCGTTTAATGATTGACCTGATCTTTCTTTCTTGTTGATTATAGGTAGTTATAAGTCTGGGGGCATTGTCATCTACCTTAGATTTCCTTCCCTCCTCTTCCGTTGGCATTAACGATTCCATAGGTCTATCTCCCACTTCTTTACTGCCTCCTTAAGAATAGAATCACTGTATCCTCTCCTCTTAAATCTGGTGAGTGCTTCTTGTGTGCATTCATCAAGATCTCTTTGTTTACTGCAAATTCTTTTAAGCCGTAAGAGTTCGCCAAAAGGGATGCTTCTAACTAGATGTTTTGGGTGCGCACTGCTTGTGTGAAGCGTGGAATTACCTGCAGTGGCTTTCCTATGCAGAGTGGTCGCTACCTTCCCATCTTTAATATACACCCTCACATCTAGGAACTCAATGCTTTCCTTACTCACATGTGATGTAAACTTAAGATTGGCAGTGCTCACGTTGATACTTTTAACAAAATTGACGGCACTTTCCTCATCACCTTTCCACACCACAAAAACGTCATCAATATAACGTAGCCAATACTTTACATGTTGTGAATACATCCCAGAGTGTGTTGTTTTCAGAACCTGTTCCTCCCATCAGCCAACGTGCAAGCAGGCATAGCTGGGGGAGAAACAGGCTCCCATCACCACACCCCTCATTTGTTTATACAGATCTTTACCAAACATAAAGTAATTGATGTGTAGGCACCATGAAATTAGGTCTAGCAACATCTTGTTGTGATTGTAGCAGTTCATGGGTCTTGTGTCCAAGAAGTGCTTGACTGCATTAAGGCCTGTGTGATGTTCAATGCTAGTATAGAGTGATTCTATGTCCAATGTTATAAATATTAGATCATCTGTCCATTGAATACCACTCCCTTTTTAGGAAGTCCCCTGTATCTTTCACATACGTTGGAAGCTTTTTGACAAAGTCCTGTAGAAAGTAGTCCACATATTGTGTAACATGTTCCCCCACACTGTTGATAGCAGATATAATTGGTCTACCCGGTATTGGTGTGGTATTTTTGTGGACTTTGGGGATGAAATATATAATGGGGAGGACTGGATGTTCAATATTTCGACATTTGTACTCCTCCATAGATATTAGACCATCTCATTTCCAATGTTGTAAGTACTTTCTAAGTGCTTCTTTAGCCTTATTGTATTCTTTCATATTAGTTCTCTCATAGCATTCCTGATCAGTTAAGTGCCTGTTTGCTTCCTGTAGGTATTCTATTTTGGGCCAAATCACAATGTTTCCGCCCTTATCTGATTTGGTTATTACAACTTCATGATTGTCACTTAGTTTTTTCATCAATTTGGCGTATTCAATTTCTTTAAAGTGTTTGATGCGTTTTTTGTGCTTCACTTGATGGTACAATTTTTTGATATCTTCCGTTACTCTCTCATGGAAAATATCTATTGCATCTTTTGGCATGATTGGGAAGAATGAAGACCTGGGCTTGAATGGGCTACTGCCTGCACCTCGCTGTGCTATGTTAGTGTGTTGCAGTTGTTCTTGAGTTGACTCAATATGACCTAGCTCTTGACTTGTCTTGTCCGTTTCTTTGCTTAGCTCATGCAATGTCAATAAAGTTGGAATATCGGATACTTGAAGCATATCCTTGGTGCGTTCTGTAGTTGGTTGCACAGATTCTGCTTCCTTCAAGCCTGTTTTAATAGTGAAGAATTTTTTGAGCTTCAGTTTGCGAATAAAACAAAAGACATCTACTCTAGTGCGTGCATAGTTGAAGTCACTTACTGGGCAAAAAGACAGACCCAATGACAGCAGTTGTTTTTCCGCCTTTGTTAGTGTCATTGGTGATAGATTGATGATGGTATTATCATCCGTTGTTATTTCCTGCGCCATTGCATTTTTTTGGGCTTTGAATTTTCTCCTTTTGCGCCTTTCCCATCTCCTTGTATTTCTTCTTTTTCTATTTGCCTCTTTTGATTGCGAGCCTGAGTTATGGAACGGCAGTTTTGTCAAATATAATCGTGTCATTATGATCCCTGTGGCCCACTGGAGGGCAAGACTAATGGACTAAAAACTGTTTATCTTGCAGAACCTACTAAGGAAGATAAATGGATTCCCAGCATACTACAAATCCCAGAAGGCGATGGTGAAAATACGCACCTGTGCAGCCCACTGAGGGCAGGAATGAAGTAGTTATAAGCATGCTGGGAAATATCTGCAGATTCACAGCCACGCCTATGAATAAGGAGCGGGGGGCTCCGAAACCGGTCAGGCGGCAGAATATCAGGAGGATTAATGCCGGTTCCCCATGAATAAAGAGATCGGAGGAATCACGATTGCTGTTGAGTGCGTTCTCGTTCTTGTTTGGACTTTGGTGAATCATATATACACGGCCGCCCAAAGCCGTGGAGAACTGCACCACCGTCAATAATATACAGGGCCATAGGGCTTGAACGAATGAAAGCCTGAGTTATGGAACAGCAGTTTTGTCAAATATAACCGTGTCATTGTGATCCTTGTGGCCCACTGGAGGGCAAGACTAATGGACTAAAAACTGTTTATCTTGCAGAACCTACTAAGGAAGATAAATGGATTCCCAGCATACTACAAATCCCAGAAGGCAATGGTGAAAATACGCACCTGTGCAGCCCACTGAGGGCAGGAATGAAGTAGTTATAAGCATGCTGGGAAATATCTGCACATTCACAGCCATGCCTATGAATGAGGAGCGGGGGCTCCGAAACCGGTCAGGCGGCAGAATATCAGGAGGATTAATGCCGGTTCCCCATGAATAAAGAGATCGGAGGAATCACGATTGCTGTTGAGTGCGTTCTCGTTTGGACTTTGGTGAATCATATATATATATATGTATTATATATATATATACAATTGAATGTTCATTTGACATCTGGGAAAGTCTTTCTGTTAGAAAGCATTGCATAAATCAAACCCCAAGCTTAATCTGAGAACAGTCTTTGATGTGCTTCATTTTATAAAGTGAAATCCTTTTCCAGGTGGTGTTGTGTTATGTTCATTGCTTGGTCGTGTTTGAGCCTGTGGGAGAGTAGAATTTGGGAGTCTGAACCAATACAAGCTGTCGTAATATACCACCAAGAAATCAAGTGACTTGATCAGCCTTGTAAGTGGGGTGACATAAAAATTGAAAAGGGTAGGGTTCAACGAGAAGTCCTGTGGCACCCCACATGGCAGGCTAAATTGATCAGATGTGAATTCTCCCAAAGCAACTTGTGCGTTCTTTCCGGATCAAAGGATTTTAACAAACACATAACCCGACCTCTGATGCCTAGATCTATAAACATAGACATATAAACACGATCTAGGTCTGAGATCTCTTTTTAATATTATTCATCCTAGACATTCGCAAAACATGTGCTGGTTTTTCAAAGGTACTTTCTCAAGAAGAAAGAAAACATTACAAATAAAGTGTACTCAACTCTAGCTTCTGGTTTAAGGGTTGATATTTAATTACCACGAAATTGAGGAACTTCCCAAGTTGAGCGTCTCCCTCAAATGCTGTTTATGATAATCTAATATCAAGCTGTAAAAGGCATTGGAGCCAGGCAAACGCATAAAAACTAAAACAGTTTCAGATTATTGTCAATTCAAACCCTTTGATTCATATACATTGGGTGCCAACACTGTTTATGCCTGGTTTTTGAGAAGCAGAATAAGGGCTTAAGGGGGTGTCTGAAGCAGGGATGTCCAATGTAAGTCCAGTACTGCTGGATAGACTTTCAATAAGGCAGCAAAGTGTATCTGACAGTCAAGTCAGCTTTATTCAGTGTAAAGTGTACAACCATAAAAGCATACTAAACAGAGAGTACAATATGCATATTAAAAACAATTTTCAGTTGTTTGCAAATTTAAAAATACCAATATTTCATAACAAACAATATCTGACAGTCATTACCGCTCTCAATATCTATACATTTAGCGTTGTTCCACTTCTTTGCCCTATCTGAGTAACACGAATACGCTGGCCATATGTACTAGACAGACCACAAACACTCAAGCCACTCCAGGTATAAAAAGCAGCATTCATTTCAAAGGTTATGGGGATAGTTATTGATTTCTGAAATTCTTATCCCAAAATCCAGAGAGGGGACTGATTTATGAGGGGTTTTGTAGGCAGTCTTGTGGCAGCCCTTTCTAGATTACGACAGCACTAAAACCTTTCAGGTTTTAAACAATTTTTAGATTTTGCAAACCCATGGAAATAATAATAAATCAAACCATGTTTCTTAGAGTAAGGCAGGTTTGTCAAGAAAATCTTTAGTAAACCTGGCAGAAAACTACTACACAATGCAATAACAGGGTCAACTCAATCTTGCGTTCACAATGCTTGCACAGCAGAGGAGGGAACACAAATCTGGGACATAAAAAGAAGACAGTGACTAAAGGCTACCCTTTTTCACATGTAAAATGGACACAAAAGGTTTTAAGAGCACTAAATGTCTTTTATCTCCCTGATACTTCGGACAGGAGGCAAGCTCTACTTCAAGCCCTTGGAGAAAACTCTAACAGAAGGATGATGAAAGTACAATCCAGTCCTTTCCCTGCCCAAGACAGAAGCAACAAGCAGCAGGCCAACACAGCAGAGCACGCAGCAAAGAGGCAGTTCCTCCTGACAGCTTTTCCAGCCCTTCTTCCTGGCAGGTTCCTTAGTTCAGCAGCAATCTAAAGTACTGGGGTCTGGGCCCCAATATTTATACTCAGTTTCTCTTTGTTCTTTTGGGCTGAGAGTGTCTGTGCTCAGCCCAAACCAGTTCTGCCCTCTCTGGCCCAGCTCCCCGGCAGGAGGTGGAGACAGCATTGTCCAAGGCAGACAGGGCCTATTCAGGTGTAAGGGAAATCTCTTCCCACCACTCTAAATGCAGAAAAGGCCTATTCAGGTGCTCGTGAAACTCCTCCCACTACTCTGAATGAAGCCCAGGTCTATTCAGACCAGATCTGACTCATTCAGGAAAGGCAGGACACACATCAACCCCCCCCCCCACAGTGGCTGTCTGAGAGAATGCACATCCCCAGCCCCTGTCACTCCAAAGCCAGACAGTCAATCCACAAACCAGCAGAGGCACACAGGATGGCTAAGTAAGAAAATACCCACTTTTTAAAAGTGGTATTTTCAAACACACAATATAAAAATCATCTTTACTAAAAGATGCATTTTTATATTCTGAGTAGGTATTTTCTTGCTTAGCCATCCAGTGTGCCTCGGCTAGGTTGTGTATTGACTGTTTGGTTTTGGAGTGACTGGGTTTGGGGATGTGCATTCTGTTAAGACAGCACCTTAGGGGGGTTAGGTGTGTCCTGCCTTTCCAGGGTGAGTCGTGGGTGGGCTGAATAGACCTGGGCTGCATTTAGAGTAGGGGGAGGAGATTTCCTTTCACCTGAATGGGCCTGGTCTGCCTTACACAATGCTATCTCCACCTCCTGACAGGAAGCTGCACCAGAGAGGACAGCACTGGTTTTGACTGGGCACAGGGCTTCTCTGCCCAGAGAACAAAGGATTTTGGTGTATAAATTTTGGGGCCCAGACCCCAGAACTTTAGACTACTTATGGAAATCAAGAGGAACCTCTGCCAAGGAGAAGAGCTGGAAGAAACTGGAGGAGGAGTACTGCCCCTTTGCAGTGTGCTGTCTGGAGTTGGCCTGCAGTGGCTGTTTCTGACAAGGAGAGGAACTGTGTGTGTATCCTGCTGCAAAGTGTCTCCAAGGGCTTGACGTGGAGCTTGCCCCCTGTTCAAGAGGTCTCAGGAACAGCAAAGACCTCACCATCCTTCTGGGCACCGTCTCTGGAACCACGGGTTTCAGTCGCCACAGAAGAAAAGGGCAACCGTCTCTGTCACTGAGTCTGTCGCAGGATTCCGTGTCCTGAAAGCACCACAGAGAGCACCGCCTCGCTTCGCAACGCAACCCTGGTCTCACCGACTTCGAGCCGCTGCTTGCACCGCATGCTGCAATGCTTCCATCTCACATCGCAACCGCGACGGTTGCCCCTATGACTGGCATCGGCGCCTTGGCCGCAACAAGAAAGGTAATGTCTCTGAGTCCGTCGATGCTTTAGCTGACCCGTACTAACGCGGTTGACTGGAATTGTTACACTCTGTCGTGTTCAGTATCGCGGTAGCCCCGAACGGACCTACCGAGTCAGAGAACTGTGTTTTCACGTGATTCCTCCAATTTAAAGGTTATTTTGCACAGTAACTATTTTCACAGTATTGTATGTTGGATTTATGTCGTTTTTGGTCTTGTTGGTTTAGATAAGGTTTTGCTTATTTTTCTAAACTGGTGTGGTGTCCATTTGTAGTGTTTTCACTGTGCTAATGTATGCATACACAAATGCTTTACACACTGCCTCTGAGATAAGCCTGTCTGCTCGTGCCAAGCGGGGGTGAGCAGGGGTTATTTTGGAAGTGTATCCCCCTTACCCTGAGTAGGAAGAAGGGTCCCTACTTGGACAAAGATGCAAACCATTGCCAACTAGAGATCCCCATTTCTAACACCTTTCAATAGTGAAAACGAAGTACACTGTATTTCACTATCAGGACATGTCCTATCTTTCACATACACTGCACCCTTCCCATGGGGCTACCTTGAGCCTACCTTAGGGGTGTCTTATACGTAAGTAAAGGGAAGGTTAGGACCTGGAAAGTGGGTGCACTTGCCAGGTCGACATGGCAGTACCAAACTGCGCACAGACACTGCAGTGGTAGGTCTGAGTTACATTTACAGGCTGCTCATGTGGGTGGCACAATCAGTGCTGCAGGCCCACTAGCAGCATTTGATTTACAAGCCCTGGGCACACAGAGTACACTGTACTAGGGAGTTACCAGTAAATCAAATATGCCAATCATGGAATCACCAATCCATAAACACAATTTACAAGGAGAGCATATGCCCTTTAGCACTGAATAGCAGTGGTAAAGTGCCCAGAGTCCTAAAACCAATAAAACAGGGTCAAAGACTATCCTTTGAAGTATGCCTACTTAAAACTCCTGTTAAAAAGTCTCAGGCCATTAAAACCTTCACCTGCAGCCCCTGAACTCCTCTGTTGGGAGTTCTGTCCAGCCAAGTGGTGCCAAATCCAGTCCTGGGTCCTTGGAGGTGGCTTCTGCTGCGAAAGAAGATGAATATCCATGCACCGATCTTCAGCGCCTGTTTTTCCCACCAACAAGCTTGCCGTGTGGTTGAAAAATCAATGCATCGCCGCAGCATGGCAGAAAAATCAACGCAGCGCCTGTCGGCAGCTCCAAAATCGCCGCAGCCTGAGTCCTGTGTACCATGTCTCCAACGTCCGAGACACCCACTCCGACTCTGACGCAGGCCCTGCTGTGCGGCTAAAGATTTAATGCATCATGATTAGAAAATTTACGCAGTGCCTGTTTCACTGCCGCTGCATCAACCCAGCGCGACTAGATTTTCCATGCATCGTACCTGTGCACCAAGTCTACATCCAGGCTGGGCTTCAGTAAGGTACTGAGGGCAAGGGGTCCAGAGAAAAAACGCATCACCTCTCCTCACAGTTCGATACCGACGCATTACCTCCCCTCGCAGTAAGAAACTGATGCATCACCTCCTCTCACAGTAAGAAACCAATGCATCACCTCCCCTGCCTGGCAGTAAGGAACCGACGCATCACCTCCCCTCCGACCAAGGAACAGACCATCACCCTCCCTGCGAGTAAGGAACCAACGCATCACCTTCCCTGAGAGTAAGGAACTGATGCATTGCTTTGCTTTTTCCAGCGTCTCACCGCCCCTGCGCCTGTTTCCATCTTTGATTTTGACGCATTCCAGGTACTTTTCACTAGAATGTGATGAATTCATAGTTTTCTATGAACTGAACTGTTTAAACCTTTCTAAAGTGATATATTGATTTATGTATGTTGGATTTTTCTCGATTTGGTCTTTTGATTAGATAAATATTGGCTATTTTTCTAAACTGGTGTGAAGTCCTTTTGTGGTGTTTTCACTGTGGTACTGTATGTGTGCACAAATGCTTTACACATTGCCCCGTAGTTTAGCCTGACTGCTCTGTGCCTAGCTACCAGAGGGTGAGCACAGGCAAACATAGGTGTGTACTTTACTTATCCTGACTAGAGTGAGGGTTCCTGCTTGTACAGGGTGCATTCCGACTGACAACCAGATACCCCATTTCTAACAGGCATGGTAAAGGAGGCAGGCGCTGGAAAGAGCTGATTCCTACCCTGGACAGGCTGGTTCAAGGGAAGAATGCCCCTGATGTGTTGTTAGTGCATCTAGGCAAAAATAGTATGGTCATAGAAAAAGGTTTGGCATTGTTAAGGG
Organism: Calotriton arnoldi; assembly: GCA_963921515.1. Taxonomy (NCBI): domain Eukaryota; kingdom Metazoa; phylum Chordata; class Amphibia; order Caudata; family Salamandridae; genus Calotriton; species Calotriton arnoldi. Next base: position 656,912 of record CAWUFW010004057.1, read on the forward strand.
CCATGAAGAAGGTCAAAGCGCAATGGTTAGGGTGCTTTGTAGGATAGACGGAATTTGTTCCCAGGACAAATTAGAGGGGTGCTAACAAGCTGGCAGCATTTGACAAGGCGAGGAGGACAATTAATAGAAAGATGTGAAGGTTTTGTAGGGACGAAGGGCTAGGCCGAGTGCAGTACTCTGATTTGAGGTACGAGACAACAGATTTCTTTAGGGTTGATGGGGTGCATCTTTCCAGGTGTGGGATGGAGTTATATTTGTTGGAGGTGAAAGAATTTTTAGCACGGACATTGAGAATATGAAGGTGAGCTGGCCAGGCAGCGGGGCAGGGGCAGAAAATGCCAAGATAGTGCCTTTTTTCTGGTGGTTGTTTGCCCACAAGTTTGCAGGGGTTCAGATACGGTTATTGTTGTTGCCATAGGTGCACCGGGTGGAAAAGGTGGGTGTGTACAAGGTCACACCAGAACGAGGCAGGAAGTTAAAGGTTACGTTATAGGAAGTTAAGTTTAGTAGATGTTAATATATTTAATGTTAAATGGTAGGGAAGTTCAAATGTTGCAATTGCAGGAGTGCAGTATGTCATGGTGTAGATGATTGCTGGGTTATGTTATGTGGGGCGTGGGAACTTACGGGTGGGGATAGGAATGGTTGATGACAAACTTCTATAGTGAGGTTTTAGTTTTGTAAGGCAGTATGCCTAGGTTATTTTGTGATGCACACGTTTCGATAAAGCGGCCTTTTTCACACATATAAAAGTGTCAGTGGTCTGTGCTGCGCTCCCTTTCACCAAATGCTTCTTTTGCTCACAATCTGCATGTGTAAAACGTTCAACTGTCATCCCAGCACCTATCTAACAGTTCTCCATGCCTCCCAGCGGGAGCACAGCGGTCACACGTCTCGGCTACCGGTCATTACACGTGCACAATGTTTGCACGACTCGGCTCACAGTGATGGCCAGTATCTTCAGAGTAAGCACTGATAACTCCCACCAACTCGCAATACAATTAATGTGCACTCCAGCTATCACTACAATGGTATGAGAACATGAAATGATTTTTCCCTCTGATTGCAACACCTAGCATGACGTACCCTGTAAATACACAGAATGTCTGCAATAAACGGGTTCTGCTTCCACCACAGCTGGCCTTGAAATTCAAGCAGGCCCTTGGCACCAAACTAAAGTAAACAATTTGACAAGGTGAAGTTTACACAAGTTTATTGCCTAAACCAGCTGTGAAGCAAAGCTCCCTCCCTGCTCTCCAGTAACCGTTCAATCCTCCCGAACTCCGTGACCTCATACGTCATAGCACTAGGGCAATCAGGAATGTTGAATGGACCCTGAAGAGCAAAGATTAGTCACCCCACCATAAACACAGTGGTCAGAGTGGGCGGGATCAGCAAGGGCACAGCGTGCCCCTTCTATTTAAATTTAATACGATCCGTTCCCCTACTTTTTCATTTTAAAAATGCATCCCAGGATGGCAGGAATGGTCCTTGCTAGAAAGTGATTACATAATCATCCAGCCCTGTGCTGTGCACATCGAGGATGGCCTCAGCAATCGCCACTACCTTCCCCTCCCTCCCCCTCTGTATCTGGGGCAGGGGCCTGCCCAGCAACACTGAAGAGGCCGTCAATCTTCAGCACGCATGCAAAAATGGCAACCTATGATGGCCCTGCAGTGATTTACACCTCATCTAGTGATGCTACTTGCGTGCCCCCACAGTCACATCAGGATGCGTTGGCCTCATCTGAACTGAGGACATATCCATCGGAGACAATGTTCCGTAAAAAACTGAAAACCTGAATCTTTCAATCTCCCCCTGGGGATTGGTGTTAGTGCTGGTAGTAGGCCTTCTCGCATCTTAGGGCCTGTGGGCCTGGGGGTCGGGCCAGTTGCCGTGGTCTGCGATGTCCTAGCGCGGAGACACTCCATTGGAGTAACCAGGTGCTTTACAAGCTTAATAATAATAATAATCTGGCCCTTATTTTTGGGCTCACCCAGACTGATGACGCCACCAGGAAAAGACGAAGACGGCTTCAGTGTGGAAATCCTGTCCGACTCTGCCCATCCGGTCTCCACCCTGCTAGACCTGGAAAATAAGGGAAAGGAGGCTGCAGTCGAAGAGGCCCTCCACTAGTCTCTGTACCTAGTGTCTTCCCAGCCCCACCAGCCTCTCCTGGAAATAGTTATTCATGCCTGCCTAGGGGTCCCCAGCCCCTTCTTTACAGCTCTGCTCTTTTCTCAGCACTGGGGCTGCCAGAGCAGTCTGGACTGCCAGAAGCTGAACTCTGTGCTCTATAGAAACAAACATCTAGTAACTTGGGAAACAGAAGAAACCTAAACCCTTTAATTAATGACTGTGGAAAACGCTTAATGTGATCCTTATCAGCTGTTTTCCTGATTTTAGTGTATGCAATGCTACTGCTGCTCTGTCTGTGTTCAGGGACATGTTTATTTTAGACCATACTGCTTACCTTATGTAAGGATATAAGCGATAGACACTGAAACGGGTCCCTTCTGGGCCTTGAATTCATGTAATTAACTTTTCAGGACAAAAAACTCTCAGATTTTTTAATGAGTTTAAGATCATTAAGGTAACCATGTTGTTCCTACTTACATTTCACATGTTTTACCCAGTCTTGCATTCCCTTGTGTAGTTCATAATTTGAATTGAGTTGCAGCCAGGTGTTTATAACAGGGCACAATTAGGTTGCAGCTGAAGGGGATAGGATGTAGCCTTATGGCTAGAGTGGTCGACCTAGAAGCTGGGGAACCGGGTTCGAGCCTCGGCAACAACGCTCAATATCCTTGATTCTGGGCAAATCACTTAATCTCCCCGTGCCTAACAAAAATTAATGTGTCCTTGTGTAACAAAACTGGTGCTCAGGTGAAGCGCTCCGATACCCGATATCTTCGGGTCTAGTTTGCACTATATAAAACTCTACAATAAAAAAAAAAAGGCAGTGCGATATTCTCTCAGTGGGTCAGAAAGGTGTTCGGGGGGAGAGGATGTGCTGCTATGGCCAGACCTGGTGAATTTGGAACTGCGGAACCAGCTTTAGCCTTCATGACCAGTCCACCAGCCCACTCCCCTGAGGGTGCACATTCCTCTGCTAGACCTTAGAAGCTCTGGTCTCTTAGCACCAGCAGGTGGGCCCTAGTGGTGGCCACTGTGGGTTGACCTTGAAGGCCTGTCCACCACAATCCATACTGAAGTTCACCTCCAGTCTTGTGGAAAGGCCGACAAAGCTGCACACCCTTGAGAAACAGTAACTCTGTCATTGAGGTCAAAGGACACCTAGAGGATAGTCCGATTCTCCCATTGGTGCCTCCATTGGCCTTGTTTCAGCAGTAGTAGTGCAACTCACCAATATTTGTCAGTGCAGAATTTGCACGCACACCAAACTAAGTTCACAAACTTCATGGTCTGTCTGTTTCATGCTCAAGCACTTTTAACATGTGCTGCCTACTTTGGGGGCACTGGAATTGTGCAGCAATGGAGGACAAAATTATGTTGCAGTGTTGATTAAATTATGCAGCAATAAAAAGGCTACAGCATAACATGGTACGTTTTTTGATACTTTATTATTTTGATCTCTTTACACATACTAACAGTCCCCACAAAGCTTTTGCCTCATTAGTACAAGTGTAACATACAAGTGCAGCAGTGAGAAAGGTGACCAGTCAACCTTTGCACGGGGCCCTCCACCTTGCAGCAACACAAGTCACATTTTTTGTAACTTTTGGTCCGTTTGAGCTACAAACAACTTTTTTGTTAAAATCGGCAGATTATGTAGCAGATGATGTATTATGTGGCAAATGTGGCAGGGCCATAATTATGTGGAAAACATTTGCAAACTAGGATATTTTGCTATTCTTGTTTGAACTTCTCTCATGGAAAAAGGGAGAAGTGCTGATGACATAAACTGCACAGCTTGGAGACAAATGGCCTGTGCTTCCACTTTTAAGCGTCTGTGATTGTAAATGTATCCCACTTTGTGCATGTATTTTAATTTCAATAACCTTAAATAAAGATGTGTGTTCATTGGTTGAATTAAATAATGTAATAAGCTGTAACTAGTCAGAGAAATGCCAAACAAATACTAAAAATTGGGATGTTTTGCTGTTTCTAGCCACACCTCTGACGCCGCCCACTGACCCAATCCTCGGGTTATTTCCGCCCCTGATTCTCCGTCCACAGTTCCCCTACTTTTTTCCCCCCACTTCAACCACTGCATAAACACATCATAACAGAGTGAAGTACTGTAAAATGTTTAGTCATGTAAATGATCTATCAGCCTTTCTAAAGCTTGCGTTTTCATAAAACTGTTAAAAGTTATAAATAAGAAGAACTCAGCTGAACCAAAATGACAAGCGATAGAGACAGACAGGGCAGGAAGAGAAAACAGCAAGAAAAGATAAAGGGAACATGCAGTAGAGAAAGAGAGATAAAGGGAAAATAAACATAATGTGTTTGTGTGAGACACCGAGGGAGAAAGTGAAAAAGATTTAGAGTCAAAAAAGAACATTGAGCGAAAGACAAATAAATCATTCAGGTCCCCATATCAAAATGTATAAGTGTTAAATATTAGAATAGGGGAGAGGTCTTAGAAACGTCCACATCCGCTTCAGCTAAAAGGACAATCTATGGGCACCCCTTTAACTGATATCAGCTAGGGCTGCTGGGCTGAGCCTTAAAACGTGGCTCACTCTGAGGTCACTCACCCTCACTGAGGGCTCAAGTGCTCATCTTGGCTTCTATACTGAATAAAGCAGAATGAGAGGTTCCTGCCTGCTGTCCAAGACCCTGGGCAGACTTTCATCTGAGCGACACGTGAATAACATCAGCGCCGCTGAGCTGAGACATGACAGCACGTATGATCTGAGCAGAAAGGCATATATCAGCCTGTGTTGTGCACTTTATAAATGAACTAAGCTATATCGCTGGATATGTTATGTGTTAACAGTCTGACAAATATTTCAGAAATTACATCTGTGTCTTACTGCGCCTTTCATTAAAGTAACAATTACCAAAGCCCCACCCTACCACATGATGCAGTTTGCTTAGGTGTTTTGCAGTTCTCTCTTAGAAGGAGATGTGTCCCCTGCTCACCTTGCTCCTGTGATTTCGAACCGCTTCCGGGTCGCTCAGCCTTGCATCCACACAGATGACCTGCGTGGTACCCGCCTCTTTCTTCTGCCATCTGTGCTGCTGTCCTGGGGAGCGGGGAAGGGTCTGGCTGGTGGACCCTGGCACTGCCGGGGATGTCTGCTCACAGAAACAAGTTCCTCTGTGCACTCACAGGAAGGGCAACCCACAGGAACCACAGAATGCTCCAGTTACAAACCGAGAAGAGGAGGAAGCGGGCTGTGGGGGCGGTCGGACAGGATGTGCTCTGAAAGTACATGTGGCCAAGGGTGACAATGCGAGGGTTATGGGAAATCGAAACAAACACTCCAACCTCAGAACTGTCAGTCAAGAATTACCAACCTCTATTACTTTTATTTTTTGGGGAAATACTTCTATCATAAGAACTAACCAAGGAGGGCGGTGCGGTGTTTTCTGTAGGTGAGGGGGTTACGTACCGAGATGTGTGATCAGGAGATGGTTTAACACAAGTCAACACGCTGCTCTGGTGTGTGTGAAAAAGGCTGCTTTATTGAGGCAGGTGCATGATACAACAAGCATAAACATTGGACATTGCCTTACAGACTAACATTAAGGTCTCAGTATACACAGCAATACCTGTAGCAACATTTCAAGAAGGTAAGTTTCAATGCATAAGCAAAGTTTTACTGCACTTAAATCCATATATATATATATATATATATTCATGGCGGTGGTGCAGGGCGCTCAATAAAACCATGCACTAACATTTGGGTCTGCATTCGTCTGTTCCTGGAATATGGATGGTGTACGGCGAAGTGTGCTGCATATATATATATATATTATCTACTGGCGGTCGCCAGTAGATAGTTATAGTTAGGACCTATTTTCCATAGGAAATCCGCGACATTCTATTTGAAATAACTCTTGCGTCGGTTGACGAATCTTCGCGAAATTTTCAAACTTTATGGCCCGCTCCGGTCCGCTCCTACCCTGAAAGTCTCAGGGTGATTCGTCAAGCGGGGGCCGAGAAAAAAGGGGGGTCCCAAAACTTGTTTTCCCCATTCATTTTCCCATAGGAAACTTTAGACACAGCTACAGCCCGAACTGCTGAACGGAATTACACCAAATTTGGCAAAGAGGTAGTTCTTGGTTCAGAAAGAACCCTTTTTGTTAAATGGTGTAAATCCGTTCAGTAGTTGCGGAGAAATTAAAAAATAAGAGTCAAAAAATCAATTTCCCATAGGAAACTTTATGCAAGGCTACAGCCCGAACTGCTGAACGGAATTACACCAAATTTGGCAAAGAGGTAGTTCTTGGTTCAAAAAGAACCCTTTTTGTTAAATGGTGTAAATCCGTTCAGTAGTTGCTGAGAAAATCAAAAGTAAAAACACATATATATCTGGGCGGAGCCTAACCACACATGTCATCGTGAGATCTGATTGGCTGTCAGCACTTCATCCTGGAATTGCTGGCAGTCATCTTGGGACCAATATAAATGATAGTACCCCATTGAAATGCATTGTAGTGAATCGAAGATTTTGAGGGTTACCAAAAGGAGAACTATAAAGGGTGATAACAGACTTTAGTTACATTAGAATTCATTTGTTGATGGTACCATACTAATTTCAGGAATTGTGGTGTGTTCTAAGGTGATTTTACCCTGTGAAAAACCTTCTGCTGGGATATCATGAATCATGTTTGAGAGAAAACTATTTTCACATGCTTGTCCCATACAGTTTTGGAAGGTGCCCCAGAAGCTAAAATGAGAGCATATTTTCTGTAAATTCACATTATCTTTCTCAGTCATGTGAGAATGAAGTCTGACATTCTCAGTAAAACATGTACATCCAACAAGGGCAGAGACTGTCAGTTGATTCCTTTGTGTTCTACTGCAGCTTCCCAGAGTGTTCTAAAGAACAACTAGAGTGCTAACAGCCTTACTTATGACAAAAGTATGGCACACCTGAAGCCATCTTGATTGGAATAAACTGGTAACACTTAAAACATTTAATTTAAAAAGGAACAAAATGATGGGGTTCATCTTGTCATAGAAATTATGGTTAGTGCTCTGGAAAGAAAAATTAGGACATGTTTCAAGTGTGATCTCAAATATCTTCCTGTTATATTTCAACAGGAGCAGCCTGTCAGTTGATGCCTTTGTGTTCTACTGCAGCTTCCCAGAGTGTTCTAAAGAACAACTAGAGCGCTAACTGTCTTACTTATGACAAAAGTATGGCACACCTGAAGCCATCTTGATTGGAATAAACTGGTAACACTTAAAACATTTAATTTAAAAGGAACAAAATGAAGGGGTTCATTTTGTCATAGAAATTATGGTTAGTGCTGTAGAAAGAAAAATTAGGACATGTTTCAAGTGTGATCTCAAATATCTTCCTGTTATATTTCAACAGGAGCAGCCTGTCAGTTGATGCCTTTGTGTTCTACTGCAGCTTCCCAGAGTGTTCTAAAGAACAACTAGAGCGCTAACAGTCTTACTTATGACAAAAGTATGGCACACCTGAAGCCATCTTGATTGGAATAAACTGGTAACACTTAAAACATTTAATTTAAAAAGGAACAAAATGAGGGGGTTCATTTTGCCATAGAAATTATGGTTAGTGCGGTAGAAAGAAAAATTAGGACATGTTTTAAGTGAGATCTCAAATATCTTCCTGTTATATTTCAACAGGAGCAGCCTGTCAGTTGATGCCTTTGTGTTCTACTGCAGCTTCCCAGAGTGTTCTAAAGAACAACTAGAGTGCTAACAGCCTTACTTATGACAAAAGTATGGCACACCTGAAGCCATGTTGATTGGAATAAACTGGTAACACTTAAAACATTTAATTTAAAAAGGAACAAAATGAGGGGGTTCATTTTGCCATAGAAATTATGGTTAGTGCTGCAAAAAGAAAATTTAGTGCATGTTTTAAGTGAGATCTCAAATCCTCTTCTATTTCATTAGAAAATTCTGACATGCAGACTGAAACAATCACTTTCAATACCAGCAGTAGACTTCCAGTTAACTCCTTGGTGAGCAGTAGCTTTACTACAGTGATCTAATGAACAACTAGAGTAATAACATTCTGAATTTATGGCAAATGTGTGACACATCTGAATGCCTTCTTGATGGAATCAAAGTAAAAAACTGAAAGTATTTCCTACTGAGGAGACTGCAGTAAATGAGGAAATTAGGAAACGTCATAACAAAGAAGTCTTCCAAGATGGCCACCAGTGAAAAAAGAGCCCAAATGTAGCACAAATATTACCCAGATGTACCCCACATATAGCCCAATGACAAAAGTGTGCAAAACACTTTTTATTTTTAGTTTTTTTGCAGTTTTATGTAGTGCAGACTGGTCAGGTATTGGAGCGTTGCATCTTAAAACATGACCCCCCTACACTACAAAAACACCACTGCACTACCCTAAACCCTAAAACACTACCCCAGCACGACCCCCTACACTACACAAGCACCACTGCACTATCCTAAACCCTAAAACACTACCCCCAGCATGACCCCCTACACTACACAAACACCACTGCACTACCCTAAACCCTAAAACACTACCCCAACACCACTGCACTAACCTAAATCCTAAAACACTACCCCCAGCACGACCCCCTACACTACCCAAACACCACTGCACTACCCTAAAACATGACCCCCTACACTACACAAACACCACTGCACTACCCTAAACCCTAAAACACTACCCCCAGCACGACCCCCTACACTACACAAGCACCACTGCACTACCCTAAACCCTAAAACACTGCCCCCAGCACGACCCCCTACACTACACAAACACCACTGCACTACCTTAAACCCTAAAACACTACCCCCAGCACGACCCCCTACACTGCCCGAACACCACTGCACTGCCCTAAACCCTGAAACACATACCCTAGCACGACCCCCTACACTGCCCGAACACCACTGCACTGCCCTAAACCCTGAAACACCACCCCCTTCATGACCCCCTACACTGCCCGAACACCACTGCACTGCCCTAAACCCTGAAACACCACCCCCAGCATGACCCCTACACTGCCCGAAAACCACTGCACTGCCCTAAACCCTGAAACACTACCCCCAGCAAGACCTCCTACACTGCCCGAACACCACTGCACTGCCCTAAACCCTGAAACATCACCCCCAGCAAGACCCCCTACACTGCCCGAACACCACTGCCCTAAACCCTGAAACACCACCCCCAGCACGACCCCCTACACTGCCCGAACACCACTGCACTGCCCTAAACCCTGAAACACCACCCCCAGCACGACCCCCTACACTGCCCGAACACCACTGCACTGCCCTAAACCCTGAAACACCACCCCCTGCACGACCCCCTACACTGCCCGAACACTACTGCACTGCCCTAAACCCTGAAACACCATCCCCAGCAAGACCCCCTACACTGCACGAACACCACTGCACTGCCCTAAACCCTGAAACACTACCCCCAGCAAGACCCCCTACACTGCCCGAACACCACTGCACTGCCCTAAACCCTGAAACACCACCCCCAGCAAGACCCCCTACACTGCCCGAACACCACTGCCCTAAACCCTGAAACACCACCCCCAGCAAGACCCCCTACACTGCCCGAACACCACTGCACTGCCCTAAACCCTGAAACACCAGCCCCAGCACGACCCCTACACTGCCCGAACACCACTGCACTGCCCTAAACCCTGAAACACCACCCCCTGCACGACCCCCTACACTGCCCGAACACCACTGCACTGCCCTAAACCCTGAAACACCACCCCCAGCACGACCCCCTACACTGCCCGAACACCACTGCACTGCCCTAAACCCTGAAACACCACCCCCTGCACGATCCCCTACACTGCCCGAACACTACTGCACTGCCCTAAACCCTGAAACACCACCCCCAGCACGACCCCCTACACTGCACGAACACCACTGCACTGCCCTAAACCCTGAAACACTACCCCCAGCAAGACCCCCTACACTGCCCGAACACCACTGCCCTAAACCCTGAAACACCACCACCAGCAAGACCCCCTACACTGCCCGTACACCACTGCACTGCCCTAAACCCTGAAACACCACCCCCAGCATGACCCCCTACACTGCCCGAACACCACTGCACTGCCCTAAACCATGAAACACCAGCCCCAGCACGACCCCCTACACTGCCCGAATACCACTGCACTGCCCTAAACCCTGAAACACCACCCCCAGCACGACCCCCTACACTGCCCGAACACCACTGCACTGTCCTAAACCCTGAAACACCAGCCCCAGCACAACCCCGTACACTGCCCGAACACCACTGCACTGCCCTAAACCCTGAAACACCAGCCCCAGCACAACCGCCTACACTGCCCGAAAACCACTGCACTGCCCTAAACCCTGAAACACCAGCCCCAGCAAGACCCCCTACACTGCCCGAACACCACTGCACTGCCCTAAACCCTGAAACACCACCCCCAGCAAGACCCCCTACACTGCCCGAACACCACTGCACTAAAGCCTGAAACACCACCCCCAGCAAGACCACCTACACTGGCCGAACACCACTGCACTGCCCTAAACCCTGAAACACCACCCCCTGCACGACCCCCTACACTGCCCAAACACCACTGCACTGCCCTAAACCCTGAAACACCAGCCCCTGCACGACCCCCTACACTGCCCGAACACCACTGCACTGCACTAAACCCTGAAACACCACCCCTCAGCACGACACCCTACACTGCCCGAACACCACTGCACTGCCCTAAACCCTGAAACACCACCCACAGCACGACCCCCTACACTGCCCGAACACCACTGCACTGCCCTAAACCCTGAAACACCACCCCCTGCACGATCCCCTACACTGCCCGAACACTACTGCACTGCCCTAAACCCTGAAACACCACCCCGAGCACGACCCCCTACACTGCACGAACACCACTGCACTGCCCTAAACCCCGAAACACTACCCCCAGCAAGACCCCCTACACTGCCCGAACACCACTGCCCTAAACCCTGAAACACCACCCCCAGCAAGACCCCCTACACTGCCCGTACACCATTGCACTGCCCTAAACCCTGAAACACCACCCCCAGCACGACCCCCTACACTGCCCGAACTCCACTGCACTGCCCTAAACCATGAAACACCAGCCCCAGCACGACCCCCTACACTGCCCGAATACCACTGCACTGCCCTAAACCCTGAAACACCACCCCCAGCACGACCCCCTACACTGCCCGAACACCACTGCACTGCCCTAAACCCTGAAACACCAGCCCCAGCACAACCCCGTACACTGCCTGAACACCACTGCACTGCCCTAAACCCTGAAACACCAGCCCCAGCACGACCGCCTACACTGCCCGAAAACCACTGCACTGCCCTAAACCCTGAAACACCAGCCCCAGCAAGACCCCCTACACTGCCCGAACACCACTGCACTGCCCTAAACCCTGAAACACCACCCCCAGCAAGACCCCCTACACTGCCCGAACACCACTGCACTAAAGCCTGAAACACCACCCCCAGCAAGACCACCTACACTGGCCGAACACCACTGCACTGCCCTAAACCCTGAACCACCACCCCCTGCACGACCCCCTACACTGCCCAAACACCACTGCACTGCCCTAAACCCTGAAACACCAGCCCCTGCACGACACCCTACACTGCCCGAACACCACTGCACTGCCCTAAACCCTGAAACACCACCCCTCAGCACGACACCCTACACTGCCCGAACACCACTGCACTGCCCTAAACCCTGAAACACCTCCCCCAGCACGACCCCCTACACTGCCCGAACACCACTGCACTGCCCTAAACCCTGAAACACCACCCCCTGCACGACCTCCTACACTGCCGGAAGACCACTGCACTGCCCTAAACCCTGAAACACCACCCCCAGCACGACCCCCTACACTGCCCGAACACCACTGCACTGCCCTAAACCCTGAAACATCAACCCCAGCAAGACCCCCTACACTGCCTGAACACCACTACCCTAAACCCTGAAACACCACCCCCTACACTGCACGAACACCACTGCACTGCCCTAAACCCTGAAACACCACCTCCAGCAAAACCCCCTACACTGCCTGAACACCATTGCTCTGCCCTAAATCCTGAAACACTAGCCCCAGCATGACCCCCTACACTGCCCAAACACCACTGCACTGACCTAAACCCTGAAACACCACCCCCAGCACGACCCCCTACACAACCCGAACACCACTGCACTGCCCTAAACCCTGAAACACCAGCCCCAGCAAGACCCCCTACACTGCCCGAACACCACTGCACTGCCCTAAACCCTGAAACACCAGCCCCAGCAAGACATCCTACACTGCCCGAACACCACTGCACTGCCCTAGACTCTGAAACACCAGCCCCAGCAAGACCCCCTACACTGCCCGAACACCACTGCACTGCCCTAAACCCTGAAACACCAGCCCCAGCATGACCCCCTACACTGCCCGAACACCACTGCACTGCCCTAAACCCTGAAACACCAGCCCCAGCACGACCACCTACACTGCCCGAACACCACTGCACTGCCCTAAACCCTGAAACACCAGCCACAGCACAACCCCCTACACTGCCCGAACACCACTGCACTGCCCTAAACCCTGAAACACCAGCCCCAGCACGACCCCCTACACTGCCCGAACACCACTGTACTGCCCTAAACCCTGAAACACCAGCCCCAGCACGACCCCCTACACTGCCCGAACACCACTGCACTGCCCTAAACCCTGAAACACCACCCCCTGCATGACCCCCTACACTGCCCGAACACCACTGCACTGCCCTAAACCCTGAAACACCACCCCTGCAGCACCCCCTACACTGCCCGAACACCACTGCACTGCCCTAAACCCTGAAACACCACCCCCTGCACCGCCCCCTACATTGCCCGAACACCACTGCACTGCCCTAAACCCTGAAACACCACCCCCAGCACGACCCCCTTTACTGCGCGAACACCACTGCACTGCCCCAAACCCTGAAACACCACCCTCAGCATGACCCCCTACACTGCCCGAACACCACTGCCCTAAACCCTGAAACACCACCCCCTGCACAACCCCCTACAGTGCCCGAACACCACTGCACTGCCCTAAACCCTGAAACACCACCCCCTACACTGCACGAACACCACTGCACTGCCCTAAACCCTGAAACACCACCCCCAGCACGACCCCCTACACTGCCCGAACACCACTGCACTGCCCTAAACCCTAAAACACCACCCCCAGCATTACCCCCTACACTGCCCAAACACCACTGTACTGCCCTAAACCCTAGAACACTCCCCCCAGCACGACCCCCTACACTACCCGAACACCACTGCACTGCCCTAAACCCTAAAACACTCCCCCCAGCATGACCCCCTACACTACCCGAACACCACTGCACTGCCCTAAACCCTAAAACACTCCCCCCAGCACGACCCCCTACACTACCCAAACACCACTGCACTGCCCTAAATCCTAAAACACTACCCCCCGCATGACCCCCTACACTACCCAAACACCAATGCACTACCCTAATCCCTAAAACACTACCCCCGCATGACCCCCTACACTACCCTAAACCCTAAAACACTACCCCCGCATGACTCCCTACACTACCCAAAGACCACTGCACTACCCTAAACCCTAAAACACGACCTCCTACACTACACAAACACCACTGCACTACCCTAAACCCTAAAACACTACCCCCAGCAGTACCCCTACACTACCCAAACACCACTGCACTAACCTAAACCCTAAAACACTACCCCCAGCAGTACCCCCTACACTACCCAAACACCACTGCACTACCCTAAATCACTACCCCCAGCACGACCCCCTACACTACCCAAACACCACTGCACTACCCTAAACCCTAAAACACTACCCCCAGCACGACCCCCTACACTACCCAAACACTACTGCACTACCCTAAACCCTAAAACACTCCCCCAGCACGACTCCCTACACTACCCAAACACCACTGCACTACCCTAAACCCTAAATCTACCCCCAGCATGACCCCCTACACTACACAAACACCACTGCACTACCCTAAACCCTAAAACACTACCCCCAGCACGACCCTCTTCACTACCTAAACACAACTGCACAATTTGTTACAGTCGTTGCAACGCAGGCCTGTGGTGCTTACTGGAAGTACCTAGTGGGCTAGTTGGGCCCCAGGGACCCTCAGGATTCAAAGTGACCTAATCCCCAACTTAAAACGCACCACGGGGCGCGTTTGCACAGTGGTGAAGGGAGGGGCGGGGCCTCAGGTGACATGTGCGCAAACACGCCCTGTGGTGCGTTTTAAGTTGGGGAATTAATTCCTTTGAATCCTGAGGGACCCTGGGGGCCAACTAGCCCACCAGGTACCTTCAGTAAGCACAACAGAGTTGCGTTGCAGAGAGGTGAAAAAGGTGCGTGGCCTCGGAACGCCTCTCTGCAACTCAGCTCTGTGGTCCTAACTGTAGGTACCTGGGGGGCTAGTTGGGCCCCAGGGACCCTCAGAATTGAAGGGGACTTAATCCCGCAACTTAAAACGCGCCACGGGGTGCGTTTGCACACATGTCACCTCAGGCCCCCCCTCCCTTCACCACTGTGCAAACGCGCCCTGTAGCGCGTTTTAAGAGGTAGTTTTAATCCCCTGCCATATTATGTACTAGGGACTTGCAGAGGAGGTCATGCTAATCACAGGGGTACCCCAACGCATAGTGTTCCCTAGTGTATGTAGGTGTTTTCACTGTATTCTAAGTGTCTTTTAGCATAGCACTGGCTCTGGTTAGTCAGAGTCAGTTACCACCAGTACCCGTCTGAAAAAGTTGTGGGCACAGGATGATTTTGCAACAAGGCCTCTTTCTGCTCCTCTGTTGGTTCTTTCTGCACATCTTTTGCTTCTTTCTGTGCGTTTTTTCTTCTTTCTTCCCATGTCCTACCTCTGTAGGCATAGTTAGAAACTAGCATTTAAAAAAACTTTGAAATTCACTTAAAAAATCATAGGTTTCAGGCACGTTATAGTTAGAAATTAGCATTTAAAAAACCTTTGAAATTCACTGAAAAAACCATAGGTTTCAGACACGTTATAGTTAGAAATTAGCATTTAAAAAACCTTTGAAATTCACTGAAAAAACCATAGGTTTTAGGGACAGTTATAGTTAGTTGGACATTTCACTCGTACAAAACCATAGAAATTCCCCCGTTATAGTTAGTTCAGCTAACTATAACTCGCGCCCCGCAATGCACTGCTGATGACGTCACATATTACATCACTCATGACATGGTCAGTGACATCACTGATGACATCACTGATGACATCTCAAATGACATCACTGATGACATCATCCATGTGATAATTTCATGCATCTTCTCACACCCTAATATAACTTTTGATACACCCACTCTAAATTACAGACTGCCATTCTCAAAACCATAGACACTCCAACACCAAAAACTACATACCCACTCACTGATTCTTAGGTCTACACACACATCCACTCACTCACCCGTACAGTCACTCATACTTAGTCACTCAGTACAGGACTATCATATGCACTCATACACCTATATAAACACTCACACACCACCACTCATCCATAGAGGTACTCACACACCTAGTCAGTCATGCAAAAAACTTAATCACACACCCATTTACTCACCTATACAGTTATACACACACCAGCTCACTTACTCATACAAATACTAGCACATTCTTACACTCTTATACAATCACTGATACAAGTACACACTCATCCATACAGCCACTCTCACAATCACACACTCTCACTTATAGCCATTTATATACTCCAACACACATATATACTGCCTTTCACATATGTAGTTACTCACACATGTACCACTGAGATATACATTCAATCACTAACACACCCATACACACACTCACCCAACCATACAGTCCATCACAGATGCACTCTTGAAACCATGCACCCAGTGAATCACCAACTCACACATCTATGCACAGAGTCACACACACCCCACCCACACAAACACTCAGGCACCCATACAGATACTCAGACAATCAATCAATAACCCATGTAGACACTCATGTAGCTATTCAGAAAGCTCATGCAGCCGCTTACAAACCAACAGACAGACGGATACAGACATTCACACAGTTTAGTCACTAACCCATGCATTCAGTAAGATACATTTAATCACTCACTTGTAGAGTCAGTCACTCACGTACTAAATCATCCATTCAGACACTTATACACCCACTCATTCTTCAATACGCCTTTCCCAATATATATTAAACATATTTAAACTTTACAGAAACACACAGTCACTGGATGATGTCATCAGTGATGTCATTTGAGATGTCATCAGTGATGTCATCAGTGATGTCACTGACCATGTCATGAGTGATGTAATATGTGACGTCATCAGCAGTGCATTGCGGGGCGCGAGTTATAGTTAGCTGAACTAACTATAACGGGGGAATTTCTATGGTTTTGTACGAGTGAAATGTCCAACTAACTATAACTGTCCCTAAAACCTATGGTTTTTTCAGTGAATATATATATATATATCTCTTCAAGGTACATAGAGGTGGGGTTAAGAAGAGTAAATCTATACTTGCCTATTTGCACTTAACTTCTCGATACTCTGGTCCTCAATTTTTTGGAAATGATATTATGCCCAGGTGATATTTTGGAAATTCTAGCAGTGACCCACTCTTTCTTGACCATTACATAATATCTCATAAGAATCATAAGAAGATCTGTTTCTTGGTTGACTAGACTCCGAAAGTCCCCACCACTTGTCTCCCTCCCGAGCTGATCGCGAGCCCAGGAACCAGCATTACTGGGGCCTCCAATCTATCACTGTACTTGCAACCCCAGGAAAACCTTCTCTGCAGGCGTTTTTCTGCCGCTGAAGTAGGAAGAGCAGAAACATATTGACCAGAGGTTAGTGATGAGTGAGATGTTGTTAATACCACCAACGACCCCCATCCTGCCCATCTTAATACTGTACTATAGGGTTAGAGGAGAGAATAAAAAATATTTTTCCACGCTTAACACAATTTTAAACAAGTGGGACCAACAATATATCCAATAGAAAGCTTAGGAGCTTTGAATGAGACCGCCAAGAAACAATATTTATTGGCAAAGAAGCCAAGGATTAACCATGTCACTGTGGATGAGGGATTACAGCCCTTTTTTTAAGAAGAATCCGGTGAGACAGAACAATGTCCTGTTAAGAAAGGGTTAAAAATGACACCCTATTTCTGGAGCTTTCCCGTCATTGGTGTAAGTATGCTTATGTTTGAGGGACAGCACTGGGTTGCTTTTAAAAATCCCATGTCTCTCATTTGGTTATTGAAAAAAGAGAAAGCGCTATGGTCTAGGATTGGCTCAAGAAGGTCTTGTCCATATCCCTAAATCAATTTAAGACCCTAATTTTAGTAGAATATACTTCTCTGGGTTGTACTTCTCTGAATTTGTTTTATTCGGTAGAAGGTAATAATTGACAATATTTTGTTTCTAAAATATACAAGGGTGAAATACCAATAGAAACATCCTGGTAACAGGGAAAACACCATACGGGGCCCATGTTTGCGTAACCATGAAGGTTACGCAAAAATGGGCCGGGTGCTGGGTGTTGGGAGGCCATATGCTTAGGGGATCCCAATGGGCCCAGTAAAACATTCCTTGATAACTTCATGTATTGAGAAGGGATACAGGGACTGCTGTCACAGATTGGCATACATGACAATTAGGGTTTATTAGGTTTGTACGCTTGTTTGTAATAAAAAGCTGGCATGTAATGCAGTTAAAGTGGTGTGGTCGTGTACCTCTGTCACCCAGGTCTAACAGTATTACAAGCGCTCCGCTCTCTCTGCCGATGTCCCTGTTTCTCTTTCATGATCAATTATTCTGTGCCATAAATCCAGGTTATTACATCTCAATGTTTAACTACATTCCCAGCTACCCCGCATAGATCCACCCCGCATCTTGATGCTTCCAGATTATAAATCTCCCACAAGCGCTGACGTTTATAAAATTGACAGTGGTGATGGTGCGGCACATATTACAATTAAAATTAAAATAGAAGAAAGAAAAAAGCAAAAGGAAGGAAATGATAGAAAGCACCATCAGAGAGAGGAACAATGTCTGCGGTTACCAGCATGATGCCTGCTGGTGCGGAATTTATTCAACACATAAAGTCATTCAGTCTTTGGCTGGGTACAGGATTTGGTTGTAGCAGATATCTCTGACTCCGGTGATTTTCCTCTCCGGAGAGGCATGTTGTATTCTCAGAACACCCCTCTGAGGCTTGCCGGTCAGTTCTTTAAACCAGGACACATTCCTCACCACTGTGTGCCTGCCTCTTTGTGCCGTGATCATGGTGCCATCCACTTGAGTTACAGTCCACACCTCAGGCTCATATGGCGTACGAATCTTCCAGTCCGGGTGCCAGTCTTTGAGGACTACCTTGGCCCCTACCCGCAGTGTCGCGACTCGCGCTCGGCGGCTCTCGGTCGCCTTCTTGTTGGTCACCCTTCGTTTCTGCTGGGTCCTTTCGAAATCTAGGCAGGGCGGCACCCATTCTGGATCCTCCGGGATCAGGTCCCTTGGCGACCGCTTGGGCAGGAGCGAGGCTGGGGCACATACGGTCGTCAACTGGGGTGTTTGCCAGTATGCGAGTAAGAATTGATGCAGGCATACTTCAGGGTCTTGGTGCTGGTCTACTCTGATTCTGAGGGCCCTGTTGAGCGTCCTCTTCAATCGCTCCACCTCGCCGTTGGGCTGAGGCCATTGAGGGGTGATTCAGCGATGTTTGACTGCTCTTCGCGCCAGGAAGTCATGGAAGTCCTGACCCTGGAAGGGTGGGCCATTATCTGATTTGACTTCTTCAGGAAGCCTGAACATGGCGAACGTCTTCTCAAATGCTGGTTGGACGTGGCTGAACGCCGTGGGTGGTACAAGCTCAACCACAGGGTATTTTGAAAAAGAATCCATGATCACTATGGTGTGTCGCCCGTCAGGGAAACTCCCGAAGTCGATACTAATTTTCGTCAAAGGTGTTAGGCAGGGTTCTTCCGTCAGTACCGGTGCTGGAGCGGGGTCGACCCCGGTGATGGTGCACAGGTGACAGTGCTTGATCTCTTCATCCACCATTTCGTCCATGTTGGGAAACCACACCTTCGTGCGCAAGCTTGCCTTTGTCTTGGCGGTCCCTTGATGGCCTTGATGGGTGAGCGTGACCATTCGCTGGCACAGGCTTTTCGCAACAATGATTTGTTGCCCCTGTAGTACCAGTCCCGACCCACTAACACTTAGTTCGTGCTGTACTCTCCAGAGATAACGTCAGAAATTCTGTTCTTCCGCAGTGAGAAGGGTGGTTCAGTCGAGGAACCGATGCCACTGCCCCCTCTCCAGGGACTCCTTTACCCTTCCCAAGGTGTTATCCGTGTCAGTGGCATCTTGAAGATCTTCCCTTATCACAGCTACAGGGCAGGTGTTGGCCTCGTCCATGTTGACGAATGCCTCTGTGTTGTCGCCATCGTCTGACGTTGTTTCACCATCCTTTTGGGTGGGGTACCTGGACAGTTAGTCGGCGGGGTCGTCTGCCCCTGGTCTGTAGAGAACTGGAACAAGTACGCCTGCAGCTGGATCGCCCATCTCTCAATACTTGGGGGTGCTAGGCATGATGATCCGTTAAACAACGGCAGGAGGAGTTTGTGGTCCGTTATCACCCTGAATGGGTGTCCACAGAGGTATAAGTGGAAGTGTTGGCACGCCCACCTTATGGCCAGAGCCTCATGCTCTATTTGTGCATATCGTGTTTCCGTCGGGGATAGCACCCGACTGGCGTAGGCGACGGAGACACAGACTCCTTTGGTGTCCTCTTGCAGAAGGACTGCTCCGAGCCCTACTAGATTGGCGTCCACCACGAGCTCCGTCTTCCTCTTGGGGTGAAAATACGCCATGGTTGTCTGATCCAGAAGGGCCTTCTTGATGTTCTGGAATGCCGATTCTTCTCTGTGCCCCCATTCCCAGGGTGTGCCAGTCTTTGTCAGCTGATGTAGGGGTTCCCAGATCGTGGCCGAATTCAGGATAAACCTCCCGCAGTACCTCACCATCCAGAGGAAGCTACTGATCTCCGTGGGATTCTGCGGAACTGGGGCATTCCTGATGGCCTCAGCTTTGCGTGGGTCGACGCGGAGTCCGTCTCACAAAAAGACATATCCGAAAAAGTCTATTGGCTCTTGGTAGAAGCACATTTCTTTTTATGTAAGGTAAGTCCGTAGTCTGCCAGTCTTTGGAGATGTCATCTCTCAAGTTTATCACTCCAACCAGGCCTCAGAGGGCTTCCTTGATGGCATTTTGAAACACCTCTGTGGCAGAGGACATGCCAAAGCTGAGCCGGGTATACCGTTGGAGGCCAACGTGTGTGGAAAACGTGGTTATGTAGCAGCTTTCTGGCGCCAACTCCAACTGATGATACCCGGAGTTTAAATCCAGTTTGGAGAACCGTTGTGCCCCGTTGAGGTCAGCTACAATGTCGTCCATCGTCGCGGTCACGTGTCTCTCTCTCCGGATGGCCTGATTGGGAAGTCTCATATCGACGCATAGTCGAATGGCGCCAGGTTGTTTGGGCTTGGGTGCGACTACCAGCGGGGACACCCATGGGGTGGGTCCTGGCACCTTCTCAATGACCCCCAAGTCCTCAAGGTCCTGCAGCACTTTTTCCACCAGGGGGCGGAGATGAAAAGGAATTCACTGGTGCCTGAGCGCTCTCGGCTGGATTGCTTCGTCGATATGTAGTTTCACTTGCCGTCCCTTCAGTTTGCCCAAGCCTTGGAAGAGCTGTGGGAATTCACTCAGAATGTCCTCCGCATGGGTGTCATGAACCTGCTTGGCGAAAAACACCAACTCTAGGTCTTCTGCGGTGTGGCATCCCAGCAACGTTTCCTTCTTCCCATCGGTCACATGGAACTTGTTCTTCACGGAGTGTTCAGAGCTTGAGACCTCGACTTCCACCACACCTCTGAGCGGTATGGGCTCCGTACCTCCGTGGGTGTAAATTTTGGCCGAACTGGGTGCAAGGCGTGGTTTGTGCAACAGTCTTTCATATCGGTCTGAGTCCATCACATTTACGGGCGCACCCGTGTCTATCAATGAATGCAAGGAAGTCCAGTTGACTTGAACGAAGCACATCGGAGGAGGGCACTTCTTGCGGACGGGCCTTCCTGCAAATGAGATGACAAAAGTGTCGTCGTCATCCTCAAAGTAGATAGGGGCACCTTGTACTTGTGGTATTCCTGTGGTATCTCCCTCTTCGAGCGATAGGTGTCGAACGGTCATCGGGCATCCTCTGGATGCACCTCCTCGGGAGCGTCCTCCCCCACTTTGGCAGACACTGGTGTAGTGATTGGCCTTGCTGCATTTTGAACAGGTCTGTCCTCT
The DNA here is from genome assembly GCA_963921515.1 of Calotriton arnoldi. Taxonomy (NCBI): domain Eukaryota; kingdom Metazoa; phylum Chordata; class Amphibia; order Caudata; family Salamandridae; genus Calotriton; species Calotriton arnoldi. The sequence goes on from CAWUFW010004057.1 coordinate 678,467, forward strand.
CACTGGGCACCGGTCTTGCTCTTTGTGGTCGAACCCGCAGTGCCCACACTTGCCACTCGGCCGCTTCCGGTGGCTCGCCCTTGTCCAGGCCATGTTCGCCTTTGTATGACATCCACCGTCTCTTCCTTGACATGGACCATTCTCTGCGCGGGAGAAGCCGGCGTATTTCGCACTGGAATGGCCTCCATCTCTTTCGCCCGTTTGTCAGATAGCTCGTGGGAGCGGGCTAGGATGAGGATCTCATCCAGGAATATCCCACGTTTGTTAGAAATGGGATCTCTAGTTGGCAAGGGTTTGCACCTTTGTCCAAGTAGGGACCCTTCTTCCTAGTCAGGGTAAGGGTGTTACACTCGTGAAGTAACCCCTGCTCACCCTCGTGGTAGCTTGGCACGAGCAGTCGGGCTTAATTCAGAGGCAGTGTGTAAAGCATTTGCACATAACCAACAGTAATACAGTGTAAGCACTACAAACGGACACCACACCGGTTTAGAAAAATAACCAATATTTTATATACTCAAGACAAGACCAATTACGACGAAAATCCACAATACTGTACTTTAAAAACGAATACTTGATAAGGTAACTTCTTCTTTGCAGGAATAGTCCAAAAACAAAGTTCGTACGAGTCGGTAGCTCCGTCTGAGCCTACCGCGATGCTGAAAACCACAGAGTCTAACAGTTCCAGCCGACCGCGTCGATACGGGCCAGCAGAGTCGTGAACAGACTCCGGTTACAGTACCTTTCTCGTTGTGGCTGGTACGGAGTGTACGAGCCGGTCGGCGTTCGTCGCGGTTGCGGTGCAAGACGGAGCGATGCAAGGTGCGGTGTCCCTCGATGCGGTGCAGGCAGCGGCTCGATGAGCGTCGTGCAGACGGGGTCGGTGAGTCCAAGGCGTGCGATGCAGGGTGAGACGATGCTCGATGTGGTGCTGACAGGTTGCGATGCAGGCGACCTAGCCGGAGTGCGGGAGCTGGCGTCGGACAGCGGTGCGAGTCGGAGCGGTGCGTCGCAGACGTGCGAGTCGGAGCGGTGCGTCGCAGACGTGCGAGCGGTGCCCCAAATGCGGTGCGGTCACGACTCTTGAGCCAGTTGCAGCGACCGCGTCGGTCGGGTCCGGTTGGTTCAGTGAAGCGATGCGATGCGAACTGCGGTGCCCACAGGTCACGGTGCAAGCATCGGCTCGATGTTGGCGGCGTCGGACGTCGCCCACGGTGAGACCAGGGTTGCGATGCGAAGCGGGGCGATGCGGTCTGCGGTGCAAACAGGTCACCGGCCAGGGATCGATTCGGTTGACGGAGTCGGTTGCAGTTCCCTTCCTCTGTGGCAACTGAAACAGCGTTCCAGAAGCGGTACGCAGAGGTTTGTGAAGTCTTTGCAGTCCCTGAGACTTCTTAACAGGAGGCCAGCTCGGTTCCAGGCCCTTGGAGATACTCAGCACAAGTTTGTAGAAAGTTCAGTCCAGTCCTTTCACTGCCCAAGACAGAAGCAGCAACTGCAGGCCAACCCAACAAAGCAACAACACAGCAAAGGGGCAGTACTCCTCCTGGCAGCTCTTCCAGCTCTTCGTCTTGGCAGGTTCCTTGATTCCAGCGAGATCTAAATTCATGGGGTTAGGGCCCCAATATTTATATCCCAAATTCCTTTGTTCTCTGAAGGCAGAGAGGCCTTTGCCTAGTCCAAACCAGTTCTGGAGCACTTTGTTGACAAGTCTCCGTCCCTTCTTTCAGTGAGTAGGCCAGGGACATCAGACGCACCACAGGAGGTGGAACCAGCATTGTGGAGGGAAGGCACTGTCCTATTCAGGGCCCAGGTGCGACCCCTCCCACCCATCTACATGTAGATCTTGCTATTCAGCCCTGTGCTGACTCACCCTGTCTCCTGGCATCCCCCAGCCCCTGTCACTCACACTCCAGACAAGGAATACACAACCTCGCAGAGGCAGGCTTGGATGGTTAGACAAGAAAATACCCACCTTCTAAAACTGGTATTTTCAAACACAGAATGTTAAAACCAACTTCACTAAAAGCTGCATTTGATCATTCTGAGTTCAGGCATACTAAACTCGAATTTCTACCATGTTCCCGGGGTCAGTTAGGATTATAAGCTGTAATAATCAAAACTGCCCGTTCTGGCCTAGGGGGAACAGGTAGCCTTGCAATAGTGAAAAACGAACTAGGCTGTAATTCACTATCAGGACATGCCACACACACCAGGGCATGTCCTACCTTTCGCATACAACGCACCCTGCCCACAGGGGTACCTTGGGCCTACCTTAGGGGTGACTAACATGTAGAAAAGGGAAGGTTTAGGGACTTGCAAGTGTGTGCACTTGCCAAGTCGACATGGCAGCCCCAGGCTGCGCACAGGCTCTGCGATGGCAGGCCCGAGTTACACTTTACGGGCTGTTTGCGTGGGTGGCACAATCCAGTGCTGCAGCCCACCAACAGCATTTGGTCTATAGGCCCTGGCACTCGCAGTGCACTTTACAAGGGACTGATACATAAACCAAATAGGTCATGGAAACGCCAATCCATAACACATTTCATACAGGAGCACTTGCACTTTCCCACTGGACAGCAGTGAGGAAAGTGCGCAGAATCCTTACACCAGCAAAAACAGAGTCAAAACCGGGAGGTCAGAAAGCAAAAAGTCAGGGGAAACACGCCAAAAGATGCCAAGTCTAACACATGTCCCCTCCAGCTGAAAGTAGGAGAACTACCCAACCCCATTGGAGTTCTCTTCACTAAGGCGGAAGAACCTGGACAGACCATCTGCGTTGGCGTGTTCTGTACCAGGACGGTGTTCCACCGTAAAGTCCATTCCCTGTAGGGAGATGGACCACCTCAGCAGTTTTGGATTCTCACCCCTCATTTGCATCAACCATCTGAGGGGCCTGTGGTCTGTCTGAACCCGGAAGTGAGTCCCAAACAGGTATGGTCTCAACTTCTTCAGTGCCCAGACCACAGCAAAAGCTTCTCTTTCTATGGCACTCCACCTCTGTTCCCTGGGAAGTAGTCTCCTGCTAAGGAAGACTACAGGCTGATCCAGGCCCTCTTCGTTCAGTTGTGAGAGCACCGCTCCCACACCATGCTCTGAAGCGTCAGTCTGCACGATGAATTCCTTGGAGAAGTCAGGTGCCTTGAGCACGGGCGCCGTGCACATGGCTGCCTTCAGGGCATCAAAAGCTTTCTGGCAGGACTCAGTCCAGATCACTTTCCTGGGCTGCCTCTTAGAGGTCAGCTCTGTTAAGGGGGCAACGATGGTGCCATAGCCCTTAACAAATCTCCTATAGTAGCCGGTGAGACCTAAGAAGGCTCTCACCTCTGTCTGAGTCTTGGGGGTTCCCAAGCCAGAATGGTGTCAATCTTGGGTTGTAGGGGCGCCACCTGGCCGCTTCCTACCTGGTGTCCCAAGTACACCACAGAACCCTGCCCGATCTGGCACTTACTGGCCTTGATCGTGAGGCCTGCACCTTGCAGAGCCCTCAACACTTTCTCAAGGTGCTGTAAATGTTCTTCCCAGCTGGAACTGAACACAGCAATGTCATCCAGGTATGCGGCACTGAAATCCTCCAGCCCAGCCAACACCTGATTGACCAACCTCTGAAAGGTGGCAGGGGCATTCTTCAACCCAAAGGGCATCACCCGGAATTGGTAATGACCTTCTGGGGTTGAGAATGCTGATCTCTCCTTGGCCCCATCGGTTAAGGCAATCTGCCAGTACCCAGACGTCAAATCAAACGTGCTGAGGAACCGGGCAGCTCCCAACCGATCAATGAGCTCATCAGCTCTGGGGATGGGGTGCGCGTCAGTCCTGGTGACGGCATTGAGCCCACGGTAGTCCACACAAAACCGGAGTTCTGGAGTGGCACCGGGCGCAGCAGCCTTTGGGACCAAGACCACTGGGCTGGCCCAAGGACTGTGGGAGGGCTCAATCACCCCTAACGCCAACATCTTAGAGACCTCCTCTCTGATGCTGGCTCTGACCCGGTCAGTCAACCTGTAAATCTTGTGCTTCACAGGAGGGCTGTCACCGGTGTCCACGTCATGGGTACACCAGTGAGTAACACCGGGGGTCAGAGAGAACAGTGGGGCGAACTGTCCCAACAACTGGCGACAGTCCCCCTGCTGCTCCTGAGTCAGAGTAGGGGAGAGGATCACACCCTCTACTGACCCATCATGCTCCTTGGTAGACAGGAGGTCAGGAGAGGCTCACTCTCCTCTTCCACCCCATCATCTGTCGCCAAGAGCATACTCACTTCGGACCTCTCGAAGTGGGGCTTGAGGCGGTTCACGTGAAGGACCCTCAAAGGGTTCCTTGGAGCCTGCAAATCCACCAGGTAGGTGACGTCACTTTTGCGCTCCTTTACCTCATATGGCCCAGTCCACTTGTCCTGCAAGGCACAAGGTGCCACTGGGGCCATGACCCACACTTTTTGCCCAGGTTGAAATTCGACCAGAGTGGCATTCTGGTCATACCATCTCTTCATTTCCTCCTGGCTTGCTTCTAGGTTCGCCTGAGCGAGTTTCCTGAAGCGGGCAGTTTGGTTTCTAAAGGCCAGCATGTAGCTAAATACATCCTGGGGAGTTTTCCTGGGAGCTGCCTCCCAGCCTTCCTTTACCAAACTCAGAGGTCCTCTGACAGGGTGGCCATACAGGAGCTCAAAGGGGCTGTACCCAAGAGACTTCTGAGGCACCTCCCTGTATGCAAAGAGTAGGCATGGCAAGAGGACGTCCCACTTACGCCTCATGGGTTCTGTTAGACCCTTGATCATGCCTTTCAAGGTCTGGTTGAATCTCTCCACCAGACCGTTTCCTTGTGGGTGGTACGGAGTGGTGAACTTGTAGGTTACACCACACTCCTTCCACAGGGATGTCATATACTTGGATATGAAATTGGTCCCCCTATCAGAAACCACCTCTCTGGGGAATCCCACACGGGAAAAGATCCCCATTAACGCCCGGCCCACCACTGGCGCCGTCGTTGTCCTGAGAGGGATTGCCTCCGGGTACCGGGTGGCATGGTCCACCAAGACCAGGATGTACCTGTTGCCCATGGCTGTCTTGGGATCCAGTGGCCCCACTATATCCATCCCTACCCTTTCAAAGGGTGTTCCAACAACAGGAAAAGGTTGGAGAGGAGCTTTGACCTTCCTCCCACTCTTACCACTTGCCTGGCAAGTTTGGCAAGACCTACAGTGTGCATCTGACTGCCTTCGCATTTGGGGCCAAAAGAAGTGGGTGACAAGCCAGTCAAAGGTCTTGTCCTGCCCCAAATGTCCTGCCAAAGGCACGTCATGAGCCAGACCCAGTAGGAAGGTCCTGAAGCGCTGGGGTACCACCAGCACACGGGCTGACCCAGGCTCAGCAACCTTAGGCTCACTGTATAGGAGACCACTCTCCCAGTAGATCAGATGTGACCCGGACTGATTACCAGCTGCCTGGTCTGCAGCCTGCCGCCGCAGACCCTCCAGAGTAGGGCACTCGTTCTGCTCCCTGCAGAACTCCTCCCTGGTGGGACCCCTTCTTGCTGCCAATGGGTCAGCTCAGAGATGTCTCCCAGTTCGGCTACCTGCTCCCCTGTAGGCACCGGGGCGTCCCCCTCGAGGTCCGCCTCCTCCCGGTCCGTGGGAACTTCGGGGGCCGGTTTCCCGCGCCCCTGCCCTTCCTCTTGGCAGGGACTTGGGCCACTGTTTCAGGCTCCAAGTCCTCTTGATTACCCTTTTGGCTGCCATTGACCGAGTAGACACGCATGCCCACTCTGGCAACCCAAGCATCTCCAAGTGAGACCTGAGCTCAACCTCCTTCCATAAGGACTGCTCGAGGTCGTTTCCTAGCAGACAATCTACAGGCATGGTAGGGCTCACAACCACCCTCAAGGGACCTGAGACCCCCCATTCAAAGGGAACCTGCCCCACCATACATTGGCGCTCTGAGTTGTCTACAGCAACTACTTGGTGGAATGCTCCTGGGACTACTTGCTTCTCAGACACCAGGTGACACCGGACTGAGGTCACACTGGCTCCAGTGTCTCTGAGAGCCTCTACCCTGTTCCCATTAATGGTCACCCAGGTGCTATATTTCTTTGTGTTAGGGGGCACCTGGTTTCCTGGGACCATCTCACTGTCCCCTAGTGAGACAAGGGTCATTTCTGCGGGATCCCCACCCTCCTGTGGGCACCCCTCCTCCCCAAGCGCTACACTAGCCAACACTTTGGACTGTCCACCGGTGGGCGGCTGTGTCCCCTTCGGGCACTTGGGGTCCCCCTTAAAGTGACCTACCTGGTCACATGCATAACACTTGCGGGGGCCGGTCTCAACAGGCTTCCCTGTGGAGACCCCTTTCTTCTTATCACCGGGGGCTGGGAACCTTTACCCTGGGTACTAGTTTGGGGCCCTTTAGAGAACTCCTGTGCTTTACCCTTGTCCCCCCCACCTTTCTGCTGGGGACCCTGCCCACCTTTGGCTGAGTCTCCCCCAAACGCTTTCTTGTGGACCCTGGTACTCACCCAGCGGTCCGCTTCCATAGCAAGCTTCCTGGGGTCAGTTAGCTTACTATCAACTAGGTGCTGGCGCAGATCTGCAAAACATAGACTAGACAAGTGCTCCCATGCAATCAAGTTGTAGAGCCCCTGAAAATCTGTTACACTACTGCCCTTCACCCAACCATCCAGAGACCTGCAGAACACATCCACACATTCCAACCAAGTGTTGGCATCAGACTTCTTACTGGACCTGAACTGATCCCTGTACTTTTCAGGAGTAAGACCATACTTCGTGAGAAGGGCATCCTTCATGTCAGCATAGGTGAGGTGATACCCCTTACCCAAAGCTATCAGAGCATCCCTTGCTTCTTCAGGGAAAAGTGGCCACAATCCTGCTCCCCAATTCTCCTCAGGGACCCCATTCATGTGTATGGCTGCCTCATAACCCTGAAACCACCTTTGTATGTCATCCCCCTTCTTGAACTCCTTGCCTACGTTCTTGGGAATGTGCACAATCCTGTCTGCCTTTCTGGACGAATTGCTGCCACCATCTGAGCCTGACTTACTCCTAAGTTCTAGCTCCTTCAGTTCTCTCTCATGCTCTAAGAGCATCTTCCTCTCCTCTATGGCCAATCTCTTCTCCTCCCGCTCACTCTCCAGTCTGAGCTTCTGCAGCTCAAACTGCCTTGCCTCCCGCCTGTCCTCCAGCTCCTCTGGGGACAGACTGCTGCTGCCTGATCTGGCGGGTTCCCCCTACCCAAAAGCACATCCACCCTGGAAATAGGCTCCTCCACCTCCTCACTGAGATTACCAGGCTGCCCATTGGCATGTCTGGCTGCTACCCAGGCCCTCAGCGCCTTCTGTAGCTCCTCCTTCCTTGTGAGGCCTTTAATTTGGACTTTCAGGTTTTTACAAATCGCCCATAGCTCCTTTACGGCGTAGGATTCCAACCTATCCTCCTCAAAGATAACTTCCAGAGATGCAACGGATGATGCAATTGATTCAGGCATGACAAAAGTAGTGAGTTGAAAACTGGCAAGATCAAAAATAGGCCAACAGAAAAAGAACCAGTATGTGGTACGTAATGGTCTGCGATATGGTAGTAGTGCACACCAATCACTGTAAGTCAAGTGCAAACACAAGTCCTATCCTCACCGCTGACAACCAATGTTAGAAATGGGATCTCTAGTTGGCAAGGGTTTGCACCTTTGTCCAAGTAGGGACCCTTCTTCCTAGTCAGGGTAAGGGTGTTACACTCGTGAAGTAACCCCTGCTCACCCTCGTGGTAGCTTGGCACGAGCAGTCGGGCTTAATTCAGAGGCAGTGTGTAAAGCATTTGCACATAACCAACAGTAATACAGTGTAAGCACTACAAACGGACACCACACCGGTTTAGAAAAATAACCAATATTTTATATACTCAAGACAAGACCAATTACGACGAAAATCCACAATACTGAACTTTAAAAACGAATACTTGATAAGGTAACTTCTTCTTTGCAGGAATAGTCCAAAAACAAAGTTCGTACGAGTCGGTAGCTCCGTCTGAGCCTACCGCGATGCTGAAAACCACAGAGTCTAACAGTTCCAGCCGACCGCGTCGATACGGGCCAGCAGAGTCGTGAACAGACTCGGTTACAGTACCTTTCTCGTTGTGGCTGGTACGGAGTGTACGAGCCGGTCGGCGTTCGTCGCGGTTGCGGTGCAAGACGGAGCGATGCAAGGTGCGGTGTCCCTCGATGCGGTGCAGGCAGCGGCTCGATGAGCGTCGTGCAGACGGGGTCGGTGAGTCCAAGGCGTGTGATGCAGGGTGAGACGATGCTCGATGCGGTGCTGACAGGTTGCGATGCAGGCGACCTAGCCGGAGTGCGGGAGCTGGCGTCGGACAGCGGTGCGAGTCGGAGCGGTGCGTCGCAGACGTGCGAGCGGTGCCCCAAATGCGGTGCGGTCACGACTCTTGAGCCAGTTGCAGCGACCGCGTCATTCGGGTCCGGTTGGTTCAGTGAAGCGATGCGATGCGAACTGCGGTGCCCACAGGTCACGGTGCAAGCAGCGGCTCGATGTTGGCGGCGTCGGACGTCGCCCACGGTGAGACCAGGGTTGCGATGCGAAGCGGGGCGATGCGGTCTGCGGTGCAAACAGGTCACCGGCCAGGGATGGATTCGGTTGACGGAGTCGGTTGCAGTTCCCTTCCTCTGTGGCAACTGAAACAGCGTTCCAGAAGCGGTACCCAGAGGTTTGTGAAGTCTTTGCAGTCCCTGAGACTTCTTAACAGGAGGCCAGCTCGGTTCCAGGCCCTTGGAGATACTCAGCACAAGTTTGTAGAAAGTTCAGTCCAGTCCTTTCACTGCCCAAGACAGAAGCAGCAACTGCAAGCCAACCCAACAAAGCAACAACACAGCAAAGGGGCAGTACTCCTCCTGGCAGCTCTTCCAGCTCTTCGTCTTGGCAGGTTCCTTGATTCCAGCGAGATCTAAATTCATGGGGTCAGGGCCCCAATATTTATATCCCAAATTCCTTTGTTCTCTGAAGGCAGAGAGGCCTTTGCCTAGTCCAAACCAGTTCTGGAGCACTTTGTTGACAAGTCTCCGTCCCTTCTTTCAGTGAGTAGGCCAGGGATATCAGACGCACCACAGGAGGTGGAGCCAGCATTGTGGAGGGAAGGCACTGTCCTATTCAGGGCCCAGGTGCGACCCCTCCCACCCATCTACATGTAGATCTTGCTATTCAGCCCTGTGCTGACTCACCCTGTCTCCTGGCATCCCCCAGCCCCTGTCACTCACACTCCAGACAAGGAATACACAACCTCGCAGAGGCAGGCTTGGATGGTTAGACAAGAAAATACCCACCTTCTAAAACTGGTATTTTCAAACACAGAATGTTAAAACCAACTTCACTAAAAGCTGCATTTGATCATTCTGAGTCCAGGCATACTAAACTCGAATTTCTACCATGTTCCCGGGGTCAGTTAGGATTATAAGCTGTAATAATCAAAACTGCCCGTTCTGGCCTAGGGGGAACAGGTAGCCTTGCAATAGTGAAAAACGAACTAGGCTGTAATTCACTATCAGGACATGCCACACACACCAGGGCATGTCCTACCTTTCGCATACAACGCACCCTGCCCACAGGGGTACCTTGGGCCTACCTTAGGGGTGACTAACATGTAGAAAAGGGAAGGTTTAGGGACTTGCAAGTGTGTGCACTTGCCAAGTCGACATGGCAGCCCCAGGCTGCGCACAGGCTCTGCGATGGCAGGCCCGAGTTACACTTTACGGGCTGTTTGCGTGGGTGGCACAATCCAGTGCTGCAGCCCACCAACAGCATTTGGTCTATAGGCCCTGGCACTCGCAGTGCACTTTACAAGGGACTGATACATAAACCAAATAGGCCAATCATGGAAACGCCAATCCATAACACATTTCATACAGGAGCACTTGCACTTTCCCACTGGACAGCAGTGAGGAAAGTGCGCAGAATCCTTACACCAGCAAAAACAGAGTCAAAACCGGGAGGTCAGAAAGCAAAAAGTCAGGGGAAACACGCCAAAAGATGCCAAGTCTAACACAGTTGCAGAAGCATCTGGCACCTCAGCGCGATGGACTTGCATCCCTGAATAATCTGCGCCCTGATCTTCGTGCATGTGCGTGCCAACTTCCTGAGCCAGGCGTAGAACATGTCTAGTGTTTCTGCCTTGGTTTGCCAGACCTGGCGCAGCTTGAATCGTTCGTAATCTGGGTTCATCTGCGGGTCGAATTACCTATCGAGTGCCGTGATGGCTCTGTCATTCTCATGGGCCGCCCCTGTGTTAGGCAGCGTCTCGAACAACTAGTAAAGTTCGTCGCTCCCAAAATGAATCAACAGGGAGCGTTTTACTGTCCCATCTGTCTCTTTGGTCTCTGTAAAGTAGTGATTCAGGTGACCTACCCAGAGCTTCCGTTTGGGCGCGGCTGTGGCAGGGTCAGCGAGCTGGCTGAACTGGGGTATTGGCGTCACCAACGCGTGTGAGTTTGGTGCTGTTGGCGCTTTTGCCTCCTGCTGTGGCGGTGGCGGGTCTCCCATGATGCGCAGAAATTGGTCCCTTTTTGCTGCGGGTGCGACGATGTGCGCGGTGCGTGAGGTGTCACTGCGACTCTATCCCCTGGAAGGATGAAACCCACTCACTTCTAGTGTCCGGTATTCGCCCCTCCAGGACTTTGTGGCATACCACCCTTGGGCCTTAGGACTGACCTGTTGGCTGTTGGGGTTGCACCTCTTGCCAGTACCCCTCCGTCGTGGTGCTTGCCATGGGCACCTGGCACAGGCAGCTGGTGACTGCCTGGAGTCACTAGGCACGGGCTGCAGGTGGCTGTCTCCCCACATTGACTTGGCTGTCGGTGGATGCCTTTATTATTTTCTTTTTTTTTCAAGTCTTTGTTCTTATATTTTTTATTTTCATTTGTGGCCTCAGTATGCCTATTCTCCTGCCCGGTCCTCGATTGTCCCCGGGCTCCCACACGGCCTGGAGAGGGGCCGCGTTGCAGGGCCTCAAGCTTCGCCCTCGCGCCACACGTCCTACGCGGATCGGGTTTCAGGGCTGAGCAGCACACGATGCGGAGCTCTTCCGCTCCGACCCAGGGCACTTCACTACACGGCCCCAGGCAGCACAGCTTGCCGTCGCTCTTTGACACCTCCGCGGAGCACCTCAGCAGTAAGCTTGTGCAGGGTTGGTGGAGCTGACAGGTGTGTCTTCGGGCTGATCTACCGGCGGCTGTTTGAAACGGTCACAGCCCGCCGGACCAACGCTGTAACTGAGCGGGGAAATCACGAGGGTTCAGACTCACCTTGTCGCCAGTGTGGCACGCTGGTGCAGGTATGGCTGGTGGCCTAGCGCAGCGCGCAGCAGGGACACACACGACCTCTGGTGCTTCACTCGGCCGAAGGTCACGTGTGACCTGGGCCCATTTATTTATACCCTCGGACCGAGCTCGGTCACGAGGGGTGTTACATGATACATTGTTGTGGAGTAGCCGGATGGCTCTCTACAGAGAGCAATAGGACTCACATTTGAGAAATTTTAAGCTATTGGCATTGTAAATGACAATGCCTTTTATTTATCTGTTTTCAAAACCAACACATAGATAAAACTTTGTCATTTACAATGCCAATAGCTCAAACTCTTGCAAATGCAAAACCTATTGCATTACAAATGCTTGTTGGCAGTGACTGTCAAGCATGAATGAAAACTAAAATTGAATGTGGCGATTTCATTTGCATGAGACATTATTCTTTAGGGCATTCTCAGAGGCAGTTTTAGAAAAATTAATCACTGGAACATGACCATAAAAAGTCCTTCTCACAACATGATGCACTAATCCCTAAGGCACACGCAGACACTGCACGTAGATGTCTGGACCACGTTGTATATTATTAAAGAGGCAGCACACAAATTAAGGCTCACTCTGCATGGGAAAGTGCATCTGCCCTTAAGATGGTGCAGGGGCGCAGCTCAGTCAGCAGAAACTGTTGGCTTCACGCAGAACTCACAGACATGTGCTGCCAGAGCACGCTAAAAACACAAGCATTGTGGTCTACAATTCTAACCAATTAAGCATTTTTACACTCAAAACGATGTATATTGGGTATTCTAAATGTATAACCAAATGAACTCAAATTTTAATCACTTAAAAAGTTGAAAATTAACAAAAATAATTAATTAACAGCGTACAAACACTTTGTGTAATTGTGCGAGTTAGGTCCGGTGGTATACAGTAAAATTATGGCATCACTCCCTTGAAATATTTGGTGAAAAGGAGTCTGTCTCACGGGCACCCAGAGACCAGGAACCAGAAAGAAGGGGGCCATATTACCTTCAATGAAAGGGGTTATGGTCTGCTCTTGGAGGGGCCTTGTTTTCCATGTGCGTTCAAAGCGAATAACCCTACTCAACAGCCGGACGCGTTCTGTGAAAGCATGATGACATATTGTGTTTTCTTTAACGAAAATAATCCAAGGAAAATGTCATAAATACACTTGAGGGAATTAAAATGGAACAGCTGTGCTCAACACAGGAAATGGTTCCGCAATCTGCCCTGTCAGCTAGGGAGCAGGAAATAGCGCAGAGGCGCAGCCCCTTTTTCCTGCCCCCTACCCTCATCTGCAGAAGGCTCTGCCTGGGACTCCAAACAAAGAAAGAGGACTGGGGCGTTTTACAGAGGTGAATTGAGCTACGGAGAAAACACCTAGCAGTGCAAACGTATTCAACTTAAAGCCAGGAGAGTTGAGTCCATGCCAATTTTTTATAATGTCCAAAACAGACATATTTACATTAGTTCAATTCGCATGTGTAATGTACTGGTCCCACACCCGAAATGATGCTCGGACACAGACTCCGGCCATTTGGAGTACCTGTCGACCAGGACAATAACATATTTGGGCACACCCCAGGAGTCCAGGATGGGACCCAATATGTCGAGGGATAATTCGTCCCAGGGGTTGGAGGGAGTGGTGAATTCGCCCATGGGGGGCCTCAGCAGTGTCAAGGAATTGTCCGCATTGGCGCAGTGCGTGCACGCCCGTACGTACTTTTTCACTGATACGTCGATGGCGGGCCACCAGTATGACTGCTTTAGTCGTCGTTTGGATTTCACGATGCCCAGATGGCCTTCATGCATGATGTTCAGGAGGCGGTCTACCAGTGTTCTGGGGGGCACCACTTTGTCTCCTCTGAGCAAGAATACGGTGTCGCCGCTGAGGGACAATTCGTCCCGGACTTCCCAATATTTCTGGGTCTCCTCGTTCAAGTGCTTTTTAGCAGGCCACCCTTGCGTGATGAAGGATTTCACCTGGGACAGTGCGGGGTCAGTTTCGTAGGCTGAGATCCAGTCCTGTGCGCTGATGATGATTTCATGGTCTGCGGTGAGTGCGACCTGGTATTCATCCCAATCGCTGGGGTTTGGCGCACCTTCCATTGCGGCAGAGCGGCTGAGGAAATCTGCCACCTTGTTCTTTTGGCCTGGTAGATATTCCACGTCATACACGAAGTCGAGGAGTTTGAGCGACATTTTGGCTATGCGTGGAGTTGCCGTAGCGTGGCCACTGGACGTTAAGACCTTAATCAGGGGTTTGTGGTCCGTTCGGAGGGTGAAGCGGGAACCCCAAAGATACTGCCGAAATTTCGCTATGGCCCAGGTGGATGCTAACATTTCTTTCTCGATGACGCTGAATTTCTCTTCGTTGGGGGCGAGCGAGCGTGATGCGAAGCCGATCGTGGTTTCCGTGCCGTCGGCTGCACGCTGCGATAAGACAGCTCCCAGCCCTTTTTCACTGGCGTCAGTCGTCAATATGCTGGGGGCAGAGCTGTCGAAGCCTTGCAAGGGGACGGCATCGCATATGTCTCTTTTTATGGTCTCGAATTCCTGGTCCAATTCCGGCGTCCAACAGAAGGTGGTCTTTTCCTTCAGGAGCTGGCGCATGCTGTGGGTTTTGGTGGCGAAATTTTTGACGAATTTGCTATAAAATTCTGCTAACCCCAGAAAGGAACGGACTTCCTCCTTGGTTCGAGGCCTGGGCGCTGACTTGATGGCCTCCACATTGGCCTTTTTCGGGGAAATTCCATTTTCACCAATCTCATGTCCCAGGTATGTGACGTTGCGTAGACCGAACCTGCACTTCTCCAGTTCCGCTGTGAGGCCATTCTCTGACAGCATCCTTAACACATTGCATAGTGTAGTGTCGTGCTCCTGTTTGGTGGTACCCATGATGAGGATGTCGTCCTGAAAGTACAAGACGTTGTTGCAGTCTTTGAATAGTTTGTGCATCAGTTTTTGGAACACCGACACGGCAGAAGCTAGTCCGAATGGGAGTCGCCGAAACCTGTAGCATCCAAACGGAATGATGAAGGAGGTCAACTTCCTGCATGAAGGGTGGAGCAGGATTTGGTGGTATGCTGCTTTGAGGTCTACTGTGGAGAACCACTTGATCCCCTTGGTCTGGGCCAACAGTTCGTTGATGCGTGGAAGTGGGAACTTGTCCACCAGTATGTTTTTGTTCAGTTCTCGCAGGTCAATGCATAGGCGCACCTTGCCGTTCGGTTTGCGTGCCACGACTAAGGGCACCAGCCATTCGGCGCTTTCGATGGGTTCGATGATGCCGTTATCCTCTAAGCGTTGCAACTCCAGCTGTACGGCTTCTCTGCAGTTGAATGGGATGTTTCTTACTTTGTGACTGACCGGTGTCGCGCCCTCCTTTAGCACTATCTTGTGTGGGAATTTGGACAGTTGGCCGATTGTCCCTCCGAAGACGTTAGGGAATTCTGTCTGCAAGTTGATGCCATCCGGCCTGGGAGGGTCATCCATCATGAGGACTTGGGTTACTCCGTTGGGGTTCAATTGTATGCCCAGTGCTCCTTGGTCGAGCCATCCGAGAACAGAGGGGCCATTTTCAGCCACATATAGTTTGCCTGTAGCTACTCTCCCTTTGAACTCGAATGTAAGTTGTCTAAATCCTACCATGGGGATTCTCTCCCCTGTGTAAGTGACAGGGTGTACATCTGTGGGGTGCAGGTGGCTACCTATGGTGTCTGCGAAGTCACTCTCCCAAATGTCCCTTTGTATGATCGTGAACGGGGACCCTGAGTCAGCTACCATGGATATTTGTACACCACCAATGGTCAATAGGCAGGAGGGTTTGCTTCTTGCATTGGTCATCAATGCATAGGATGCAATCGTCGTCCCCCTCGCCCTCCCCTGTTTCTGGTTCCGACTCATACATGACACATTTCACTGAGGAGCTGCTGGGTCTCCTCCTGCAAACTTTGCCAAAATGTCCCACCACCCCGCAGAAGGAACATTTGACTCGAAAGGCTGGGCAGCGTTTATCATTAGCCATGTGTGTGTGGCTACCACACCTGTAGCAGGAACCCTTCTTTTCTGGAGGAGGTCTGGCGGGCCCGGAGGCATTCTTGGTGGGCCGTCTGCTGTTTCCGTGGACGACTGTGGGTGCAGATCTGTCCCTAGACCCTCTGGAGTCGGTTACTTTGCATATCGCTGGTTTAGTGTCTGTGTCTTTCTTTGCTGCTTCCGCACATCGCTTGGACAACTCAGCCTTTTTGACAATCGCTATGATCTCGTGCAGGGGCGCTTCACCACTCACCCACAGCTTTTCTTGGACGTTGGTGTTGGTGGTATGCATTATTATTTGGTTGCGCACTAAGTCATCGTGAAGATGACCGAATTTGCAGTTGACAGCCAGTTTCTTGAACGCTGCGACATAATCCTCCACTGTCTCTGAGTCACTCTGTTTCCGTTGGAAGAAATTGTATCTGTCCATGGCTCTGCAGATCACTGGCTGGTAATGGTTGTCTAGGTCTTCTAATGCGTGTTGGAACACGTCTTCATCTGTTGCGACCCTTGGTTTCTTTACCATGTTCTCGTAGACCCGTAAACCTTCCGGACCTCAATTGTGTAGTAGTATCTTTTTCCTGCGTTTGCTGGAAAATGCCTCCTCTCCTTCATCTTCCAAGGCGGAAAGGTAATTGAGGAAGTTCCCCTTCCAATCAGCCCACTTCATGGCCGGCTCACCTGGTTTAGGGAGGAAAGGCACTGGATTGGTGAGAGAGAAGGTTTGGGCGCACATTTTGGCGGATTGGAATGTATCTGCTGGACCGCTCCGTTACTTCAGGCTTGTGTTGGATCCGGCGTGCAGGAAAGGCGGCTGGGGTAGCCGGGCCATGCCTAAATTTAGTGCTTGTCTGCCCTGACGTGTGGCAGGATGCGGATGCGGGTCCGGAGCGCTGGACGTTGTCCACCCCCGTTGGCGCTGCACAGGGTAGACTGCTTGCAATGAGGCCCGGAGGCTTGCTTAAGGGGTGCTTTGTGCCGGACACAGCGCTTGAGCGTGCTGTATTGGAGCTGGATCGCAGGCTGCAGGGCGGGGTGCACCATGTGGAGGTTTTACGTCACTGGAAGGGACCGCCAGGCTTATACAGGGCTTCTGATGGTGCCCAGTCGCTCGTGGGGCTGGAGGCGATCAACGGAAGTAGTGTGCCCTGATGCCTCAATGGTGCGGTGAGGAGGTGGATGCGAGGAACAGAAGCGCTATGAATCACTAGCGCTGAGGCGTACCTTGTGCTCTCTGGGCAGGCCGATCCGCTGCAGTGTGCCTTTGGGGGGTTTTTGGGCCTCGCGTGGACGGGAGCCGCTCCGGGCACTCTCCCTCTCCGGATAGTAGAAGTGCCGCGCTCTCCAGTGTGAGCGCAGCGCGGCAGCAGACAGGTGCGGTGGGTCCGAATCCGCTCGTCGCCAGTTTGTAATGTACTGGTCCCACATCCGAAATGATGCTTGGACACAGACTGGGTGTAAAGTCGGGTTTATTCCGGAGAGGGGAATGCAGGCTCACATTACGTCTGTATCCCCGCACTGACTCCGGTGCGCGCGCTATCCCATCAGGCACCTCGTGGGGTCAAGTGGTTGCCTGACGACTAGACTGAGACACCACAGCATGGAACGCATCCACAGTCTGTGATTTGGGAATATCCAGTATGCTATGGATCCGGCCCTCCAGCACATACAATGGACATTAATGTTTCTGTGGTAGTAATAACAGGTTTCTACTCTGGAAGCAGAGTAGCAGTGTCCGAGGCCAACTCACGAGTACAAATGCACAAAACAATATAAAGTAGGTTTTATAGAATTGCCGAGTGACATGTTTTTACTGGATCGAATTGGCCAGTTATGTATGGTTTCCACTGGAATCTGACATGGTCCATGGGGCTATTATGAGGAAACGTTGTTTGGAATGTGTCACTTAGTTTAATTTAACTAGTAGCATTTTCTCTGATTTCTTGCCTGGACATACATTTCAGTGTCAAAAAACCCTTTTGCTGCTGAAATGTCATCTATTCAAAACCATGTGTAACTGGTGGACATGCATTTTCACATAAAAGGGAGCTGGGCAAGAAGTTAGAAACAACATAGCATGCGCAGAAATAATACACCTTGTCTGACGAGAACACAAAAATGCTTAGTTTATGAGGTGTTCTTCCAGACACAGGCATTACAGTCTAAGTTCACACGCCATTAGGTGTTTCCAGGTCCTCAGCAGGGTGTCCGAGAGGCTGCGAGCAGCTCTACTCCCCAGGCATCTCGTCACATGAGTCACGTTTACTGCCATGAGAGCACAAGCATTTGCAATGCAATAGATCTCGCATTTACAGTAAAACATAAATAAAAGGCATTGTCATTTACAATGCAAATAGCTCAAACTCGCGTAAATGTGAGAACTATTGCATTGCAAATGCTTGTTTTGAGTTGGGTGAGCCGCACGTCTCATTGCGCGTGGTCACCATTATTTAGCATGTAAATAAAAAAAATAAGAAAACGAGTTGGGTGAGACGTGCAGCCGCCATTATTTAGCATATAAATACAAAATAAAAAAGAATTGGCGTAGCCAATAGGTAGGCACCACGGACAACGGGAGGGAGGGTGTGGGGAGGAGGTGGGGGGATGAATGGCACGGACAACGGGAGGGAGGGCGGGGGAAAGAAGGCACGGACAATGGAAGGGAGGGTGGGGTGGTAAAGAAGGCATGGATAACGGGAGGGAAGGCATGGGGGGGTAAAGAAGGCATGGACAGCAGGAGGGAGGGTGGCATTGTAAAGAAGGCATGACGGACTGAATGTAAGCAAAGCACGTCATGCCTGCAGTAAGAGAAACTCGATAAATAAAATAGTGCTCACAGTCTAAATAACACGTACCGTGTAACAACTGAAGTAAAGGGGCCAGTCACCATGGGAGGTTACAAATGAAGACAAGGAGGTACTAAGAAGGGACTAACAAGACTATTTTCGAATCAGAAGCCAGCATTATTGAAGGACAATGACACAAGCCAATGGCAAATATGGGCGGAGAGTGGGCAGGGCTTCTATTCCTTACTCCACTACAACAAGTCTCGCAGAGAAGCGCATGCGCGCTGACTCTAGGCTCGACCTAAAAATTAAACAAAGCAAGACAGAGTGGTCGCAAAGTGGCCAGATTGATTTTATTCACACCCAAACACATTAGCGTCACTTTACAGAGTTTGCCAGTGAAGCGCTACTTTTGTTTTCTTGTCTTTCTTTGAGCAGCATTGCTTTGCCCAGGTGGGGAAGTGAACCAGTTCTGGAGGTACTGCAATGCCTGATTGATGGGTGGATTGGTAAACAAATTGTTCACCGCAGCTCTGTATTCACGGATGTGGTCTTTTTAAACCATACTGCTTATGTTTTGTAAGGATATAAGTAATAGACATTGAAATGTGTCCCTTCCGGGCACTGTAGTCATGTCCTTAACTTTTCAGGCAAAAGTACTCACTGATTTCTGAATAGTGAGGGTAAAAGCGTTATGGTAACCATGTTGTTCCTGCTTACATTTCACATGCTTTACTTAATCTTGCATTCCCTATGAGTATTTGCTTTTTCCAGGATGTTGGTACTTTTTTCCTTAGGCAGCATATTGCTCTTATGTAGTGCGTAATTTGAATTGAGTCACATCCAGGTGTTTATAGCAGGGCACAATTGGGCTGTAATTGAAGGCAGTGCGAGTTTCTCTCAGTGGGGCAGTATGGTGTTCAGTGGGGAAGAGGATGTGGCACTATGGTCAGAGCTGCCGAATTTGGAACTGGGGAACCAGGTTCCACCTTCATGACCACTCCCCTTGGCCGTACTGGGATCTCAAACCAGCCCTAGTAATTACGTCTGACCAGCCGGGGGTGGGGGAGGCGGCGGGAACACTGCTACTGCATTGTTACAAGGGGCCGATTTTGCAGCACTGCTGCAAAACCGGCCCCTAGTAACAAAAATGGCCCCCACCAGTCTAAAACGAGCCCCCACCCTTCCGACCCACCAGGAAAATGCCTGCTGCCCGCTATGGCCAGTCCAGCCCTGCCAGTCCCCCAGACTACTCTCCTGAGGGAGCACATTCCCATGCTAGACCTTAGAAGGCTCTGCAACACCTTAGAAGCCCAGGTGTCTTTGCATCAGCAGGTGGACCCTAGCGGTGGCAAGTATGGGTTAACCTTGAAAGCCTGTCCACCACAATCCATATTGAACGTCACCTCCAGTCTTGTGGGCAGGCCTATGAAGCAACACACCATAGAGCAATAGTGACTCTGTCACAGGACCCTTGAGAAGGGCCTGCTCTAGGATGGTGTGACTGGTGTAACTGCACCGGGTGCTAACTTTGGGTGGGGACGTCATGTTTGCATGTATATTATGGTTTTAAAAGCACTTGCTGCCTCCTTCCTGGCCTCCAGCAATTTTCAGAAACAACAAAAATGTCATGATTAATGTTCTTCCTAGAGAGAGAGAGAGATCAGAGATTTGAGATTTGTCTAGTGGAAGTTTTGACTCCTGGAAAGGTAGCGCAGATTGTTAATGTGCATGCTGCAAAGAACATGTACCATGCAGATCACAAAGTGCACATAATGTAAATAGGTCAGTGGGTTACTGCTTTTGTAGGGGATATCATTTTGTTACTTGCAGTTTATAAGTTAAAATCGTAACATAGAACAGTGAGCTACTAACTGTCATCTAAGAGCTGCATGCAAAATGCAAGGTAACAATTAGAGCATTATGTTTTTTTTCCCCCAGTCTTTGATTATCCTAATGTTGCAAAAGATGTTCATTCAGATGGAAATCAATTCTGATTATTAAAGAGAACCTCCAACCATGGTATTACGTTTTAACTTCTCAGTTTGTGTTTCTCCAGACCAATCACTATTAAATGATATTGCCTACTAGTATGGTTGTCATGTGACTCCTACACCTTGTAGTCATTTGTCTTATGTAACATTTCCTATACAGTAATTTAAACATGTATAATTGATTGTCTCTGTGTAATGTGTGTAATGTAAAGTGCTCTGACACCCTACAGTGGTATGAGCGGCGCTGTAAATCAAATTAAATGCATCTGAGAGAGAGTGTAGTTATGGAGACTTGAGAGGCGCTTTTAAAGGGTGGTAGTGAGGCAATTGGGGAGAGGAGTTGGCCTAACGGCTAGGGCGGTGGACCTTGAATCTGGGAAACTGGGTTCGACTCTCGGCAATGACGCTGAACATCCTGTGATTCTGGGCAAATCACTTAATCTCCCTGTGCCTAACAAAAATGAATGTGTCCTCGTGTACTGCAACTGGTGCTATGTAAAGCGCTCTGATACCCGATTCGGGTCAAGTTTGCACTATATAAAACTCTGTAAAAAAAAAAAATCTGTGGCGGAGGGAGTCATTGGGGGGCACCAACAAACATTGTCGCACAGGGCACCACCAGCGCTAAAGCCTGCCCTACTCTTGAGGCCAGTCCGCCTCACCCATTGGTACCTTCATTGGCCTAGTTTCAGCAGTAGTAGCTGCAACTCACCAGGGATCGGCAATGCAGGATTTGCACGCACACCAAACTAAGTTTGCAAACTTCACAGTCTCTCTGCTTCATGCACAAGCACTTTTAACATGTGCTGCCTGCTTTGGGGCCACTTGAATTATGCAGCAAAGGAGGACAAAATTATGCCTCAGTGTTGACTAAATTATGCAGCAAAAAAAGTCTGCAGCGTAATGCAGTATATTTTCTGATACCTTATTATTTTGACATTTTACACATGCTAACAGTCTCTGGAAAGATTTTGCCTTATTAGTCCCAGTGTAACATACAATGCAGCAATGAGAAAGGTGACCAGCCAACCTTTGCGAAGGGCCCTCCACTCCGCAGCAACACAAGTCACAGTGTTTTGTAACTTTTTATCTGTTTGCGCTCCAAACAATTTATTAATTAAAATTGTCAGATTATGTAGCAGATGTTGTGTTGTGTGTCAAATATGGCAGTACCATAATTATATAGAAAACAATTGCAAACTAGGATATTTTGCCATTCATGTTTGAACTGCTCTTGTGGAAAAAAGGAGAAGTGCTGATGACAGAAACTCTATGGCTTGGAGACAAATGGCTTGTGCTTCCACTTTTAAGAATATTTGGGACATTCTGTGGTTGGAAACATATCCCACTTTGTGAATGTAGTTTAATGTCAAAAATTCATATTAAAACTTAAATAATCATGTGTATCCATTGGTTGAATTAATAACATAATAAGCTGTAACTGGTCAGTAAAATGCCAAACAAATACTAAGAATTGGGATGTTTTGTGCTTTCTGGCCACACCTCTGACTCTGCCCACTGATCTAATTCTCGGGTTATTCCCACCCTCTGATTCTCCGCCCACAGTTCCCCTACTTTTTTCCCCACTTCGACCACTGGGTAAATGTCACTTTGTGGTGACAGGAACGACGAAGGGCACGAGGAGATAAAGTTTCGCCTACAGTAATTCATGACTCCAAGGCCCCTTGTTCTTGTTCCACTCTCTATGCACGGCCTCCCATGCAGTTGTGGGTGGTAAGTGGAGGGAGGCTTGGAGACTATATGATGTCTTCCTGTAGGGTGGCTCTTTTTAGGTCGAGCCTGGGCAGTGCATGCGCTGCTCTGCGAGGCATGCTGTATTCAGGTATGGACTTGAAGCTCCGCCCTCTCTCCACCCATATTTTTCATTGGCTTGTGTCATTGTCCACTGTAAACTGTGGTTGTTCATTAGTTAAAAGTCTTAGTAGTCCCTCCTTAGTACCGCCTTGCCTCATTTTGTAACCTCCCATGGCGAAACCCCCCCGTTACGTGTGTTGTTACTCGGTAGGCTTTAATTACAGCCTCCAAGCACTATTTGATCAAATTGCTTTGTGCTGCCTGCTGTTGCAGGCAGGACACACTCTCTCCTAATGCTTTTAGTTTATTTTTATACCACGGGCGCCAAATGCACTTGCAATGCAATAGGTCTCGAATTTGCGAGAGTTCAAGCTATTGGCATTGTAAATGACAATGGCTTTTATTTATCTGTTTTAAAAACAACACATAAACGGCATTGTCATTACAATGCCAATAGCTCAAACTTTCGTAAATGCGAGAACTATTGCATTGCAAATGCTTGTTATTCTCCACCCTGCAGGTGGGGAGGTATTGGTCAAGCTGTTTCTGGTTATATTAAAAGAAATAGGGCGGATGCGATGTCTGTCTGAGAAGGTGTGCTCTAATCTACTAATCATGAAAAACCATCTCGTTTCTACCTCTTAAGCAGAGGAAAACGGATATTCTTTCTTGCCTGGAGCAAGTTCTCTCTCTCTCTCTCTCTCTGTTGGACCCCGCACAACCTCATCTTCCAACTTCAAATTTGTCAAACTACTGCTGCTGCCCGACTCATCTTCAGCTTACGTCGTCACATCCCCGCTTACCACTTTCTTCTCAAACTTCAGCAGTTTCCTGTCTCTAAAGGTTCTGTCTTAAAAAAAATAACTGCTTTTGCTGTCGGGCGTTCATGGAACTAGGCACTAGCCCTTACTATCCTCATAAAAGCACCCCCCCAACCCCCCCTCCGTCAGCCCTCTCGTCCTCTCCGTGTATCCGAGCCCCACAACCTATGACCCCTAAGGTTCGCTTCTCCACCTGAGGCCTTCTCTCCTCTCTCCCACACTCTGGGGCGGTCTTTATTTCTCTTTTTCTCGCTGTCTGCACACTTTCCTCTTCTCTTCCTAATCTCCCTCTTGTCTATTTAGCTTTCTTTCCCAATTGAAAGCTTATCCCAGAACTCCCCTCTTCAAGCAATCGCGCGCATTACAAGAAAGACACGAGGAGGAAGTAACACAGTCTATGTATGTTCAGTCATCGCGGGCGAGGGGGCGAGCTCTGTCCTTGTTTAAACAAAAGAAGATATGGTCGGCTGAGTCTGCGCTGCTGCAGAAGGAGCTGCCGCAACCACAGCCAGGTAAATGGCGCAGCAAATGACGATATTTTGTCTTCATAAATAGGCGCTGTAGCACAGCAGGGCTTCGAGGCGCTGAAGTTTGCGCTTAGCGGAAGCCAGCCACCTTGTGAATAAGGTGTCACCGCGTGCCCAGGCCGTGGAGCGGGTGACGGACAAGGCCGCATCTCCAGTGACGTGGGAAGGAGTAAAGCATCTGCTGACTCAGGCATTGCTGTTATTGTTCAGTTGCTAAATAAAGCGGAAATGAAGCAAGCCAACTAGCGTGCAAGCAACAAGACGGAAGTACCCACTGGAATCTGGCAGCCACCTGGCGTTCAAGAGGGTGTCCAATCACTATCCATCGACGCGGAGTTTTCTAAGTGCTCCCAGTTTTGACAGGCGGGTCACCAGAAGCCCCGAGCGCTGCTGTGATTTGCCCAGGATCACACAAGGCCCAGAATGGAGACAGACACTGACTGGCCGTTGCCTATACACCGCGAAGACTCCGGCTTCCTTTCTACTCTGGGAGGGACCCCGTTGACTCAGACTCCCCAATGTCTGAGGCGGACTAATGACACAGGCTCAGATGCGCAGGATGAGGACGCGGACTCCCTCAATTCAGTCAGCACTGAGGATGACCCGCTGAGGAGTCGGAGGGACTCGGAGGAGCCCGTCCCCAACACGGAAGAAGGGACTTCGCTGTCGGAAAATCCTTGCACGGTCGCCAGGAGGTGGAGAGAAGGTAAGAGTCAAGTACGAATGCAACAGTCTCCAGCACTGGGGCGTAACTATCACGAGTGCAGCAGGAGCAGTGACGCCGGGCCCAGGGGTGTTACAGAGGCCCAGGGCTTTCAGTGGGCCGGGTCGCACCGGTGCTGAGCCCTGGCACAGGCGGTACGTTTTTTCTGGACTGCTCACTCACTAGTGGAGAAATTACGGCATGATTCATGCCAGGTGAGCGTTGTAGGGGAAGGGAAATCCTTTAAAGAGAGTCATTTTCTCTCTGGATTTCCCTTCTCTTTTTGAAACTCAGGAGCAGCAACATTGTCCTGGTGTCACCAGGGCTTTAAGTGGAAACTTTTTCAATATTATATACAAGCCATAGTTGCTGCTTATTTATGGTATGCAACTAACAACCATTGACAAAGCAAATCGTCCTGACTTGTTGTAGGTATGATGTTATTTGTTGTATCAGAATCAGAATATATTTTATTGTTCAGTTAATTAAAACCATAACAATATACCAATAATCGCAATACAAAACACCATTTTAATATAGCTTAAAAAGATTGCAATTTTTAAAATTCTTGTTGCAGCTGTACCGTAAAAAATTATTTGGGGAGTGTAAAAGTCACAATGAATGAACAGTGCATCTATGGGTCATGAATACACAGGGAGTACAGGATAGGTAATTCATACAGTACGTTTGATGTTGGAAGGGAGACAGAGCTTAGTCTCTAAAGTGCCGCTGTGCGTGGCCGCTAGCCGTGTTTAAGGCTTTCTCGCAATTCATTAAATTTTTTATTAAATTACAGTTGAGCTGTGGGTGGTTTGGATCGAGCCATTTTAGTATTGCAGTTCTGCAAGAACGAATACCTCGCTGAATAATTTCTTCAGCAATTTGCGACGGTTTAGACTTAGGGCTGGGCAGATACATATTGAATGAATAAAATCCTGTGTTGGTGATCGACAAAGAGTACGTGACTTTGGGCCCTGATATTTCCAGCGGGGCTGGTCTGCATAAGACGGCAACATTCCTAGTCGTACTGCTAAAAACTTAGGGGGATATTCACAATGAAGTGGCGGTGAGAGGCGTTAGCCTCCTTGGCTTAACGCCTCTCACCGCCACTTCGGAAACGCGAGGCTGCACCCTATTCTCAAGAATGAGGTGCAGCCTGGCGTTTCCCCCTGCGATGGCGCTAAGTTTCACGACTTAGCGTCAACGCAGGCACCCTTGCACCAGAGTACAAGGATGTCTGTGTGCAGGGGAGGGTTGTTTATGTACAGGAAGGTGTCCCTTCCTGCACATAAACCATCCTAAAATACCATTTTGTAACTTACATGTGTGCTGCTTCATGCAGCACACATGAAAGTTACAAAATGGCATTTTTGAAAAGGTTTGTTCATGTACAGGAAGGGACCCCTTCCTGTACATGAACAATCCATGGCATTTTGCTTTTTCCATGTGTGCTGCACAAGGCAGCACACATGGAAAAACCAAAAACGAGGAGAAATGAAGCATTTCTCCTCGTTTCACCAACTAAAGACCAGGATTTTTCTGGTCTTAAGTTCGGCGCTGCTACCTATTATCGCCGCCCTTGATAATAGGTGGCAGCGTCGATCATAATGGGTGTTGCGGTGGAACACCCCCCGCAACACCCACTGCACGCCCCTGTCATGCTAAATTTAGCGTGAAAGGGGCCTTATTCTTAAGGCAGCGTTAAGCCACTTAACGTGGCTTAAAGCCACCTTAAGTGGGTTAACGCTGCCTTGAGAATAAGGCGCTGACCCTATTGCCACGGGAACGTCAGAAAAAGTGACGTTCCTGTGGCGATAGGGGCTTGAGAATATGCCTCTCAGTCTTTAATCAAGGAGAAAAAGACAGGCCCAGATAGGCGGCTGGTTGCGGTTTTGTATACGATTGCAGTACCATCCATGCATGGGCTCGCTTGCTTAGCCTGGCTTTGTCCTCCGTTAGTGAATGCTTTTTTGCCACCTTCTTTAGTATTTGTTGAAAAGAAGTAAATGGTAGGTTCCGCTGCCAAAGGTCTGCCATGTTGGTAAGTTTTAAAGATGTTTGTAGCTACTCGATGTAGGCGAACTGAGGGTCACCTTGTAATGCATTCCAGAGTGCATTATTAATCTCATTTCCTCGGTTGCTCCAGATTTCAATCCAGGTCTTTATTGTTGCATATGTTCTGTATATTAGTTGCTGTCAGCCCAAATTCCAACAGGATCTGTGCCGGTGAGGAGATGCGTGGTAAAGAAAATACCATTCTGTCCAGGATTGCTGCGTCTTTCCCGTGCTGTAGTTCACTTCCATAAGCTACAGGTGGTAAAAGTTTTGCTTTAATGTTCGCTAATAATGGAGTGAACAGTGGGCCTTTTAAACTCTTTGACATTGTACAGAATGCAAGTGTTAAGGCGTTTCCTTTTTCTAGAATGACATCGTTCTGCTTTTGAAAACGTAATTTTTTATCCAAATGTATCCCTAGGTATTTATAACTACTTACCACTTCCAATTTTGCGTTGGTGATTGTGAATGGTGATTGATTGTGGACGCAGCAGCTTATAATCAGGGCTTTTGTTTTTGTGACTTTTATCTCTAACAAGTTAGACTTGGCGAAGTTCCCTAGTTAATTCATTGCTCTTTGCAGGCCAATTCGCATGTAACTTTCGAGCACAATGTCGTCAGCATAAGACGTGTGTAATTGGCAGTGTACCCAAATGTGGAGGATGCAAGTTGATCTCATCTAGCCTTGGTGATAGGTCGGCCATGAATAAGTTGAATAAATGTGGTGCTAGGACACAGCCTTGCTTTAGACCCTCACTCGTGTAGATTTTTCTGGTGAGCCTCTTACCATCGGCTATTTTAACTTGCATCCATGTGTCGGTGTATAGTTCCATTATTGATCTTCATATTGCTTCCGGAAGGCCACACTGCTTCAACTTGTGCCATAAAATGCCTCTGCTGACTCGATCGAATGCAGCTTTAAAATCAATGAAGCATAGATACAGATTATTTCACTGTCGTAGGATTTTATCTGCAATTAGACCTAGAGCGAGGACATTTGTGATGGTACCAGTGCCCCGACGGAAGCCAGACTGGTTAATGCGAATTATTTTGTTTCTCTCAGACCAGCTAATTAAATCTGCCAAGATCAGTGAGGCGTAATATTTTGTCGGTAATTTCCTGGATCAGTTCGCTCCCCACCTGTGAATACTGGATTGATTATTGAACCTCTCCAGCTCTCTGGGAGGTAGTTTGTAGTGCCCACCATGCGGAACAGGCGGGACAACCGGGCCGCCCAGAAGTTGGGATCTTGCTTGTAGATTGCTTGGGGTATGCCGTTCAGGCCTGGTGCCCCGACTAGTCTGCCCTTAGCAATGACCTTGGAGATTTCTTCTTCAGACTATGGTATGAATGATTGGTCTATGGCCAAATTGCCCTTTGAGGTACTTCCTGATGCTTTGGAGGGCATGGCAATTGAGTGCCCTCTGTTGATCTGTTTTTGCAAGCCTGCTGGTGGTGTATGGCCTTCCGGGGTTGGTCTCAACTGCGTTGTTGCGATTTGGACTTTATCTAGAGGAGGGTTTAGAGTTTCCGGCACCGCAATCTCTCTCTCAGGTGTTATTGAGAAGGTGGGTGATTAGGTGTTGTGTCCAAGCTGGCTCTTTTACGCAGGTCGTGTTTAATACTTTTGACGTGCTTGCGAGGGAGTTTACTTGATCCCAAAAAGCTCTAGGGCTTGATCGTTTAGCGTTGTATAATAGTTACAACAAAAAGTTGTCCCGCTGTGTTCTTATGTCCTCCCGAATTTGTTTTTTATACTGCTTCTTAAGTTGTTGTATTTGTTCCCAAGTCGCTGTAGATGTGTTATGTCCCCTTGTGGACCTGATAGCGCCTCTTAGTTTTTTCCTTATATTTCTAGCTGTTTGACTAAGGAGTCTGCATTGATCGAACTTCGTACTACGTTGCTATTTTGTTGTTGTGGCTTCCTGGGAGAGGTTTGTTAAAAAGGTGGCCCAGGATTCTATCGTCAAACCTTTTTGTGACTCTTGGGTTGCTGTCAGTTCCTTTGCCCTCAAGGCTATTTGGGGGAGTGTGCTACTTGTCCATCGTAACCATTTAAGGTTTATTGTTGTTATAGACCCAACCTCAGCTGGTGCTTTACTATGCCTTGGAAACGATGTTACTAGTTCAAGATGTTGGCACGAATGGTCGCTCTCAGTAGTGTATATAATTGAAAACACCTTTATTTATGCTAACAGCGGTAGGTTGACTATTGTGTAGTCTATAATGGAGCTTGCGTTGGGACTGTGATGGGTGCAGATCGGAGTTCTGTCCTGTGCCGCTCCACCATTTGGTACTCGCATCCATAAGTGTTCAAGATGTGTCACTAATTGCTGCCCACCGGAATCAGACCGTTTAAAGGTAGGATGGACTTGCATTTGTACTGCCCAGATTGCATTCGCTGCAGTTATTTTGTTGTCTTCCTCTGGGGTGTATATCAGATTTGATTTAAAGTCTCCTGTTAGTATTATTTCCCACGATGGTTGTTCAAACCGAAGTTCTGCTATGGTAGCAATTAGTGTTTTGAATAACTCTTTTTTGATCTTTTGTTTTGGGTATGCATAGAGATTAATGAGGATGATGGTGCTTACAGCATGGTTGGGTCCCAAGTGTACTTTTATCATTTGCATATCCCTTGTTGTGGCAGGCAATTGGACAGATATGATGTTTAAAGTTGTGGAAATGTAAACGGCAAGGGCCCCCTTCAGTCTGCCGTACCGCTGGGTTCTTGTGGCATTTACATGATGAAGAATGCATCCGGGGACCTCGACTGGGGCTGTTAGCCATGTTTCTTGGAGTTTATAGGTGCTCCAGTTCTTGGGAGGTGCATTGTCCTGCAGGTCACTCTTAGCACCTGCTATATTCCATGACAAGATGTTTATTGTCAGGTTCACTGATGTGCTTCGTGTCGTTGTGGGTCATTCTCTTCGTGTATCTAGTCTTGTTCTGCAGGGTCCTGTGTGTGTTATATCTTGTGGCTTTGATGTTTGTGCCATGCTACCCTCTTTACCTCCCACGCTTTGTAGTACTGAATGAACTGGCTTTACGCTGGGATGATTGAGCTTGGAGTTGTGCAGATGTAGGATGGGTAGGGAGTAACATTGTTTTGTGGGAGTACACAGAGATATAACCCAAGTCTCAAACTGAGGGGCAGTATTTAGACTAGCTGAGACCATTTCTTCCGTCTTCCAGGTTGCAAGTGTTTTTTCCCTTCCATTGTTGTCCTCCTGTTCGAGGAACTCTATTGCTAACAGGTCTGTTGATGATAGGTGCTTTAGTGTTGGAATGGCTGCCATTAGGTCCAGGACGTTTCCTCTGTCTTGTGGTCCTTGTGATGTGTAGTGTGGAGTTAATAGTATCCAGTTGTTTAAATGTTGTATAGGGTCAGTGATCCGTAAGTGAGATGTAGATGCTGTACTAAGGCTTTGATTTCCAGGCTGCCCACTTGGATCTTTGCCTCTCTCTTTTTCGCGTTGTAGGTTTATTTTTATCAGTACCTGGTCACTCGGTTCTCTGCCGGTTGGTGCCCTCTCTGTAATATAATTTCTCATTCTCCTCCACAGCAGTTGATTGTCTCAATATGGGACCGTGAGACAAGAACTGGACTTTTGTAAGTGCAACAAGCCTCTTTTGTGATATTAACTGCTGTCCGGCGGAGATTTGTCGAGCCATTACAGTTTTTGTTCGATGTGTATTCTCTGTTGTATTTATATTGTTCGTGGGAGGCAATGATCTACTGTCTAAGGGCTTTGTTACTTCTGCTTGAGTTATGTTTGGCAGGGCCCTCCTACTTGAAGACCTGTCAGTAGCTTTATTTAAGCCATTTGGTCCAGATGATACTCCTGATGATAAACCTGACATCTCCAATGTCACCAATTGATCGTTGCAGCATTTCTCCCCTTCCTCTTTAGGGCCTCGATTGGATATGGTGGCAGTTAATGACCAGTTCTTTTCCTCATTA
This sequence comes from Calotriton arnoldi, assembly GCA_963921515.1. Taxonomy (NCBI): domain Eukaryota; kingdom Metazoa; phylum Chordata; class Amphibia; order Caudata; family Salamandridae; genus Calotriton; species Calotriton arnoldi. The sequence goes on from CAWUFW010004057.1 coordinate 708,491, forward strand.
AATTTGAAGATTGGGTAAATTCCATTTACCTGTTGGTCTATTGCCTTATTATTGTGAGGGTGCTTTCTGGCCTTCCTAGCACGTTTCTTCTGTCTTTTTGTTAGAGGTGGAGGAAGTGTATTTGAGTGTTCTGTCATGGAATTTGTTTGCTGGTCCGTTAAGCTTCAGTGCACGCCATCCTGCATAACAGGTGATAGTAGTGGTGGCTCTGTAACGGATGCCTTATCATCTGTTCCCAGTGAGGTTTTCCATTTGTCAGTTGCTGAGAAATTGTTACTACAAGTTTTTGGCGAGGCTGAGGGTTTTGATGTTTTTTTCCTATTTGATGAGTCACTCGCTATTATCCTGTGTGGTGCTGGTAGCTGGACTGGCTGCTTGCATTCCTTTAAAATATTTGTTAGAATGGTTGGTAGTTCACTTAAGTTTTCCACTATTGGGCAACATGCAGAATTGATTACCAGATCCGAGATAGGTGTGTTGTCCTTAGCAATTATTAGGCCCATTAATGAGTCAAGTTTGGTGTTTATACCGGAGATATAATCTGCTATGATGTTCATCAGATTGAATTGAATATCAAGTTTGTCTGACTGCATATTGAGGGCACTACCTGAAGTTTGCAAAGTTTTTATTAAGGAGGTGTGCATGTTTGAGAGAACTTCCAATTTTACATCGGATTCTTCGGATTCATAATTCCTTCCCTTTGGTTGATGAGTAGTGGTCAAAGCCTCTGTTCATTTCATTCCATTATGAACCTGGCAGATTTGGGCGAGCTGTCTTTGTATGTGGTGTTATCCTTTCCAGACTGCTGGTCGTTATTTGTTTTGTTTTTATTGTTGCTGTTGTTAGCTGAACGTGTGACGTCATTGTTTAACTGCTCGGGCAAACTTTGTATTTCGATTATTGATTGTTGACGGTCTACCAGTTGAGGTGTCAGTTTATTCTCGCATTGTGCATTGGCTAGATTCTTGACAATAAATCCTGTTGCCTGCATTCGATCGGTGTTGTTTGTTATTGAGAGTGGCTACTTGCTGACTTTGTCAGATTTGTCCTCCTGTTTGGTCTGCTCAACATTAATTATTTTGTTTTTGTTGATATTATTATTTGCTGAACATATTATGTCATTTATTGGCCATTTCTACTACTGTTTGTTGTTGTTCTTCCAGTTGGAATGTCGGTTGATTACTGGATTGAACTGAGTTCTTGGAGGTGATTGCTATTGCCTGCATTATACATGTTGTATCATATATCTGGCTGCAATGACCGATACAGCAAAGTACAAGTTGGGCAGCACACTATGCTAAGCGCAGATTTTTAGCTTACGCGTTTTTAAGCCACGCCCTTAATTACATTGGCCACGCCCCTTTGAGAGACCCCCCCGTTTTTGATCACTCTTAAAGCCCTGCAGAGGCCGATGGCACCATCGCTTCGCCAGTGCAGTAGCAGCTGCTTTCACACGGAATACAGGGATCCCGGCGATGCTTGACTGTGGGACATTCACACTCACATCACATGCAGTGGGGTAACATAGGTCCCTGCATCCCCGCTGTGTGGGGTGTGGCATGTGCTGCTGGGGCCCCCTCAGCTCAGTAGTCTGGCATGAGGCCTCCTGATTAAACCCGTAGGGGGGCCCTCCATGAACCTTAAGTTTTGTTACGCCACTGATCACAGGCTCCTTTTTTTAAATCCCTTGACCATGATGCGTGAGCTTGAGGTCTCTTCACAAAGAGGCAGGATACAGGCTGGACTGCCAATCAGAAAAAGGCCTGTGGTTTCTGCCAGTTCATGGAAATTACGTGCTCGATCTCCCTGTTCTTTGTCACAGCACTCGTACCTGAAGAATAGTCTTAAATAAATACTTTTTAACTTTCTATGTCTAACTTAGCCCCAGCTCAAGTTGAATTGAATGGCAATGCTCAGGGCGTAGTAGACATTTACATGTGTGCGTGTGGGGGGGCACGGACAACCTTGAGGAGAGCCAAACCCTAATGTCATAAAAAATATGATAAAAGCATAAAATATGTATATATATATATATATATATATATCCATATATATATATATATATATATATATATATCCTACTGGCAGTCACCAGTAGGTAGTTGTAGTTGGACCTAGTTTCGTTAGGAAAGACGTTTTTTGGTTTGCTTATTACTTTGGAGCCATTTGACGAATTTTCACAAAAATTGGCACGGTTTGTCTAGTTCTGCATGGAAAGTTTCAGAGTGATTCGTCAAGTAGGGACTAAGAACAAGGGGGCTCACAAAATGTGCGTTTCCCATGCAATTTCCCATAGGGATTTGGAACACGACTACAGCTCGAATCGTTTGATAGAATTACACCAAATTTGGAAGAGAGGTAGCTCTTGGACCAGAAAGAGCCTTTTTTCTGATTTGGTGAACATTTATTCAGTAGTAGTGGAGTTATTAAAGGAAAAATAAAATTATATATCTAGAGACCCTGATCCTCCAGGGGTCCCCCATGGTGGATCCGCGAAGTCACACGCCACCAGCAACACCATGATTGGCTGACCACAACTTAAACGCGAGGTTGCGGCTGCCATTTTAAGTATCGGGGAATGGTCCCAGGGTCTTATAATGTATGATTAAAGGGGTAAGGGTAGAGGTACCCTGACCCCATGGGTGTGTTAGAGGAGTGTCAGAAGGACCTATGTTGTGTATGAAATTAAGTTATATGTTTTTTTTTCCAGTTTGGGAATCCACGGATCCCTGCAAAGCTCAGTGCAGCCCCGTGTAAATCCACAATGGATCTGTGAATCTTGACGTACTTTAAAAAAAAACACTTTCAGACAAACTCAGCCACCCACACAGGTACTCTCACACCCAGTTACAGACCCGCACAGGCAGTCTTGCACCCACTCACATACCTACGCAGGCATTCACATACCCACTCACAGAGCCGTGCAGGCACTCTTAGACCCACTCACAGACCCACATAGGCGCTCACACACCCACTCATAGGCCTACACAGTCACTCACACATCCCACTCACAGTTCTATGCGGGCACTTTCACACCCACTCAGAGTCCCACACAGGCAGTCACACACCCAATCACAGACCCATGCAGCCACTCATAAACCCACTCACAGACCCATGCAGGCACTCAAAAACCCATTCACAGACCCACTCAGGCACTCACACACCTACTGTTAGACCCACACAGCCACTCACACACCTACTCACAGACCACAGAGCCTTTCACTCACCCACTCACAGACCCAGGGAGGCACTGACAGACTGTACAAAAGTGCCTATTTTGACATGGTAAGCCTCCAATTTTTGCTTGATGCCTGATGTGATTTCGAACTGTAAGTGCACTGGGTCCCTGCTAACTAGGTTCTCCATGCCAGATCTCTTTCCCAAAACTGTACCATGATTGGCAAACTTCAGCCACCCCTGTAAGTCCCTAGTAAGTGGTTCGCCTGGTACCTAGGGTATGGGTACTGAGGTGGGTCCACTGGGCCTGCAGTATGAATTGTGTCACCCAAGAGACCCTCACCAAGGCCATGCACATTTCATTCCATGCTGCTTCTCTTGGTGCAGAGAAACTTGAAGAGTTGACATGGCACACAGCCCTGTGTGCCATGCCCCCACACACTGCATGGGATATAGGTAAGTCACTCCTGCAGCAGGCCTGACAGCCCTAAGGCAGGGTGCACTATCTCCCATGCGTGGACATATCTGCATGAGCAGATATGACCCTACAATATCTGGGCCATTCTTGGATATTGTAAGTGCACAGACAAGCCATAAAGAGCCCATGTGCTGGATACCTATCATTACGAGTTTCCTAACTCCATGATGGCTTCACTGTAGCCTAACACGTTTCGTGCCAAACATCTCATCTTAATAAATCCTTGCTGATGCAAGTGTCGGATGTTTTAATAAATGCACACAGGAGACCCTTTAAAGGGTCCCATAAAACCTACCAATTACTGGCATGGTCTCTGACTAGTCCTAGCCAGCCTGCCATTACCAGACATGTTTCTGACTTCATGGGGTGAGGGCCATCACTCTCAGAGGCTGGGAACAAAGCCTGCTTTGGGCAGAGGTGCTTCAGACCTCCTCCAGGCCACACTGGCCTTCCAGAATGGGAAGCTTCAAAGGTGATGCAGCCTTTGAAGTACTGCCCAGGCTTCTCCACATAGCGGGGGATGCCAACCCCCTGTCCACATTTTGTGGGAGGACAGGCGAGAAAATTAGTTAGATTGGGAGGAGTGTCCACATGCAGGTAGCACCACCCCTAGGATGTGGCAGGCGATGTGAACCCCTCTCCTAAAAATCCACCATCTTTAGATGGTGGAGAAACAACCTCTTAGGGCTAGGGTATTGCCTCTTAGAGGGTGTAGACATCCTAAATGTAGATAGCTCATTGGCTACTACCTGTCTCCCCGTGTAAAGCCCCTAAATTCAGTATTTAGGTGGCAACCCTAGACATGGAACCTAGATTTGATGGACCAAAAAGAAGAGAAGGACAAAGAAGGCTCGCTGCTCAAGAACTGAAGCCCTGCTGCAGAAGAAACTGGCACCAAACCCTGCCTGCAGCTCCTAGTAATCGACAATCGGAGTGTGCTGTGTTGTCCTGAATCTGTGAAGACTCCAAGAACACCAGAGCTCCTCCAGACTTCACTAAATTGGCAAGAGTCTTCCTTGGAGTGAAGGCATCACTCCCCTGCACCCAGCAGGCACTGACTCCGCTAAGGCCGGTTTGTCGATGTGCTGATCCCCAACGAATTCAAGGCAGTACCCAAACCAAACTTGGTACACCAGCTTCGGATGGTCCGATCTGTCTCCCTACTGTGTTTGGAGACACCAGGACCTACCAGAGCTGAACCGTGCCAATACCCAGGATACCGGACCCCCTACAGAAAACAACAGCCCAAAGAGTCCACACCAGACTCCAATGACTCCAGAAGCAAGCACCCATCGATGGACCCCCTGAGACCCACATCCTGAGTGGCCCAACTGTCCTGAAATCACCCCTTTAAGTTGCCTGCTCTTGACCACAAGGATTTCTCGACACCCGGCTCCCGGCTGAATACACTGCTCTGCACCCGGCTCCACCGGACCCAGTAACGATGAACCAGCTGTGCTCCCATGCTCCTTCGACCCTTGGGACATCCTTCCTCCAGTGGGACCCACCGGACTAACCTCTAAGTCCTCCTGTGCATTGTCTTTCCAGGTGGTCCCCTTCATCATAACACACCAGCTTACCAGCACCTTCAGCACCCTGCGCAGCTGAATCTGGGACACTGCTGAACTTCTGCTTCTGGAACTTCGAAACTGGCCCGCTGTCGACCTAAAACCAGAAGGTGACCTTTGTCAAAGCATTGCCTGACTTTACATGCATTTTTTCCTGCCTTTCCCCATTGACTTAAATTGTGCGTAATTGCGCACAAAAGTGATATATTTTCCGAATTCTTAAAAATCATAACTCTTAAAGTAATTACTGTAGATCGAATTTCTTGCTCTTAAAAAAATACATAAAGTCTATATTATTTTTATAAATTGGTCTCGGCTTTATTCTTGTGTGTGTCTCATTTGTTCCCTCTGTGAGTACAACAAATGCTTAGCACTACCCTCTGATAAGCCTAACTGCTCGCCCATGCTACCACAAAAAGAGCATTAGTATTATCTTCTCTGGCCTCTGTGTACCAGCAAGGGATCCACTGGACTCTCTGCACAGTGTACTTTGTTTTAGGACACTACATAGAGATCCAGCTTCCTACAAGGACCCATTCACAGACCAACACAGGTACTCACAGACTCAGTCACAGATCCATGTAGGTACTCACACACCTATTCACAGACCCATATAGGCACTCAGACCACTCACACACCCACATAGGCACTCACACACCCACTTACAGACCCACACAATCACTCACAGACCCACACATGCACTCTTACACACACTGACAGAACCACATAGGCACTCACAGACCTACTGACAGAGCAATGCAGGCACTCATACCCCTACTCAGAAATCCATGCAGGCAAGACAGACCTACTCACACACCCACAAAGGTACTCACAAACCCACATAGGCACTCACACACCCACTCACAGTTCTATGCTGGCACTTTCAAACCCACTCAGAGTCCCATACAGGCAGTCACACACCCAATCACAGACCCATGCATCCACTCATAGACCCACTCACAGACCCATGCAGGCACTCAAACACCCATTCACAGACCCACTCAGGCACTCACACACCTACTGATAGACCCACACAGGCACTCACACACCTACTCAGAGACCTATGCAGGCACTCACACGCCTACTCACAGACCTATGCAGGCACTCTTAGAGACACTCATATACCCATGCAGGTACTCGCATATCTACTCACAGACCCATGCATCCACATACACATCCACTTACAGACCCACACAGGCACTCACACACCCACTCACAGAGCTATACAGGTACTAACAGATCCATTCACGGAGCCACACTGAAACTCACACACCCACTCACACCCCCACAAAATCACTCACACACCCATTCACAGACCCAGACACTCACCCAGGCTAGGTCCAGGTGCAAGTTCAAGATGGTAGGAAACAATTATGTCCCTGTGGCTTTAAACAGGAGGCCAGGAAACTAGCCCTTGGAGTCACTTCTGGAAGTCCTGGGTGCAGGTGAAAAAGCAAGGCTCAACAGCAGGACTGGCTTCTGAGGGTACATGGCAGGCTCCAGGCAGCAAAGCAGTCCCTGCAGGTATAGAATCAGTCTGATAGACTGCACAGCAAGTCACAGCTGCTGGCAGTTCTCTGAGAGTCCTTCCTCCAGTCCAGTAATGAACTTAAGAGTAAATCTGAGAGCCCTATTTTTAAACCCTGGGGCCCTGGTCCTAGAAGGTGGGAGGTGATTTGAAGTACTGGGAGTTTCCTGCTTCTCCTGCCTTGGCTCAAAGCTGGCTGTGGTGAAAATACAAGGTTGTTAAGCCTATTGTGAGGAGACGGGGCACAGCCTATTCAGGTGCAAGTGGGGCTGTGCTCAGCTCCGCCCTATTAAGCTAGTTGATGGGCCATTCAGGTTCTGCTAATCACACTATTGTGTGACTGTTTGGGGCAAATTTACAAAGTCTCTACTGTCAGTTACACCTAGTTATGTGACCTAAGACAGTCCTCAGACACAAAGGCTAAGGGCAGAAAAAATGCCAACATTCCAAAGTGGCATTTTCATACTTGTAATGATAAATTCGACTTTACCATTAAAGAACTAGGTCAGAGGTACCAAATATGATATATCTACCTTGTTTCATTTAGTAATTATAGATTATTGAATGTAATAAGGAATCATCAATGTTATCCTATGGGAGGGGTGGGCTCACAGTAGTGAAAAATGAATTTGGGAGTTTTTCACTACCAGGACATGTAAAACATAAAAGTACATGTCCTACCTTTTAATTACACAGCATCCTGCCCCATGGGCTACCTAGGGCCTACCTTAAGGGTGACATAGGTAATAAAAGGGGAGTTTAAGTCTTGGCAAGGGGGTTAAATGCCAAGTCGACATGGCGGTGGGACACTGCATTCAGGCTACAGTGGCAGGCCTGGGCCATGTTTTAAGGTGCTACCTAAGTGGGTGGCACAATAAGTGCTGCAGGCCCACTGGCAGCATTTAATTTACAGGCCCTGGGTATATGGTATACCACTCTACAAGGACTTACAAGTTAATTAAATATGCCAATTGGGTATACACCAGCTAAACCAATTTTTAGAGAGCGAGCACAAGCACTTTAGCACTTTTTTAGTAGTGGTAAAGTGCACAGATTTCCAGGGCCAACAAGAGTAAAAATCCAGCAAAAAAAGTAGGAGGAGAAAGGCAAAGTTTTTGGGGGTGACCCTATAGAGAGGGTCATTTTCAAATATATATATATGCGGACAATTGATAAACATCTCACGTGTAAAACAGATCACGTCTTCTACATACTGGAATGTACCTGTGGCCTACAGTATGTAGGTAGCACTAAATTGCAAGCGCACAAAAGAATACTACAACATACCAGGGCTATAGTTAACCAAGATCCTAGCTACCCTGTAGCAAGACATTTTAGAGAAACCCACAACAGCGATCGTAAGCATTTAAAATACTTTTTAATAGAGGCTGTCTTCATACAAAAAAGAGGAGGAAATCGAGAGGAAAGACTTAGGAAACTGGAAACACAGTATATTTTAGATTTAGATACAAATATTCCGGGAGGTTTGAATACAAGTGAAGATCTTCATACCAACCTATAACCGTATTTAGATATTGAGATAAAGATTAGAACATCAGTAGGAGATCGCACTTTTATTGGCACCGTATTGCATTTTTTAGCGTTTATAGTATTGTACAAATTTTTTTTTGAGTTTAGAATGCTTTATTAAGATAAACAAAGTAAAACATCAGTACAAGGTCATATAGCAAAAATAAGTAATAGCAAAAATAGTACAAATGACAAAAATTACAATCGAAACCCTCAAGAGGGAAAACTTATACTTATAAGAAAAATGCATTTTACATTTTGAGTAAAAAAGAGGGGGGAGAAAAAAAGAAGGGGGAAGAGAGAGAGGGGGAGGGAGAACATCAAAATGTAAACAGTATTAGATAATTCTAGAAAACAATTAAGTATAGTAAAGTGATAAAGACAACAATGGTACTATAAAAATGAATGGATTCAGGAGGCAAATCTAGAGAGAAAAGAGGTTAATGGTGACCACAACAATTCCTTTTTGATTAATAGAGGTAAAGAGGTGGCAAAGGCACGATCAAGCCTGTGATGATGGCATAACAAGTTCCACCAGGCTTGATATGAAATTTTTGAAGTGTCTTTCCAGTCGGTGGTGATGATCTGAAAAGAAATAGCTAAATACAAGTCTATAAATTTGCCAACATTGCCTTGGACATCCCAGAGAGGTGAAGAGCTGCCCAAAAAAACGTGGACAATTTCAAAAGAAAAATTTGTAGATAAAATTTCATTAAGTTTTAACCAAATACGAGACCAAAAGGACTTAACTAAAGGGCAATGGAAAAACGTATGAAGGAAATCACTGTTCTCACAAGAGCAAGACCAGCATCTTTTGGAATCTAGCAGCTTAAATTTATGCAGTTCAGAAGGAGTTAAAAAAAGTCTGTTATAAAAAAAATATAGAGTTTGTGTAGTGCTAGCAGAGCGTGAAGACATGTGTATTTTTGACCAGATGGAGTCCCAAGTTTGAAATGAGAAATCTTGGGCCAAATCTTCCTCACATAAGAGCTCTAATTTAGATTTTGTTCTAGCAACCAGAGAACGGGATAACAGTTTGTAAATAACAGCTGCTTTAAAAGGGGTAGAAAAGTCAGGTGGGGGAGAGGAGACCTGTTCAGGTGTGTTAGGGGAACAATTCTGGGAAAGGAAATGAGTCAGGGAAGCCTTCAATAGGGGATACTGAGGAGCATGTGTGATAGAGATGCCAAAAGATTCACAAATGTCCGAAAAGTCCTTAGGGGACCTGTCTTTCAACACATGGTCTAGAGTAATAATGCCTTTATCAATCCATTCCTTCCAAAATAATGCTCTATTGTTGATCTTCAAGGATTTATCATACCAAATAGGAGTGTGAGAGAGTTGATCCTCAGAGGAGAGATGAGTTCGAAAAAGAGAAGATGCAAGAGCTTTGGAATGGGAAAAGATAGGTTTGGAAAAAAGCTTTGGAGGTTGAGATAAACGAGTGGCTGTAAGAAAAGTAAAAGGTGTGAATTGAGCTTGTTCTAATGAACTCCATGCCGTTATAGGAGTGTGAGGGGAGTCTGTTAAGAAGGTCCAAATTTTTTTCAAGGTAAATGCAGAATGATAATGTCTAAGGTTGGGAAAGTTGACACCACCTAAGTCTTTGGGTTGTTGAAGACGAGTGAGTGAAACTCTGGCTTTACGGTTGTTCCAAAGAAATTTGGTTAAGGAGCGATTGATGGTGCTAAAAAAGGTGAGCGGAAGGGAAACTGGAATAAAAGATAAAAATTTATAATTGGAAGGAGCATCATTTTAATTGTGGCCAATCTACCCCACCAGGATAAGAAAAGAATGGGACCAACTCTCAATAAGGGCTGAAAGTTTTTTGAGTATATCCGCAAGGTTAATTTTAATAGTTTCCCTGATGGTGTTGGCGTATAAAATGCCAAAACACTTGATACTCTTGGGATTCCATTCAAACCCAGACCCGTGAAACATATGAGAAAGACAGAATTTGTTTAAGGGTAAAACTTCAGACTTATCAATGTTCAATCTATAGCCAGAAACTGTTGAATACTCTTGTAATAAAGAGAAAAGAGCAGGCAGGGAAGTAGACGGATTGGAGATATATAATAAAATGTCATCAGCATAAGCAGTGAATTTAATGTCAATATTTTTAATTTGAAGACCTGTATACTGTGTAGAACGTCTAATTTTCTCTAAGAAGGGTTCTAAAGCAAGAATGAATAAGAGTGGGGAAAGAGGACAACCTTGCCTAGTACCTCTAAGGAGAGGAAAGTAGTTAGATTGACAGTCATTAACCCAAATGGAAGTAGAGGGGGCAGAGTATAGCAGTTGAATATATTTAATAATAGAGGGGCTGAAGCCATGCCATCTCAACGCACCAAAAATAAAATCCCAGTTGACCCTATCAAATGCTTTCTCAGCATCTAAAGTAATGGCGGCGACTGGTGAATCCATCTTGGAAGCAAGGTGAATAATATTAAGGAAGGTTCTCGAATTATCAGTAATTGATCTGCCTTTGACAAACCCTGATTGATAAATATTGATGAGATCGGGGATTACATTATTAATCCGTATGGCTAGTATTTTAGCAAATATTTTACAGTCTGTGTTGATAAGGGAAATGGGCCTATAATTTTTGCAAAGGGAGGGATCTTTGTCTTTTTTAGGAATCAAACACAACATAGCTTGAGTGAAAGATCCTCGTGACTCACCAGTAGTGAGAAAATAATTAATCAGTGAGAGTAATTGGGGGACTAAAAATTGTTTAAAGTGAAGAAAAAAATTTAGCGGTAAAACCGTCCGGGCCGGGTGTTTTGTCCTTGGGTAATAGATTTATAGCATTAGAGATTTCATTCTCCAAGATAGGTACATCCAGGGATGTAAAATCTACGGAATCATTGGTAGATTTAGGAATAGTTTGAAAAAAGGAGTCAATTTGTTCAGGTGAAGGGGTGGACTCTGGAGTATAAAGAGAAGTATAATATTGAGTAAAGCAATCAAGAATCTCAGTGTCTGTAATATGACGAGTTCCGGAGCTATCAGTGATAGCCACAATTTTAGATTATTGCTTTTTGATTTTGAGGTAGTTGGCTAAGGATTTACCTGCTTTATTCTGCCCACCGTACATTTTTGCATTGAATTTAAGAAGATTATTGCACGCAGAATCCCAAGAGTGTTTATTATATTGCATTTTAGCTTTGATAAGAGATGCCAGAGTGTCAGGACAGTTAGTAGTGAAGTATTTATGTTCAAGAGCTTTGATTTGTTTTAGGATAAGAGATGACTCCATAGGAGCCTTCTTTTTCTTCCGAGATACGAAGTCAATAATGAAGCCTCTGGCAGTAGCTTTGAAGGCATCCCAAATAAAGTGAAATTGAGACTCAGAGGAAAGTTTGTTGTGAAAAAATTCCTGAATAAAAAGCGTGAATTGTTCAACAAATTGGGGATCCAAGAGGAGAGAGTTATTAAAGCGCCAGCGACGGAATGTAGGGGAGGGAGTAGGATAGTCCATGTCTAAAATGATGGGGGCGTGATCTGAAATAAGATCGGAGCCAATCTCTGAATTAGTTATAAATTGAAGGGCGTGTTGATTAAGAAAACTATAGTCTATACGGGAATGGGATCTATGAATAGGGAGAAGAAGGAGAATTCTAATGTGTCAGGATGAGAGGTTCTCCATGAATCAACCAGACCTCTAGAGGATGGCTTTGTGAAAAGTTTTCTGCATCTTATTAGGAATGTATTTAGTTTGAAATCTCCGGTCAAGGAAGGGATCCATAAGTTGATTACAGTCACCACCCACAATCAAATTGTCTGCAGCATGGGAAGAGAGAAGAGTAGAAAATTCATTCCAAAAAGTTAAACCAATGCCATTAGGACCATAAATATTACAAAAAGAAAGTTGAGTATTGTTAACTTTAGCATTTAAAAACAACCATCTACCATTGGTATCATGAAATTCATTTTGTAACAGAACATTTAAAGATTTATGAAACAAAATAATCACACCGTTTTTATTGTTCACTGCCGGGGAGCAAAAAACCTCTCCTACCCACTGTTTACGCAGTGAAGATAAGTCTTGCAACTTAAGGTGTGTTTCTTGTAATAATGCTATATGACATTTCAATTTTGCAAGATGAGATAAAACTCGCTGTTTTTTGACAGGATTTCGAATACCTTTAACATTCCATGAGATTACGCAAAACCCAGTCATCAATAAGAATTAAATAGTAATAGGCATAAAAGTAAAAGAAAGTTAAGGACAAAGAGGAGAAGAAGATATAGACATGAGGAAGGAATGAAAGTTAGGAGATGACAAAGAGCAAAGAAAATAGAACTAATCGTTTGACGTGGCCATAAAAAGAAAAGATTAAAGGAACAGTGAAGTACCATAGAAATGAAATGGAAAAATGGAGATATAAGGAAAAATAGAGCCATAAGACAAAGCAAGAAAGGAGGGAGAGAAGAAGGAAGAGGGGAAAAGAAGAGGAGATGAAAGAGGGAGCATAGCCACCCAAAAAGAGCTAGCAAAGAAGGGATGACGAAAAGCCAGAAGGCTTTAGTCATAGTGATCAAAGACAAGAAGAACAATAATGAGGGGGGGGGCAAGAAACAAGACGACCACCTCAAGAAACGTGGGAGGGGCACCGAGGAAGGAAAGGTTTACCATAAGAACAACAAGGGAAAAAGACAAAAATAAAGACAAAATGGCAAACATATGAAACAAGGTGGAAGGGAACTTACCTAACATTGAGGAAACTGTGTAATGGAATAAGTCATATATGACGAAACATAGAGGGAATAGGGATAAGAACACTTGCACCAGGAACATCACGAGGAAGACCTAAAATACAAAAAAAGAGAACAAACAGGAAATCAATCAAGGTTTGCAACAGACATTGAGGAAACAATATAACGGAATAAGTCATGTATAACAAAACATAGAGGGAACAAGGATAAGGACACCTGCATCGGGAACATCACAAGGAAGACCTAAAATATAAAAAAAAAGAGGACAAACAGGAAAAGATTTAAGGTTTGCTTAGTTCCGTAGCCTCTCCCTTGTGCACATGAATGAACTTCCGAAGGTCAACAGGATCATCAAACGAGAAAGTTCTGTCTTTGTAAGTCACCTTGAAGAAACACGGATGGATAAGACCATAGCGAGCATTCATGGATCTCAAAGAGGGTCTGAGGTCGAGAAATTCCTTACTGCAACTGGCAGTTGGTTTGGAAACATCCTGACTGAAAAAGACTTTGTGACCGGACCAGAGCATCTGCTTGTGTTGCTTAGCAGCATTAAGAATAGCCATGAGGTCAGAATAAAGGAGGAAGTAGGCGATAATACCCCTAGGCCTGGATGAGGAAGAAGCACTATGAGGACCCAATCTGTGCGCCCTTTGGATATTAAAGTCCATAGATTTCGGGAGACCAACAATCCGCAGAATTTGTGACTTCAAAAAGGAGATCATGTCCGAGCCTTCAGAGCCTTCCGGAATTCCGTAAATACGTAGGTTGTTGCGCCTGTTGCGATTTTCTAAGTCCTCTGTAGTCTTCTTAAGTTGAGAAACTTCTTTAGTGAGGGAATCGACTCTGGCGACAACATCCTGAGCATCGCTTATTTTTTGTTCCACATCCGAAAGTCTTAATTCAAGTCCAGACCATTTCTCTTCAATTCTCTGAAGAGTAGCAGTAGTATCTGTCATGAAAGGTCTAATGTGGCGTAGTTCGTCCATAATATCCTCTAACGTCAGAGGAAGAGGTGATTTCGATGGAGAAGACGGGTCTTTTTTGACGCGCTTGGTGGTAGCAGAAGAGTCCTTACGACCTCCGGAACCAGGCCCCGAGGCACCAGTCAACTTGTTTGAGTGTGGGGGATCCATGGTAAAGCAGGTTGCACAATGCAACAGTAGCTAAGGATTTGGGGAGAGAAAATCCGAGTTCACAGTGAATATTCACAAGTAAAGAGGATGTCAGCAAACCACTAGTAGAACTAATTTGAAAATTGCAGAGTAGCGTCAGTTCTTCGATAAGTAGGGAGAGAGGATAAGATGCCTCACAGCGGTTCAAGGAGTAAGAGAGATAGACCAATCAACATGTGTGAGGCAACAACGTAACTAGATGATGATCCAGTACCAACTGAAGAAAGTTATCTATGAACCGTAATCCATAAGACCAAAAATTCCAAAATAACACAAAATGGCTGCCACATGAAGTAGAGATTCTGAGGAGAAACATTTGCACGTGGAAACATGAAGAAAGGTCCAAAGCCACTCAGGAGCATGTCTTAATAGACTCCATAGCCGTCAACATAGGTAACCAGATAACTGAAGTGGGGCTGCAACAGGAAGAGAGACATGTATGCTCGTAAAACAGCAAAGCGAATGTCATTTGAAGCTGTGCAGCAGTTGAAATTCAGATAGTCCAATTAATAAACAGCACTCTCAAAAAGTATTCAGGTACCATTAACTCAGGCATTAATGTAAAAGAAGGCATTAGGTGAAAGAGTTAAAAAAAACGTTCATTAGACCTTTGCTGAGGTAGGCGAAGTATGAAGAGATATATCAACAGCCAGAAAATGCACAAAATGGCGGCCGTAAAAAACGGGCGCAGTGAGTTGAGGCAATCGAAGGTGAAAAGGCACCAAAAAAGACCGTAAATCGGTCTGAAAACTTGCCTCAGTGTGCTCTATATCTTCCGAAGCAAGGAGCGATGTAAAGGGATCAGAACTGCATCCTGGAAATGTACCCTTCAGCGCCGATCAGAGCTCGGTGCTGCAGAGTGCCTCACAAAGCAGCCATCTTGATCCGCCGCCGCCACGCGCCTCTTTGTTTTGTACTAATTGTTAAATGAACTGGTTTTATCTGAAAACATTGCACTTTAAGTAACTTTAAAACCTGAATGTGAATTTATTCTATGCACTTTATGTAAAACCATAGAGACAAGGGATTCTGTAAAACATTGAGGTCCATATTGTTGATTTATGGGGAGAATGTGTTATACACTGCTGCTGCTATAGATAAGAATTTTTGAAATAAGCACTTCCACACATTAGGCACTTTAGTAGCAAACCTGGGTTGGAAGGGATTTGCTTGCACATAGTCACTTTATTCACTATTTGATATTAGCACCAAAATCAGTTGAATATGGACAAATAAGACAGGAATGGTATTGCACTGTTATTTGTAGCAATTTTAACAAATTTCCTATGATACTATATTTTATAAATGTTTGGTATGCGTTATGGTCATATGCAATTTGCAGAAAAATCAGGGTTTATACAATTATAATGACCTGCTAAGTACATTCTAAGTCTGTTGACTATATCAATTAATTGTTAAGCACTTGTCACTTTAAAAGAGCCGATCTTAGAGCTCAGCGTTGTCATGTGATCAAGGCCAGTAATGGCTGAAACGTGTACTGGCAGACAAACCTCATTAAAAAACTCATGCACTCAAACTGTGGTCCGTGCTCGTTACTATCCATCAAGGAGGTGTACGTGGTCAGGATTCTCTCTCTCTCTCTCTCAATATATATATATGTGTATATATATATATATATATATTACCTACTGGTGGTCGCCAGTAGGTAGTTATAGTTAGAACCTAGTTTCCATAGGAAAAGCATTTTTGATTTGCTAATAACTTTGGCACCGTTTGACGAATCTTTGCGATATTCTCCAAAAAAAGGTCTATCTAGGTCAGCTCCTAGCCTGAAAGTTTTGGGGTGATTTGTCAAGTGGGGACTGAGAAAAAAGGGGTTCCCAAAAGTGTTTTCTCCATGTTAATTTCCATAGGAAATTTTAGCCAAGGCTACAGCCCGAACTGCTGAACGGAATTACACGAAATTTGGCAAAAAGGCAGCTCTTGGTTTAGAAAGCGACCTTTTTTTTAAATGGTGTAAATCCGTTCAGTAGTTGCTGAGAAATTCAAAAAATAAGAGTAAAAAAATCAATTTCCCATAGGAAACTTTAGCCAAGGCTACAGCCCGAACTGCTGAACGGAATTACACCAAATTTGGCAAAAAGGTACTGCTTGGCTCAGAAAGCGACCTTTTTTTAAAATGGTGTAAATCCGTTCAGTAGTTGCTGAGAAATTGTAAAAAAACAAATATCGATATCTAGGGGCGCTGGGATCCGCGAACCCTCCCGGCCACGAGCTTCATTTTAATTGGCTGCCAACACTCCAAACCAGGAAGTGTTGGCAGCCATCTTGTGACTCGGTAGAACCGAGTCACAAGAAAACAGAAAAACAAAGGTGTAAAAAAAGAAAAGGGGGCAGGGTAGAAACACCCTGACCCCCTAGGTCTGCTCAGGGGGTCCCACAAGGACCCCCAGGGCCAAAAATTGCATTTTTTTAAAAATAAATCGGCCGAATTCGCGCTGGGGTCGTGAATCCGACCAAAAAAAAAAAAAAAAATGAAGCGCGGCCTTCTGCACTTCATTTAATTGAGGCCCCCAGGTGGGCCAGGTCTCGGGGGCATCACAAAAATATATTAGCGGGGGCCCACGGGGGCCCCCACAGCCCCGGGGACCGCCACTTCCCTGGGGCTTCAATCATTTTGGCCCTTGGTGGCCCTGGGGACCGCCACCCCCCAGGGCTGGCTCCTGCAGTGTCCCGGGGTGCCCACCCCCAGGACACTGCTGTTTGCTATGGTAGGGTGGGAGCACCGCCCTATCGTAGCAAACTTGCTTTGGATTTTTTAAGCGGCCTGCTCTCTCTTCCAAAATTCAAAGCATATTGCTTTTCCATACGGGGAGCTGCATGTTAGCAGCCCCCCATGTGGAAAAGCAATGCTGGCTCACGCAGGACGCGGGGAGCCGGTGGGACCGTGGGGGAATTGGGGTCCCCCCACGGTCCCCAACGGATAGGGCCGGCCCTGGGGGATGGGGTCCCCGGGGGTAGAAGTGGCCTGGGAGGGGGGCCACGCGGCCCACCTCCCCAAATAAAAAAAATTAAAAATTAAAAAACAATAAAGGCCGGCCCCGGGGGATGGGGTACCCAGGGGCAAATAGAGGCCTCAAGGGGGGAGCACGTGGCCCTCCTCCCGTTACTGCTTTTAAAAAAAAAAAGAACATGTGGACATGCCTCGGGGGATGGGGTCCCCGAGGCAAATGTAAATTAGTGAAAGTGGATGACTTTTTTTTTTTTTTTAAATTGGAGTCGCTCTCAGCGCGGCCCCTAGTGTGAATGTGCTGGGTGCGCGGTTCTGAGCACGGACCCTAGTGTGAACGCGATAGGTGCGCGGCCCCTAGTGTGAACGCGTTGTGTGCGTGACTCCAAGAAAAAAAAATGTATATATTTTTTTCAAAAACTAAATTATATGTTGGGTTATTAGGTGGCTCTAAAAAGAGCCCTTGTGTTAATTGGAAGATTTTTGTAGCTACATGTAAGTGCCGATGCAGAGTCTTAGGTTGTTGAGAAGGACTCTGTTTCCCTTATTTGTGAAATGTACACCATCACTCCTGTAGATGCCATCCATATCGAAACGCAGATTGTTGTTGTATATGGAGCCCATCCTATGGTCTCTGAGGTAAGCAGAAACAGCTTTATTGACATTTTTTCTAGCTTTCTCTATTTGTGCACAGAATTGATTGGACCACTTCCATTTCTGTCTTTGGCATATGTTAGAGTATACAAAGACAGTTTGGGGGAAAAGCAACATCAATTGTGCAAAGGTGTCCTTCATTAGCATTTCCAGCCCTACCCCAGTCAATGTGCCTAGGTCATTGCCACCACAGTGGACAATCATGAGGTCAGGGGTTGGAGATGTAAAAGGTTTTAACCAAAGGCATCAATTGGTGCCACTTTAATCCTCTTTGTCCAATCCATTTAATGTCCACATTTTGCAAAGCTAGATCTTTGTCAATACCTCTGTGTTCAGCATACCTTTTGCACCAGAAAACATAGCTGTGTCCCACAATCCACACTCTAAGCATCTTGAAGGGAAGTCTGGATGCACTGAAAAGATGTCTGTAGCTGAAGTAGGCAATTGGTAGAATAAGAGGTATCTAAAATGGTGGATAAGATGCAGTTTTAAAAAAGAAGAGAAATTATTGGCTGTTGAAGAACATTATAGAGTGAAAAATAGGGTGCATATTTCTGTCTTTAAAAAGCATGTTTCTTATTGGTTAGTAAAAAATGTTTGAAAGGTACATTAGATAGGATAAGCTGATATTTTGGAAAGTCAAGCACACTTGCTGTTTGTATTTGCAACATTGTGTGCTGAATTTGAAAATATGCTGAACTTGTGACCTGTGAGTTCAGTTGAGTGTTCCATGACCTGTTACTATGGAAACAGGCACTAAGCAGAAGGGGTGAAGGGTTGAAAGTTATCTGTGGCATTAAAATGTGAATTTGTTATAAATATTAAAGTAATATGTTATTGCAGTGAGATTTCCCAAGTCAGTGCTATGTTTAGAAGTGGTGTGTTATTAAAAAAAGTGGTAAAATTATTTGTAATATATTTTTGAACTCCCGTATGGATTAGCGGTGCCATCGGTTACGGTGCACGGTGGAGGCGCAACTCCAAAAAATTCCAGAAGCAGTTTGGGTTCAGTTAGAAGTCAGTTGGCAAGGGTTGATATGTGTAACCAATAGAAATGTGTTTTAGAATTTGAATTAATCTGGGAAGCAATGTGATTTGTTATTTACATGTATATGTGTGGAGAAAGAGAGGGAAACTTTGCCATTTCTGGTTTTGCTAAGAGCAGTGCATTATATTGATTGCATAAGAAAATCTGGTGTGAGATTCTGATACTTCATAATCTACAAATCAATTTGAAAGGTGAGTTATCAATTTGTGAGGTGTACTATGTGGTGCCTTTGTTTTTAAAGATAAAATATAAATCATGAAATTTGAAGTTTGAGATATATTTTGTAATGAAGAAATGTTTATTGCAGTTTTTTGTAATGTATTTAAATGTTGTTTAATATAAATTCTGTATATTATTATGTGTGTTCTGGAATAGGGAATGCTGATTATGGCAGTTTGTTTCAGTGTGTGGATATGTACATTAGTAGTATACCGCATAATTTTAGGTGTTGATTTCAAATTGGAAATGCATATTTTGAGTTAAGGTATTAGCGATGAGACTAGTTTTTATAAGTCTCTAAAGAGGTACAGTTGAAATATGCCACATAATTTTTGGTGCTTGGTTTAAAATTGAAGTTTGTTCTGTGAATTTATGAGGTGTAGATCGTGTTGTGGTAGAGAGACATCCATTTATGTTTTTCAGTATTATGGTGAGACTTATAGCAGAGAAATGTGAATGGTTCCTGCTTTGTATTTGGCTAGGTGTAATATTAAAAGTAGTTGTAAAAAGGTAAAGTAGCAGCAGAGATTCATGCACTACTTTAATCCCATAAGCACTGTCCTTGCAGAGCAGGCATTGCCCTGTCAGTACTCATACACTCCTCCAATCACCCATCCAGCAACATACACTTATCCATTCAGTGCTCTAATACCTAAGCACTTATAAATTCACCATGCACTCTGTTTGCAGTACTGTAATTATTCCAGTTACTAGTCATGTACTTATGGAATGGCCTAGCCACTAACACAAGTACAGCTACAATATTCTGTGCACTATCCATGCAGACCTCTAACCAGGTACATACTATTGATACACTCTTCTAAATACCCAGTTAGTTCCCATGCAGTCTAGGAATCTTCCTGTCAGTCCCATGCACTTATCCAATCACCCATCCAGCACTATCTACTTATCCTATCACTCCACCAATACCTAAGCACTTATAAATTCACCATGCACTCTGTTTGCAGCACTGTAATCATTCTAGTTACTAGTCATGTACTTATGGAATGGCCTAGCCA
Organism: Calotriton arnoldi; assembly: GCA_963921515.1. NCBI lineage: Eukaryota > Metazoa > Chordata > Amphibia > Caudata > Salamandridae > Calotriton > Calotriton arnoldi. The sequence continues at coordinate 728,574 of CAWUFW010004057.1, forward strand.
GTAACACTAGTACTGATACAATATTCTGTGCACTATGCATGCAGACCTCTAACCAGCTACATACTATTGATACACTCTTCTAAATACCCAGTTAGTTCCCATGCAGTCTAGGAATCTTCCTGTCAGTCCCATGCACTTCTCCAATCACCCATCCAGCACTATCTACTTATCCTATCACTCCACCAATACCTATGCACTTATAAATTCACCATGCACTCTGTTTGCAGCACTGTAATCATTCCAGTTACTAGTCATGTAAGAATCCAGTCACTATCCATGTACTTGTACAATGACTCAGGCATTAAGACATGCAGTGCTACAATCAAATGTGCACAATCTATGCAGTCCCCTAACCCCCTCCACACTACTGATTCACTCCTGCAATTACCCAGGTAGTAGCCATGCAGTCCAGCAATCACACTGTCACTCTCCGTCCACTCCTCCAATCATCCTGACAGTACCATGTCCTTATCTAATCACTGTGCCAAAACACAAGCACTTATAAACTCACCCTGCTCTCAACTTGCATCACTGTAAGTATCCAGTCACTATCCATGTACTTGTACAATGACTCAGGCATTAAGACATGCGGTGCTACAATCAAATGTGCACAATCTATGCAGTCCCCTAACCACCTCCACTCTAATATGGTCCTCATGCGTTACAAATATACTTCTGCAATCATGCAGGCTCTACTGATGCACTCATATAATCACCATGCACTACTAATGCACTCTTTCAATCAATCATGCTCTACACATATACTCAAGGAATCTTTCAGACATTACCATGCAATTATTTTTCTTTTTTTAACCAGATAAGGTAGTTCTGAAAAGAACTCTTTTTCTTCTTCTTTTTTGTTTTATATTTTTTTTGTATTTTTTAAAGAATTTTGAAATTTTTTGGGGTGTTTTTTAAAAAACTGAAAAAAATGAACAGAGTAAACAGTTAACATTTGGAATTAAACGTCATTCCAAAAACAAAAAAAACAAAAAAATTAACAGTGGTGGTTGCGCTGTGCTGCACAAACAGCATCCACTGACTATTCGCCATAGCAAATAACTGTTTTGCACTTAATGCAGTTGTAGGAGAGTAGGATCTGCTTCACATGGGTACCCCCACTTTTTGCTGATGCTTCACTGTTTTTCGACATTAGTCTGGCTGGGGCCCTGCTAATCAGAACCCCAGCCTAGCTGCTTCCTCTCTAAAATGGTTTCCATGTGCCTTAGGCACATCACTGATTGGGATCTGGAGTGCCCTTAGAAGTCCCTAGTATATGGTATACTATGTGCCAAGGGTATAGGTACCTCAGAGGCCTGCCAGGGGCTGCAGCATGTATTATGCCACCCCTGGAAGGCCATCCAAACTGACACCACAGGTCTGCTACTGCAGCCTGGGTAAGGTGGTGCATGCACTCCTTACTGTGATATAGGTTACCTATATCACTAAATACATACACACATATAAACCTATAAGTCACTCCTAAGGCAGGCCTTATCAATCCTAAAGGCAGAGTGCATGGTTCCTATGTGAGAGGGTGCCCCTGCATGAGCAGGGCCCCTCTGCAGCGTTCGGAGACCATCTCTGATGCTGTTTGTAGTGCAGCCTGACCATATACTCTTAAGCGCATTATATCCTCGCGGTAAAATGCTAACTTTGGAATGGCTGCACCTAAACATGTCGTGTTTGGTGTCAAACATCTTGGAATACTACCCCCCGCCAATCCTGGCGGCGGGGGTAGCATTCCACCCTTCTAGAGGGAAAGACATGTTAACTCTGACTAGTCCGGTAACTTCTTTCCAGAGCCCTGGCATCACAAAATGGATGCTGCTGCCACAGACACGAGTCTGGCCTCCTGCTGCTGGACGAAACTCCGGCAGGGGAGGCCTGGACAATAGGGTTCCTGTCCCAGGGAGGTGTGACCACCTCCCCAGACAGGATAATGTGTATTGGGGCTGGGCGGGAGCACTTTCGGGTGCTTTGAAGTCCTGCACTGGGGGCACACTTGGTGTCCCTAGTGCATACCCCAGTTCAAACCGGATCAGGGGCTTGCAGCCCCTGCTTAGGCGCGAACTGGACAAAGGGAAAGGGGTGTAGCCACCCCTCTGCCCTGACCCACCCATAGGTGGGGCCACAGAGTAGTCCAACCCCTATCTTTAGTATAAAGATAGGAACCCAGTCCTTAGGACTTTAGATTATCCCTGGACGAAACTCTGAAACTGAATCCTGGACCTTCGACGCTCTACTCACGATTAGAGGACAGAAGAATCTCCCTTGGGGTCAAGGAGTGACTCCCCTGCTTGGCAGGCACCAAAGAAGCATCTGTCCGGTTCGCATTTCTGAAGCTCCCGTCGGACGCCAAAGTCATCGCATCACCAGAGGTAGATTCTCAGACTTCCCCGAGGCTACCCTGAGTCCCCAGCAAAGCTGAGGCCCGTGGCTATCGTGGGTGACTTTAGACCGTGACCCCTGGACACCGAGCACATTTGCAAGTGCATCCTCTTCTGGGTCTCCCAAGAAGTCGTGCTTTGGGCTCCGAGTAGCCCTAGCCTCCAGCACTACCTGCACCGAAGATCACTGGCCCCCACTCCACGAGTGTCCTGTAAGCCAGATCCACGTGCGGCGTCACGAGGCTCCTTCGTGGTCGCTAGCCCGTTGGCTAGTAGCCCTTAACGAAGGCCAATCTTTTTCTAACTTTGCATCCTGGTTGCACCAGGCCTGCCCTCACTTACCCTCGCTGGGTGAGTTCCACAGACCTTGCTGGTCTGCACCATCGACGATCTTCCTCTGCATCGAGACTTGCCGTTGCCAAGGCTTGTTGGGTCCAATCCGGTCGCCGACACCTCAGCACTCGACAGACATCGTGTACCAGCCCGAATCCTGCTCCTGGTCGCCGACAACGCCTCCTGGACCTCGTGGCTGAAGAGTCAAGACGACGTCAACGCACCTGAAGCACTCGACATCGGTGGGCATCTGTCCATCGCCTTCCTGGTCACTGGCTAGTGACCCAGACTCTGTCCCCTCTGCTTTCAGGTTCTTCAGAACTCCGATCCACTCTTGGATCCACCCGGACACTTTTCTCTTGGTCGCCAGCAGCACTTTGCAGCAGATCGCCATTCAAATCGACGACGAAACCCGACCCCGAAAGGCACCTATGCACCCGGCTTCCCTGGGTGAGGTAACACGAGTACTCCGGTGCTCCCGTGGGTAGAGACTCTTCAAAGTCCTAGATCTCAAAGGGTTTGGTCCAAGTCCTCTTTTAAGTGTCCCTTTTCTCTAATTTCCCGATCACGACTTTCTCCATAGAAGTCAACGGCGTATCGCGGTTGTGTATTTACACTGCACGTGTCTCCCGTGGGTCCCCTGTGTCACTACCTTGGGTGGTTCCTTGTGGTCCAAGCACTTCTAGAGGCTCTAGGCCTAGTGTCTAGTTCAGTCGTGGTTCGCATACCACTTTATTGGTATATGGTTTGGTACGCCCCTAGGGCCCAAACGTGTATTTGTGCTATTACTGTGTTTAAATAACTTCTAACTTATGTACTTCGAACTCTAGCCTCATAAAGAGACTAGAGGGGTGTGTTTAGCAATAAATACATATATTTTGAATATATACCTGGTGTGGTGCTCTTTCATTTGATCACTCAAGAGATTATAGACTGGTAAAACAAGCTGCTTTACATTCCTTCAAGACTTAGCCTGAAGGCTGCTCTCCATAGCTACCACTAGGATAGCTTTCAATAAGGTTGTCTTTAACCTATCTCCAATAAGGGGTTGTTTGGACTGGTGCAAGGTGCCCACTATAATTAGTGGACAGCATATACCAGGCCAACTTCTCACATTGGTGTGCAGCGTGTGGGATTCCAGCTTGCTATTGTTTTACCAGATAATCTCAATTGAATTGATCAACTGAAAACCACTAAAGGTACCTAAGGTACATATAATTTAAGCTTAGAATACAGTAAGTTCTACTGAACTTAGAGTTGTGTGTTAAGGGATAGCACAACCCTTTCTACAACTCAAGAGAGTTTAGTAGGCCACACTAGAGTAGGTAGTGCATATACCACACCACACTAGTAATGTCTTTAAGGGCAGGATCCAAAGAATCCTTGCAGGAAGCCATTGAGCTTCCACCCTCCAAGTATGATACACTCCCATTCTTGGAATTGAGAGCTTTATGCAACTTGAGAAAAATAAGGACAGGCCAAAGCCCCACCACCCAACACCTCAAGGAGTTGTTGGTGGCTTATGACCTTAGTAAGCCCTTGGGGACTGAAGGGGTAGGAGCTGAGGGTGGGGCAGAAGATGAGGATGGGACCAGGGGTACCAGTACCCCCAGCCCCCCTCTGAAACTGGCCAGGAGGGCGACAATGGCCCTGACCTGGATAATCCAACCCCTCCTGAGGAAGATGAAGAGGAGGATCAGAATGAGTCCCCCTTTGTCCCCCCAGGAAGGATTGTGAGTGTGCCCAGAAGGTCTAGATCTTCTTCTCAGGAGTCTAACCACTCTGGCACCTCTATAGGGAGCTCTGTCTCATCTCATAGGAGGGAATCCTCTCATGAGAGAAGAAAGAGGCTGATTCAATATGAGGAAGCTCAGCTTGAACTCAGAAGGAAGCAAGTAGCCTTAGACAGGGAGTCCCTAGATCTCTTTAGAGAGAAAAGAAAGTTGGGACTAGAGTCCCATGGTGGCAGCCAGATCCCTAGAGATAGGGAAAGGTCCTATGACCATAGGAACCTGAGCAAGATTGTCCCTCCCTATCAGAATGGGGATGACATCCACAAGTGGATAACTGCTCTAGAGAGGGCCTGTAAGGTACAGAAGGTCCCTCAGGAGCAGTGGGCAGCAATCTTGTGGCTCTCCTTTGCTGACAAAGGTAGAGATAAGCTCCTCACTGTTGGAGAGGAGGATGCTGATAATTACAAGGTCTTGAAGAGTGCTCTTATTGATGGGTTTGGCCTAACCACTGAACAGTACAGGTTGAAGTTCAGAGATACCCAAAAAGCACAGACTCAAGACTGGGTAGACTATGTGGATTGTTCTGCCAAGGCTCTGGAAGGCTGGTTGATGGGCAGTAAGGTGTGTGACTTCTCAGGATTGTACAATCTGATAATGAGGGAGCAGATTCTTAATAACTGTCAAAATCAGCTGTTGCATCAATACCTGGTAGACTCTGATCTGACCTCTCCCCAAGAATTGGGAAAGAAGGCAGACAAATGGGTCAGAACCAGGGTGAAGCAGAAGGTACAGAACCAAGGTGGGGAAACCAAGAAGCAAGATGCTAAGAACTCTGACAAGGGTGGGAAGAAGGGTAAAGATCAAAAGTCTTCATCAGGCCCCCAAAAATCTTCTTCTGGTGGGGATTCACAGTCTACCAAAGGGAAAGGCCAAAGAAAACCATGGTGCAAGGTCTGTAAGCAAAAGACCCACTGGACCAGTGATTGCACCAAGTCCAAAGACTCCAGTCCAGCACCCACCAATGCCCCTAGGGCACCTGTTCCCCCTAGTACAGTTGGTGGAAGTGCTCCAGCCAAGGGTTTAGTAGGGTTCACCCTGGGAACTGAGTTGGGCTCTGACCTAGTCAGAGAACTGACTCAGGCTGTGTTAGTCTGTGATGGAGGCATGGATGTGACCTCCACTGTGAGTCCCAGTAATCTGGGCAAGTACAGACAACAGCCTTTAATCAATGGACGTGAGGCTTTGGCATTTAGGGACACAGGGGCAAGTGTCACAATGGTGACACAAGACCTTGTGAATCCTGGGCAAGTTATACTTGGTGAGATGTACCAAGTGACCAATGCTAGCAATGTCAGAACAGACCATACTCTGGCAGTTGTTAACTTCTCCTGGGGAGGGGTAACTGGCCTTAAGAAGGTTGTGGTAAGTGCAAACCTACCAGTCGAATGCTTGCTTGGCAATGACTTAGAGACTTCTGCTTGGGCAGAAGTGGAGCTCAGGACCCATGCAGAAATGCTGGGGATCCCTGCAGATGTGTTTGCTGTGACCAGGTCACAAGCCAAAATGTCTAGCACTGAACAGGCCTTGGATTCTGGAAGAATGGACCAAGTGCCTTCCAAGAGGAGGAGTAGTAGGGTTAAGGCAGTGCCTTCCCCTTGGCTCAGGAGGAAGATCAGTCCCTTGAGGGGGATGATCTCAGCCCTGAAGAAGGAACTGTCCCAGAGGAACTTGAACCTGACCAGGTTGAGTTCTTGGGGACAGGGGGACCTTCTAGGGCAGATCTGAGCCAGGAGCAGCAGAGCTGCCCCTCCCTTGAACCCCTCAGACAGCAAGCTGCTGCTGAGGCTGCTGGGAAAGCTAGTGGTCCCCATACAGTGTATTGGGATGATGGACTCCTGTACTCAGAGAGTAGAGACCCCAAGCCTGGTGCTACCAGGAGGTTGGTAATACCTCTGAAGTTCAGGGGCTTCCTATTGACCCTAGCCCATGATATTCCCTTAGCAGGTCACCTGGGCCAGAACAAGACTTGGGACAGAACTGTCGCTCACTTTCACTGGCCCCACATGTCTGAAGACAGCAAGGAGTTTTGTCGCTCCTGTGTAACCTGCCAAGCCAGTGGCAAGGCAGGTGGCACTACAAAGGCCCCCCTGATACCACTACCTGTGGTGGGGGTGCCCTTTGAAAGGGTAGGGATTGACATTGTTGGTCCCATGGATCCCCAAACAGCCTCTGGGCACAGGTTTATCCTGGTGGTAGTGGATCATGCCACCAGGTACCCAGAAGCTATTCCCCTCAGGACCACTACAGCGCCTGTGGTGGCAAGGGCCCTCCTGGGAATTTTCTCAAGAGTGGGCTTTCCTAAGGAGGTAGTCTCAGACAGGGGTGCTAACTTCATGTCTGGGTACTTAAAAGCAATGTGGAAGGAGTGTGGAGTGACTTATAAGTTCACCACACCCTATCACCCACAATGCAATGGTTTAGTTGAGAGATTCAACAAAACCTTGAAGGGCATGATTAAAGGGCTCCCAGAAAAGCTTAGGCGTAGATGGGACATACTCTTGCCCTGCCTTTTATTCGCATATAGGGAGGTGCCTCAGAAGGGGGTTGGTTACAGCCCTTTTGAACTTCTGTTTGGCCACCCTGTGAGGGGTCCACTGTGCTTGGTGAAGGAAGGATGGGAGTTACCTCTCAAGCCCCCAAAGCAAGATATAGTGGACTATGTACTTGGTCTCCGCTCCAGGATGGCTGAGTACATGAAAAAGGCAACCAAAAACCTTGAGGCTAGCCAGGAACTTCAAAAGGCCTGGCATGACCAAAGAGCTGTTCTGACTGTTTACCAGCCAGGACAGAAAGTGTGGGTGTTGGAGCCAGTGGCCCCAGCAGCTCTCCAAGATAAATGGAGTGGACCCCACACTATTGTTGAGCAGAAGGGTGAGGTCACTTACTTAGTGGACCTAGGAACACCCAGGAGTCCCCACAGGGTTCTCCATGTCAACAGGTTAAAACCATATGTGGACAGGGCAGACATGGGCTTGCTCATGGCTACTGATGAAGGGCAGGAGGAAGAGAGTGACCCACTCCCTGACCTGCTCTCACAGAATCCTGACGATGGGTCAGTTGATGGTGTAGCCTTGGCAGGCAGCCTCACTACCCAGCAACAAACTGATTGCAGGCAAGTCCTCAATCAGTTTAGACATATGTTTTCACTGACACCCAGTCAGACCACCTGGTGCACTCATGAAGTGGACACTGGGGACAGTCTGCCTATTAAAAACAAGATTTATAGGCAACCTGACCATGTCAGGGACTGTATCAGGACTGAAGTCCAGAAAATGTTGGAATTGGGAGTTATTGAACCCTCAGATAGCCCTTGGGCTTGTCCAGTGGTCCTTGTGCCAAAACCTCACACCAGTGGTGGAAAAAGAGAGATGAGGTTTTGTGTGGACTACAGGGGTCTCAATGCAGTCACTAGGACTGATGCCCATCCAATACCCAGGGCAGATGAGCTCATAGATACTTTGGCCTCTGCCAAATATCTCAGCACATTTGACCTAACAGCTGGCTACTGGCAGATCAGACTAGCTGATGCTGCAAAGCCCAAAACAGCATTCTCAACCCCTAGTGGGCATTATCAATTTGTGGTAATGCCCTTTGGTCTGAAGAATGCACCTGCCACTTTCCAGAGGCTGGTGAATACAGTTCTCACAGGTCTGGAAGCCTATAGTGCAGCATATCTAGATGATATTGCTGTCTTTAGCTCCACCTGGGAGGATCACCTGGTCCACCTCAGGAATGTTTTACAGGCCCTGCAAAAGGCAGGCCTGACTATCAAGGCCACTAAGTGCCAGATAGGGCAGAGTCAGGTTGTGTACCTTGGCCACCTTGTGGGTGGAGGCCAGGTTCAACCTTTGCAGAGCAAGATCCAGACCATCATGGACTGGACTGCTCCCACTACCCAGATTCAGGTGAGAGCCTTCTTAGGCCTGACTGGGTACTATAGGAGATTTGTCAAGGGGTATGGATCAATAGTGACACCCCTGAATGACTTAACTTCTAAGAAAATGCCCAAAAAGGTTCAGTGGACAGTTAGCTGTCAAAAGGCATTTGATGACCTGAAGCAGGCCATGTGCACTGCTCCAATTCTGCAGAGTCCTGATTACTCCAAGAAGTTCATTGTTCAAACTGATGCATCTGAATTGGGGGTAGGGGCTGTACTGTCACAATTGAATGAAGAAGGTCAGGATCAGCCAGTAGCTTTCATTAGCAGAAGGCTGACCCCTAGAGAGAAACGTTGGTCAGCCATAGAGAGGGAGGCCTTTGCTGTGGTCTGGGCTCTGAAGAAGTTGAGGCCATACTTGTTTGGTACACACTTCCTGGTTCAGACAGACCATAAGCCCCTCTTATGGCTAAAACAAATGAAGGGTGAAAACCCCAAACTGCTTAGGTGGTCCATTTCCCTACAGGGGATGGACTTTACAGTGGAACATAGACCTGGGAGTAACCATGCGAATGAAGATGGACTCTCTAGGTATTTCCACTTAGAACATGAAGACTTAACTGGGCAAGGTTAGTTTAATGTCCCTACGTTTGGAGGGGGGTTGTGTAGGAGAGTAGGATCTGCTTCACATGGGTACCCCCACTTTTTGCTGATGCTTCACTGTTTTTCGACATTAGTCTGGTTGGGGCCCTGCTAATCAGAACCCCAGCCTAGCTGCTTCCTCTCTAAAATGGTTTCCATGTGCCTTAGGCACATCACTGATTGGGATCTGGAGTGCCCTTAGAAGTCCCTAGTATATGGTATACTATGTACCAAGGGCATAGGTACCTCAGAGGCCTGCCAGGGGCTGCAGCATGTATTATGCCACCCCTGGAAGGCCATCCAAACTGACACCACAGGTCTGCTACTGCAGCCTGGGTAAGGTGGTGCATGCACCCCTTACTGTGATATAGGTTACCTATATCACTAAATACATACACACATATAAACCTATAAGTCACTCCTAAGGCAGGCCTTATCAATCCTAAAGGCAGAGTGCATGGTTCCTATGTGAGAGGGTGCCCCTGCATGAGCAGGGCCCCTCTGCAGCATTCGGAGACCATCTCTGATGCTGTTTGTAGTGCAGCCTGACCATATACTCTTAAGCGCATTATATCCTCGCGGTAAAATGCTAACTTTGGAATGGCTGCACCTAAACATGTCGTGTTTGGTGTCAAACATCTTGGAATACTACCCCCCGCCAATCCTGGCGGCGGGGGTAGCATTCCACCCTTCTAGAGGGAAAGACATGTTAACTCTGACTAGTCCGGTAACTTCTTTCCAGAGCCCTGGCATCACAAAATGGATGCTGCTGCCACAGACACGAGTCTGGCCTCCTGCTGCTGGACGAAACTCCGGCAGGGGAGGCCTGGACAATAGGGTTCCTGTCCCAGGGAGGTGTGACCACCTCCCCAGACAGGATAGTGTGTATTGGGGCTGGGCGGGAGCACTTTCGGGTGCTTTGAAGTCCTGCACTGGGGGCACACTTGGTGTCCCTGTGCATACCCCAGTTCAAACCGGATCAGGGGCTTGCAGCCCCTGCTTTGGCGCGAACTGGACAAAGGAAAGGGGTGTAGCCACCCCTCTGCCCTGACCCACCCATAGGTGGGGCCACAGAGTAGTCCAACCCCTATCTTTAGTATAAAGATAGGAACCCAGTCCTTAGGACTTTAGATTATCCCTGGACGAAACTCTGAAACTGAATCCTGGACCTTCGACGCTCTACTCACGATTAGAGGACAGAAGAATCTCCCTTGGGGTCAAGGAGTGACTCCCCTGCTTGGCAGGCACCAAAGAAGCATCTGTCCGGTTCGCATTTCTGAAGCTCCCGTTGGACGCCGAAGTCATCGCATCACCAGAGGTGGATTCTCAGACTTCCCCGAGGCTACCCTGAGTCCCCAGCAAAGCTGAGGCCCGTGGCTATCGTGGGTGACTTGAAACCGTGACCCCTGGACACCGAGCACATTTGCAAGTGCATCCTCTTCTGGGTCTCCCAAGAAGTCGTGCTTTGGGCTCCGAGTAGCCCTAGCCTCCAGCACCACCTGCACCGAAGATCACTGGCCCCCACTCCACGAGTGTCCTGTAAGCCAGATCCACGTGCGGCGTCACGAGGCTCCTTCGCGGTCGCTAGCCCATTGGCTAGTAGCCCTTAACGAAGGCCAATCTTTTTCTAACTTGGCATCCTGGTTGCTCCAGACCTGCCCTCACTTACCCTCGCTGGGTGAGTTCCACAGACCTTGCTGGTCTGCACCATCGACGATCTTCCTCTGCATCGAGACTTGCCGTTGCCAAGGCTTGTTGGGTCCAATCCGGTCGCCGACACCTCAGCACTCGACAAACATCGTGTACCAGCCCGAATCCTGCTCCTGGTCGCCGACAACGCCTCCTGGACCTCGTGGCTGAAGAGTCAAGACGACCGTCAATGCACCTGAAGCACTCGACATCGGTGGGCATCTGTCCATCGCCTTCCTGGTCACTGGCTAGTGACCCAGACTCTGTCCCCTCTGCTTTCAGGTTCTTCAGAACTCCGATCCACTCTTGGATCCACCCGGACACTTTTCTCTTGGTCGCCAGCAGCACTTTGCAGCAGATCGCCATTCAAATCGACGACGAAACCCGACCCCGAAAGGCACCTATGCACCCGGCTTCCCTGGGTGAGGTAACACGAGTACTCCGGTGCTCCCGTGGGTAGAGACTCTTCAAAGTCCTAGATCTCAAAGGGTTTGGTCCAAGTCCTCTTTTAAGTGTCCCTTTTCTCTAATTTCCCGATCACGACTTTCTCCATAGAAGTCAACGGCGTATCGCGGTTGTGTATTTACACTGCACGCGTCTCCCGTGGGTCCCCTGTGTAACTACCTTGGGTGGTTCCTTGTGGTCCAAGCACTTCTAGAGGCTCTAGGCCTAGTGTCTAGTTCAGTCGTGGTTCGCATACCACTTTATTGGTATATGGTTTGGTACGCCCCTAGGGCCCAAACGTGTATTTGTGCTATTACTGTGTTTAAATAACTTCTAACTTATGTACTTGAACTCTAGCCTCATAAAGAGACTAGAGGGGTGTGTTTAGCAATAAATACATATATTTTGAATATATACCTGGTGTGGTGCTCTTTCATTTGATCACTCAAGAGATTATAGACTGGTAAAACAAGCTGCTTTACATTCCTTCAAGACTTAGCCTGAAGGCTGCTCTCCATAGCTACCACTAGGATAGCTTTCAATAAGGTTGTCTTTAACCTATCTCCAATAAGGGGTTGTTTGGACTGGTGCAAGGTGCCCACTATAATTAGTGGACAGCATATACCAGGCCAACTTCTCACAGCAGTGCTGCTGCAAGAAAGCAAATTCAGGCCTAATGTCCATAGGAACTGATGATGTTGAGGCTCCAGAAGTACTTGCAACAGCTGGTGGTGGATCTTTTCTTGCACGTTTAAGCTCCTCCTGTGCAAGATTCTGGGGGTGAATGGTCCGCAGATGCTTGTACATGCTTGCTGTACCGCATGAATATTTTTTATCACTGCCTCGCGACAGGACCCTCTCACACAGCAAGCAGGTCACCTTTCTAGCATTGACCTTCTTCTCCTCAGCAGGAAAGCTAAAAAATTTCCATACAACTGATTCTGGCCTCTGCTTCGGTGGTTCCTCCTGCAAGACTTCTTCATCTGAAGAAAGATGAACTGGTTGTTGTCCAGTTGCCATTGCTCCAAACAATTTTTTAAAGCACACCAAAAAAAATGTCAAAGAAGTTCTGCAAGCAGAAGAGATGTCTCTCATAAGCTGCTGCAAACAGAATGATTAAAATGGGTGGGGTCCTTCAACTGTTACAATGGGAAATGTTATGAACCAATCAAATGCTTTTTTTTAAGGTCACATGGGAGTCGCGGAACCAGCGCGCAAGGAGAGCGCACCCGACGCGACTTCGTGAGAATATATTTAACAATAATATAAGTTTATTACAAGTACAAATATATTATTTTTATAAATAGTTTAGATAATCCTGATATGTACACTAAAGTTACATACATATAGTTTCACAACATAAAAAGTTTTACTGGATACACGCACCCGGCGCGACCCGGCACGTATATGACGGCATGCGGGTCCCGCCACCACGCACACGTCGCGTACGGAAACGCACACAGGACGCGAACTCACACGTATATGACGTTACGCGGGGCCATGCGTCACGCACCCGTCGCATACCAATCGCGCACATGATGTGATCTCATACGAATATGACGTAACGCGGGGCCACACACCCGTTGCAAACCTTACGCGGCTCCTTCACGACTTTTCCAATATGGCGGCTGGAATACGCGTACCCGCCGTGATAGGTGTGCGGTGGGTACACGACTCCAATATTTTTTGAAGAAAAAAATATATATATTTTAAAAGACAAAGGACATTACATAATTAAATTAAAATAAAAAAATAAAATAAAATAATTATACAATATTACAGTTACAAAATATTTTTTTAAAAAACTTGCAATTTCCAGAAAAGCATATAAGATTGTATAAATATTAAATTTACAAATTAGCAATTAAAAAACTCTAGAAATTCAGTGAAAAAACCATAGGTTTCAGGCACATTATACTTAGGAATTAGCATTTAAAAAACCATTGAAATTCAGTGAAAAAACCATAGGTTTCACGGACATTATAGTTAGAAATTAGCATTTAAAAAACCTTTGAAATTCACTGAAAAAACCATAGGTTTCAGGGACGTTATAGTTAGAAATTAGCATTTAAATAACCTTTGAAATTCACTGAAAAAACCATAGGTTTCAGGCCCCTTATAGTTAGAAATTAGCATTTAAAAAACCTTAGAAATTCACTGAAAAAACCATAGGTTTCAGGGACGTTATAGTTAGTTGGACATTTCACTCGTACAAAACCATAGAAATTCCCCCGTTATAGTTAGTTCACCTAACTATAACTCGCGCCCCCGCAATGCAGTGCTGATGACGTCACATATTACATCATTCATGACATGGTCAGTGACATGGTCCCCGTGGCATGTGGGGGGGCTGGAGCCCCCCCACACAGGTGATTAAAATTTAAATAAAGAAGCCCCGGGGGGTGGCGGTCCCCGGGGCTGCGGGAGGGCGGAGAGCCCTCCCGCACCCTTTTTTTTTAAAAAGCCCCGGGGGTGGCAGTCCCCGGGGCTTGGGGGGCCTTAGAGGCCCCCCCTATAAAATATAAATCAATCCCCGCATGCCCCCCGGGACTTGGCCCACCCGGGGGCAAACATTTTTTGTTAATTACAGCGGGATCCACACCCCCTAAGCGCATCCCGCCGATTTAAAAAAAAAAAATATATATATATTTTTTCTGCCCAGGGGGTCCTTGTGGGACCCCCTGAGCAGACCTAGGGGGTCAGGGTGTTTCTACCCTGCCCCCTTTGTGCGTTTTGCGCACTTGTTTCTGTGATTTTTTTTTAATTACGGCGGGATCCGCGCACCCTAAGCGCATCCCGCCGATTTTTAAAAATAAAAATGCTTTTTTCTGCCCAGGGGGTCCTTGTGGGACCCCCTGAGCAGACCTAGGGGGTCAGGGTGTTTCTACCCTGCCCCCTTTGTGCGTTTTGCACACTTGTTTCTGTGCCTTGGTTCTACCGAGGCATAAAATGGCTGCCAACACTTCCTGATTTGGAGTGTTGACAGCCACTTGACAGCCATTTAGCATGCAGCTCGTGATCGGGAGGGTACGCGGATCCTACTCGGCCATAGATATATATGTGATTTTACTTTTGATTTTCTCAGGAACTACTGAACGGATTTACACCATGTAAGCAAAAGGCACGACTCTGAACCAAGGGCTACCTTTTTGCCAAATTTGGTGTAATTCCGTTCAGCAGTTCGGGCTGTAGCTGCGATGAAAGGTTCCTATAGAAAATTGCATGGGGAAAACACGTTTTGGGACCCCCCTTTTTTCTCGGCCCCCGCTTGCCGAATCACCCCAAAACTTTCAAGATAGGAGCGGACCGGAGCGGGCCACAAAGTTTGAAAATTTCGTGAAGATGCGTCAACCGGCGCCAAAGTTATTTCAAATAGAATGTTGCGGATTTCCTATGGAAAATAGGTCCTAACTATAACTATCTACTGGCGACCGCCAGTAGATTATATATATATATATATATATATATATATATATATATATATATATATATATATATATATATTCACTGAGAAAATCAAAGGTTACAGGGATGTTATAGTTAGGGTGATATTTCACTCGTACAAAACCAGAGAAATTCAGCAGTAATAGTTAGCGCGTGCCTCCGCAATGCACTGCTTATGACCTCACATATTACATCACTCATGACATGGCCAGTGACATCACTGATGACATCTCAAATGACTTCACTGATGACATCACTGAAGACATCATCTGATGACTGTGAGTGTTTCTCAAAAGTTTTAGAGTGTTAAATAGATATACACCAAGGTGTATTGATGAATCAGTGGGCGTATAAGTGCCTGTATGGATAATTTAGTGGGTGCGTGACTGATGTATAAGTGAGTGTTTATACGTGTCTCAGTGAATGTATGGGTGAATGACTAATTTGTGTGAATGTATGTATCAGTCTGTCAGAGGTGTATAGGTGGCTGCATGGTTTGGTGAGTAGGTACGTAGGTGACTGTATGGGTTATTGATTGGTTTTCTGAGTACCTGTATGGGTGTATGAGTGTATGTGTGGGTGGGTGAGGGTGTTTGTGACTCTCTGCATGGATGAGTGAATGGGTGAATCACTTGCTGTATGGGTTCATGAGTACGTCTGAGAGTGGCTGTATGAGTGAGTGAGTGTCCGTATGGCTGTGTCGGTGAGTGAATGGATGTGTCAGTGGTATATGGGTGAGTAACTGCATATGTGAAAGGCAGTATAGGTGAGTGTAATTGCTGAATTTCTCTGGTTTTATATGAGTGAAATATGTCCGTAACTATAACGTTCCTGTATCCTTGTGTTTTTAGAATGGGGGTTTCCTCTCCAAACCTGAGAATCTTGAGTTGGAATATCCATGGGTTGAACGCTTGAGGAACAGTGGTGAATTGGAAGAAAGCTTGAAACCCTATCATTTGATATTCCTTCAGGAGTCCTGGCTGAGAGAGGACCAGACAGCAGAAGGCTTTGTGGCTCTGAATAGTAAAGGCCAGATTGGGGTAAGGAGAGAGTATCTGCAGGTCTCCTGACACTAGTATCTACCAAGGTGGTTAAGAGATCAGTGGAGATTATAAACGTGTCAAGTGATCTGCAGTTTTCAGTGGTTGAATTGGGCTTGAGCAATAACATTCTTAGATACTTCCTTCTTATAAATGTCTATATTCATAAAGAAGATAATCAACAAATGAAAGGCTGGCTAGAACTATTTGAATCTCCTTTCCAGCATCTGCTAGTAAAATATCTGGAACCATTCATAATAATGGCTGGAGATGTTAATGCTCATCTCTTCCCTGTACAGTTGTACCTGCAGCTGAAGGAAGTCCTGGAATCTTATAATATTCCCCCAGTGCAGTTCCCTTCTGGTGTCATTAAAAAGGAGGGCAAA
Source organism: Calotriton arnoldi (assembly GCA_963921515.1). NCBI lineage: Eukaryota > Metazoa > Chordata > Amphibia > Caudata > Salamandridae > Calotriton > Calotriton arnoldi. Next base: position 744,612 of record CAWUFW010004057.1, read on the forward strand.
GTACTAAGTCAATGGTTGGCGAACCTTGGTCTGATCTATTTAAACGGACAATATAAAAATGATTCGCCAGCAGCAGCAAATTTCCAGCAGGGCCTATCTTCAGGCCCCATTGATTATATATTTACGGCGTTTTGGCAATTCAATCTTTTTAAGAATTTTGAGGTGGCAAAATATGAGGGTAGTGATCACTGGGCAACTACAGCAGTCCTTGACTTGTGCGAGCCAGTGTCCCCTGAGAGGGTATTGACTCTAGGAATGTCTTATCCGCGTAAGCTTTTAACACGCTTGGATCCTATTCATCTCCAACAGTTAGCCACCTTTCAATTAGAGGTGAAGATTGATATCCTCCCCATCTATGTTGATAATATTATTGTGAGGTACAATAAAACTATGCGCCACATTTTGGGCTCTATCACAGTAAACATAAGTGAGAAGGGTGTGCGAGCGGACCCTTGTTTCAAGGGGGGGCTGGTTTGATTCTGCCTGCCAAGAGCTGAAGCGATTGGTGAGACGGAGAGCCAGGAGAGCTATGCACCATCCAGGCTCTTTAGCATCCCAGGAGCTGGCTGAGCTTAAACTCCAATATAAATCTAATGTGCAGAAAAAAAAAGCTGCCTTCTACCATAGTAAGTGAGAGGAGATGCAGGAAATTATCCTCCTCAAGGATCAGCAAAAGTTTTGGGCAAAAGTCAACGAGTTTAGTGCTCTTAAAAGGGGTACCCTCGTTTGTGTGATCCCGGAAGAGCAGTGGGCTACTTATTTGACAGACCTATATAGGGAAACTCCTGGTTCAGATAGATCCCAGATTCTTGGACAAAAGCTACCCGTTGCTTGGTTTTCAATAAAGGAAGTAAAAACTGTCATTGCGCAAGTAAGGCTCGCCCGAGCCGACGGCCTCCACAACATTCCAGCAGTAATAATTAAGACGAATAGTGTTTGGTGGACCACGGTTTATTCTTCTCTGTTTAGTTGGATTGCCACATCTGGCCTTTATCCTTCTTCTTGGAAAGGATCTACAGTAAAACCTATTTAAAACAAGCATTTGCAATGCAATAGATCTCGCAATTGTGAGATTTTGAGCTATTGGCATTGTAAATGACAATGCCTTTTATTTGTGTTTAAAAACCTGCAATAATAAGAGACATTGTCATTTACAATGTTAATAGCTCAAAATCTCACAATTGCGAGACCTATTGCATTGCAAATGCTTGTTTTTTAATCTGGGTGGTTCTAGTATTAGGGCTTTAGCACTTCTCTAATCCCTTCCGCCTCCTGAGAGCTGGATCCCATTTGCCATGTATTGAGGACCAGAGTTATGGAGGGCATTGTGTGTTCTGCAAGCCACCTTCAGTTGAATCCAAGCTTCAACTGAGGGCCGGTTGAGGGTTCTGAGTGACGGTGTGAAGGGGCCATACAGATGCGTACATCATCATCAGGCTTAGTCTGCAGACGCACAAATCCACCACATTAGTATGCTTAAGGACCACTAACAGAACAAATGCGTCTGTCTGAATGCAATAACAAATCTGCAACATTACTGTCATTACGTTGCAACATTATGTTGTTACAGATTTTCAGGCCTAGAAAGTGATCCTCGGCATAAAGTCTTTTTAAAAAATAAAAAAAACATTAATAAAAAGCAGTAGTAGATTGTGGACAACCACATTTTCCTAACACAGGCCATGAATTTTAATTTGAGACAGTGTAATATCCAACAACCAATGAACATTTTAAAGCACTGTCTACTGCATGGGAGATTAGAGCCTTAAAGCTAATGGACTGCACGCATTATACTAATTTCCTCTGGGAAATCAGATAGCGTCAAAGCTTTGCTTCTCTATACGGTCAATAATTCTTCTACAAAAGTTTCTGAAAGAACTGAAAGGAAATTACAGAGGAACAGGTTACTTTAAAAGCAGGAAGCTCAGACTAATAAGGCTACACAGGTCCACTATTCAGCCAATTTACATGCCCACAAAAAACCATGAAAGCCACGCCACCGCTGACTTTTAACCCTGAACGTCTGACCAATGACTGCACTTTGTTTTAGAAATCTTCAAGTAGCTGTACTGTGGTGCTGTTTTTCCCCTAAACTTACCTCCAAACCTATTTAATGCAATATCCACCCATCCTTAAAATTGCTCCACTCTGCCCTAATACGGTTTGGTCTAACACAACTTCATGAACCAGTCATCTCCCCCATTCAGTACCAAAGCACACAGACTTGCACATACTTGTATTCACCCTTATTAAGAGTTTTTAATTCCAGAGTCAAGGGAGAAGCTGTGAATATGCACACTGGCACTGCAATAGCCCCTTTTATTTGAAACAGTTTCATCTTAGGCACTGGCGACCCTCACGGAACAGCATCTACATTACCTGCTGAACCTGTTCAAAGCAGGACCCAACATTGTAGTGTTGCAGGCGCTCTACTTAAATTAAACCAACCCTTAGGCAAAGGATGGGCCCTGGGGTGTCAGCTCATTGTTATTCCTTTCTCAGTTTCTTTTTTGGCACAGCTACTGCTTTCATTGTTGTCCTAGTTAACGGCCTTTTGCATGCAATTTGTTTTCCCAAGGAGTGCTAATATTGCCCATTAGCAATGGCATGTCCACATCTGCATTTAAAAGGCAATCTGCCCTCTCTCCCATGTACTGTTTAACCCTTGAATGCCAACAAGAAAATGGCAGAAGGTCGGGAACAAAAATTTATTTAGCATTTCACAAATCTTCCAAGGGGCAGTGTGACATGATGCCATCAGCCATTCTTGGCTTTAAAGTTCAGCAAATTGCGTGTTGCATTGCGGAGCTTACGGTTTTGCTTTAACACGGTCTTTATGGGCTCAAAACCCTGGCGGTTAAATACTGTTGGCAAAAAGGCCAGAATTAGCCAAAGGCATTGTACATGACATGGAGCCATTTGTCAACTATGTTTTAAGATTTTACAGAGTCATCTAGTCCATGTGAAAAACTACTTGCTTTATATGTAGATTCAAAAGTAAACAAACTCTGCTCATGTATTTGTGAGCGTTAAGTCTTTCATTCACACCATACATTAAAAAAAAAGCATTAGCAATGGAAATTGTTTTGTATTGTGTATCGGAACGTTCTAAAGCAAGCTACACAACACATCAAAGGTACAGCAGCAGTGCAGACTTCCCGACCACAAACAATATGTAAAGAGCAGGCCGCAGGTTACCGCGCATCTTTTTATTTTCCACTTTCCCTGAGCTCCCCAGCAGATCAGTGTGTATGGCTCCTCGGAGAGCAAGGGGTGCTGCAGAATAATGAGAGCTCTGACATCTCGCCGCCCTGGCCTGCGCCAGCTCAATGGAAAACTTCCTGCATGCAGGAAGCTGAAATGTTTATAGAGATGCAGAAAAGATCCAGTGAGCGGCATTCCGGAGTCCGAAGCAGCAGCCGGGCGGGCAAGGACGGGCATGCAACCCTGTCCTCATCTTCACCACAGCTTCAGAGACCGGGCGGCGCGCGCTCATAACTAATATGGTCACATCCCGCGCCTGACGGCTGAAATATGCACATACTTTCAACATACCGTCAGAGCCTCCGAGCGCGAAATACACGGATATTTAAACTGCACGCCCTCACAGCGCCAAAACGTTCACAACTGCTTCAGAGGGGCTCGAAATGTTCACACGTGTATGCGAGACCGCCTCAGCCCCAGCGACTCTAAACCAGCAACGTCGCAACCTGTGAGAGCCGAACAGACACACATTGACAAACACCCACACAGACCCAGAGACGCCCATGTCAAGTTTACAAACACGCCGAGCAGCTCGATCTGTGTGGATGTTGAAATAAACATGGTGCTCTCACTTACACCGACCACTTTCAAATCACCACAGATGGTTAGAAATATTCACTGACACCTCTATATACAGACAGTCGGTGTCTACGGAGGTAGGCAAACTACTCACTATTGACACCAAGCAGTGCCGCATGACTCCGAAATGTGCTCCTTTGTGTACACCGAGCACTCACATTTAGAGCAGGCAGATAAGGGTCATATTTACTGCAAATAACGCCACTTACTCAAGGAAAGACACGGAAAACACTGAATCTGACCCAGAAAACAGCTGGCCGCGTCCACCAAAACACCATCAGAACCCAGGGAGTGGCCATGTTGTCAAGCGAAGTGCACAGCAGGGACGTGATAGACGCACCCGGGTTAAAGAGCAAGCGCGCGCGCCTCGCGCTAAAAGTGGGAGGGTTGAGGGGAGTGCGGCCTAGAGCACACAAAGCGTTTCCCTTGCGGTAGCGAGCCAGGGCACCATGTGTTTGCAAGTTAATTACAAACATATGGTGTCAAAGCTCGCTCCCGCAAGGGAATCACCAAACGTGCACGCGTTGCCATTGAAAGCAATGCAATGCGTGCACGTTTTTGGGACACAAACTGAATCGATGGCTAAAGGTCTTTTTCCTATGCAGCGCATGCGCGCTGCTTAGGCGAGACCTAAAAAGGGAGCGGTACAGACCCCAAACATTACAGGCTTATCAGCCTTCTTGATATCTCAATAAAGATCTTCTCTAAGATTATTTTATCCAAACTTGAAGACTGGACTTTTGAAACAAAGAGAATACCAACAGAACATGGGGGCTTTGGTGAGGGTCATTCCACTATAAATCATTGCTTTGCATTATGGGCCATTATTCGGAAGGCACTGGAGGTAAATCAAAGGCTGTGCTGTTGCTTTGTAGACTTCAGGACAGCATTTGATTTTGTGGATAGGGATACCCTATGGGGAAACTTGTTGCCTGGGAGCTTTTGTTAAACCTCCTTAGTATACTTCAATCCTTGCATTCTGGTACTTGGGCTCAGGTGGAGTTAGACAAGTCAGGTCGGTTATCACAAAGAATCTCCATCGAGAATGGCCGCCGGCAAGGGTGCGTTTTAGCACCCCTGCTTTTAAGTCTATTTTTAGCCGACTTTCCCACCGTTAATTCCCAATCTAAATCTTTTTCCCCTAAAGTTGGGGAATATCACATTGACTGTCTGCTATAAGGAGATGATCTTGTACTACTGGATTGTACCCCAATTGGTCTGCAGGGGAAACTAGATGCCCTAGCAAGTTATAGTAAGCAGAACCAGCTTTGCATTAACCTGAAAAGGACATAAATCTTGTTTTTTAGGAAAAAAGTAAAGAAATTCAGTTGGTACTTAGACACACGGGAGGTGAAGCAAGTTGACCAATATAAATACTTGGGTCTGACCTTTAGGAGGAACCTGAACTGGGGCACGCATTGGGATGACATTAAGCAGAAGGCCCTATTGCAGGCCAGTTGTCTGCCAAGATTTAATAGTAGATTCGGGGGGCTTTCCTATACTCTACTACTAAAGGCTAAAGAAGGGAATATTTCTCCATGGGGTCTGTATGGAGGAGAGGTTTTTTCCCTTGATCCGACTTATGAATGGGACAGATTGGAAGTGGCAGTGCTTAGAAGGCTTTTATCACTACCCCCAAGGCACCATGGTACAGGCCATCAGGAGAGAGTGTAAGCTGGTTTCCTGGAACCTGATGGCCTTTACTCTGGCGCTAAAATATTTTAATACACTCTCTGATGATAATGAAGTGTCCAAAGTCTCCAAATTGTGTTGGTAAGAGGTTAACGTAGTGAAATAAGGTGGGCAAAGGATGTAAGATCTAGATTAATTTCTCTTAGGAACCTCCATCCAGACAGTGGTACAATTACATCCTGACCCCTCTTCCCAGGCAAGCATGTATTGAAAGAGTCTGTTGCTTTGGTGTCTGAATTTAATGACCTATTCTACCTGAGCAAGAAACCATCTATCAGTTTCTCAATCTCTACTCTGGGTCAGGACACTGTCTTTCCCTACTTGTTACAGTTATCAGATCCAGGGTTGTGATATGATATATTAAGGGTCTGGGTGGGATGTAATCCAATATACTCATGCCGTCCATACCAGGCCAGGGTTCAGGATAATAGTGATCTCTGCCCCCTGAAAGCAAAATGTTACTTGCTGCATATACTTATGGACTGCATCTTTTATTCACCAAATCGAATTAAGTTTTTAAGACCTCTGTTTTCTAAATATGATACCCTCAATAGGAAGAAAACCATGGAGTTCTTATCAGAAATGCATTATTTAGATGTGGCAGTTGGAATTTCTCGGTTTATACGGTCTGTTAAACAGAATTTTAATGATGAAATATAGTGGGAAGGGGTGTCGGGTTGTTAAGATGGAGCCCTTTTATTGATTTTAATTGTTAAATGTGTTGTCTAAATAAACTTATTTTCTACCTACCTTTGGTCTTTATAATTTCTAAGGTTTTTAAAATTCTATTTGTTAATTGTAATGTCCATTTTTTTGTAAGTGAACCTCTAAGATTTTCGTACTTTCTTTCTATAAGTGGATATTCTGTAATAAATTCATATAAGACACCACTTATTTTTTGATTCTAATGTGTTTATCAGAAAATACACTAATAATTAGTTTTAATTTTAATAATTTGTAATGTAAGTCGGCACAACATTGTTTCATTTACAGTGGAGATTCTGCCATCAGTAAAACTATTTCACATACTAAAAAATATACTTAAAGACATTTTTTAAATAAAGTTTAACTCTAAATATTTAGTAATATAGTTTTAACTTTTCTTTCTGTGATCAATTTAGGAGAAAGCTACCTTTACAAAAAATGTTTTTATTTGTGACATTGTCGTGGTGACGTCATCAGTCCCGAAGAGCATGTGGTTTATACAAAGTGTAAAACATATATATAGATACATTCTACAGTATATGTCACAGTAGAACTTTATTAGTGTACTTTTCAAACTCATATTTTTCTAATGAGTTTCCAGAATATCACCTCCAAAAACTTTTTCCCATTTCTGCAAAGACAGCGGGAGTCGGAATGACTATGGTAATCGCGGATAGCGCATGTTTTTCAACAACTCTAAAACGTATATGTAGAGACATTGTGAACAAGTTTAGTATAGCTGTTTACTATTATAATATTGAAAGTTCTGCTTTTCTTTCCATTTTTTTAAACAAAACTACTTTGAACATATATTTTGTATTTCCGCATCACTGCAGTAACCACGACTATTACAGTCACCGCGAATATCACATGACAAGGTAAGCAAGGAATATCATTGGATAATTAACTTTTCAGCTAAATTAATAGGAAGTACACACCCACTCCTCTTTCTTGAATCTTCTTTCATAGAACTTCATTCTGAGCAGGTGGATTCATTTTGCTGTGCAAACCTTTTGGTCTTCTTTTTCTATCAGAAATGGCAACACAGTAAGGAGATGGGGGTCAGCAGGAACAACAGCTGGACCAAGATGTGGAGGAGGTGGAGACTGAAGATGTGGAAGAAGAAGAACCTCCACACAAGAGAGCCAGTGTGGTATGTGATTTTTTTACAATCCCATCAGGTGAATCAAAAACAGCTGCCAAACTTGTGCAATGCACAATCTGCAAGAAGACCCTCTCTAGAGAGACGAACAAGAAATATTCATTTAGGACAACGTCCATGTTATACCATCTAAATACCTATCATAAAAAATCTCTCCAACTGGCGATCAAGCAGAGGGAAGCTGGAGGGCCATCTACTTGAGTGGCAGCAGCAACAATTCCTTGTCATAAACTCCCTTCTGAGGTGCAGAGTACTGCAAAAGATACGGATCCAGAGTTGTCAAGAATGGCCACTTACTGCATGGACTGTAGTATTGTCATAAGTGCTGGTGAGCAGAGTCTTACAGCTATTAGCAATGCTGCAAAAAAGCATACATGCAAACTTTTTCCCCTTTTATATGTTTTGCACATATTTCACTGCATGTTTTTTTCAATTCCTGCTGTCCCAGTTGCCATTTTTGTTATTATAAAAAAGAACAATTTAAAAAAAAAAAACTTTACAAAAGCCTTAAAAAAAGGTTCATGTTGGACTTGCCTTTTACAGTTAAAAAAGATAAGGTATGTATATATTTTGGAATGAGTGTATGACTGGTATATGGATAATTGAATGAGTGCACAGCTGGTGCATGGATGTTACAATGAGTGCAGCAGTGGGGCCTGAGTGAATCTATGAGTGCATAAGTAGTGCCTAAGCGCTTGGATGCGTGCAAACGTAGTGATTGGGTGATTGGATGTGTGCATGGGAAGTGCCTGGGTGAATGGATGAGTGCATATGTAGTGCCTGGGTGAATGGAAGAGTGCAACAGTAGTGCCCGCATGAATGGATGAGTGCGTGGATAATGGCTGGGTGAATGAATGAGTGCATGGAAAGTGCCTGGGTGAATGGAGGAGTGCATGGGTAGTGCCTCAGTAAATGGTTGAGTAGTGCCTGGGTAATTGGATGTGTTCATGGATAGTGCCTGGGTGAATGGATGAATGCATGGGTAATGCTTGGGTGAATGGATGAGTGCATGGGTAGTGCTGAGTGAATGGAGGACAGCATGGGTAGTACCTCAGTGAATGCATGAGTGCATGGGTAGTGGCTGAGTGAATGGATGAGTGCATGAATACTGACTGACTGTCTGAATGGATGAGTTCAAGGCTAGTGGTTGGGTGACTGAATGAGTATATGGTAGTGCCTGGATGAATTGATGAGTGCATGGGTAGTGGCTTAGTGAATTGAGGAGTACATGGGTAGTGGCTGAGTGAGTAGATGAGTGCATGGATAATGTCTGGGTGAATGAATGAGTGTATGGGTTGTGCTAGAGTGATTGGATGAGTGCATGGATAGTGGCTGGGTGAACAGATGAGTGCATGGGTAGTGCCTAGGTGAATAGATGACTAGAAGTGTAGTGCCTGGGTGATTCGATATGTGCATGGTTAGTATCTGAGTAGATAGATGAGTGCATGGGTAGTGCGCGAGTGAATGGATGAGTGCAAGGGTAGTACCTGAGTAAATGAATTAATGGAAGGGTAACGCCTGAGTGATTGGATGAGTGCAAGGTAGTATCTTGGTAATTGCATGAGTGCAAGGGTAGTGCCTGGGTGATTGGATGAGTGCATAGATAGTGCTGGGGTGATTGGGTGAATGAATGCATAATGCCTGCATGATTGGATGAGTACATGGATAGTGCCTGGATGATTGGATGACTGCATTGGTAGTGCCTCAGTGAATGGATGAGTGCATGGATAGTGGCTGAGTTAATGGATGAGCACAAACATAGTGCCTCAGTGAATGGATATGTGCATGTGTAGTGTCTGAGTAAATGGATGAGTGCATGGGTAGTATGTGAGTGAATGGTTGAGTGCAAAGGTATTGCCTGGATCATAGGATGAGTGTATAAGTAGTGCCTGAGTGAATGTATGACTGCTTGTGTACTGCCTGAGTAAATGGATGAGTTCAAGGGTAGTGCCTGAGTGATTGAATGAGTGCATCGGTAGTGCCTGGGTGAATAGGTGAGTGCATGTGTAATGACTGAGGGAATGGATGAGTGCAAGACTAGTGCTTGGGTGATTGGATGTGCACATGGGTAGTGCCTGGGATAATGGATGAGTGCATGGATAATGCCTGAGTGAATGGATGAGGGCATGGGTAGTGCCTGAGTGCATAGATGAGTGCAAGCATAGAGCCTGGGTGATTGTGTGACTGCATGGATAGTGCCTGGGTGATTGCAAGAATGTATGAATAGTGCCTGGGTGATTGGATAGTGGGTAGTGCATCAGTGAATGGATGAGTGAATGGGTAATGTCTGGGTGAATATATTAGTGCATGGGTAGTGCCTAAGGTGAATGGAGGGCAGAAGGGTAGTGCCTGGGTGATTGGATGACTGCATGGGTAGTCCTTCGGTTAATGGATAAGTGCATGGGTAGTGGCTGAGTGAATAAATGAGTGCATGGGTAGTGGCTGAGTGTATGGATGAGTGCAAGGGTAGGGCCTGGGTGAATGGATGAGTGCATGAGTAGTGCCTGAGTGAATGAAGGAGTGCATGGGTAGTACCTCAGTGAATGGATGAGTGCAAGGGTAGTACCTCAGTGAATGAATGAGTGCATGAATAATGGCTGTGTGAATGAATCAATGCATGGGTAATGCCTGGGTGAATGGATGAGTGCATGGGTAGTGCTTGAGTGATTAGATGAGTGCATGGGTAGTGTCTGGGTGAATGGATGAGTACATGGGTAGTACCTGAGTAAAAGGATGACATCATGGGTAGTGTGTGAGCAAATGGATGAGTGCAAGGGTATTGCCTAGGTCATTGGATGAGTTGATGGCATTGCCTGAGTGAATGGATGAGCGCATGTGTAGTGCCTGTGTGAATGGATGAGTGCAAGGGTAGTGACTGGGTGATAGGATGAGTGCATGCATAGTGTCTGGGTAAATGGATGAGTGCATGGCTAGTGCAAGAGTCAACGGAAGAGTGCATGGGTAGAGCCTGAGTGATTGGATATGTGCATGGTTAGTGTCTAGGTCATTGCATAGTGCATGGGTAGTGTCTGAGTGAATGGATGTGTGCAAGAGTAGTGCATGGGTGATTGTAAGCATGCATGGGTAGTACCTGAGTGATTTGATACGTGCATGTTTAGGGCCTGGGTGAATGGATGAGTGCATAGGTACTGCATGAGTGTACAGGTAGTGCCTGAGTGAATGGATGAGCAATATGTGTAGTCCCAGAGTGCATGGATGAGTGCAAGGGTAGTGCCTGGGTGATTGTATGTGGGCATGGGTAGTGCCTAGTTGAGTGGATGACTGTATGAATAATGCTTGCATGAATGGATGAGTGCATGGGCAGTGTCTGATTGAATGCATGAGTGCAAGGGTAGTGCCTGGGTGATTGTGTGAGTGCATGGATAGTGCATGGGTGATTGGAAGATTGCAAAGGGCCAGCCTAGCTCATTTGATGAATGCAAGATTAGTGGCTTGGTGATTGGGTGAGTGAATAGATAGTGCCTGGGTGATTGGGTGAATGCATGGATACTGTCTGCATGATTGGGTAAGTGCATGGATAGTGCCTTGGTGATTGGATGAGTGCATGGGTACTGCCTGGATGATTGGATGAGTTCATGAGTAGAGCCTGGGTGAGTGGATGAGTGCATGGGTAGTGCCTCAGTAAATGGATGAGTGCATACATTGTGTCTGGGTGTTTGCATAGAGCATGGTTACCATCTGGGTGATTGGATGAGTGCCTGAGTAGTAGCTGGGAGATTAGATAAATTCAAGTGCAGTACCTGAGTGATTAGATGACTGCTTAGTTAGTGGCTGGATTATTGGACAAGTGCAACAGTTGTGACTGAGAGATGGGATGAGTAGTAACTCAATGAATCCATCACTAGATTACTGATTTGACACACGTAATATATCTCAACCTCCAACCACTGTGAAAAAAATAGAAACAGACAAAAATGTATTTGAATCTCTTTTAGAACATTAGGCAACCAAACAACATCCAAAACATTTTAAGCAAAACTTAATTCAACATAGACAAATGTTTTCCTGTTTTATCCAGTTTCTTTTCCTGTTTTTAGCTTTCATACTGGTTCATTTTCAACAGTGCTTTGTATGAAGACTCATCATGAAACAGTGGGAAAAAGCAATCAATGGATTGTAAAAAAAAACAAATGTGTACAGCAGATCATTACAACTCTGTCATACTGTTCACTGCACTCACTACACGTTTTTTAATACTGACTTGCTAATAGGTTATTACCTTAATGAAAGCAACTATATGGTAAAATGTTTTCTGCTATTCTTATATCTGGTACAAAATGTCCAACAATTATGAAGCAGTCTTCATTTTTGCACATCCTTTTGTAAATATCGTCCTTGTTAGGCCAAATGATGTCTAAAATGTTCTTCGTCCATGTATAAAAATCATAACTCATAGTACAACGTAGACGCTGCTGTAGCAGAAACAAAAGGGGACTTTTTTTAGTGGTGAATAGAGTTTTCACATGCAACTTAAGGCTACTGGTATTATAGTACCTCCATTTACTTTTTATCTGTAGTAACATAATGTAGTCCTCAAATATTTATAAATTCCTTTCTTGCAGTTAAAAAGAGTCCTTCATTTCTAACAGCTTGCTGTAGACAATACCCCCAATAGGCCGAATAATGTCTCAGAAACACATAATCCATATATATGTCAACAAAATAACACATTTTCTTATCCTAGATTCACCTTAGAACTTCGGTTGTAGAATTAGCAGATATGAGTTTGGTATTTTTTGGGTAGTCTTGATTTGAAAGCCACTTGTATGTCATTGCACTCTGCCTATCCTGTTTGGCATCTAAATATATTGGGTAGTGTCCAGAGGTTATATTAACTCCTTCATTCAATATGATTGCTATAGTTGTGAAAGTTCTTTTTGAGAAATGTGTGCAGCTTTAAAGTTCGTCATTTCAGTTACTAATTTAGTACCAACCACTCTGCATCGTTATAGCAAGACTATGATATATTTTCCTTACCTCTGTAGAAACAACATTGACCTAAGTTCTGATCTGCAGTTTGGACAGGTCATATCTTGATGGGCGTTTGTGGTTAAATCTTCAAATGGCACAGCTTCACAATCTGGTAATGTCAAGTAGAGGAATTCTAAATTGATTTCAGTGCTAAATGTAAATTCACGATCTTCACAGTTGTGGGTCCATTTATAAGTTAAACCAAATAATTCATTGATATTCATATCTCCTTCATCTAATAGTCCTAGCATTACCATTAGAAATTCTTGAGCATCCTGCTGAAGATTTTGAGAGCACACCACTGATCCTGTACAGTTATCAGTGAGTTTTCTTATTCCAGTTGCAGAATTTATAATACTTCTATCACGTCTTAATTCTTCAAGTAACCTACACAGTTGTGAATACATTCTTTTATCTACCTTTTCTTTAATAGAATTTATAAAATGAGGCAAATTATATAATTCATTTAACACTACATTTGCATAACAGCTCACTCCAGATGTATTGTCAAAGTGATAGCTTTGTATTTTACTCATTGTGCACTAGTTTTCTTGACTTTCCTCCTTGTTGATTTTCTTTTTGTTCATCTTTCCGTTCAACTCTGATAGACTGGTTAGATATTTTCCACTTTGGACACAGTATAACTTTTTGAACCACAAAACACTGCCCTAAATTAGGTGCATATTGAGCTCTTAATCGATTATACTCCATTACACATCTCACATCAGCACTTACTTTCTTCTCATCAAAATCAATCAGAAATAAACCAGACAATTATCTGATTTGCGACAAAGCAGCATATGACATTCCTTCTTTTAATACAGTACTACAATATTAACAAGACCTGTATCTACACTTAAACCTTGCAATTTGTGAATAATTACTGCATACGCTAAAGACAATGGGAACTGCTTTCGCTGGACATACAAGTCTTTCACAAGTAGAAAACGTACAACGCATCTACCAATCTGCTTACCTTCTGCAATATAATCAAATTTTATGGCTAAGTATTCCACATCATTTATGTTTGGATAATTAACACATTTCATAACTTTACCCATTGCACCATTTACCAGCCCTTCTTTAACATTTAAATTACCACATAAGATTACACAACAATTTTTAGATACGTAACTGTTCTAATCCTGCAGTTTTCGACACAGACTTTTCTAAACTATATAATTTCAATTGCAGTTTTTCTGTTAGTAGCACTGTAACTCATCATAACATTTATCATTTGCTCTAATTTCGACAATCTCTTCTTTTTCCAGTTACAATAATTGTTCGTTGAATTTACTACACTCCTCAAGAGTTGGCATCAAACAAACAATAGACTTCTCTTCCTTAACAAAATTGTACATTACTTCAGCAGCTGAAACATTTCTTGGAAACAAAGTTTTGATGAGGCAGGTTTGTAATACTGTCTTTCCCTCTTTTGTGAGGACTCCTACTCTTATATCCTTTAGTATATCGGCATAATGCATACCTATTGCTTGGTGCATATTTTGGATTAACTGTTTGTATTGAACGTTTTCCCAAATGTTTACATTTCCAATACTTCCTAGTGAATTTCTTGTTTCATTATGTAGTAGTTTTTTTTTAACACAGGTTGTCCTTTTAAGGGAGTTAGTTGCAGGTCTCCAAAGACTATTAAGCGTTTTCCTCCAAAAAGTACATTGTAGTCATTTGGTTAATATTTGCCGCATTCTTAAATGTATAAAAGCTTGCATTAGGTTAGACAGCAGGCTGACTTCATCAATAATTAGTAGCTTTCATTTCTGTAATACTCTTGCCACTTCATGACAAGCATCACCAGATAATTTGTTGTATTGTTATTTGTTATCATGTTTAACAGGCAGCATTAATATTCAATGAAGGGTAACTCCTTTAACATTATGAGCAGCTGACCCTGTCGATGCAGTGACTACACACAACAAATTTGAATCTGTTGTCTTCTCTAGGTAACTTGTCAGTACTTTTAATCAAGGAGCTTTTTCCAGTTCCAGCTTGACCACTTATGTACAATAGAACTGGTATCTATGTAGAACATGCACACTTTGTATTCTCATGGAGAAATCCATGTTCTATATTACCTTTTACTTCTCCAAAAACGTCTTTCTAATCTGCATTCAATTGCAGTATTAGTAGTTCTTGATCCACAGTTTCCTGTATTTCTTGCTGCATTGCATTCTCCACCTCATTCATAGCTATTGCAGCTTCATTTTCAATGATTTGCTGTCCAAGAGGATCTTGACTTCACAGCTTTCAGAACTCTCTCTTGTTATCTCAGCAGCAATTGTTTCTTCTTGTTCAATCTCATTTCTCAACATTTGAAGATACACCAGAAATACAGAGCACTCAATGCTGTTTTTCACAGCGTTGAAAGAGTCTTCATAACAGTCAAATTATTCAAGTAGCTCACTTTCAGTTCGCCATGGCTTAAACAACTGTAACAAGACTAAATAGAAAAACTCTCTTTTGTTGGTAGTTTGGTAACTTAGCTGTCAATGGTTGATTAAATTTCTTTTGTTATGTCTCACCAAACATCCTTCAAATCCAGGCACAGCTAATTTTCCTTCATGTATGTTTTCACTGACATTACTTCGGAAAGTATAATGTTGTAGTATTTCATAAAGACACATCCTTTCCAAATGTGGACTTCTTCTTGGATAGTACGTATCCAGCATGTTCCTCTTCAGAATATCTGTACTGTATGGATCAAATTCTGCAAGATATTGAATTTCAGCAAAAGCTTCAGTACTCTTTTATGAGTATTAGTAAGCCCTAACCTCACCCATAAAACTCCTCTAGATTTAGAAAACAAACTAGCTGAGCTTAACAGGTTTACACATTCATAGGAGCCCATCTCTCTGTGAGAAAGCATTTTCAAACTAAAACTTTACAATTTCTTCGTAAGACTCTTTCTGCTGAAATCTCCTCCCACATTTCTTTCATCTCAGTTGTCTATGACTTTGTTATATAAGATGTAACGTACCGAGCAACAGCAATTGAGTTGTCTGCAACAAAAGGTACATCCACGTTTGCACTCCACATCGTCAGAATCACTGAGTTGTAGTCATTAATGTACTTTGAGGCCTCTGTTCTTCATAGATTGTATATCTTTTTTTGGTTGATTTCCTTGTAAGTGAATGTCTGACTGCAGACAAAAAGCTGTTGACTCTACCTTGTGAGATGACAGGTCGTGGAAATCTTAAACGACATCTTGTATAAAATTTCCCTTTTGCTCTGTATTTTCGTTGACAATATTTTTGGCACCTATTATTTCAGAATCGTAGAATGTGTTCTCTTAATATGTTGTCCCTACTCTCCTTTGTGATGGAGCAAGTTACATGCTGCTCATTAAAATACAAAACAGACTCATTACTGTGTGTTCCAAACTTGGGCATCTTTTACCCACAGCAGCATGTGAATATGGGGAGCACCTCTGACTTGGTACTCTTTACCCCAAAAGAAATCAATCACTTCACCAAGAGGAGGTTTTGTTTTGTTCAAGATTAAAGCCATCATTGCTTGAAATCTGTGATTTAAAAATCTGCAAACATTTGCAGGGTCTAGTGAGCACAGTTCTCCTGGAGTCTTCAGATGAATGTCTTTTATATCTGAATTTGCCTCCTGCAAAAATTCTAGCAGGTCATCCCATGCATAATCAGCACAACTCAGTGTGAGGAACTAAGCAGGTGCTCCAAGGTTCCTCAACATCTACTTGAGTTCACCATGATGCCGATACCAATATTCATTAGTCCCACGCTGACATGCCATTAGGTTTATTAAATTGTATTCCAAGAGCTCATCTTTTCCTTGAACTTTTTCCAAAAGTTCTCTTGTTGATATATTATGCAAATTAACTCCTGGTTTTAGAATATAATTCACGGCATATGAGAGGCCAGACACGTCACTCTGAAATAATTGGGGAAATATATATGGAATACACTTACAAAATCTAGGATCTTCTGAATAAAGTCTACTACATCAATACTCAGCTGCAGGTATTTGCACAGGCCGCTCGTCATACCTGCCACCTACTCCAGTAGAAAAAGATGTGGGAAACACCGAGCTTCTAAACTTTTTTCCCACACACTTAATGGAGCTCCTTTTGCTTTCATCATTTGAAACAGCTGAATTACATCACCAATAACCTGATTAGAATGCAAAGGGTGAATGCTATCATGTTCATACATTTCGTCTGTCCTGGACTGATCCACCTTCTCAATCTGACCTTTTGATGGAAATGTCTGATCCTCCATATGTGTGATATCTTGCTGGCTCTCCACATTTCCATAGTAATCATTGTTTTTTACCAGATATAAAGTTGTTTTTTTTACTTTGGTAACATCTACTAACTCCTGCCATATCTTCTTGTTTTTGGTTGGTACACCATTTACAAGAATTACTAGTCCTTCCTCTAAATCTCTATCTACCCCTACTGTTTCAATGTTTTTCTTGATATCTAATGGGTAATACACTACTCTGCCTTTTAGACCTTTTTGTCGCTCTGTTGGGGGTAACTTGCCTGTCTTTGACTCCATAAGTACTATAGCCTGAAGTGGATTTATAGTTTGGATAAGAATGGACTCATAAAAATTTAAACCTTGAAGTGCTTCTGGAATGGGAACCAGTTCTATCTTGTTATGCACAGCTCTAGCAGGCATTTTATCATTCCCTAGTTTATTGTAGCAGTACTTACATGTAACTTGTCATGTGGACAAGTCAAATCTTTATTCTACAAATAAGTACAGTGCAAACCTTTGCCATTTATCATTATTCTCTTTTTCACTTTTTAAATATAAGTCAACAGACCGCGTTTGATTGTTGTAGTGAGTGCGTCAACACCATATAAAAACAGACTCTGGTTTTTCAGCGCATGCTGTCTTAAATGTTGTAGTCTCTTCTTCAAAACTATCAACTGTAGTACCTGTGTCCTGTTCTACAACTCCTCCTGTAATGACCTCTTCAATTTCCCTACAGTCCTGTTAGGGACCAAAGAAACAAAACTGCACATCATCACAAACCTTTTCTACCTCTGCCACAGTACCATGCAAAAGTGCCCTATTCATTTCTCCTAAACATAAAGCAGGAGTTTTCACATAATACAGACTCGTAACTAAAGTTCGCATTGTTGAGTGGTGTAAAGCTAACATCCTAAAATGATGAAAGGTGCTTTGGCACACCCTCTTTGATAAACAAGCTAGTGAGTGTCCCTGCAAAGTTGTATGCTTTCTCAGGATCCAAACCTTATAAAGTACTTTTTGTGATTTAAACTTCGCCTTGGAAATATACGTAGGAATTTCCTTAATATATCAATGGATTGCTGTCTATTACTACAAACACTACTACAATTCCATTTGTATAAAGGGGCCTCACTACACCTCTCTTGTACCTCTTCTGCAATAACTTCTTCTACATTTCTAGGTACCATCACATCTTTTGCTATAGGACTGCCATTTTTTATTTCATAACAGTGTCCGCTTTCATCAATAGCATGAACTAATCTGTTATCCTGGAGATATCGTTCTTCATTAAAGAAAGGCTCTGTACTAGAAGTATGCATCCATTCTCCACTAAAAACTGTACAAAAGTTACTTCTACCCACTAATCTTTTCTTCTGGTTTTGTCTCTTCATGCACAACACTATTTTGTCAAGAGGCTTCATTCTATTTAGAATCAAAATGAAAAGCTTCCTCTGCAAAGCAAAAGCCTTATCAACTAGTCTCTCAACTCGCTCTTTCTGTTTCAGTGCCTCTCTCCTTCTTCTATACTTTTTCATAGTTCTTTGTAGATTTATAACCACTCTACTACGAAACATTCTGGCTATGAATTCCTTAAACTGCTTCTGTCTCCTGCTTAACGAGCATCCATGTCTTTTACAATCTTTTCTGTTCTTGCAATGTACAGTTTGTCCACTGTTATTGTTTCTCATAGGTATAATTTCATTTTCTTTATTTTCTAATCTTTGTAAATGTGTGCATAAACTTTTAAGAAATGTCTTTGTCCTCTTACCAGTAGCTCTTTTTTATTTTGCCTCTTTTGTAAATCATTTTTGCAAACATACTGTAGTTGCTTCTGTTGCTTTTCATCCAAGCTTTAGTAGGCATTGCAACTGTGTGTAGTTATGTAGATATTGTTCTGTAAACAAAAAAACAAGTAGATTTAAATGTTTAACTCCTCCAGCGTGCTATTCAAAGCATAAAGGAGATCTCTGAGCCACCAGCAGCATAGCTGCTGAACCCCTCCCAAGACGTCTATGACAGAATTACAATCTACTTTCAGGACAAAATCCTTGAGATCTTTCATGAGCTCACCCCTACTGAAGGGGATGATCTGGTCGCTGGGGAACTCACCCAGAACTCCGGGAAGAATGTTCTTACCTCTTTCCTTCAAATCACGCTTCAGCAAACAAAGGAACTTTTACTGGGCCTAAAATCCGGTGCCCTCCATACTACAACTGGCTCCTGACTTAGTAGCTAATTTTCTGTGCAAGGTGTTCAATTACATACTTATAACTGGTAGCTACCCGATCACCTGGAAGCAAGCCATTGTCTCACCGCTACTCAAAAAACCTAATGCCGACCCCTTAGAGTTGAAAAACCTTCGAACAATTTCCCTTCTCCCCGCCCCTGCTAAAATCCTGGAGAAATTCATCAACATTGAACTGATGAAATACACTGAATCCCAGGAGATCCTAGATTGCTCCCAGAACAGGTTCCGAGCCGGTCACAGCACCAAGTCTGCCCTTATTCTGGCCACTGCTTGTATTCGCATGCAGGTGGATCAGGGTGGATCGGCAGTGCTGATTATGCTTGACCTATTGGCGGCATTCAACACCGTCTCCCCGGTGTGCATGGTTCAGCGTCTGTGGGATGTGGGAGTCACTGGAAAGGCCCTGCAGCTTCTCTATTCTTTTCTGTCAGGCAGAACGCACATTGTTAGCTGCGGAGGCTTTGGGAGCAAAGACCTTTGGCCTTCCCAGTGGGGTCCCCCAGGGATCGTCATTGAGCCCCACTCTTTTTAACCTCTATGTGACAACTTTGGCTGAGCTGGTGAGATCATTCGTATTCCAGGTACTCTCTTATGCGGACGACACACAAATCATTGTTTCCATCTCAAATGATTTGCAATCCATCACAGAGAAGTTTAATCAGTGTATGTCCAGCATTATTTGCTGAATGAAGGGCAACTCACTAAAGATCAATGCAGACAAGACCAAGGTGCTGGCATTTGGTTCACAGAACTCCATCTGGTCAAATGCCTGGTGGCCTGCAGACTCTAGTCCCTTATGTGTCCCAGTTAGGACAGCAAAAAATCTGGGGGTCACTATTGATGAGGGTCTGACCTTTGATGCTTAGGTCAGCTGTACTGTCAGCACTTGTTTCTATATTTTAAGAACTCTTAGCAAGGTGCTGCCGTATATTCCATCCGAACTGCATAGGTCTACCATCATTGCACTAGTCACCTCCCGGCTGGACTACTGCAACGCCCTGTACCTTAACATCAATGTGATATCTTTGAACAAGCTCCAGGTGGTACAGAACGCCACGGCAAGGCTGATCCCTAATATTCTGAAGTATCAGTCAGCTAGGGAGGGGATTAGTGCCTTGCACTGGCTCCCCATCAGGAAGCATATTTCTTTCAAGGTCCTGAGTCTGGTATATAAGGCTATGCACTGTAAAGGTTCATTTGAAAACCATGTTTCAATGGTACACCCCTGGGAGGACCTTGAGATCCACCACAAAGAAAAAACTGGTCTCTCCCAGATTTCGCAGGTCCAGATGGGGCGGCCGCTCCTTTTCTGTAGCAGCCACCAAGCTTTGGAATTTCTTGCCCACTGTCATCTCCAATGCAGACTCCCTTCTGGTTTTCAGAAAACCTTTGAAAAAATTGTTATTTTCATCTTAATTGGCTGTTAGCACATCTCTCTCCTCCAACATCTGCCAAGCGCCTTGACACCTTCGGGTATAAGTGCTCTCTACAAATATTATCCTATTCTATCCTATTTTTACCATAGCCATTCTACCAACTACTTTACTAGTGACTTACACATAATACAAAAACAGTTTTCATGTTATGTTGCAGTTTTAAATCTAAAGATGAACCTAGAAATATTACTACATGCACTAACTTCAATATAACAAACCCAGAGCAAAACACAAAACTTTATTACTTACCTTTTAACGTTTTAGCACCCTCATGTACAGCACAGATGCAGCATATCTCACTTCTCACTTGTACATGGTGAAAGAACAGTTTATCCCTTCTGTAGTAAATTTCAAAATGAACATCAAGGCAAGGAGGCATACTTGCAAGCCCCATGCACCTTCTGGAGTGCCTTTTTTGACACACCGGCGCCGTAATGTGGTGTTCCATATTTACAAAGCCACATAAAGCCACTCTGCGTAGCTTCTCATGGCCTTATAAATACAGGCGCTTTTCAGGCAGCACTTTGCGTGAAAGAAGCATGCCATGGGTGTTGCTGTGGGTGTTCGCATGCGACACCCATGGTTTCTGCCACATACCCAAATTTACAACAATTCGTAAACCTGGCAATGCGTCAAAATCCTACACCTCCCCAGGGGAGGTATAGGGAGATGCAACGAGGAGAAATACATTTCTTTCTCCTCATTTTTTCTGATTTGTATGCATGCTGCATTCTACAGCACACATACAAAGAGGAAAATACCTCTTGTAATTGTGTTTTTACAGGAAGGTGTCCCTTCCTGCACAAAAACAATCATCCCCACTACACCGGCACCCTTGCACTATGGTGCAAGGGTGCCTCCTTTGGTGCATGGCAGCCAGTTCTGCGCCAGCACAGGGGAGAGCATAATGATCCATCATAATGTTGTGAATATGACGCATCCCTGTGCTTTGAAAGTAATGCAGCATGGCACAGCCAAATGGCTTGCAGCTCCACACTGCATTACTTTCTTATAAATTTAGCCCCAAGTGTACAAGTAAATACAGTGACTCAATGCTATAAATAAAAAACACAACATAAGAGCTATTGATGTCTCTCTACCACTGTGTTAGTGGTCTATTTACTATCTCAGTACTGTTCTACTTAAATGTATCAGATTTAAATTTTGGTAAACGGTGCATATAACAATCTGTTTGTTAATGTCTATCAAATCATATACCTCACTAATTCTTCCAACTACATCCAAAGAGTATGTCACACCTTGCATATATAATTCACCAGATGGTTCTAAAAGACTCCATATTCTTCAATAAAACCTCTAAAAACATGTATTTGTGGTTTAATACATGAATACTCCCTGGATGATTTAATTGGTGCATACATAGTACATACATGATTCTTTTAGGATACAGGTACTGCCTGTATTTCTGAACTCCATGGGTTGTTCCATGTCTGCATAGTTACTGTGTGCATGTTTACATGAGTATATTAGTACTATCTGGGTGTTTACATGAGTGCATGAGTAGTGTCTGAATGATTAGATAAGTGCATAACTAATGGCTCAATAATTCAATACATGCATAGATACTGGTTGGATGATTAAATGAGTGCAACTTTAGTATCTGGATGATTGCAGGAGTGCATAGATAGTATATACATGATTTATAGAGTGCATGGATAGTGCATACATGATTGTTTAAGTACATGCATAGCAACTAGCAGATAGGATGAGTGCATGAGTAATGTTTCAGTGATTGCATGATTACTTGCCTATTGCCCATGTGTTTTGGGTTCAGTAAACAGTGCCTGGGTTTTCAGCTAACTACATGTGTAGTGCCTGGATAATTCAATGAGTACATCAGTAATGTCTGGCTGATTACATGGGAGCATGACTATAGTCTGAGTGATTGCATGACTCTATTGTTCTTACCTCAGTGAACCTAACAATCCAGTGGAACCAGTAGGTCACAAGTTCACAGCACATTCTAGAAGGAACATGCTACTTCCAAATGAGATACATCAGGTGTGGTTTGCTCCACAGATTCAAAAGCATAACAATGTCTGTATTACATTTCTTTTTTAAACAACAGCCAATTTTAAGACTTCTTCCTGAGCCATCCAACACACTACCTAATTTTATTCACTTTCATGCTGGCAGCATCCAATGGAATATATATATATATATGTTTTTTTTTTTAAAACACTTAAATTGTAACTTCTTTTTCTTTGGAAACTACCTCATTCAGCTCTAGCCTTCTCCTGACTACTATTGCTCCTTCCGTTCAAAATGCTTAGAGTATGGATTGTGGCCCACAGCTATATCTATTGGGCTAAAGAGGCTGCAAAAAAGAGAGGTATTGACAGGGACTTGGGTTTGCCAAATGTGCAGATTTCTTGGTTTGGCCACAGAGGGTAAAGTTTCATCAGTTGCTGGCTTTGGTTAAATACATAGGGCCACATGCATCAAAGAATGGAATTGCGATTCCTAAATAGCGATTTTTAGGTAATTGCTATTTAGGAATCGCAATTCCTTATGCATGTAGGAATCGCAAAAAAATTTGCGATTCCTACAAATTCCTTAATAGCGACTCGCAATTTGCGACTCGCTATTAAGGAATGCCTTTCCATTCATTCCTATGGGCCTGTAGGCCCATAGGAATGAATAGGAAGTCATTCGCAATTTGCGAGTACCAAATAGGTACTCGCAAATTGCGAATGCAATTTGAAGGGTGCTAGGGGCCAAAAGGCCACCCTGCTGCACCCCCAAAATTGGCATGTGTGCACATGTGGCGCACACATATGCCTTAAGGGCATATGTGTGTGCCACATGGCACTTAGAAAATGCAATTTCATGCATTTTTCTAAGAAATTGCAAATTACCATCAACTTGAAGTTGATGGTAATTTGTAATTCCAAATTGCGTAAAACGCAATTTGCGAATGCATGATGCATCGCAGTTAGGGAATCGCAATTTGCGATTCTTAACTGCATCTCGCAATTAAGGAAATCGCAAAGATTGCAATTTCCTTAATTGCGAATGCCTTCTGGGCTTGATGCATCGGAAATAGTATTTTACCGGTCGCAAACGGGCTGATTCTGAGAATCGGCCCATTTGCAACCGGTAAAATGCTTAATGCATGTGCCCCAAAGTGGATTCTCAAGCTTCCCACTTCATGATTGTGCACTGTGGTGGCAATGACATCGGCACATTGACTGGGGTAGGGCCGAAAATTCTAATGAAAGAAACTTTGCAGAACTGATGTCACTATTCCCTCACACTGTCTTGGTGTACTCTAATATATGCCAAAGACAGAAATGGAAGTGGTCAAATCAGTTCTGTCCACAGATTGACAAAGCCAGGAAACATGTTAATAAAACTGTTTCTGCATTCCTCAGAGACCATCGTATGGGCTGTATCTATAACAACAATCTGCATTTTGACATGCATGGAATTTATAGAAATGATAGAGTGCACTTTACAGATGAAGGCAACAGGGTGTTTCTAAGTATCCTGAAACTCTGCATCCGGTTTTATGTGTAGCAGCCATATACACACAACCAACACAATGGTACTTATCAGAGCCACCCTAGTACCTGAAATATTGTGAAGTTTTTCTCTAAAGGTTTTTTTTTCTTTAGTTTTTGTGAATCTTCGCTGCGACTTTGGGATCTCCGCTTTGATGTCGTGAAAACGGAAAACATAAGCAGATATTCAACGGCCACCAACACATCCAAAAATAATATGTAAAAAAATCCATTCTGAACATTGCGCTATACACATTACTATATACATACTTCTTTCAAAGCATGTTTAAAATCATATTTTTGTACTAAGTTTCTTTAAAAACCATCTTTCAGACCTATTTTCTGTTTTCGCGGTTATTCAGGATGTCGTGATGACGCCGTTGGCCGCAACGATTGCTCCTTTTACATAAAAAGAAAACACATATATGCACACATGCTACACTATTTTACACACTAAGGGTTTCTTACAGTATTCTCTAAAGTCATATTTTTGTAGAGAGTTTCTATAAAAACTATCTGTCTATCTGTACAACCTGTTTTATTTTTGTCGCAGTGGCGCCGGAGATCGCGATTCCCCCAGACACGTTGCTAAAGAGGAAAACAAAAGCAGACATTCAATGACCACCAACACATCTAAAAATAATATGTAAAAATCCATTCTGAACATTGCCCTACTCACATTACTATATACAAACTTCTTTCATAGAAAGTTTAAACTCATATTTTTGTACTGTTTCTTTAAAAACCATCTTTCAGACCTATTTCCCATTTTTGCAGTTATTCAGGGAGTTTCAACGACATCGTTAACTGTGACGATCGCGCCTTTCCCATAAAGTGAAAACACATGCACACACATTACAGTATTCTACACACTAAAGGTTTATTACTGTACACTTCAAGCTCATGTTTTTCTACTGTATTTCTAGAACAACCATCTCTAAAACCTATTTTCCATTTTCACGGTGAGGACGGAGATCGCAATGACGTCAGTCATCGCGATCCCCGTGGTTACGTTGCGAAAGCGGAAACCAAAATCAGTAATTCAATAGCCACCACCACATAAAAAAACTTATAACTATATAATTAATTCTAACCATCACAGTAGATAACTCACTATATAAATAATTCTATAAAAACATTTATCAATATCTCTATAAAAATGCATACTAATGATTCATTGATATATTTTTTGATATTTTCACCATATTCGTGACGACATTGATAGTCGCGATGCCCCCACGATGGTACATGGGGGCTGTGCAGGCAGTCGCATCGTCGTCGCGGATATTGCACTTGATTAAAAAAAAGCAACTTTGGATATATAACTTCTGTCACTAACACCTCCATTTCTTAACCATGGGGTCAGAGTATCTCCACCCTGACCCCTTATGTGGGCTTTCACACAGATTTTCAGCCCCGGGAACCATTCCTGATAGATAAAATGGCAGCTGCTACTTTCTATTCAGGTTGCGTCCAGCTAATCAGAACAGTCCCGATGGCGTGTGCATTTGAGATTCATCGCTAAAACCTTCATGAAATATCCGCGGTCAGAGATTTCACTATGATTTTAAACTTACATTTCTCAAAAACTACTGAATGGATTAACACCAAATAAGCAAAAGGCACTTTTATTGAACTGACATTTACCTCCCTGCCAAATTTGGTGTAAGTCCGTTCAGCGGTTCAGGCTGTAGAGGTGGCTAAAGGTTCCTATGGGGATTAACATTATAAATGCAACCTTTTTTCACACCCCAAATTCTTGGTCCCCGCTGCACGGATCACCCCCAAACAATCCCAATCAATAGTACCCTCCATAAATATGTGTATGTATGTATGCATATATATATATATATTCACTGAAAAAACCATAGGTTTCAGGCACGTTATAGTTAGAAATTAGCATTTAAAAAACCTTACAAATTCACTGAAAAAACCATAGGTTTTAGGGACAGTTATAGTTAGTTGGACATTGCACTCGTACAAAACCCGTGAAATTCCCCCGTTATAGTTAGTTCAGCTAACTATAACTCGCGCCCCCGCAATGCACTGCTGATGACGTCACATATTACATCACTCATGACATGGTCAGTGACATCACTGATGACATCACTGATGACATCTCAAATGACATCACTGATGACATCATCCAGTGACTGTGTTTCTGTAAAGTTTAAATATTTTTAATATATATAGGGAAAGGCGTATAGAAGAAGAATGAGTGGGTGTATAAGTGTCTGTATGGATGATTTAGTAGGTGCGTGACTAACTCTATAAGTGAGTGATTAAACGTATCTTACTGAATGCATGGGTTAGTGACTAAATTGGGTGAATGTCTGTATCCGTCTGTCTGTTGCTGTGTAAGTGGCTGCATGGGTTTGTGAATAGCTACATGAGTGTCTATATGAGTTATTGATTGGTTGTCTGAGTATCTGTATGGGTGCCTGAGTGTTTGTGTGGGTGGGGTGTGTGCGACTCTGTGCATAGATGTGTGAGTGGGTGATTCACTGGGTGGATGGTTTCAAGAGTGCATCTGTGATAGACTGTATGGGTGGGTAAGTGTGTGTAAGAGTGTGTTAGTGAGTGAATGTATCTCCCAGTGGTACATGTGTGAGTAACTACATATGTGAAAGGCAGTATATATGTGTGTTGGAATATATAAATAGCTATAAGCGAGAGTGTGTGATTGTGAGAGTGACTGTATGGATGAGTGTGTGCTTGTATCAGTGATTGTATCAGAGCGTAAGAATGTGCTAGTATTTGTATGAGTAAGTGAGCTGGTGTCTGTATAACTGTATAGGTGAGTAAATGGCAGTGTGTTTAATTATTTGCAAGACTGACTAGGTGTGTGAGTACCTCTATGGATGAGTGGCGGTGTTTGAGTGTCTATATAGGAGTATGAGTGCATATGATATTCCTGTACTGAGTGACCGTAAGTATGAGTGACTGTACGGGTGAGTGAGTGGATGTGTGTGTAGACCTAAGAATCAGTGAGTGGGTATGTAGTTATTGGTGTTGGAGTGTCTATTGTTTTGCGAATGGCAGTCTGTAATTTAGAGTGGGTGTATCAAAGGTTATATTAGGGTGTGAAGAGGTGCATCAGATTATCACGTGGATGATGTCATCAGTGATGTCATCAGTGATATCATTTGAGATGTCATCAGTGATGTAATATGTGACGTCATCAGCAGTGCATTGCGGGGGCGTGAGTTATAGTTAGCTGAACTAACTATAACGGGGGAATTTCACTGGTTTTGTACGAGTGAAATGTCCAACTAACTATAACTGTCCCTAAAACCTATGGTTTTTTCAGTGAATTTCAAAGGTTTTTTAAATGCTAATTTCTGACTATAACGTGTCTGAAACCTATGGTTTTTTCAGTGATATATATATATCTATATTCACTGAAAAAACCATAGGTTTTAGGGACAGTTATAGTTAGTTGGACATTGCACTCGTACAAAACCCGTGAAATTCCCCTGTTATAGTTAGTTCAGCTAACTATAACTCGCGCCCCGCAATGCACTGCTGATGACGTCACATATTACATCACTCATGACATGGTCAGTGACATCACTGATGACATCACTGATGACATCTCAAATGACATCACTGATGACATCACTGATGACATCATCCAGTGACTGTGTGTTTCTGTAAAGTTTAAATATGTTTAATATATATAGGGAAAGGCGTATTGAAGAATGAGTGGGTGTATAAGTGTCTGAATGGATGATTTAGTACGTGAGTGACTGACTCTACAAGTGATTGATTAAACGTATCTTACTGAATGCATGGGTTAGTGACTAAACTGTGTGAATGTCTGTATCCATCTGTTTGTTGGTGTGTAAGTGGATGCATGGATTTGCGAATAGCTACATGAGTGTCTATATGGGTTATTGATTGGTTCTCTGAGTATCTGTATGGCTGCCTGACTGTTTGTGTGGGTGGGGTGTGTGTGACTCTATACATAGATGTGTGAGTGGGTGATTCACTGGGTGCATGATTTCAAGAGTGCATCTGTGATGGACTGCTTGGGTGGGTGAGTGTGTGTATGGGTGTGTTAGTGAGTGAATGTATATCTCAGTGGTACATGTGCGAGTAACTACATATGTAAAAGGCAGTATATATGTGTGTTAGAGTATTTAAATGGCTATAAGTGAGAGTGTGTTATTGTGAGAGTGGCTGTATGGATGCGTGTGTGCTTGTATCAGTTATTGTATAAGAGCGTAAGAATGTGCTAGTATTTGTATGAGTAAGTGAGCTGGTGTGTGTATAACTGTATAGGTGAGTAAATGGGTGTGTGATTAATTTTTGCATGACTGACTAGGTGTGTGAGTACCTCTATGGATGAGTGGCGGTGTGTGAGTGTTTATATAGGTGTATGAGTGCATATGATAGTCCTGTACTGAGTGACTGTAAGTATGAGTGACTGTACAGGTGAGTGAGTGGATGTGTGTGTAGACCTAAGAATCAGTGAGTGGGTATGTAGTTTTTGGTGTTGGAGTGTCTATGGTTTTGAGAATGGTAGTCTGTAATTTAGAGTGGGTGTATCAAAAGTTATATTAGGGTGTGAGAAGATGCATGAAATTATCACATGGATGATGTCATCAGTGATGTCATTTGAGATGTCATCAGTGATGTCATCAGTGATGTCACTGACCATGTCATGAGTGATGTAATATGTGACGTCATCAGCAGTGCATTATGGGCGCGAGTTATAGTTAGCTGAACTAACTATAACAGGGGAATTTCACGGGTTTTGTACGAGTGCAATGTCCAACTAACTATAACTGTCCCTAAAACCTATGGTTTTTTCAGTGAATTTCAAAGGTTTTTTAAATGCTAATTTCTAACTATAACGTGCCTGAAACCTATGGTTTTTTCAGTGAATTTCAAAGGTTTTTAAATGCTAATTTCTAACTATAACGTGCCTGAAACCTATGGTTTTTTCAGTGAATTTCAAAGGTTTTTTAAATGCTAATTTCTAACTATAACGTGCCTGAAACCTATGATTTTTTAAGTGAATTTCAAAGGTTTTTAAATGCTAGTTTCTAACTATGCCAACAGAGGTAGGACATGTGAAGAAAGAAGAAAAAACGCACAGAAAGAAGCAAAAGATGTGCAGAAAGAACCAACAGAGGAACAGAAAGAGGCCTTATTGCAAAATCATCCTGTGCCCACAACTTTTTCAGACGGGTACTGGTGGTAACTGACTCTGACTAACCAGAGCCAGAGCGTGTTTGCACAGTGGTGAAGGGAGGGGGGGGCCTGAGGTGACATGTGTGCAAACGCGCCCCGTGGCGCGTTTTAAGTTGCGTGGATTAAGTCCCCTTGAATCCTGAGGGTCCCTGGGGCCCAACTAGCCCCCAGGTACCTACAGTTAGGACCACAGAGCTGAGTTGCAGAGAGGCGTTCCGAGGCCACGCACCTTTTTCACCTCTCTGCAACGCAACTCTGTTGTGCTTACTGAAGGTACCTGGTGGGCTAGTTGGCCCCCAGGATTCAAAGAGAATTAACTCCCCAACTTAAAACGCACCACAGGGCGTGTTTGCGCACATGTCACCTGAAGCCCCGCCCTCCCTTCACCACTGTGCAAACGCGCCCCGTGGCGCGTTTTAAGTTGGGGGATTAGGTCACCTTGAATCCTGAGAGTCCCTGGGGCCCAACTAGCCCACCAGGTACTTCCAGTAAGCACCACAGGCCTGCGTTGCAACGCCTGTAACAAATTGTGCAGTTGTGTTTAGGTAGTGAAGAGGGTCATGCTGGGGGTAGTGTTTTAGGGTTTAGGGTAGTGCAGTGGTGTTTGTGTAGTGTAGGGGGTCATGCTGGGGTAGATTTAGGGTTTAGGGTAGTGCAGTGGTGTTTGGGTAGTGTAGGGAGTCGTGCTGGGGGGAGTGTTTTAGAGTTTAGGGTAGTACAGTGGTGTTTGGGTAGCGTAGGGGGTCGTGCTGGGGTTAGTGTTTTAGGGTTTAGGGTAGTGCAGTGGTGTTTGGGTAGTGTAGGGGATACTGCTGGGGGTAGTGTCTTAGGGTTTAGGGTAGTGCAATGGTGTTTGGGTAGTGTAGGGGGTACTGCTGGGGGTAGTGTTTTAGGGTTTAGGGTAGTGCAGTGGTGTTTGGGTAGCGTAGGGGGTACTGCTGGGGGTAGTGTTTTATAGTTTAGGGTAGTGCAGTGGTGTTTGGGTAGTGTAGGGGTTCGTGCTGGGGGTAGTTTTTAGGGTTTAGGGTAGTGCAGTGGTGTTTGTGTAGTGTAGGAGGTCGTGTTTTAGGGTTTAGGGTAGTGCAGTGGTCTTTGCGTAGTGTAGGGAGTCGTGCGGGGGGTATTGTTTTAGAGTTTAGGGTAGTGCAGTGGTCTTTGGGTAGTGTAGGGGTTGTGCGGGGGGTAGTGTTTTAGGGATTAGGGTAGTGCATTGGTATTTGGGGAGTGTAGGGGGTCATGCTGGGGGAGTATTTTAGGGTTTAGGGTAGTGCAGTGGTGTTCGGGTAGTGTAGGGGGTCATGCTGGTGGTAGTGTTCTAGGGTTTAGGGCAGTGCAGTGGTGTTCGGGCAGTGTAGGGGGTCGTGCTGGGGGTGGTGTTTTAGGGTTTAGGGCAGTGCAGTGGTGTGCGGGCAGTGTAGGGGGTCGTGCTGGGGGTGGTGTTTCAGGGTTTAGGGCAGTGCTGTGGTTTTCGGGCAGTGTAGGGGGTCGTGCAGGGGGTGGTGTTTCAGCGTTTAGGGCAGTGCAGTGGTGTTCAGGCAGTCGTGCAGGGGTGGTGTTTCAGGGTTTAGGGCAGTGGTGTTCGGCAGTGTAGGGGGTCATGCTGGGGGTGGTGTTTCAGGGTTTGGGGCAGTGCAGTGGTGTTCGAGCAGTAAAGGGGGTCATGCTGGGGGTGGTGTTTCAGGGTTTAGGGCAGTGCAGTGGTGTTCGGGCAGTGTAGGGGGCGGTGCAGGGGGTGGTGTTTCAGGGTTTAGGGCAGTGCAGTGGTGTTCGGGCAGTGTAGGAGGGGGTGGTGTTTCAGGGTTTAGGGCAGTGCAGTGGTGTTCGGGCAGTGTAGGGGGTCGTGCAGGGGTGGTGTTTCCGGGTTTAGGGCAGTGCAGTGGTGTTCGGGCAGTGTAGGGGCTGTGCAGGGGGTGGTGTTTCAGGGTTTAGGGCAGTACAGTGGTGTTCGGGCATTGTAGGGGGTGGTGCTGGGGCTGGTGTTTCAGGGTTTAGGGCAGTGCAGTAGTGTTTGGGCAGTGTAGGGGGTCATGCAGGGGTGGTGTTTCAGGGTTTAGGGCAGTGCAGTGGTGTTCGGCCAGTGTAGGTAGTCTTGCTGGGGGTGGTGTTTCAGGGTTTAGGGCAGTGCAGTAGTTTTCGGGCAGTGTAGGCGGTCGTGCTGGGGCTGGTGTTTCAGGGTTTAGGGCAGTGCAGTGGTGTTCGGGCAGTGTACGGGGTTGTGCTGGGGCTGGTGTTTCAGGGTTTAGGGCAGTGCAGTGGTGTGCGGGCAGTGTACGGGGTTGTGCTGGGGCTGGTGTTTCAGGGTTTAGGGCAGTGCAGTGGTGTTCGGGCAGTGTAGGGGTCGTGCTGGGGTGGTGTTTCAGGGTTTAGGGCAGTGCAGTGGTGTTCGGGCAGTGTAGGGGTCGTGCTGGGGCTGGTGTTTCAGGGTTTAGGGCAGTGCAGTGGTGTTTGGGCAGTGTAGGGGGTCGTGCTGGGGCTGGTGTTTCAGGGTTTTGGGCAGAGCAGTGGTGTTTGGGCAGTGTAGGGGGTCTTGCTGGGGGTGGTGTTTCAGGGTTTAGGGCATTGGTGTTCAGGCAGTGTAGGGGGTCTTGCTGGGGGTGATGTTTCAGGGTTTAGGGCAGTGCAGTGGTGTTCGGGCAGTGTAGGGGGTCTTGCTGGGGGTAGTGTTTCAGGGTTTAGGGCGGTGCAGTGGTGTTCGTGCAGTGTAGGGGGTCGTGCTGGGGGTGGTGTTTCAGGGTTTAGGGCAGTGCAGTGTTGCTCGGGCAGTGTAGGGGGTCATGCTGGGGGTGATGTTTCAGGGTTTAGGGTAGTGCAGTGGTGTTCGGGCAGTGTAGGGGTCGTGCAGGGGCTGGTGTTTCAAGGTTTAGGGCAGTGCAGTGGTGTTCGGGCAGTGTAGGGGGTCGTGCTGGGGCTGGTGTTTCAGGGTTTTGGGCAGAGCAGTGGTGTTCGGGCAGTGTAGGGGGTCATGCTGGGGGTAGTGTTTCAGGGTTTAGGGCAGTGCAGTGGTGTTCGGGCAGTGTAGGGGGTCGTGCTGGGGGTGGTGTTTCAGGGTTTAGGTCAGTGGTGTTCGGGCAGTGTAGGGGTCTTGCTGGGGGTGATGTTTCAGGGTTTAGGGCAGTGCAGTGGTGTTCGGGCAGTGTAGGGGGTCATGCTGGGGGTGGTGTTTCAGGGTTTAGGGCAGTGCAGTGGTGTTCGGGCAGTGTAGGGGGTCATGCTGGGGGTGGTGTTTCAGGGTTTAGGGCAGTGCAGTGGTGTTCGGGCAGTGTAGGGGGTCGTGAAGGGGTGGTGTTTCAGGGTTTAGGGCAGTGCAGTGGTGTTCGGGCAGTGTAGGGGGTCGTGCTAGGGGTGGTGTTTCAGGGTTTAGGGCAGTGCAGTGGTGTTTGGGCAGTGTAGGGGGTCATGCAGGGGCTGGTGTTTCAGGGTTTAGGGCAGTGCAGTGGTGTTCGGGCAGTGTAGGGGGTTGTGCTGGGGGTAGTGTTTTAGGGTTTAGGGTAGTGCAGTGGTGCTTGTGTAGTGTAGGGGGTCGTGCTGGGGGTAGTGTTTTAGGGTTTAGGAAAAGTGCAGTGGTGTTTCTGTAGTGTAGGGGTCATGTTTTAGGGTAGTGCAGTGGTGTTTGGGTAGTGTAGGGGGTCGTGCTGGGGGTAGTGTTTTAGGATTTAGGTTAGTGCAGTGGTGTTTGGGTAGTGTAGGGGGTCATGCTGGGGGTAGTGTTTTAGGGTTTAGGGTAGTGCAGTGGTGTTTGTGTAGTGTAGGGGTCGTGCTGGGGGTAGTGTTTTAGGGTAGTGCAGTGGTGCTTGTGTAGTGTAGGGGTCGTGCTGGGGATAGTGTTTTAGGGTTTAGGGTAGTGCAGTGGTGTTTGTGTAGTACAGGGGGTCGTGTTTTAAGGTAGTGCAGTGGTGTTTGGGTAGTGTAGGGGGTCGTGCTGGGGGTAGTGTTTTAGGGTTTAGGATAGTGCAGTGGTGCTTGTGTAGTGTAGGGGGTCGTGCTGGGGGTAGTGTTTTAGGGTTTAAGGTAGTGCAGTGGTGTTTTTGTAGTGTAGGGGTCATGTTTTAAGATGCAATGCTCCAATACCTGACCAGTCTGCACTACATAAAACTGCAAAAAAACTCAAAATAAAAAGTGTTTTGCACACTTTTGTCATTGGGCTATATGTGGGCTACATCTGGGTAATATTTGTGCTACATTTGGGCTCTTTTTTCACTGGTGGCCATCTTAGAAGACTTCTTTGTTATGAAGTTTCCTAATTTCTTCATTTACTGCAGTCTCCTCAGTAGGAAATGCTTTGAGTTTTTACTTTGATTCCATCAAGAAGGCATTCAGATGTGTCTCACATCTGCCATAAATTCAGAATGTTAGCACTCTAGTTGCTCATTAGATCACTGGAGTAAAGCTACTGCTCACCAGGGAGTTAACTGGTAGTCTGCTGCTGGTATTGAAAGTGATTGTTTCAGTCTGCATGTCAGAATTTTTTTATGAAATAGAAGAGGATTTGAGATCTCACTTAAAACATGCCCTAATTTTTCTTTCTGCAGCACTAACCATAATTTCTATTTCAAAAAGAACCCCTCATTTTGTTCCTTTTTAAATTAAATGTTTTAAGTGTTACCGGTTTATTCCAATCAAGATGGCTTCAGGTGTGCCATACTTTTGTCATAAGTAAGGCTGTTAGCGCTCTAGTTGTTCTTTAGAACACTCTGGGAAGCTGCAGTAGAACACAAAGGCATCAACTGGCAGGCTGCTCCTGTTGAAATATAACAGGAAGATATTTGAGATCACACTTGAAATATGTCCTAATTTTTCTTTCTACAGCACTAACCATAATTTCTATGACAAAATGAACCCCATCATTTTGTTCCTTTTTAAATTAAATGTTTTAAGTGTTACCAGTTTATTCCAATCAAGATGGCTTCAGGTGTGCCATACTTTTGTCATAAGTAAGGCTGTTAGCACTCTAGTTGTTCTTTAGAACACTCTGGGAAGTTGCAGTAGAACACAAAGGCATCAACTGGCAGGCTGCTCCTGTTGAAATATAACAGGAAGATATTTGAGATCACACTTGAAACATGTCCTAATTTTTCTTTCTACAGCACTAACCATAATTTCTATGACAAAATGAACCCCATCATTTTGTTCCTTTTAAATTAAATTGTTTAAGTGTTACCAGTTTATTCCAATCAAGATGGCTTCAGGTGTGCCATACTTTTGTCATAAGTAAGGCTGTTAGCACTCTAGTTGTTCTTTAGAACACTCTGGGAAGCTGCAGTAGAACACAAAGGAATCAACTGACAGTCTCTGCCCTTGTTGGATGTACATGTTTTACTGAGAATGTCAGACTTCATTCTCACATGAGTGAGAAAGATAAAGTGAATTTACAGAAAATATGCTCTCATTTTAGCTTCTGGAGCACCTTCCAAACCTCCATGGGACAAGCATGAGAAAATAGTGTTCTCTCAAACATGATTCATGATATCCCAGCAGAAGGTTTTTCACATGGTAAAATCACCTTAGAATACACCACAATTCCTAAAATTAGTATGGTACCATCAACAAATAAATTCTAATGTAACTAAAGCCTATTATCACCCTTTATAGTTCTCCTTTTGGTGACCCTCAAAATCTTCTATTCACTACAATGCATTTCAATGAGGTACTATCATTTATATTGGTCCCAAGATGGCTGCCAGCAATTCCAGGATGAAGTGCTGACAGCCAATCAGATCTCACGATGACATGTGTGGTTAGGCTCCGCCCAGATATATATGTGACTTTACTTTTGATTTTCTCAGGAACTACTGAACGGATTTACACAATTTAAGCAAAAGGCACGACACTGAACCAAGGGCTACCTCTTTGCCAAATGTGGTGTAATTCCGTTCAGCAGTTCGGGCTGTAGCTGCGACTAAAGGTTCCTATGGAAAAATGAATGGGGAAAATGCGTTTTGGGACCCCCTTTTTCTCGGCCCCCGCTTGACGTATCACCCCAAGACTTTCAGGATAGGAGCGGACCGGAGCGCCCCAACAAGTTGGAAACTTTCGCGAAGATTCGTCAACCGGCGCCAACGTTATTTCAAATAGAATGTCGCGGATTTCCTATGGATAATAGGTTTTAACTATAACTATCTACTGGCGACCGCCAGTAGATAATATATATATATATATATATATATATATATATATATATATATATATATATATATATATATATATATTTATATATATATATTCACTGAAAAAAACGTAGGTTTCAGGCACGTTATAGTTAGAAATTAGCATTTAAAAAACCTTTGAAATTCACTGAAAAAACTATAGGTTTCAGGGACGTTATAGTTAGTTGGACATTTCACTCGTACAAAACCAGAGAAACTCGGCCGTTATAGTTAGTTCAGCTAACTATAACTCGCGCCCCCGCAATGCACTGCTGATGACGTCACATATTACATCATTCATGACATGGTCAGTGACATCACTGATGACATCTCAAATGACATCACTGATGACATCATCCAGTGACTGTGAGTTTCTGTAAAGTTTAAATATGTTTTATATATATGCCAAGGTGTATTGAAGAACGAGTGGGTGTATAAGTGTCTGGATAGAGGATTTAGTAGGTGCGTGACTGACTGTATAAGTGAGTGATTAAATGGGTCTTACTCAATGCATGGGTTAGTGACTAAACTGTGTGAATGTCTGTATCAGTCTGTCGTTGTTGTGTAAGCTGCTGCATGGGTTGGTCAGTAGCTACATGAGTGTCTATATGAGTTATTGATTGGTTGCCTGAGTATTTGTATGGGAGACTGAGTGTGTGTGTGGGTGGATGGGAGGTGTGTGACTCTGTGCATAGATGTGTGAGTGGTTGATTCACTGGGTGTATGGGTTCAAGAGTGCATGTGGAAACAGCTGTATGGGTGGGTGAGTGTGTGTATGGATGTGTTGGTGAGTGAATGGATGTCTCAGTGGTACATGTCCAAGTAACTACATATGTCAAAGGCAGTGTATGTGAGAGTTGGAGTATATAAATGATTATACGTGAGAGTCAGTGATTGTGGGAGTGGCTGTATGGATGAGTGTGTATTTGTATGAGTGATTATATAAGAGAGTAAGTATGCGTTCGTATCTGTATGAATAAGTGAGGTGGTGTGTGCATAACTGTATAGGTGAGTAAATGGGAGTGTGATTGATTCTTTGCATGACTGACTAGGTGTGTGAGTAACTCCATGGATGAGTGGCGGTGTGTGAGTGTCTGTATAGCTGTATGAGTGCATATGATAGTGTTGTATTGATGAGTGACTGCATGTATGAGGGATTGTATGGGTGAATGAGTGGATGTGTGTGTAGACCTAGGAATCAGTGAGTGCGTATGTAGTAACTGGTATTGGTGTGTCGATGGTTTCGAAAATAGTAGTCTGTATTTTACAGTGGGTGTATCAAAGGTTATATTAGAGTGTGAGGAGGTGCATCAGATTATCACGTGGATGATGTCATCAGTGATGTCATCAGTGATGTCACTGACCATATCATGAATGATGTAATATGTGATGTCATCAGCAGTGCATTGCATCACCAGGTATCTCCAGTAAGCGCCACAGAGCTGCGTTGCAAAGAGGTGTAAAAAAGGGCGTGGCCTCGGACCACCTCTCTGCAACGCAGCCCTGTGGCGCATACTGGAGGTATGGGGACCGTGGGGGGAGCCCCAATGCCCCCATGGTCCCACTGGCTCCCCGCCTCCTGCGGGAGCCAACACTGCTTTTCCACACGGGGAGCTGTTAACATGCAGCACCCCTTGTGGAAAAGCAATCTGCTTTGGATTTTGGAAGCGAGAGCAGGAAACCTGCTCTCGCTTCCAAAAACGAAACCCCCCTCCCTACCAGTACAAAGCCCCGGGAGGTGGTGGTCCCCGGGGCAGCGTGGGGAGGATTGGGACCCCACCACGCATTTTGTTCACAGCCCCGGGGAGGTTGCGGTCCCCCGCTATAAAATTGGCAGTGCCCCGGGACCTGGCCCATCCGGGGGCTTTTTTTAAACGAAGCGCGGCAGCCTGCGCTTCGTTTTTTTTAAATAATTTCAGCGGGATTCGCAACCCCATCGCGATTTCCGCTGATTTTTTGGGGCCCTGCGGGTCCTTGTGGACCCCCTGAGCAGGCCTAGGGGGTCAGGGTGTTTCTACCCTGCCCCCTTTTCTTGTTTTTTAATGTTTTTTCTACTGTTTTCTTGTGACTCGGTTCTACAGAGTCACAAGATGGCTGCCAACACTTCCTGGTTTGGAGTGTTGGCATGCCAATCACAGTGAAGCTCGTGGTCTGGAGGATTCGCGAATCCACCGCGGCCATAGATATCGAAACTTTTTCTTTTTCAAATTTCTCAGCAACTACTGAACAGATTTACACCATTTAAAAAAAAGGTCTCTTTCTGAACCAAGATCTACCCTTTTGCCAAATTTGGTGTAATTCCGTTCAGCAGTTCGGACTGTAGCTTTGTGTAAAGTTTCCTAAGGAAAATAACATGGGAAAAACGCGTTTTGGGACCCTCCTTTTTTCTCGGCCCCCGCTTGACGAATCACCCTGAATCTTTGAAGACAGGAGCTGACCGCAGCGGGTCACTCGTTTTGAAAGTTTCGCAAAGATTTGTCAACCAGCGCCAAAGTTATTAGGAAAACAAAAACGTTTTTCCTATGGAAACTAGGTCCTAACTATAACTACCTACTGGCGACCGCCAGTAGGTAATATATATATATATATATATATATATATATATATATATATATATATATATATATATATATATATATATATATATATATATTACAGAGTGTCCTGTGCATGAAGACGCACTCCACTGCAGGTAATTCTTCCGAATTAATAATACAGGTGAACTGGCAAATTTCATCTTGAATTGCTTTGGCCTTACGTGTTTCGGAGCCCCCTGGCCCCTTAATCATAGGCAGCTGATTTGACTGTTTCAAAGCAACTCTACGGATGCCAGAATCCTTTTGAATTAATTAAAATGCATTTGCTTAACCCACCAGAGGGCGTAAATTGCTAATAAAAGTGTGCTTTGAAAGTGAATTTCATTTGTTATCAGCTACCTATGATTAAGGGGCCAGGGGACTCCGAAATGCGTAAGGCCAAAGCAATTCAAGATGAAATTTGCCAGTCCCCCTGTATTATTAATGCGGAAGATTTACCTGCAGTGGAGTGTGTCTTCATGCACAGGACACTCTTTGGAACATATATATATTACTCCGCAAAAGTTACCTCATTGACAGAGTCCAACGCCTTGAATAAATTCCTAGCAATACTCACCCGTGTTGGACTCTGTCAATGAGGTAACTTTTGCGGAGTATTGTTTAACGGCCTTCCTAGCCGTGAGAGAGTCCCGCTGCGGCTTAAGCAGACCTGGATGACGCCAAGCGGCAGCCATCAGCTCAGGACGGGAGCTGTGTTTCAAGGCACGAAGGTGTTAGCGCAAGTCAAGGAGGTGTGCTGAGCGACCCACTGGGGTAATACTTTGAATTTCCAACTGGATCTCATGACGGCTCACTTGAGCAAAACAGAGGCGCACCACAAGTACCAGAGGGCCGTCTGAGCGGCCGCACCCACTGAGGCGTGGGACATAAAGTGATTCCAGGTGCACCATTAGTCTTCTGCGCTCCAGTATGTTATGCCAATGATTAAGGGCAGGGGCCCGAAACGCGTCTGGCGTTACAGATTTGCTGTGCACATTTGACTGATTTGCGCTGCAGCCTTGAATAAATTCCTAGCAATACTCACCCGTGTTGGACTCTGTCAATGAGGTAACTTTTGCGGAGTATTGTTTAACGGCCTTCCTAGCCGTGAGAGAGTCCCGCTGCGGCTTAAGCAGACCTGGATGATGCCAAGCAGCAGCCATCAGCTCAGGACGGGAGCTGTGTTTCAAGGCACGAAGGTGTTAGCGCAAGTCAAGGAGGTGTGCTGAGCGACCCACTGTGGTAATACTTTGAATTTCCAACTGGATCTCATGACGGCTCACTTGAGCAAAACAGAGGCGCACCACAAGTCCCAGAGGGCCGTGTGAGCGGCCGCACCCACTGAGGCGTGGGACATAAAGTGGTTCCAGGTGCACCATTAGTCTTCTGCGCTCCAGTATGTTATGCCAATGATTAAGGGCAGGGGCCCGAAACGCGTCTGGCGTTACAGATTTGCTGTG
Source organism: Calotriton arnoldi (assembly GCA_963921515.1). Classification (NCBI taxonomy): domain Eukaryota; kingdom Metazoa; phylum Chordata; class Amphibia; order Caudata; family Salamandridae; genus Calotriton; species Calotriton arnoldi. The sequence goes on from CAWUFW010004057.1 coordinate 783,842, forward strand.
CACATTTGACTGATTTGCGCTGCAGCCTTGAATAAATTCCTAGCAATACTCACCCGTGTTGGACTCTGTCAATGAGGTAACTTTTGCGGAATATATATATATATATATTCACTGAAAAAACCATAGGTTTCAGGGACGTTATAGGTAGTTGGACATTTCACTCATACAAAACCATAGAAATTCCACCGTTATAGTTAGTTCAGCTAACTATAACTCTGACCCCCGCAATGCACTGCTGATGACGTCACATATTGCATCATTCATGACATGGTCAGTGACATCACTGATGACATCACTGATGACATCTCAAATGACATCACTGATGACATCACTGATGACATCATCCAGTGAATGTAGCTTTCTTTAAAATGTAAACATGTATTATAAATATACCAAGCTGTATTGAAGAATGAATGGATGTATAAGTGTCTGGATGGAGGATTTAGTCGGTGTGTGACTGACTATTTAGGTGAATGATTAAATGTATCTTACTGAATACATGGGTTAGTGTCTAAAGTGTGTGAATGTCTGTATCACTCTGTTGTTGAGTAAGCTGCTGCATCGGTTGGTCAGTAGCTACATCAATGTCTATATGGGTTATTGATTAGTTGCCTGCGTATTTGTATAGGAGACTGAGTGTGTGTGTGTGGTTGGGTGGGGGGTGTGTGACTCTGTGCATAGATGTGTAAGTAGTTGATTGACAGGGTGTATGAGTTTAAGAGTGCATGTGGAAACAGTTGTATGGGTGGGTAAGTGTGTGTATGGGCATCTTGGTGAGTGAATTGATGTCTCAGTGCACATGTCCAACTAAGTACATATATAAAAGGCAGTGTATGTGAGAGTTGGTGTATAGAAATGACTATACGTGAGAGTCAGTGATTGTGAGAGTGGCTGTATGTATGAGTGTATACTTGTATTAGTGATTATATAAGAGACTAAGTATGCGTTACTATCTGTATGAATAAATGAGGTGGTGTGTGTATAACTGTGTAGGGGAGTAAATGGAACTGTGATTATTTCTTTGCATGAGTGACTAGGATGAGTACATAACTGACTAGTATGAGTGCTGGTGTGTCAATGTCTATATAGGTGTATGAGTGCATTTGATAGTGTTCTATTGATCAGTGACTGCATGTATGACTGATTGTATGGGTGAATGGGTAGATGTGTGTCTAGACCTAGGAATCACTGAGTGGGTATGTAGTAACTGGTATTAGTGTGTCAATGGTATCGAAAATGGTAGTCTGTATTTTACAGTGAGTGTATCAAAGGTTATATTAGTGTGTGACGAGGTACATCAGATTGTCACATGGATGATGTCATCAGTGATGTCATTTGAGATGTCATCAGTGATGTCATCAGTGATGTCATCAGTGATGTCACTGACCATGTCATGAATGATGTAATATGTGACGTCATCAGCAGTGCATTGCGGGGGCGCGAGTTATAGTTAGCTGAACTAACTATAACAGTGGAATTTCTATGGTTTTGTATGAGTGAAATGTCCAACTAACTATAACGTCCCTGAAAGCTATGGTTTTTCAGTGAATTTCTAAGGTTTTTGAAATGCTAATTTCTAACTATAACGTGCCTGAAACCTATGGTTTTTTCAGTGAATTTCAAAGGTTTTTTAAATGCCAATTTCTAACTATAACGTGCCTGAAACCTATGGTTTTTTCAGTGAATTTCAATGTTTTTTTTAATGCTAACTTCTAATTATAATGATTATTTAACCTATAGTTTTTTCCGACACCCAAGAAGGACACAACACCCACTGTCACAACCCTCAGGACCTCCCCCCCCGTACCACCCCTCTCCCTACCGTAATTTTTTTAATTTGTTATTTAAACTATATAATGTCTTCTTGTTTTTAAATATTAAACAACTACATACAGTATGAAAGGGAGCCCAGCCCAGAGCCACATCTGAAGACCAACACATGTCATAGACCTAATGATCAAGCAGCTCCGACACCCAAGAACGCCACAACACCCACCACCACCACCCTCAGGCCCTCCCCCCTCTACCACCGAGGCAGCGCAGAACAAGACAGCGAACTTTCCGAAAACGGCATGGCCCCTCAGCCACACAATAGCTGAATATTGGGACAGGTGTGAACAAACTATATGTGAAGGAAGCAATTCACCCATGTTTAACAATGCACACAATGCAAAGTGTAGTGGTGATGTGCTGGACACATCTCAGTATGCAGAACACACACCTCTCCATGCGCACAAATACTACTGGTGCTTGTATTGTTGTGGACAGTGGACCTAACCATGTTACGTCAAACACTAGGGAAGATCTCCGTCATGTAGCTGTGTCGTCCCCCCCGTAAGCATAAGCGTATCCGGAGTGGGCTGGTCCGACGTACGCCACTTCAGCGTAGGAGTGTGAATAAATAGGCCGGAGCTCTGGGCGTGATTCACTTGTGGGAAGGCCAAAGCGTCTGCCAGGGCGGAGCCCCTCACCCTGCCACGAGGCCGCCAACATGACTGCCAGCCTCCTCAGCCGATCGCTGGCTTCCGCCACACAGGCCCCCAGCGGCACAGCACCGCGGACTTATGTCTCTACAAACTACTGCCTTCGATATACACTGCGGACAGCAAGGCTCACAATTCAGATCGAGTCGCGATTGCAGATGATGCAGTCCCGTAGGCAAGAGATATTGCTGAAGTCAACAACACATGGCTGTGGGCCCTTCCTGACCGCTGCCCGCGACCTACACTGCGGTCAGTAGGGCTCACAATTCAGATGGAGTCGAGATTACAGATGACACAGACCAGTAGGCAAGAGACATTGCTCAAGTCAACAACACGTGCCTGTGGACCCTTCCTCACCGCTGCCTCCTGCCTCCACTGCGGTGAGTAGGGCTCACAATTCAGAGCGACTCGCGATTGCAGATGACGAAGTCCAGTAGGCAACAGACATTGCTACCAGTGCGGCCAGCGCGGACCACGCATCATCGCTGACTGCGCACACGCTAAGTGCTTCAAGTACCACTAACTCTGTGCAGCTCAAGTCAACGCCACGTGGCTGTGGGCCCTTGATGACCGCTGCCTCCGTCTACAATGCGGTTAGCAGGGCTAACAATTCAAGATTAGTGCCGATGCAAATTGTGTAAGAGAGTATAATCGGTTAAGAAGACTTTATGCTCCCAATCTGTGCAGCTCAACTACACGCCACGTGGCTATGGACCCTTGCTGACCGCTACCTCTGGCCTACACTGCTGTCATCAGGGCTCACAATTAAAATTAAGTCTTGATTCATTAATTACAGAGTCCAGTAGGCAAGTAACTATCACAGGCCTAAAACCTACATAATATCCTTTTAGGATCCTTGCTTCAAGAACTTTTTTTATATCAGTTATAGCTTTAGTACAATCACCAAATTCATCTTCAAGTGCAAACGAACACTCATTAGCAGTCTACACTGTGGGCAGCAGAGCTCGCAGTTCGAATTTTGGACACGTGGTGCCACTAACCCTGTTCAACGCAAGCCGCGACACGTGGTGCCACTAACCCTGTTCAACACAAGCCGGCGACACATGGTGCCACTAACCCTGTTCAACACAAGCCGATCCCACATGTGGAACTGTGTCCTGAGTCCTGAATGGCAGTGACCCCAAGTCCGTGGCAGCGACCACAGCACCAGACTCCCTTCGATCAGTGAGGCATATTTCCATATGCAAGGCCAGCTACAGGTGGTGCCACTAACCCTGTACAACACAAGGCGCGACACATGGTGCCACTAACCCTGTTCAACACAAGCCGATCCCACATGTGGAACTGTGTCCTGACTCCTGAATGGCAGTGACCCCAACTTCGTGGCACCGACCACAGCACCAGACTCCCTTCGATTAGTGAGGCGTATTTGCATATGGAAGGCCGGCGACACGTGGTGCCACTGAACCTGAACTACGCAGGCCGGTGGGGCCACCAACCTATGCACGTGACTGTGGGCCCTTGCTCACCGCTACCTCTGGCCGACACTGCGGTCCGCAGGGCTCACAATTCAGATACAGTCGCGATTGCAGATGACGCAGTCCAGTAGGCAAGAGACGTTGCTCCCAATGTGGCCCGTCCGCACCAAGCAGCATCACAGGCTCATACATTCTCAATGCTTCTGGTGCCACTAACTGTGCACCTCAACTCAACGCCACATGGCTATGGGCCCTTGCTGACTGCTACCTCTGGCCTACACTGCGGTCATCAGGGCTCACAATTAAAATTAAGTCTTGATTCATTAATTACAGAGTCCAGTAGGCAAGTAACTATCACAGGCCTAAAACCTACATAATATCCTTTTAGTATCCTTGCTTCAAGAACTTTTTTTATATCAGTTATAGCTTTAGTACAATCACCAAATTCATCTTCAAGTGCAAATGAACACTCATTAGCAGTCTACACTGCGGGCAGCAGAGCTCGCAATTCGAATTTTGGACACGTGGTGCCACTAACCCTGTTCAACACAAGCCGCCACATGTGGTGCCACTAACCCTGTTCAACACAAGCCACGACACGTGGTACCACTAACCCTGTTCAACACAAGCCGGTGACACGTGGTGCCACTAACCCTGTTCAACACAAGCCGATCCCACATGTGGAACTGTGTCCTGAGTCCTGAATGGCAGTGACCCCAAGTCCGTGGCAGTGACCACAGCACCAGACTCCCTTCCATCAGTGAGGCATATTTCCATATGCAAGGCCGGCGACACATGGTGCCACTAACCCTGTACAACACAAGGCGCGACACATGGTGCCACTAACCCTGTTCAATACAAGCCGATCCCACATGTGGAACTGTGTCCTGAGCCCTGAATTGCAGTGACCCGAACTTCGTGGCAGCGACCACAGCACCAGACTCCCTTCAGTTTTATTTGTTGTTGTTTTGTTTAAATAAAATGTTTTATATGTAAATCTATACATGACTAAGATTCTTGTTTGTCCAACCGCACACGGACAATTCCGGGCCCAAGAAGGTTGTTGGGGGTATGTTGCTAATGTGGGAAGAGGGTGCGTTACCTGCTGATGTGGGGAGAGGCAGCGTGAAAGAGGTATCTCTCACAGAAAGAACTCCGGTATGTTTTCAGAAATGCCTCGGACGGATGCCAGCTGACGGACTGAATCACAAAATGGCTTTTCAATGCTTATGTAGTGTGACTTATGAACAGTTCGCACCCAGGCTCGCAGAGGGACAACTGCGGCCCGTCCGCTCGACTCACAGACGCAGTACTAAGAGCCGTCCGCTCCCAAAGGAACAGCAGCGTAATAGCTCGCAGAGGTACAGGCACAGCAGCGTACTAGCTCGCAAAGGTAGACAGCTGCGAGCCGACGGACTGGCTTCTAACGGCATAGCTGCGAAGTGGTGATGTTGGGCAGAGGGAGCGTGAAAGGGTTATCTCGCACAGACAGAGCTCCGGTATATTAAATTGCCCCCGCGACCTTTCTTTTATATTTTCACTCGATGCGAGAAAGTGCGCTTTCTGGACCAAGACCTTTCTCATTACCAAATTTGGTGTAATTCTGTTCAGCAGTTTGACCTGTAGCCTTGTCTAAAGTTTCCTATGGAAAATCCATTGAGAAACACGTTTTCACACCCCCCACATAGCTACCTGTCGCAGGCGTACTCGCTGTTGGTGTGCAGGTCAGTGGTCTAGTTGTCAACATGTCACGGCCACTCCCTGAGGGCAGGTTTGCACACACACCACACCCATCCGGCACATGCGTCACAGGCCATGTGACCACACAAATATAATGGATCGACAACGTCACATCCTTTATTGCCGGTGGTGACTGGATGGCAGACACTCCACGGGTCTCAATAATAAAGAGTCCATGAAAACTTGCGCAGAGGGTTAGTCGCACCCTGAGCTGTATGGCCGTCAGGGGCCTACTACCACGTGGTGCGGACTTGAGTTGCACAGGGTTACTGCCACCCGAAGCTGATGTGGCCGTCAGGGGCCTACCACCACGTGGCGCGGACTTGAGTTACACAGGGTTAGTGCCACCCGAAGATGGTGTGGCCATCAGGGGCCTACCACCACGTGGCGCGGACTTGAGTTGCACAGGGTTAGTGCCACCCAAAGCTGATGTGGCCGTCAGGGGCCTACCACCACGTCACGTGGACTTGAGTTGCACAGGGTTCGTGCCACCCGAAGCTGATGTGGCCGTCAGGGGCCTACCACCACGTGGTGCGGGCTTGAGTTGCACAGGGTTAGTCGCACCCTAAGTTGTATGGCCGTCAGCGGCCTACCACCACGTGGTGCTGACTTGCGTTGCACAGGGTTAGCAGCACCAAAAGCTGATGTGGTCTCCGCCATTGATGACTCAGGACTCAGCAACATGTGTGGGATCTGCTGGGCCGCGGAGCGGGTCCACATAATGTCCACCAACCCATGGTAGCGGGACCGGTCCCTGGAGCTTTCACGGGCACGTGGAGTGCCCACTGGTAGACACTCCGGTGGCAGCAGGTAATTATTTGGTCATGGATGCGCAGGGGCGGCAGTGTCTCTCTCTCTCTCTCTCTCACTTCCCTCTCTTCACTCTCTCTCTCTCTCACTCTCTTCCTTCCTTTCCTTCTATCTCTCTCACTCTCTCTCCCTTCTCCCTTTCTCACTCCCTTTCTTTCCTTCCCTCTCTTTTTCTCTCTTGCTTTTTTTTCCTTCTCTCTTTCTCTGTGTCTCACTCCTTTGATATGCGCATTACACACGTCCTTATTTTGTGCTTTATTTTCCAGGCTGTGTCATCGACATTAATGTACCTGACAGGAGTCTTCCGCCTTGCTGTTTTTTGTTCAGTTTGTTAAATTTAGTTTATCCTCTATATGTACGGAAAAATAAAGTTTTGAAAAAAAAAGATTTCAATAAAGTTTTTGGTTGTTACTTAAGTGCTGTGTGACTCTTTCTCGTTCTTATTACTGTTATTTAGTGGTGTCCACCATGGTGTTAAATTTTGGGGCAGTTATCGCGGGAATACTGGTGATGTCTGCAGTTTGCACCAGCTTCTGAATAGTGTGTTAGATTTATCTCAACTTTAGTTGCATTAAAGTGCTGATAATGAGATGCAGAGTAGGCGTTCCCGTGCAAAACACACGAGGTGCACCTTTGCGATTTATTCTAAATACTAAAATACTGTATTGAATTGCACTGTGGTAGTGAGTGCATTTACAGTTTACACACAAAATCAATGAAGAAATCTCATTGTATTTATATTGATTGGGAATAGTGGGTCAGGTGCTGAATCTTGACGGGATACACTGCCCAGTTCGTTTATTTTTCTGTACACGAAAAAACCACATCACAACGAAAGGCAAAAACTGCGTTGCGAAACAAATTCCGGCGATAAGCCGCGTTAGCACCAGGGATTTTACACCTGCTTTCTGCTGGTGTTAAGCAGGACGACTACCTGCAGCATGAAAGGGAACACAGCCAAGAGCCACACCGGAACACCCACAGGTGCCATAGAGTCAATGAGCATGATACACGGATACCCATGAGGGCCACAACACTCATCGCAACAACCCCAGGACCGCCAATGCCCCCGAACCCGTATCTGAGCAAGTGCCTCCGTGTGGTCATTGTGTTAGCATGATGGGCACGGGCCCTGCAACATCACAGTGTGCTGTCTTCAGCGGACGTTACCATGTCACCTCAGCGTTGGCAGTGAGCCTGGACATGTAGCTACGCACGCATCCTCCTGCATGCACAAGCAGCGTGTGCTGGTCCGGCGTACACAGGTCAGCGCAGGGGTGTGCCTATCCGGCAAGGGGAACGGGTGTCTCGGACATGTCCGTGTGCAAGAAGTGCGGTAAGTGTGTCTCTGTGTTCTGGTGTGGCCACCACAAGGGCCACAGCAGTCGATGTTGTAAAGTGGCATGCACCACCTCCAAACAGCAGTGTCACGGTGTGATTGGAATGCCACAGGACATGTGCGAATAGGCATTACAATGGTGTGCCGTAGGAGTGCACGGGATACAACAGCGCAGCGCACTAAAGTGTGGGGGCTCGTGGCAGGGAGGAGCAGCTGTTTGGCAATGTAACACACAGTGAACCCGCCCATGTGCCACGTACTGGGCATCTCATCCATGATGACCAGGGTCGCAGACATCCCACAACACCCACGACCGGCCTTTGTACACATCCTGTATGAATGCAGCTGGAGAAGTTACTGTAGGGATGAAAGGTTCTTTGTCTGAGCTATCTTGCGCTAACACATCTGCTGCTCCGAGAAGGAACTTGCAAGTGGCCAGCCCCCCCTTACAGATACGATAATATTTGCATCTGTCTCCCACACTACGCACTGCCCGATTTGAGAACAACGAGTACACATCACACACTCAAAATTCCTTCGTCGTAGTTAGCGTGCGTGAAATGGCCTTCACACGTACTCCCACCACACCCCTGCCCTGCACCCATTGCACACAGACCCGGCTCATTGCACCAAGCTGTGCCATTTCATCCACAACACTGGCACATGGCAAGCCAGTGCAGCTACAAGCAGAGCCACTGACGCAATGGCAGGGCATCCCGAACACATGGTCGACTCCATTGACATCCACCTATACCTTGCATGTCTGCTGCATGTCCTGGGTGCACTGCCTTTGGCAGTGCTGCGGATCACTTACCGGCTGAGCTTCCGCATTGCGGACGTCACCTGCGTTCAACCTGTATTGCAATGTCGCACGTGCCTATCCGAGTGGTGCATGGACGTGTGCCTCTCCAACATGTGCGTAGCTGACATGGATTACGACGGGTGTGTGTGCCCCCTGTTGGCCCACGACCAGGAGTGTCATGGTGATGCCCGTTTATGGCATGCATGGATGTTTGGCATGCATGTTGGGAACTGGGCCTGGGACATTGCACGTGTCGTAGTATGCAGTGAGCAAATTGACCCACTTTCTGATTCTGCTTTGGTGCACATTGGGTACAGTGGTTGGAGTCAGCACATCTGTCCCAGTCAGCTGATGGATTACGTCGACGACATGTCAAATATTGTGGCCAACCATCACTCATTAGAGATAGTGGCTTTCGCAGCTGCACTCGCGTTCATGGACGAGTGACAAGGTACCTGCAAACACGACTCGATGTGCCACATTGCACGTGTCCCTCCGCATCATTGCACGTTGTGCATCTGGTCACATGTCCCAAGACGACAGTGGACATGGCTGCATTGGTGTCGACTCATGTCCGAGGCGTGGACAACCAACGCTGCTTGACACTGACGTGTGTTGGTGATGGACTACCCTGAGGTAAACATGGACGTTTTCCTACGTTCCTTATTCAGGCACGCTGCTGCATTTGTCTGCATATCGTGGCACTACTCTTGGCCGTACTGACACACACTTTTTTATAAAGTTTCCACATTTTCACTTGTCTCCAAATGTGTTGTGTCTTCATTTGTATGCCAATGTGTGTGTCACGGACTCTCTGGCTGCCTGCCATACGTGAATTGCTACCCCATCCGGACTGTGGGTTTGTACTTATGCGTTCTCATGTGCCTGTTTCGTACTGACGCTTTTGGACGTTTATCCGCCACAGGCGAGTGCATTTGTGTCCTGTGTTCGATTGTGCGAATGTTTGTGTTTGGACAACATTGTGTTGGATGTTGGTGTGCTCTGCTTCCTATGTGTGTGTGCTGCATTCTGTGTGAGATGTCCCTTCATGTGAGGTATTGTTCACCCTTCTCCCTTTCAGGCAGTGTGGTTCTCACTTCTGTGCTTGTTCAGTGGTGTGATGTTGACGGGTTGTGTGACTTGTGCTCCTTGTTGGTGTGTTTCATTTTAGCCATGGTTTGTCTGTACTTGTGTTGTACTTAATTGTGCATGTGTGCCATTGTGCCCTTCTCCCCCGTCCCCCACTCCCTGCTTGTTCCTCTTCCTGGTGCTGTTGTGTCTGTAATGTTGTTACTCCACACATAAATACATGTAAAGAACAAATTAGAATAGTTCCTTGATTCTTTTAGATTGCAAAACTTCTCTCTATTGGTTATTTTTGAATTTTCCATATAAACAGTTTTTTTAATATTCAAGGACACATAGAAGGCAGAAGTGCAACGTTTTCTATCAACACACTTTCTAGAACATTCTACCACACGTGCAGGTTAAAAGTTCATCAATTTTTTTAAACCTAACGATATCTTTTTGCAACATTTTCTCGAACATTTAACGGCACGTGCAGGTTAAAAGTTCACGATTGTTTTAAGTTCGAACAGTGCCTTCCAAATGCAAGTAGCAGGTGTGGTTGAGTTGACCAAATTTTATCCTATCATATGTACTCCACGTTTAAACTGCTTTTTCTTAACCAATCACAAAGATGCTTTTCCACAAAACGAATGTGCACCCTACTTTTAAAAACAATGCTTTTCATCTCCCAATCAGTTATCGTTTTGAATGAGAAAAAAAGTAGTTCCCCACCTTTAAACATATCTCTTATTCTACGAACGGACTGCATGAGCTACATACATCTATCCATACTTCCCAGCCATACCTTCAAAATGCTAGTGTGGATCGTAGGACATAGCTATGTTTTCTGGTGCAAGAGGTATGCAGAACAGAGACGTATTGACTTAGACCTAGGTTTACAAAATGTGGACATTAAATGGTTTGGACAGAGAGGATTGAAGTGGCACCAGTTGTTGCCTTTGGTTAAAACCTGTTTGCATCTCCAACACCCTGACCTCATGATTGTGCACTGTGGTGGAAACGACCTAGGCACATTGACTGGTGTAGGTTTGGAAATGCTAATGAAAGACACCTTTCGACAATTGATGTTGCTTTTGCCTCAAACTGTCTTTGTATATTCCAATATATGCCAAAGACAGAAGTGGAAATGGTCAAACCAATTTTGTCCTCAGATTGAAAAATCTAGGAAGAATGTCAACAAAGCTGTGTCTGCATACCTCAGAGACCATAGAATGGGGTCGATCTACAACAACAACATACGTTTTGATATGGCTGATATCTACAGGAGTGATGGAGTACACTTCACAGATCAGGGAAATCGAGTTTTTCTGAATAACTTGAAGCTGTGCATCCGCACTTATATGTAGCTCCAACTAATAAACACAAGGGCTCTTTTTAGAGCCACCTTATATTCCCAATATCGGTTCGCAGAGTGACAGCTGCGATCCGGCTAGCACAGGGAGACCTGCGGGCCGTTGGGCAGGCTCGCAGAGGGAGAGCTGCGGACCGTCGGCTCGGCTCGCACAGGGAGAGCTACGGGCCGTCGGCTCGCAAACGCACACCAGCGTGCTGGCTCACAGAGGGAGAGCGCGGGTCTAACTCGCAAGGAGACACCAACAGGCGAACGGCCCTGCTAGCAGAGACACACCTATCACCTAACGGACTGACTCGCACATGTACAGCTAGGGACACGACGACTCGCAGACGCAGACCTGCGAACCGACGGACTGGTACTCTTTTATGCTTTAGGGTAGTACAGTGGTGTTTGTGTACTGTAGGGTGTTTGTGCTGGAGGTAGCGTTTTAGGGTTTACGACAATGCAGTAAAGTTTGGGTAGTGTAAGGGGTCATGCTGGGAGTACTGTTTTGGGGTTTAGGGTAGTGCAGTGGTGTTTGTGTAGTGGGTCATTCTGGGAGTAGTGTTTTAGGGTTTACGGCAGTGCAGTGGTGTTTGGGTAGTGGAGGGGGTCATGCTGGGAGTAGTGTTTTAGGGTTTACGGCAGTGCAGTGGTGTTTGTGTAGTGTAGGGGATCGTGCTGAGAGTAGGATTTAGGGTAGCACAGTGGTGTTTCTGTAGTGTGGGAATTCATGCAGCGAGTACTGTTTTAGGATTTAGAGTAGTGCAGTGGTGTTTGTGTACTGTTTGGGGGTTCATGCTGGGGGTAGCGTTTTAGGGTTTAAGGTAGTGCAGTGGTGTTTGGGTAGTGTAAGAATCGTGCTGGAGGTAGTGTTTTAGAGTTTATGAAAATGCAGTGGTGTTTGGGTAGTGTAAGGGGTCATGCTGGCAGTAGTGTTTTAGAGTAGTGCAGTGGTGTTTGTGTAGTGTAGAGGGTCATCCTCGGAGTAGTGTTTTAGTGTTTACGGTACTGCAGTGGTGTTTGTGTACTGTAGGGGGTCGTGCTGGTGTAGTCTTTTAGGGTTTAATGTAGAACAGTGGTGTTTGGGTAGTGTAGGGGGTCGTGCTGGGGGTAGTGGTTTAGGGTTTAGGGTAGTGCAGTGGTGTTTCTATAGTGTAGGGAGTCATGTTGGGAGTAGTGTTTTAGGGTTTAGGTTAGTCTAGTGGTGTTTGGGTAGTGTAGGGGGTCGTGCTGGGGATACTGTTTTAGGATTTAGGGTACTGCAATGGTGTTTGCGTAGTGTAGGGAGTCCTGCTAGGGGTAGTGTTTTAGAGTTTACGACAATGCAGTGGTGTTTGGGTAGTGTAGGGGTTGTGCTGGGGGTAGTATTTTAGGGTTTAGGGTAGTGCAGTGGTGTTTGGGTAGGGGGTCGTGCTGGGGGTAGATTTAGGGTTTAGGGTAGTGCAGTGGTGTTTGGGTAGTGTAGGGGATCGTGCTGGGGTAGTGTTTTAGAGTTTACGACAGTGCAGTGGTGTTTGGGTAGTCTTTGGGTAGTGTAGGGGATCATACTGAAGGTTGACTCACAGAGCTCCGAGCCGATGGACGAGCTTCTAAAGGCATAGCCGCGACCTGGTGATATGAAGAGAGGCAGCGTGAAAGGCATATCTCACACAGACACAGATGCCAGTGTTGCCTCGCAGAGGTAAAACTACGAACCTGATGGCTTCTACATGGAGAGATGCGATCTGACGGAGTAAATCACAAAATAGCTGCCAACACTTCCTGGTTTCAACCATTCACAGCCAATAAGCCGCAAGCTGGTGCTTGTAACCCCTCAGCCAATCACATGTCAGAATTCTCAAATATCGATATCTGTAAAATTTGATATTTCTCAAAAACTACTGAACGGATTTACACCATTTAAACAAAAGCGTGCTTTCTGGACCATCACCTTTCTCCCTGCCAAATTTGGCGTAATTCCATTCAGCAGTTTCACCTGTAGTCTTCTGTAAACTTTCGTACACGAAAAACCACATCACAACGAAAGGCAAAAACTGCGTTGCGAAACAAATTCCGGCGATAAGCCGCGTTAGCACCAGGGATTTTACACCTGCTTTCTGCTGGTGTTAAGCAGGACGACTACCTGCAGCATGAAAGGGAACACAGCCAAGAGCCACACCGGAACACCCACAGGTGCCATAGAGTCAATGAGCATGATACACGGATACCCATGAGGGCCACAACACTCATCGCAACAACCCCAGGACCGCCAATGCCCCCGAACCCGTATCTGAGCAAGTGCCTCCGTGTGGTCATTGTGTTAGCATGATGGGCACGGGCCCTGCAACATCACAGTGTGCTGTCTTCAGCGGACGTTACCATGTCACCTCAGCGTTGGCAGTGAGCCTGGACATGTAGCTACGCACGCATCCTCCTGCATGCACAAGCAGCGTGTGCTGGTCCGGCGTACACAGGTCAGCGCAGGGGTGTGCCTATCCGGCAAGGGGAACGGGGTGTCTCGGACATGTCCGTGTGCAAGAAGTGCGGTAAGTGTGTCTCTGTGTTCTGGTGTGGCCACCACAAGGGCCACAGCAGTCGATGTTGTAAAGTGGCATGCACCACCTCCAAACAGCAGTGTCACGGTGTGATTGGAATGCCACAGGACATGTGCGAATAGGCATTACAATGGTGTGCCGTAGGAGTGCACGGGATACAACAGCGCAGCGCACAAAAGTGTGGGGGCTCGTGGCAGGGAGGAGCAGCTGTTTGGCAATGTAACACACAGTGAACCCGCCCATGTGCCACGTACTGGGCATCTCATCCATGATGACCAGGGTCGCAGACATCCCACAACACCCACGACCGGCCTTTGTACACATCCTGTATGAATGCAGCTGGAGAAGTTACTGTAGGGATGAAAGGTTCTTTGTCTGAGCTATCTTGCGCTAACACATCTGCTGCTCCGAGAAGGAACTTGCAAGTGGCCAGCCCCCTTACAGATACGATAATATTTGCATCTGTCTCCCACACTACGCACTGCCCGATTTGAGAACAACGAGTACACATCACACACTCAAAATTCCTTCGTCGTAGTTAGCGTGCGTGAAATGGCCTTCACACGTACTCCCACCACACCCCTGCCCTGCACCCATTGCACACAGACCCGGCTCATTGCACCAAGCTGTGCCATTTCATCCACAACACTGGCACATGGCAAGCCAGTGCAGCTACAAGCAGAGCCACTGACGCAATGGCAGGGCATCCCGAACACATGGTCGACTCCATTGACATCCACCTATACCTTGCATGTCTGCTGCATGTCCTGGGTGCACTGCCTTTGGCAGTGCTGCGGATCACTTACCGGCTGAGCTTCCGCATTGCGGACGTCACCTGCGTTCAACCTGTATTGCAATGTCGCACGTGCCTATCCGAGTGGTGCATGGACGTGTGCCTCTCCAACATGTGCGTAGCTGACATGGATTACGACGGGTGTGTGTGCCCCCTGTTGGCCCACGACCAGGAGTGTCATGGTGATGCCCGTTTATGGCATGCATGGATGTTTGGCATGCATGTTGGGAACTGGGCCTGGGACATTGCACGTGTCGTAGTATGCAGTGAGCAAATTGACCCACTTTCTGATTCTGCTTTGGTGCACATTGGGTACAGTGGTTGGAGTCAGCACATCTGTCCCAGTCAGCTGATGGATTACGTCGACGACATGTCAAATATTGTGGCCAACCATCACTCATTAGAGATAGTGGCTTTCGCAGCTGCACTCGCGTTCATGGACGAGTGACAAGGTACCTGCAAACACGACTCGATGTGCCACATTGCACGTGTCCCTCCGCATCATTGCACGTTGTGCATCTGGTCACATGTCCCAAGACGACAGTGGACATGGCTGCATTGGTGTCGACTCATGTCCGAGGCGTGGACAACCAACGCTGCTTGACACTGACGTGTGTTGGTGATGGACTACCCTGAGGTAAACATGGACGTTTTCCTACGTTCCTTATTCAGGCACGCTGCTGCATTTGTCTGCATATCGTGGCACTACTCTTGGCCGTACTGACACACACTTTTTTTATAAAGTTTCCACATTTTCACTTGTCTCCAAATGTGTTGTGTCTTCATTTGTATGCCAATGTGTGTGTCACGGACTCTCTGGCTGCCTGCCATACGTGAATTGCTACCCCATCCGGACTGTGGGTTTGTACTTATGCGTTCTCATGTGCCTGTTTCGTACTGACGCTTTTGGACGTTTATCCGCCACAGGCGAGTGCATTTGTGTCCTGTGTCTCGATTGTGCGAATGTTTGTGTTTGGACAACATTGTGTTGGATGTTGGTGTGCTCTGCTTCCTATGTGTGTGTGCTGCATTCTGTGTGAGATGTCCCTTCATGTGAGGTATTGTTCACCCTTCTCCCTTTCAGGCAGTGTGGTTCTCACTTCTGTGCTTGTTCAGTGGTGTGATGTTGACGGGTTGTGTGACTTGTGCTCCTTGTTGGTGTGTTTCATTTTAGCCATGGTTTGTCTGTACTTGTGTTGTACTTAATTGTGCATGTGTGCCATTGTGCCCTTCTCCCCCGTCCCCCACTCCCTGCTTGTTCCTCTTCCTGGTGCTGTTGTGTCTGTAATGTTGTTACTCCACACATAAATACATGTAAAGAACAAATTAGAATAGTTCCTTGATTCTTTTAGATTGCAAAACTTCTCTCTATTGGTTATTTTTGAATTTTCCATATAAACAGTTTTTTTAATATTCAAGGACACATAGAAGGCAGAAGTGCAACGTTTTCTATCAACACACTTTCTAGAACATTCTACCACACGTGCAGGTTAAAAGTTCATCAATTTTTTAAACCTAACGATATCTTTTTGCAACATTTTCTCGAACATTTAACGGCACGTGCAGGTTAAAAGTTCACGATTGTTTTAAGTTCGAACAGTGCCTTCCAAATGCAAGTAGCAGGTGTGGTTGAGTTGACCAAATTTTATCCTATCATATGTACTCCACGTTTAAACTGCTTTTTCTTAACCAATCACAAAGATGCTTTTCCACAAAACGAATGTGCACCCTACTTTTAAAAAACAATGCTTTTCATCTCCCAATCAGTTATCGTTTTGAATGAGAAAAAAAGTAGTTCCCCACCTTTAAACATATCTCTTATTCTACGAACGGACTGCATGAGCTACATACATCTATCCATACTTCCCAGCCATACCTTCAAAATGCTAGTGTGGATCGTAGGACATAGCTATGTTTTCTGGTGCAAGAGGTATGCAGAACAGAGACGTATTGACTTAGACCTAGGTTTACAAAATGTGGACATTAAATGGTTTGGACAGAGAGGATTGAAGTGGCACCAGTTGTTGCCTTTGGTTAAAACCTGTTTGCATCTCTAACACCCTGACCTCATGATTGTGCACTGTGGTGGAAACGACCTAGGCACATTGACTGGTGTAGGTTTGGAAATGCTAATGAAAGACACCTTTCGACAATTGATGTTGCTTTTGCCTCAAACTGTCTTTGTATATTCCAATATATGCCAAAGACAGAAGTGGAAATGGTCAAACCAATTTTGTCCTCAGATTGAAAAATCTAGGAAGAATGTCAACAAAGCTGTGTCTGCATACCTCAGAGACCATAGAATGGGGTCGATCTACAACAACAACATACGTTTTGATATGGCTGATATCTACAGGAGTGATGGAGTACACTTCACAGATCAGGGAAATCGAGTTTTTCTGAATAACTTGAAGCTGTGCATCCGCACTTATATGTAGCTCCAACTAATAAACACAAGGGCTCTTTTAGAGCCACCTTATATTCCCAATATCGGTTCGCAGAGTGACAGCTGCGATCCGGCTAGCACAGGGAGACCTGCGGGCCGTTGGGCAGGCTCGCAGAGGGAGAGCTGCGGACCGTCGGCTCGGCTCGCACAGGGAGAGCTACGGGCCGTCGGCTCGCAAACGCACACCAGCGTGCTGGCTCACAGAGGAGAGCGCGGGTCTAACTCGCAAGGAGACACCAACAGGCGAACGGCCCTGCTAGCAGAGACACACCTATCACCTAACGGACTGACTCGCACATGTACAGCTAGGGACACGACGACTCGCAGACGCAGACCTGCGAACCGACGGACTGGTACTCTTTTATGCTTTAGGGTAGTACAGTGGTGTTTGTGTACTGTAGGGTGTTTGTGCTGGAGGTAGCGTTTTAGGGTTTACGACAATGCAGTAAAGTTTGGGTAGTGTAAGGGGTCATGCTGGGAGTACTGTTTTGGGGTTTAGGGTAGTGCAGTGGTGTTTGTGTAGTGGGTCATTCTGGGAGTAGTGTTTTAGGGTTTACGGCAGTGCAGTGGTGTTTGGGTAGTGGAGGGGTCATGCTGGGAGTAGTGTTTTAGGGTTTACGGCAGTGCAGTGGTGTTTGTGTAGTGTAGGGGATCGTGCTGAGAGTAGGATTTAGGGTAGCACAGTGGTGTTTCTGTAGTGTGGGAATTCATGCAGCGAGTACTGTTTTAGGATTTAGAGTAGTGCAGTGGTGTTTGTGTACTGTTTGGGGGTTCATGCTGGGGGTAGCGTTTTAGGGTTTAAGGTAGTGCAGTGGTGTTTGGGTAGTGTAAGAATCGTGCTGGAGGTAGTGTTTTAGAGTTTATGAAAATGCAGTGGTGTTTGGGTAGTGTAAGGGGTCATGCTGGCAGTAGTGTTTTAGAGTAGTGCAGTGGTGTTTGTGTAGTGTAGAGGGTCATCCTCGGAGTAGTGTTTTAGTGTTTACGGTACTGCAGTGGTGTTTGTGTACTGTAGGGGGTCGTGCTGGTGTAGTCTTTTAGGGTTTAATGTAGAACAGTGGTGTTTGGGTAGTGTAGGGGGTCGTGCTGGGGGTAGTGGTTTAGGGTTTAGGGTAGTGCAGTGGTGTTTCTATAGTGTAGGGAGTCATGTTGGGAGTAGTGTTTTAGGGTTTAGGTTAGTCTAGTGGTGTTTGGGTAGTGTAGGGGTCGTGCTGGGGATACTGTTTTAGGATTTAGGGTACTGCAATGGTGTTTGCGTAGTGTAGGGAGTCCTGCTAGGGGTAGTGTTTTAGAGTTTACGACAATGCAGTGGTGTTTGGGTAGTGTAGGGGGTTGTGCTGGGGGTAGTATTTTAGGGTTTAGGGTAGTGCAGTGGTGTTTGGGTAGGGGGTCGTGCTGGGGGTAGATTTAGGGTTTAGGGTAGTGCAGTGGTGTTTGGGTAGTGTAGGGGATCGTGCTGGGGTAGTGTTTTAGAGTTTACGACAGTGCAGTGGTGTTTGGGTAGTCTTTGGGTAGTGTAGGGGATCATACTGAAGGTTGACTCACAGAGCTCCGAGCCGATGGACGAGCTTCTAAAGGCATAGCCGCGACCTGGTGATATGAAGAGAGGCAGCGTGAAAGGCATATCTCACACAGACACAGATGCCAGTGTTGCCTCGCAGAGGTAAAACTACGAACCCGATGGCTTCTACATGGAGAGATGCGATCTGACGGAGTAAATCACAAAATAGCTGCCAACACTTCCTGGTTTCAACCATTCACAGCCAATAAGCCGCAAGCTGGTGCTTGTAACCCCTCAGCCAATCACATGTCAGAATTCTCAAATATCGATATCTGTAAAATTTGATATTTCTCAAAAACTACTGAACGGATTTACACCATTTAAACAAAAGCGTGCTTTCTGGACCATCACCTTTCTCCCTGCCAAATTTGGCGTAATTCCATTCAGCAGTTTCACCTGTAGTCTTCTGTAAACTTTCGTACACGAAAAAACCACATCACAACGAAAGGCAAAAACTGCGTTGCGAAACAAATTCCGGCGATAAGCCGCGTTAGCACCAGGGATTTTACACCTGCTTTCTGCTGGTGTTAAGCAGGACGACTACCTGCAGCATGAAAGGGAACACAGCCAAGAGCCACACCGGAACACCCACAGGTGCCATAGAGTCAATGAGCATGATACACGGATACCCATGAGGGCCACAACACTCATCGCAACAACCCCAGGACCGCCAATGCCCCCGAACCCGTATCTGAGCAAGTGCCTCCGTGTGGTCATTGTGTTAGCATGATGGGCACGGGCCCTGCAACATCACAGTGTGCTGTCTTCAGCGGACGTTACCATGTCACCTCAGCGTTGGCAGTGAGCCTGGACATGTAGCTACGCACGCATCCTCCTGCATGCACAAGCAGCGTGTGCTGGTCCGGCGTACACAGGTCAGCGCAGGGGTGTGCCTATCCGGCAAGGGGAACGGGGTGTCTCGGACATGTCCGTGTGCAAGAAGTGCGGTAAGTGTGTCTCTGTGTTCTGGTGTGGCCACCACAAGGGCCACAGCAGTCGATGTTGTAAAGTGGCATGCACCACCTCCAAACAGCAGTGTCACGGTGTGATTGGAATGCCACAGGACATGTGCGAATAGGCATTACAATGGTGTGCCGTAGGAGTGCACGGGATACAACAGCGCAGCGCACAAAAGTGTGGGGGCTCGTGGCAGGGAGGAGCAGCTGTTTGGCAATGTAACACACAGTGAACCCGCCCATGTGCCACGTACTGGGCATCTCATCCATGATGACCAGGGTCGCAGACATCCCACAACACCCACGACCGGCCTTTGTACACATCCTGTATGAATGCAGCTGGAGAAGTTACTGTAGGGATGAAAGGTTCTTTGTCTGAGCTATCTTGCGCTAACACATCTGCTGCTCCGAGAAGGAACTTGCAAGTGGCCAGCCCCCTTACAGATACGATAATATTTGCATCTGTCTCCCACACTACGCACTGCCCGATTTGAGAACAACGAGTACACATCACACACTCAAAATTCCTTCGTCGTAGTTAGCGTGCGTGAAATGGCCTTCACACGTACTCCCACCACACCCCTGCCCTGCACCCATTGCACACAGACCCGGCTCATTGCACCAAGCTGTGCCATTTCATCCACAACACTGGCACATGGCAAGCCAGTGCAGCTACAAGCAGAGCCACTGACGCAATGGCAGGGCATCCCGAACACATGGTCGACTCCATTCACATCCACCTATACCTTGCATGTCTGCTGCATGTCCTGGGTGCACTGCCTTTGGCAGTGCTGCGGATAACTTACCGGCTGAGCTTCCGCATTGCGGGACGTCACCTGCGTTCAACCTGTATTGCAATGTCGCACGTGCCTATCCGAGTGGTGCATGGACGTGTGCCTCTCCAACATGTGCGTAGCTGACATGGATTACGACGGGTGTGTGTGCCCCCTGTTGGCCCACGACCAGGAGTGTCATGGTGATGCCCGTTTATGGCATGCATGGATGTTTGGCATGCATGTTGGGAACTGGGCCTGGGACATTGCACGTGTCGTAGTATGCAGTGAGCAAATTGACCCACTTTCTGATTCTGCTTTGGTGCACATTGGGTACAGTGGTTGGAGTCAGCACATCTGTCCCAGTCAGCTGATGGATTACGTCGACGACATGTCAAATATTGTGGCCAACCATCACTCATTAGAGATAGTGGCTTTCGCAGCTGCACTCGCGTTCATGGACGAGTGACAAGGTACCTGCAAACACGACTCGATGTGCCACATTGCACGTGTCCCGCCGCATCATTGCACGTTGTGCATCTGGTCACATGTCCCAAGACGACAGTGGACATGGCTGCATTGGTGTCGACTCATGTCCGAGGCGTGGACAACCAACGCTGCTTGACACTGACGTGTGTTGGTGATGGACTACCCTGAGGTAAACATGGACGTTTTCCTACGTTCCTTATTCAGGCACGCTGCTGCATTTGTCTGCATATCGTGGCACTACTCTTGGCCGTACTGACACACACTTTTTTTATAAAGTTTCCACATTTTCACTTGTCTCCAAATGTGTTGTGTCTTCATTTGTATGCCAATGTGTGTGTCACGGACTCTCTGGCTGCCTGCCATACGTGAATTGCTACCCCATCCGGACTGTGGGTTTGTACTTATGCGTTCTCATGTGCCTGTTTCGTACTGACGCTTTTGGACGTTTATCCGCCACAGGCGAGTGCATTTGTGTCCTGTGTTCGATTGTGCGAATGTTTGTGTTTGGACAACATTGTGTTGGATGTTGGTGTGCTCTGCTTCCTATGTGTGTGTGCTGCATTCTGTGTGAGATGTCCCTTCATGTGAGGTATTGTTCACCCTTCTCCCTTTCAGGCAGTGTGGTTCTCACTTCTGTGCTTGTTCAGTGGTGTGATGTTGACGGGTTGTGTGACTTGTGCTCCTTGTTGGTGTGTTTCATTTTAGCCATGGTTTGTCTGTACTTGTGTTGTACTTAATTGTGCATGTGTGCCATTGTGCCCTTCTCCCCCCGTCCCCCCACTCCCTGCTTGTTCCTCTTCCTGGTGCTGTTGTGTCTGTAATGTTGTTACTCCACACATAAATACATGTAAAGAACAAATTAGAATAGTTCCTTGATTCTTTTAGATTGCAAAACTTCTCTCTATTGGTTATTTTTGAA
The DNA here is from genome assembly GCA_963921515.1 of Calotriton arnoldi. NCBI lineage: Eukaryota > Metazoa > Chordata > Amphibia > Caudata > Salamandridae > Calotriton > Calotriton arnoldi. The sequence goes on from CAWUFW010004057.1 coordinate 805,348, forward strand.
TTTTCCATATAAACAGTTTTTTTAATATTCAAGGACACATAGAAGGCAGAAGTGCAACGTTTTCTATCAACACACTTTCTAGAACATTCTACCACACGTGCAGGTTAAAAGTTCATCAATTTTTTTAAACCTAACGATATCTTTTTGCAACATTTTCTCGAACATTTAACGGCACGTGCAGGTTAAAAGTTCACGATTGTTTTAAGTTCGAACAGTGCCTTCCAAATGCAAGTAGCAGGTGTGGTTGAGTTGACCAAATTTTATCCTATCATATGTACTCCACGTTTAAACTGCTTTTTCTTAACCAATCACAAAGATGCTTTTCCACAAAACGAATGTGCACCCTACTTTTAAAAAACAATGCTTTTCATCTCCCAATCAGTTATCGTTTTGAATGAGAAAAAAAGTAGTTCCCCACCTTTAAACATATCTCTTATTCTACGAACGGACTGCATGAGCTACATACATCTATCCATACTTCCCAGCCATACCTTCAAAATGCTAGTGTGGATCGTAGGACATAGCTATGTTTTCTGGTGCAAGAGGTATGCAGAACAGAGACGTATTGACTTAGACCTAGGTTTACAAAATGTGGACATTAAATGGTTTGGACAGAGAGGATTGAAGTGGCACCAGTTGTTGCCTTTGGTTAAAACCTGTTTGCATCTCCAACACCCTGACCTCATGATTGTGCACTGTGGTGGAAACGACCTAGGCACATTGACTGGTGTAGGTTTGGAAATGCTAATGAAAGACACCTTTCGACAATTGATGTTGCTTTTGCCTCAAACTGTCTTTGTATATTCCAATATATGCCAAAGACAGAAGTGGAAATGGTCAAACCAATTTTGTCCTCAGATTGAAAAATCTAGGAAGAATGTCAACAAAGCTGTGTCTGCATACCTCAGAGACCATAGAATGGGGTCGATCTACAAAAACAACATACGTTTTGATATGGCTGATATCTACAGGAGTGATGGAGTACACTTCACAGATCAGGGAAATCGAGTTTTTCTGAATAACTTGAAGCTGTGCATCCGCACTTATATGTAGCTCCAACTAATAAACACAAGGGCTCTTTTTAGAGCCGCCTTATATTCCCAATATCGGTTCGCAGAGTGACAGCTTCGATCCGGCTAGCACAGGGAGACCTGCGGGCCGTTGGGCAGGCTCGCAGAGGGAGAGCTGCGGACCGTCGGCTCGGCTCGCACAGGGAGAGCTACGGGCCGTCGGCTCGCAAACGCACACCAGCGTGCTGGCTCACAGAGGGAGAGCGCGGGTCTAACTCGCAAGGAGACACCAACAGGCGAACGGCCCTGCTAGCAGAGACACACCTATCACCTAACGGACTGACTCGCACATGTACAGCTAGGGACACGACGACTCGCAGACGCAGACCTGCGAACCGACGGACTGGTACTCTTTTATGCTTTAGGGTAGTACAGTGGTGTTTGTGTACTGTAGGGTGTTTGTGCTGGAGGTAGCGTTTTAGGGTTTACGACAATGCAGTAAAGTTTGGGTAGTGTAAGGGGTCATGCTGGGAGTACTGTTTTGGGGTTTAGGGTAGTGCAGTGGTGTTTGTGTAGTGGGTCATTCTGGGAGTAGTGTTTTAGGGTTTACGGCAGTGCAGTGGTGTTTGGGTAGTGGAGGGGGTCATGCTGGGAGTAGTGTTTTAGGGTTTACGGCAGTGCAGTGGTGTTTGTGTAGTGTAGGGGATCGTGCTGAGAGTAGGATTTAGGGTAGCACAGTGGTGTTTCTGTAGTGTGGGAAGTCATGCAGCGAGTACTGTTTTAGGATTTAGAGTAGTGCAGTGGTGTTTGTGTACTGTTTGGGGGTTCATGCTGGGGGTAGCGTTTTAGGGTTTAAGGTAGTGCAGTGGTGTTTGGGTAGTGTAAGAATCGTGCTGGAGGTAGTGTTTTAGAGTTTATGAAAATGCAGTGGTGTTTGGGTAGTGTAAGGGGTCATGCTGGCAGTAGTGTTTTAGAGTAGTGCAGTGGTGTTTGTGTAGTGTAGAGGGTCATCCTCGGAGTAGTGTTTTAGTGTTTACGGTACTGCAGTGGTGTTTGTGTACTGTAGGGGGTCGTGCTGGTGTAGTCTTTTAGGGTTTAATGTAGAACAGTGGTGTTTGGGTAGTGTAGGGGGTCGTGCTGGGGGTAGTGGTTTAGGGTTTAGGGTAGTGCAGTGGTGTTTCTATAGTGTAGGGAGTCATGTTGGGAGTAGTGTTTTAGGGTTTAGGTTAGTCTAGTGGTGTTTGGGTAGTGTAGGGGTCGTGCTGGGGATACTGTTTTAGGATTTAGGGTACTGCAATGGTGTTTGCGTAGTGTAGGGAGTCCTGCTAGGGGTAGTGTTTTAGAGTTTACGACAATGCAGTGGTGTTTGGGTAGTGTAGGGGTTGTGCTGGGGGTAGTATTTTAGGGTTTAGGGTAGTGCAGTGGTGTTTGGGTAGGGGTCGTGCTGGGGGTAGATTTAGGGTTTAGGGTAGTGCAGTGGTGTTTGGGTAGTGTAGGGGATCGTGCTGGGGTAGTGTTTTAGAGTTTACGACAGTGCAGTGGTGTTTGGGTAGTCTTTGGGTAGTGTAGGGGATCGTACTGAAGGTTGACTCACAGAGCTCCGAGCCGATGGACGAGCTTCTAAAGGCATAGCCGCGACCTTGTGATATGAAGAGAGGCAGCGTGAAAGGCATATCTCACACAGACACAGATGCCAGTGTTGCCTCGCAGAGGTAAAACTACGAACCCGATGGCTTCTACATGGAGAGATGCGATCTGACGGAGTAAATCACAAAATAGCTGCCAACACTTCCTGGTTTCAACCATTCACAGCCAATAAGCCGCAAGCTGGTGCTTGTAACCCCTCAGCCAATCACATGTCAGAATTCTCAAATATCGATATCTGTAAAATTTGATATTTCTCAAAAACTACTGAACGGATTTACACCATTTAAACAAAAGCGTGCTTTCTGGACCATCACCTTTCTCCCTGCCAAATTTGGCGTAATTCCATTCAGCAGTTTCACCTGTAGTCTTCTGTAAACTTTCGTATGGAAATTGCATGCAGAAAACACGTTTTAGGACCCTCTTTTTTCTCAGCCCCTCCTACACCATTCACCCCCAAACTTTCAATATAAGAGCTAATCAAAAAAGAGAAACTTTTGGATAGTTTCATAAAGATTCGTCAAACGACGCCAAAGTTACAAGAACATAGAAGGCTCCAGAAGGGTGGCCGCGCAACCCCCTCCCAACATGAGTGAAGCCCGGGGCCTGCGCGGACCCCAGTGCACCCCGCAACCCCTGCGAGCCCCTGCTATTATTTTTAAGAAATCCCCGGAACCTAGCCCACCCAAGGGCCTCATTAAAATGAAACGCGAGAACCCGCGAACCCAGCGCGAATGTTTGCCGATTTTTTTTAAATTTTTTTTTTTTTTAAATGATTTCTTGGGCCCTGGGGCTCCTTCTGGGACCCCCTGAGCAGGCCTAGGGGGTCAAGGTTTTTCTACCCTGCCCCCTTCTCTTGTTTTATACCTTTGTTTCTCCGTTTTTGGGTAACTCGCTTCTACCGAGCAACAAGATGGCTGCCAACACTTCCTGGTTTGGACTACTAGCAGCCAATCACAGTGAAGCTCGCGCACGCGACTTCAGGCTCCGCCCAGATATCGAAACTTTTATTTTTCTAATTTCTCAGCAACTACTGAACAGATTTACACCATTTTTAAACAGGTCGCTTTCTGACCCAAGCACTACCTTTCTGCCAAATTTGGAGTAATTCCGTTTAGTAGTTTCGGCTGTAGCCTTGCACAAAGTTTCCTATGGGAAATTGATTTTTTCACTCTTATTTTTGGAATTTCTCAAAAACTACTGAACGTATTTACACCATTTAAAAAAAAGGTCGCTTTCTGAACCAAGCTCTACCTTTTTGCCAAATGTGGGGTAATTCCGTTCAGCAGTTCGAGCTGTAGCTCGTCGCAAAATTTCCTATGGAAATTAACATGGAGAAAACGAGTTTTGGGACCCCCTTTTTCTCAGCCCCCGCTTGACGAATCACCCCAAACTTTCAGGATAGGAGCTGGCCTGGATAGACTTTTTTTTGGGAGAATTTCAGGACGATTCGTCAAACGACGCCAAAGTTATTAGCAAATCAAAAAATGCTTTTCCTATGGAAACTAGGTTCTAACTATAACTACCTACTGGCGACCGCCAGTAGGTAATATATATATATATATATATATATATATATATACATCTCCAAGAAAATCCCAATGTCACGACAGACACTCCGGCGTAACACACGGGCACAGACTCCGAAAGCTGGTGTGAAAGAAGTGAAAGTTTATTCACACATCAGGAAATGGTCCAACATGACGCGTTTCGGCTGCCAAACATGCAGCCTTGATCACATAGCGCTCATTGAGGACATGTGCAGAATATATACAGGTGAGGGTGATTGGCTACAGAAGTCTGCTTACTATGTCCATTGTAGTGAGTAGGCATTTTACTACATCTAACGCCAACAGTCATGCGAGTGGTTTTACTACAAGAGGGAAAGCATGTGTCAGATGACATAGCAGGGCATATAGACAACAGGGAAAACAGACTGTGCAGAGAAAATAAAATTAAAAATGACAACAATTTATGGCGGCTAGTGTAGTCCGAACGAAATATATGTTTGGAAACGAAACAGCTCAACTTTCATCCTCTCGCGCTAATAAAACAGAGAGACAATGCAATCTGGAAAGCGCTGGTGGAAAAGGTACGATGAAAGCAAAAACTATTCATTTAAAGGCTCACGTATGTCATGTATGAATTCCACTGACAATTTAAGTGCTCATAAATCTGAGCTACAGGGGCCCGAGAATGACCCCACCAGTGAGTCAGAAAGTGCAGGACTACGCCATGAATTAAAAAGATAAGCAAAGGTGCCCAGAGACTACATGCGCCAAAGATGTGTAATTGTCAAAAGAATGCTGTTTGTTTAGAGAGCCCCTGTTGTAGAGAGCTAAAATATACCGAACTGGATGCCTGGTATCCATATGTCAACTAAAAATATAACAAAGCAAGCGTGCTACTGCAAATGAGCCTTAAAGTGGGAACGCACATGGTGAGAGGGAATAAGGGGAAGTGCTTAAGGGTGAATGGAGGAGACGTGCGTGAACGAGTGCCCAGAGTATTGAGTGATGGTATTGAAACCAAAATTAAAATTAAAAATCTCCTCCCATTCAAGAGACTAGTGGTATAAAAATGAGTGTGTGATGCCATGTTGTAAAAATAGGTAACATGTGCATCCAAGTCAAACGAAACCATACCAACTATACAGTATTCATCTAGTCAAAATGACTATTAAAAATGGTGACTAAGGCGCGCGTGCAATTCATATAATACTTGTGTACAGGGCAAGTAAATAATGACAGACATCAAAATAATAATAACTGCTTCAATACAGGGCATCTGCTTATGCCTGAAAAATTATGCACACAATCTTGCAGCGTATGTAGAAAAGGCTGTGGGACTTAAAGTAAAACGCATCATATCATACAATCAGAACCACAGGAAACACAAAAAAAGGACATAAAAAACATAAACAACTGTAAATATTCACAGAAAGTGATAGAGGTCCTCACTAGTGTTAAGGCCTGCAGGTTGTTTAGTGTTAAATTGCAAGATGTATTTACTTTCAGTTTGTCGTAGCAGTTTTTCCCTATTCCCACCCCTTCTGAGTGTAGGGATGCAGTCAATCACTGAATACCTCAGGTGTTCTAGGTTGTTTTGATGTGTTTCCTTAAAGAGTCTCGCCACCGGATATGTGGGGTCACTATTCACAATGGCTCTGAGGTGTTGTAGGATGCGCATATGTACAGCTAACTTAGTACTCCCAATATAGCGAAGCCCACAGTCACATTCCAGAATGTAAATGGCGTATTCTGCCTTGCATGTCAGGTGTTTATTGATGATGAGTGGTGTTTGTCTGAAGATGGAATCAAGTTGTGTAAGTATGTTTTTTCCAAATTTGCAGGCCCTACAGCTGTTACATTTAAAAAAAACCTTCATATCAGAGAGCAAGTTGGCTGTGTTCTTGATTTCAGGACTATTTTTGACGTGAGCGTCACGCATGGATCTAGCCCGTTTATAAGTGATATCTGGAAAAGGAGCAACTAAAGGGCCCAAAGTTGGGTCAGATCTAATGATGCCCCAGTTTTTGTTGATAACTGATCTTATAGCTCTCTCTTCAGTGTTATGGGTGATAATGAGTCTCATGCTAACCGTCTGAGTAATCTCCTTGGCTGGGATGCCGCTATTATCTGGTTCAGAGGTGCCTACTGTGGACCCACGACCTTCAGTGGAAAGAATGATTTCTCTTTCTACACTTGAGTTCCCGGTCCCTGTGAGGAGAGCCTCTCGGGGTTGGGCATTAGCTCTCTTCATCGCTTTATGGATGTTTGCTAGGGAGTAGCCGCGTGTTCTGAATCTCTTGGCTGCCTCCTGTTGACATATCAGCAGATCAGTGGGTGAGCTACAAATCCTCCTTATCCTAAGCATTTCTCCATAAGGGATGCTGGCTATTAAGTGCCTGGGATGGAAACTCGAGGCATGTAGGACTGAGTTGCCCGCCGTGGGCTTTCTGTGTAGTTTGGAATGCAACAAGTCATTAGCTATGTATATGGTGACATCTAGAAATTCGATGGATGTGTGACTCATATTAGCATTGAATTCTAGATTCAAGTTGTTACTGTTGATCTGCGTGATAAACATGTTAGCACTCTCAATACTGCCTTTCCAGATTAAAAACACATCATCGATGTACCTCAACCAAGTGATAATGTTGTCTTGCCAAGCTGTGATGTGTTCTCCCCTGAGGACCTGTTCCTCCCACCAGCCTACATGGAGACATGCATAGCTGGGTGAGAAACAGGCCCCCATGGCTACTCCCCTTAGTTGTTGGTACACCATTTTGTTAAACAGGAAGTAGTTATGTGTGAGGCACCAATGAATGAGCTTGAGGAGCATCGCATTGTGATTATGGCAATGTATAGGTTTCTTGTCTAGGAAGTGTTTACAGGCTTCCAACCCATCAGTGTGGTGAATGCTGGTATACAAAGAAGTGATATCAAGTGAAAATAAAACATAGTCATTATTCCAAGGGATATCTTTGATCTTACAAAGAAAGTCACTAGTATCTCTGATGTAGGAAGGCTGGCTGGAAACGAGATCTTGAAGAAAGAAGTCCACATATTTTGATATGTTTTCGCACATACTCTTGCGTGCAGATATGATGGGTCGCCCAGGAATAGGGAAGGAGTTTTTGTGCACCTTAGGAAGAAAATAGAGGAAGGGTAAGACAGGTGATTCTGTGCTCAGAAAAGCAGTTTCTTCCTTACTCAATAGTCCTTGCATTCTGTAGTTATTAAGAAGCTTCCTTAATTCTTTGTTGGTGACTGCTACTTCTTTGTGATTGGAGATTAGATAGCAGTCTCTGTCCAATAGATGTCTATTAGCTTCCTCAAGATACATCTGTCTTGGCCAGAGCACAATATTTCCCCCTTTATCAGACTTATTTATAATTACTTCATTTTCATATTGAAGTTTAGTTATGAGTCTGTGATATTTGAGGTTTTGTTTGTAGAGTCTGGCTGATTTCCTTGATGTTTTGAGTTGCAGAGCTTTAAGATCATCAATAATCACATCATGGTATACATCAATGGCGTCTTTAGGCATCATAGGCATAAATACAGAATGTGGCTTAAAAGGACTTGGTATTCTAGTGTTGATTGTTATACCTTCATTATGGCAAAGTTGTTGTGTGCTTACAGGGGCGTCAGGAGTTTCTAGTTCAGACAAAGTGCGGATGACTGAAATGTCTGCGACTGAAAGGGAAACATTCATAGGTGTCATGCCTGATGTTGCCACTTGATCAGCCAGGTTACTTTGTTTCAATTTAAAGAATTTCAACAGCTTTAATTTTCTGATAAACTTAAATACATCAATGCGAGTGCTACTGTAATCGAAACTGCTCTCGGGGCAAAATGTCAGGCCCAGCGACAGAAGTTGTTTTTCCGCCTCAGTCAGAGAAATGGTGCTCAGGTTGACGATGGTTTTGGTGTTGGCGTCTATTTGCGCCTCCAATTTCCTCGCCTCCTGTTGTTTGATTTCGGTCTTTCTGCTTTTTCTTCTTTCGCGTCGCCTGCGGTTCCTTCGGCGCCTTGTTTCTTTGGTAGTCTCGGCCGCAGGGTTTGTCTCCGGTCGAAGACTAAAAAATTCATCTCATCTCCCAGACCGATGTCAGATGCACAAACCTCGTTTCTTCCACGCCATCTCCCTCCATCTTCTGAGTCGGTACTGAATTCCGCTGCTGAGCTTAAGTCCGACATGGAGGTTGCATCTGCTCCCTCTACATTAGCTGTTGGTTGATCTTGTGCTTGCTGAATAGGTTTATTCAGTCTCTGTTTCCTTATGGTGTCATATTTACGGGCGAAAGTGAAAATTTGGCCACATTCGTAGTCTTGTTTGTCCCTCGCGAATTTGAAATTTTTTCGTGCTTTGATAGAGTCTTCATGTTTTTTGAGGCGTGCGTTGATTTCTTCTTTGCCCTTGGAAATCTCATCTTTTTGCTCCATTAGGTCAAGCTCTTGGTTGATCAATTCTATTTTTTTTGTGTGTTTTCACTCGGTCGATTTCTGCATATTTGATCAGAATTATTACTAATCGCATGGATGCATCTAAGTTGCTGATAGCCCATTCTTTCAGCATATCTGGGTTAGGGTTCTCGAAACTTGGCGCCAACATGATTCTTCGGCCGCGCGGGACGCGCCCTGCATCTTGATACTTTTGTAGTGACTTAGTCTCCCACCATTTGGTTATTTCTGTACGCATTAATTTTTCTAATGTTTTAAGTTTTGTTTTGAAGTTGTTGTTACTTGTGCCAACATTTATATCTGCACGCCTTGTCTGATTAGATACTGTTGGTAGGTTCTCAAAAAGCGCTTCAGCAGCTGCTTCCCTCTCTCACAGCGATATCGAAACTTTTATTTTTCTAATTTCTCAGCAACTACTGAACAGATTTACACCATTTTTAAACAGGTCGCTGTTTGACCCAAGCACTACCTTTCTGCCAAATTTGGAGTAAATCCGTTTAGTAGTTTCGGCTGTAGCCTTGCACAAAGTTTCCTATGGGAAATTGATTTTTCACTCTTATTTTTTGAATTTCTCAAAAACTACTGAACGGATTTACACCATTTAAAAAAAGGTCGCTTTCTGAACCAAGCTCTACCTTTTTGCCAAATTTGGGGTCATTCCGTTCAGCAGTTCGAGCTGTAGCTCGTCGCAAAATTTCCTATGGAAATTAACATGGAGAAAACGAGTTTTGGGACCCCCCTTTTTTCTCAGCCCCCGCTTGACGAATCACCCCCAAACTTTCAGGATAGGAGCTGGCCTGGATAGACTTTTGTTTGAAGACTTTCAGGAAGATTCGTCAAACGACGCCAAAGTTATTAGCAAATCAAAAAATGCTTTTCCTATGGAAACTAGGTTCTAACTATAACTACCTACTGGCGACCGCCAGTAGGTAATATATATATATATATATATATATATATATATATATATATATATATATATATATATATACACATATTTACGGAAGGGTACTTTATATATATATATATATATATATCAACCACCACGCTTACACTGTCAAGTAAGCAACGAGCCACACCGATCCAAGGTTCTCAGATTAGATTTATTCACGGGCACAAAAAAGACGCGTTTCGAGCTCAACAGCTCTTGGTCACATGACCTTTACCCTGAGTACACATTTTTTTATAACTTTAGCTAGCGTCTCACATGACGCAGACATGGAAAAAAGTCTATATACACACCCAAATCACCAATACTAAAAAAGTGTAAAACATATATACCACACCTTTGTACAAAACAAAATCATCGTGCGTTTGACCTTATGTGTTTTGCAAACCAAATTAATGTTATACATTTTCACTAAATTTTCGTAATATAAATGTCTTCATTATCAGACCAATTAAAAATTAAATATGTTTAGTTAGAAAGACCTTACTTCATAAATCTCCACACAATTCATTATGGGTATAGTACCCCGTATATATGTATCACATTGCATAAATTTCTATTTAATTGTTTTAACGCTTTGCAAAAATATAATGGTTTCTTTCTCAGACCCTTCATAGATTCAACATATAGTCATGGTTTAGTACCTTCTATAACATGATATCCTAATTCACTAGCTTTAAATAATACTAGATGATAGAGAGCGGTTGTTCAAAAAAACATCCGGTTCCCCGTGCTCATACTTTCTATATTTAGCTGTGAAGGAGGTGATCAGGTAAATCCATAGTGGATCTGTAAAAAAACAAAATCAACAATTCAGTTAGTAACATATTCTATACATTTTATACAAATAGTGTTTTCAGTATTCATAATTCCTAAGAATATTGGTGGAGTTGAAGTGTGCAATCATAAAGAAACACACTCAAATTCTAAAAATAGTTTGTCATTGTATCTTATAATGTTCTCACACCTAACTTTGATTCTCAAATTAGCAAAACACTTGTCAAATAAGGGATACAAAAAAGAAACAATAAGGGATGGGTTTAAACAGTGAATATTTACAGTGAATTTAAAATGATTTCTTCATATAATGTGTAAACTCCAGTTCCCTGAATTCATTATTTGTAAAAGTCAGAATTACAGATGCACATGCATCTCCTCATCATTATTCATTCTAATTGGAGAAACACTCCCTGCTTGCAAGATAAACCTAGATTCGGATCTCCTAAGCGATTGGACTCGATTGCCTCCTCTTGGGTTCTTGGGGATGGTATCTAAGGCAAAATATTTGGCAACGGTCCAATCCCCATTATGTGCCTGGTTAAAATGCCTAGCAGTACTGTAAGTAAAATCTTTATTCGTGATGGCTCGCCAATGCTCTAAGATCCTCTTCTTCACGGGAAATGTGGTGGATCCAATGTACCACTTGCCACAAGGGCAGGTGATTACATAGATGACAAAGTCCGTCCCACAGCTGATGTTTTTCCTTATGACCCACTGTCTATTGGTTCTCTGTAATTTCACTTCACTGACATTCTGGCTGTTACTGCACGCTTTACATTTTCCACACTTGTGGAAACCACCAGTTTTTTCGAGCCAGGTGGATTTACGAGGTTCCATATGACTTCTGACTAACGTCTTTAACCCCTTGACCGCGATCGGAATTCCGCTCGTGTGCTGGACATTCCGATCGCGGGTGGGGTCGTGACGAGCTCAGCTCGTCATGCGCACAGCGCAACCGCGCAGCATGACGAGCTGAGCTCGTCACGAGCACCGAAGGGGTTAAGAGAGGGGCCCTTTCTGTATGTTATGGACGGATGGCCTCCCAATTTTTCTCTCAACATTTGATCCTGTGTGAGAATATCCCACCTTCTCTTAATTATTCTGTGAAACAGTGCAGATTGAGTACTGTACGTTGTGATCAACCTGATTGGTGATCCCTCTCCACTTTGTTTGGTTTTTGGTGCTTGGTAAAGGGCTTCATTTCTCGTAATGAAGTCAGCTCTATTTTCACCTATTTTCAACATTTTATGTGAATAACCTCTGGCTCGAAATCTAGCTTTCATCTCTTTTTTGTTTTTTTGATAATTAACCTCAGAGCTACAGTTTCTTTTAGCTCTTAAGAATTCACTGAATAGAATCTTTGTATATTTATATATATATATATACATATATATATATATATATATTGTCCATCAAGGAAAAGTACCGCACTCCACGAATCTTTGTCAATTTCACTTTAATTAAAGCACATATTTTCACCACCACCAACGTTTCAGCCAAAAAATGGCCTTAATCACGGTATCGTGAGTAGGGGTGGGCAGAATTTGCGTAGTCGCGCTACGCAAAGCTCTGCAAAACGGTAAAAAATCTCCGCGAGCACGCAAAAGTTCCGCGAACATGCAGAATTGCTTGTTCCGCCCATTCGCTATGCTTTTTTCCTGTTCGCGAACGCTGTTTGCGTGCTCGGGGAGAAATATCTCGCGAACACGCATTTTGAAAGCGCGAACAAGCAAAAAATTCTGCGAAGCCGCGGATCGCGGAATTTGTGGTAATTCCGCGTTCTCCGCGGAACGCGAAATTACCCAAATTCCGCAAATTCCGCGAGCGGAACGGAATTTACCGCCCAGGCCTAATCGTGAGTCCTTCATTTGTGTCTCAACTATATAGTCACTCCATATTAGCCCATTATGAAGCATTATGGGACTAGTAGTTCTATGGTTACCACACTCAAAAAGTTCTTATTTTGAATGCGTTGTCTCTGGGTAACTCGTTTCTCAAATTATATCCTTCGTAGGTATCCGAGTTGTCTTAACAGGCATTATTTTATATATATATATTTTTATTTTTATTTTAGACGCTCCTCATCACAGGGTGCTTCCTCTTCATTCTTCGAGGCACTTTCTTTTTTCTGCACCCATGGGTTAGTGTTTGGCACACATCTATTTCAGAGTTCTCCATGTGCTGACCTCGACTCTTGTGATTTCTTTTGTGTCTATATATCTACATGTTGTTATGTGGTTTGTTTAGTAACATTAGCATGGATACTTTTTCTTGATATCATCTTTGTGCTGCTTTCCTTGTCCTTGCATGCCTAATGTCAAGTGAGTAAGTACTCCTATGACTTGAAGCATTCAAACTGGTTGCTAGTATTTACGTCATTGTCTACTACATGCTTAGTGCTCAAATAAGTAGAGGCCAACCCTCAACCCTGATGGGAACATTACAGGTGAATATATAATTCTTCATCCCCGTTGAGACCGTGTGGAGTCTTGGTTTTAAATCGAATGATTAGATGAGACTCTAACCTTCTCAGTTTTAGAGTCCAATTCCCTCCTCGTTCATTGAATGGTACAGTTGCAATGCCAAAGTATTTGATGTTTTGCCAGTTTGTTTTGTGCACTGTGTGAATGTGCTTGGAGATTGCATAGTTCATGTCTTGATTTGTAATCGCTCTGAGATGTTCAAGAATTCTTTTTCTGAGCAGGCAGATGGTGCTGCCTATATACATGCACACAATCATGTATACTGTGTAGGATGAGTTGCATGTTATTTGTTCATTGATATGGAAAGATCTTCCTCTAAAGTCCACCACCTCTTTCATATTCTGGCCCACTTTGCAGGCCTTACATTTGTCACACCGTGTGAAGCCTGTTTGTTGTTTTCTCAGCCAATTAGTTGGTTTATTGTTTGTGAAGTGACTTCTGACAAGTGTGTCCTTGATTGAGGGTACCTTGCGGTAGGTCACCATAGGTTGTGTACCTATTCTCTCCCCAATATCTAGATGTTTTGATAGAATATTCCAATATTTTTTCAAGATCTTCACAATTTTGTAGCTTTCTTTGCTAAATGTTGTGATTAATCTTATTGGGTTATTCTCTTTAGCTGTTGTCCCTCCTTTTTGTTTGTTCATTAGAGTCGATGCACAGGATATCTTTTTTGCCCCTAGTCATCCTTGTCTAACATCATTGAATTTGTAGCCTCTTCTCAGAAATCTGCATTCAGTTTCTTGGAATGTCTCTTCCATTATATTGTCTTCTGAACAATTTCTTCGCATCCTGTTAAATTCCCCATAAGGGATGCTTCATTTCAGTTGGACTGGATGGAAACTGGAGCCATGCAAGATGCTGTTGGTGGCTGTCGGTTTATGGTAGATCTTTGTATGGATTTTGTCCTCATTGATGTACACAGATATGTCAAGGAATTGGATCTGCCCTCTGCTTATGTTATATGTAAACTTGAGACCCACTGCGTTATTGTTCAAAATTTCAAAATATTCCTTAAACTCTTCCATACTGCCGTTCCATATAATAAATAGATCGTCTATGTATCTCAACCATAGCTCGATCTTTGCGGTGTGTGTGTCATTCTTCTCATTCCATGCCATGAATTTCTCCCACCAGCCCATGGTAAGGTTCGCATAGCTGGGGGAAAAAGAAACGCTCATGGCAGTCCCGCACGTTTGGGCATATATCTGTTGATTAAAGATAAAGATGTTATTCCTCAGACATAGTTCCACCATTTCCATGAGCATACGAGTATGTTCCAATTCTTGAATGTTCCTTTGCTTGAGAAGGTATCTGACAGCTTTTAACCCCAGGTCATGGCTAATTGACGTGTATAATGACACCATATCAATGGTAACCAAATAGAAGTTTTGATGCCATTCTATATTACTGAGTTCTTAAAAAGTTGCCCGTATCTTTAATGTAGGAGCTCAAGTTCGTAACCATTGGTGCGAGAAAGAAGTCTACATACGTTGAGATATTTTCATACAGGGAATTGCAGCTGGATATGATGGGTCTTCCTGGAGGGTTATACAGTGTCTTGTGCACCTTGGGTAAGAAATATATTGTTGGCATCACAGGACTATCATTGTTCAAAAATAGTGCTTCTTCATCGCTTAGGAGACCCTTATCATGCCAAGTTCTGATTTTTGTATTAAGATCAAGGGTTAGTTCATTTATGGGATTCGCTGACAACCTTGTATAGTTCTTCTCATCATTCAGTTGCCGCATTGCTTCTTGAATGTAGTCCCTGGTGTTTAGTATCACTACATTACCACCCTTGTCAGCTGGTTTGATTGTTATTTCCCCTTTCTTGCTAAGTTCTTCTAATGCCATCCGTTCTGATACAGATACATTTTCTTTCCCATTATTTGTATTTTCCATGCTTTCCAGTTCTTTAATTACTAACTCGTGTAATATGTCAATCTTATTGCCCGGGCTTAACATTGGACAGAATTTAGATTTTGGTTTGAATCCTGATTTGATGTGTTTATCAGTGGATATGTTCAGGTCAACTAGAATCTGTGTCCAGTCATTTCTTCATCGCTCAGGTTGAGCATTAGGTCATATGATGTTTTAATGCTACTCATATCCTCAATATTGAGGTTGGTCTCTTGTTGTTGTTCACTTCTGCCTTCTCTTCCCTCATAGTTGGATTTAGTGAAGAATTTCGCTGGTTTAAGTTTTCTTACGTATTTGTAAATATCAATTTGAGTCTCTACGTAATCGTAGTGCTTGTCAGGACAAAAAGTGAGACCTTTATTCAACACATTCTCTTCCTGCTTATTTAGGACGTAATCAAACAGATTTATAATCAGATTGTCCATTTTTCCGTGTTGTCTTCTTTGTTTACTTCTTCATTCTGTTGTGGAGAGGGTAGCCCCTTGTTCTTTCTTGACTCTCTTCGCGTCTTTCGCCGTCGCTTGGGCCTGATGTTTGATTCTTTCCTCTCCCTCAACCTCGTCCTCTTCCTCTTTCTCTCGGTGTCCTCTGATCGATGTAGATTAACTTAATTTCTTCTAAAAAAAGTGGTGCGACCCCCCACTCGCACTGTTTGTTCTTCCTCACTGAGATCAGATTCTGATTCAGTCACCACCATTCTCGGTGTCTCAGATATTGATAGCTTCCCAGTATGTAATTGCTGTTTTAGCACATCAAATCTTTTAGTAAATGTCAGTATTGCTCCCTGTTTCATAGTCCACTTCATCATGTTTGAGCTTGCGTTGTTTGCGTAGTTCAACTTCCTCCTCATATTTATCCAAGTTTTTCTCCATGTCTTTCCTCAATAATTTACATTCTTCTTCTTTCTTTAGAGCAGCCATCTGCATTTCCAATTCTTTAATCTCCTTGTGTAATTCCTCTATATCCTTTTTAGCATACTTGATGATTATCAATAACATGTTCCTTGAGCATCTCATGCTATTCCTCGCCCACTGCTTGAGCATTTCAGGTTTAGTATCAGGGTGATTTGGCAGGGTAAATATTCTTAGTCCCCTTGGTATCCGGTCGCATTCGACATATTTTTCTAATGTTATCACCGCCCAACTTTTCGATATTTATTTTCTAAGCAGTTTTTCCAGTTGAAAGAAAACCTGTTTCAAATCTTTTGGGTACTTCTTCCCCCTGCTTTGTCATCCATACTGGCTAGTTGCACTGTCCCTTTCTTGAAAAGCGACTCTGCTTTCAGAGACCTTTTCGCCGCCCGTGCTTCCATATCAATTCTTTAAATTGCTTCGGTAACCACTAATCGTAACCGTGTCCCTCGTCACGATACGTGGTATTTGATTTGCGTGGTTTGTGCTCAGATCACGATTCGTGAGCGGGCTGCCAAACTATATATAAAACTTGGTTTGCAGATCTGCTTGCTGCGATATTGTTCTTTATTAGGCTGCCCCTGTCTCTTCTGAGCTCCCCAGCCCTCTCCTTACCTGAAGGCCAACCAATCGGGTGGCGTCCTCCGGCCCCGCTCGTCCGGTGTTTCAGGTTCAGAGGCGGCTGCTCTTCGCTTGGAATACTGCTGTTCGCGGTCCTGGATACTCTGGTTGCAGAGGTCCTTGCAATGATCAGCCTGCATTGTAAATCACATTGGCAGCACCGGATCTCCACTTATTTGCCGCTTCTTTGTATACAGCCGATTTTCCAAAAACACTTCAGCAATGTCGGGCGCCGCTGAATAAATTATCCATACCACCAAACGGTCCAGATTCATTGCGCACTGTTTCACAGCCGGTGCGGTTTTCGAGGTTGGACTTAACCTCGTAACACATTGCCCATCAAGGAAAAGTACCGCACTCCACGAATCTTCGTTAATTTCAGTTTAATTAAAGCACATATTTTCACCACTACCACCACCAATGTTTCAGCCAAAAAATGGCCTTGATCATGGTATCGTGAGTCCTTCATTTGTGACTCAACTACATAGTCACTCCATATTAGCCCATTATGAAGCATTATGGGACTAGTAGTTCTATGGTTACCACACTCAGAAAGTTCTTATTTTGCATGCGTTGTCTCTGGGTAACTCGTTTCTCAAATTATATCCTTCGTAGGTACCCGAGTTGTCTTAACGGGGATTATTTTATATATTATTTTATTTTAGACGCTCCTCATCACAGGGTGCTTCTTCTTCATTCTTCGAGGTACTTTGTTTTTTCTGCTCCCATGGGTTAGTGTTTGTCACACATCTATTACAGAGTTCTCCATGTGCTGACCTTGAGTCTTGTGATTTCTTTTTTGTCTTTATATATACATGTTGTCATGTGGTTTGTTTAGTAACATTACCATGGATACTTTTTCTTGATATCATCTTTGTGCTGCTTTCCTTGTCCTTGCATGCCTAATGTCAAGTGAGTAAGTACTACTATGACTTGATGCATCCGAACTGGTTGCTAGTATTTATGTCATGTATATACATATATATCAAGTCCCTGGAGAGGGACGAAACGCGTCATGGCAGCTGCATCTGTTTGGGAGTTCAAATAAACATTGCAGTTTGACGAACTTTGGTGGTCCGCGCTCTTTCTTTGAGCCCTGGAAACTGGCTAATCGAGAGGGAGTTTGGTTGGATATATATATATATATATATATATATATATATATATATATATATTCACTGAAAAAACCATAGGTTTCAGGCACGTTATAGTTAGAAATTAGCATTTAAAAAACCTTTGAAATTCACTGAAAAAACCATAGGTTTCAGACACATTATAGTTAGAAATTAGCATTTAAAAAACCTTTGAAATTCACTGAAAAAACCATAGGTTTTAGGGACAGTTATAGTTAGTTGGACATTGCACTCGTACAAAACCCGTGAAATTCCCCCGTTATAGTTAGTTCAGCTAACTATAACTTGCGCCCCGCAATTCACTGCTGATGACGTCACATATTACATCACTCATGACATGGTCAGTGACATCACTGATGACATCTCAAATGACATCACTGATGACATCATCTAGTGACTGTGTTTCTGTAAAGTTTAAATATTTTTAATGTATATAGGGAAAGGCGTATTGAAGAATGAGTGGGTGTATAAGTGTCTGTATGGATGATTTAGTAGGTGCGTGACTAACTGTATAAGTGAGTGATTAAACGTATTTTACTGAATGCATGGGTTAGTGACTAAACTGTGTGAATGTCTGTATCCGTCTGTCTGTTGCTGTGTAAGTGGCTGCATGGGTTTGTGAATAGCTACATGAGTGTCTATATGAGTTATTGATTGGTTGTCTGAGTATCTGTATGGGTGCCTGAGTGTTTGTGTGGGTGGGGTGTGTGCGACTCTGTACATAGATGTGTGAGTGGGTGATTCACTGGGTGCATGATTTGAAGAGTGCGTCTGTGATGGACTGCTTGGGTGGGTGAGTGTGTGTATGGGTGTGTTAGTGAGTGAATGTATATCTCAGTGGTACATGTGCGAGTAACTACATATGTAAAAGGCAGTATATATGTGTGTTAGAGTATTTAAAAGGCTATAAGTGAGAGTGTGTGATTGTGAGAGTGGCTGTATGGATGCGTGTGTACTTGTATCAGTTATTGTATAAGAGCGTAAGAATGTGCTAGTATTTGTATGAGTAAGTGAGCTGGTGTGTGTATAACTGTATAGGTGAGTAAATGGGTGTGTGATTAATTTTTTGCATGACTGACTAGGTGTGTGAGTACCTCTATGGATGAGTGGCGGTGTGTGAGTGTTTATATAGGTGTATGAGTGCATATGATAGTCCAGTACTGAGTGACTGTAAGTATGAGTGAGTGTACGGGTGAGTGAGTGGATGGGTATGTAGTTTTTGGTGTTGGAGTGTCTATGGTTTTGAGAATGGCAGTCTGTAAATAAGAGTGGGTGTATCAAAAGTTATATTAGGGTGTGAGATGATGCATGAAATTATCACATGGAGATGTCATCAGTGATGTCATCAGTGATGTCACTGACCATGTCATGAGTGATGTAATATGTGACGTCATCAGCAGTGAATTGGGGGCGCGAGTTATAGTTAGCTGAACTAACTATTACGGGGAATTTCACGGGTTTTGTACGAGTGCAATGTCCAACTAACTATAACTGTCCCTAAAACCTATGGTTTTTTCAGTGAATTTCAAAGGTTTTTTAAATGCTAATTTCTAACTATAACGTGTCTGAAACCTATGGTTTTTTCAGTGAATTTCAAAGGTTTTTTAGATGCTAATTTCTAACTATAACGTGCCTGAAACCTATGGTTTTTTCAGTGAATTTCAAAGGTTTTTTAAATGCTAATTTCTAACTATAACGCCCCTTAAACCTATGGTTTTTTCAGTAAATTTCAAAGGTTTTGTAAATGACAATTTTTAAATGTATTAATTGTTATATTTTTTTTGGGATACTGATTTACTACATTTTTAAAACTATTTATTTTTAGATATTTTATTTATTAAATTCCATTGTAATTACATTATACATTACATTACAAAATATACTTTCTCAGAATGAATTACTTTAGTTTAAATAGTTTGCAAATAGGCAATAGAGTTTTAAGTACAGTAGTTACAGTTGTTGCAATGGGCAACACAATTTCAAACACAATGCAACATTGACCTCAATGTGAATTTCTAGTTAAATGCAATTAGTTACTTTATGGATTACTTTTCTAACCACAGGACTGGATCCTAGATTCAGTCCTGGGACATCTCCTGTAAACAGTTGAGTAAAAGCGTTTTGGTTACAGTAGTGATTTTTAAGGAATATTATTGTATTTTAAAAGTTGACACTTAGAAACTTTTTCACATAGAATCACCAATGTTATCCTATGGGAGGAAATTCACTTAGCAGGTAAGTAGTGTTATCGTGACTTTTTCTCACTCAGTGGTGGATCCTGGATCCAGCACTGGTGCATCTCCTGTAAACAGTTGAAAGAATGCGTTTAAGTCATACAGGCGATTTTTAAGGAATATTTGTAGTTTGTGAAAATCGACACTTTGAAACTTTTCTGCTGAAAACCAGACAATGGATTCCTATGGAAGGAAATACAAGTTACTGGTAAGTACGGTTAAAATTACTTTTCAGGATCAGTACTGGGCTGAAAGATGCAGCACTGAGGTCTCTCCTGATAACAGGTGAGTAAATCGGAATTCGTATTTCGGCTGATTTTAGAGGAATATTTGCTCAATGGTGAAGGGAGGGGCGGGGCCTGAGGTGACATCTGTGCAAGCGCGCCCCGTGGCGCGTTTTAAGTTGGGGGATTAAGTCCCCTTGAATCATGAGGGTCCCTGGGGGCCAACTAGCCCACCAGGAACCTCCAGTATGCGCCAGAGGCTGCGTTGCAGAGACGTGTACAGAGGCCACACCCCTTTTACACCTCTCTGCAACGCAGCTCTGTGGCGCTTTCTGGACGTACCTGTTGGGCTAGTTGGCCCCCAGGGAACCTCAGGATTGAAGGGGATTTAATTCCCCATCTTAAAACACGCCACGGGGCCTGTTTGCACACATGTCACCTGAAGCCCCGCCCCCTCCCTTCACCACTGTGCAAACGCGCCCCGTGGCGCCTTTTAAGTTGGGGGATTAAGTCCCCTTGAATCCTGAGGGTCCCTGGAGTCCAACTAGCCCACCATGTACTTCCAAAAAGCGCCACAGAGCTGCGTTGCGGAGAGGTGTAAAAAGGGGCGTGGCCTCTGTACACCTCTCTGCAATGCAGCCTCCTGGTGCATACTGGAGGTTCCTGGTGGGCTAGTTTGCCCCAGGGACCCCCAGTATTCAAGGGGAATTACTTCCCCTTCTCAAAACGCGCCAGGGCGCGTTTGCAGAGTGCTGCAGGGAGGGGGCGGGGCCTCCGGCACGATGCCGGTCTTTTTTTTTTATTGGGAGTGGGGCTGCGTGGCCCCCCTTCCCTCAGCCACTTTTTGCCCCGGGGACCCCATCCCCCGGGGCCTGAGATTTTTTTTTTTTTTAAATAAAATTTTAAAAAACGGGAAGGGGGCCGCGTGGCCCCCCTTCCCTGGGCCTGTATTGGCCCCGGGGACCCCATCCCCGGGGCAAGCCCTCTTTTTTTTTAGTAAAAATTTGGAGGGGGGCTGCGTGGCCCCCCTCCTCAGGCCATTTAAGGCCCCGGGGACCCCATCCCCGGGGCACGGCTACAGCCTGAACTGCTGAACTGAATTACACCACATTTGGCAGAGAGATAGCTCTTGGTCCAGTAGGCACGCTTTTCATTAAATGGTGTAAATCCGTTCAGTAGTTTTTGAGATATTTAAAGATTTACAGGTATTGATATTTGAGAATTGTGAGATCTGATTGGCTGAGCCCTCCCAAGCACGAGCTTACCTCTGATTGGCTGCCAACACTTCCAACCAG
The DNA here is from genome assembly GCA_963921515.1 of Calotriton arnoldi. Lineage (NCBI taxonomy): Eukaryota > Metazoa > Chordata > Amphibia > Caudata > Salamandridae > Calotriton > Calotriton arnoldi. Next base: position 826,524 of record CAWUFW010004057.1, read on the forward strand.
GAAGTGTTGGCAGCCATCTTGTGACTCGGTACCAAGGTAGAAGGAAAAAGGTGAGAGAAACTGCATTTTATTTTTTATTTTCTGCCGGAGTCGCGCCGGGTGCGTGAATCCGGGCGAATTTATTTTTAAAAACGAAGTGCGGTCTCCCACACTTCGTTTTTTTAAAGCCCCCGGGTGGGCCAGGTCCCGGGGGCAATCCTGATTTATGTAGCAGGAGCCAACCCGGTCCCCCACAGCCACGGGGACCGCCACCTCCCTGGGGCTTATATTAAAATGCCTGGGGAGCTCCTGGCCCCCCACGCTGCCCCAGGGACCGCCACCTCCCCAGGGCTTCAATTATTAAGAGAAAGTGTGGGGGGCTCCTGCCCCAACACACTGCCCTGGGGACCACCACCTCCTGGGACACACTTTATTTAAATAAGGGGCTCTGTTGTGGACCCCGGGGACCACCACCTCCCTGGGACTATGTAAATGTTGGGAGGGGGACCGTGCTGCCCCCCTCCTGGAGCCCTAGATGGGCCTGGGGACCACCACTCCCCAGGGCCGGCTCCAGCAATGTCCCGGGGTGCCTACCCCCGGGATATTGCAGTTTGCAATGGCAGGGTAGGAGCATGGCTCCCGCCCTGTCATTGCAAACTCTGCTTTGGTTTGTGGAAGCGAGAGCAGGACACCTGCTCTTGCTTCCATGAAGCAAAGCAGATTGCTTGTGGAAAAAGGGAACTGCATGTCAGCAGCTCCCCTTGTCCAAAAGCAATGCCGGCTCCCCAGGAGGCTGGGGGCCAGCTGGGACTGCGGGGGCACTGGGGCTCCCCCTGTGGTCCCCAACGTGGGGCATAATTGGCCTCAGGAGGGGGGCCACGCAACCCCCCTCTAAAATTTTAAAATAAAATAAAGGCTGGCCAGGCCCTGGGGAATGGGGTCCCCGGGGGCATAATTGGCCTCAGGAGGGGGGCCACGCGGCCCCCCTCTAAAATTTAAAAATAAAATAAAGGCTGGCCAGGCCCTGGGGGTTGGGGTCCCGGGGGCCAGAAGTGGCCCAGGGAAGGGAGGCCACGCGGCCCACTCCCATAATTATTATTTTTTTTCTTTAAACGAGGCCAGTCCCTGGTGGATGGGGTCCCTGGGGCCAAAAGTGGCCACGTGGCACCCCATCCCGTATAAATATATATATTTTTTTTTTTTAAACAATGGGTAGGCCCTGGGGGATGGGGTCCCCAGGCCCACAAAATATTAAGAGAAGCGGAGCCACACAGCCCCCCTTCTAACAAAAAAAAAGCTGGCATCTCGCCGGAGGCCCGCCCCCTCGCTGCTCCACTCTGCAAGGCACCTCCTGGTGCGTTCTAAGTTGGGGGATTAAGCCCCCTTGAATCCTGAGGGTCCCTGGGGGCCAACTAGCCCACCAGGTACCTCCAGTAAGCCCCACACAGTGGGATTGATGAGAGATGGTCCAAACCATGCCGCATTTTACACCACTCTGCAAACGCGCCTCTTGGCGCATTGCTGGTGGGGTGAAGAGGTCCTCTTGTGTCCTGAGGACCTCAGGACTATAGTGGACTTCGTCCCCCGAGGGACAGTCGGGCCTTGGGCTAATCGGGCATGGGACCCCATCATCAACCAAACCCTGGGAGTAGGGGCATAGGCCCTTGGTGTAGAGGGCACAGCACTGTGGGGGTTGGGTGGCTTGCCACAATGGGAGCCTGGGGTGGGAGCTCAGGTGGGCTGGGGAGGAGTGGGGTAGGGAAGGGGGGTAATTTATTGATGTCTTGCTGAGCATCTGGGCAGCATTTTAGGTAATTTGACTTTGAGTAAGGCTACCTACAGTTGTAAAAGTTGGCAAAATATTTGCATTTATGGTTCTTTACAAACTGTAAGGTGGAGGAGTAGCTCGTGGATCTTTCCTGTTAATGACAACAGATAGTAATAGCGGCGGTCCTGTTCAGCAGCTGCATATTCTTTCATGGAATATCAATGGGGTTAAATCACTACAAAAAGGAAACTGGTGCAGGAAGAACTCAATATGCTCTGGCCTCAAATTGTCTGTCTACAGGAGACCCATCTGTCTCAGATGGAAGGTTTACTATTAAAACAGCTTGGTTATCAGACGCTAACCCTCTCCTGTTACTCTTCCACCCAGAGATGGGTTGCACTTCTAGCTCGGGATAGCACGTGAGGTGTACTGCAACAAAAGATGGATTTGGGGGGGGGCCACTGGCTGATATCGAAAATTCCGAAGAATAGTCATCGGTTTACTATTTGTATGCTATATGGTTCAAATACAGACGATTCAAAGGTCTTTGACTTCCACTTATCTGAACTTCATCTCTGGGCCCCATCTTACATCGTCTGTGGTGATTTTAATGTGACGCTGGGTCCCAGAAAAGACACGGTATCCCAGTATGTATCCTCTGACCAGCTTTCTGGTGATCCTGCTCGACGGGGCAAGTATTGGCTACAGAGTGTTGAATATGGAGAAATTGGGTTGTATTGTAAGTTGATGGTGCAATGTGTTAATGGATGATTGGTGCAGTATTGTGAGGTGGGTTTTGTGTGATGTGGTTTGGAAAGATAATGAGCTGAATAGGGTGAAATAGAGTTACTGTGTGGTGGCGGGTATGGTGAAGTGAGCATATCTTCAAAGTTGTATGCATTGTGTTGTTGTAATGTCATGGTGAGGAGTGTCGTGGGTTCTTGATGTTTTGTAGATTTGTATGGCTGAGTACTTTCTAGGTATATGATGTGGTTTCATAAAGTTTTTTTTGTGGTTTGGTGAAGTTTTACAGTATGGCATAATGTGGGGTTGTGTTGTTTATTATAATTTCTTTCTGGTGCGATGTCATACTACATTACATAGAATAGTGTGCTTTGGATTGACTAAGTCTGGTGCAATATGTTTGTTAAAGGACTGGTCGGCGATGTGTGGTCATTATCTAGTATTGATAATTAAGGTGTGACTAGCATACAATGTTGTATTACGTTGTGTAAAATAGCATGGAGTGGAGTTGTGAGGTCTGGTTTGGTGAGGTTGCAGGTGCTGTGATGCGTGGTAAAGTGTAGTGTAGCATTAGTGTTGCATATTTTATAAGAAGCAGTGCTTTTGTTTGGCTTTGTTGTTTGAGTGTGATCACTCCTTTTCTGATTTGTACTACTCCAGGTTATGTGTTAGATACCTTATTTGTGATCCTCCTTGCTAGAGTCCTCCCTGCCCTGTGAAAGCGTTCTCTGTTTACCTATACAGTCTGTGTCCTATCATGTCTGATGCTTGTGTTTGTAAGGTTGGCTTCCTCCCTCTCTGAGTCTGAATGGCTTAGTGGCTCCCACTAAACCTTCCAGACACTTAGCATGGCATCAGCCCAGTGTGCAGGATCCCGTGCGCACAAGAAGCCTTGAAGATACATACAGAGGTGGCTCCTCACAAACTCTGCCCTGGTTTATTCAGAGGGTATATCAGAGATAGTGCAATCAGTGCATTTCAATACCTATAACCACAGGTTGGAAAGTAGTGTGATGAGTTGAGATACTACAAATGGGTCACACATGGCCACAATGGTCTTATGCAGGTTCTAGAAGTACTGCAAACATACAGATGGTATGGGGTAGTGAAGCTCAAAGAATGAAAGGTATTTAAGCCAAAATATATCCTTTAAACCAACAGACTATACTTCGCAGTGTGTGCCTTGGCTTATACCTGTAGAGTCTGGGTACACGTGCATCGTAGAGCTCCTTATGGAGATGAAATGGCGCCAGACTCAACAGGGCTATTTTGTGATTTCTGTTGTATAAAGTTGCATATGGAATTATAAAAAATAAATACATTTGATACTTGACAAAATGGAATCTCTGACTGTTTGCATACCTCAGAAAAGGTATTAATTTTTAGAGCACTGAATAACAGATTCCCTCTATGAAACAAAGTATTAAATTTATAGTTAACTTGAAAATGAATCCCCAAAGAAACTAATATAGACTATTCTTTCAGAATGACTTTATCGTTTTGGGATACAAGGTATGTCACGTTTATTTGGGGCTGTTTATCACCAGGGCAACCACATTTTCCTTTGGAACAGATATTTCATGGGCAGTTTTGCATTATTCAATAGATCAGTGGGACACCAGGTCAGGCAGACTCTCGCCCTCTCATAGGGCAGCTCAGCAAGGCACCTTGGCCCGCTGCCTTATGCCAAAGTGAAAGGGCAGGAATGCACCATATTTAAGCAATACGTTGCATTCCTGTCCTTTCTTCCTGCACTGGTGTCGTTTCTGCAGCCTAGCGCCAACGTAGGCACTCTTGCACCATGGTGAAAGGGTGCCTCCTTTGCATGCAAGATTGTTTTTGTGCAGGAAGGGACTGCACCAAAACAATCCTAAGAGGCGTTTCCCTCTTTCTATGTGTGCTGCAGAATGTAACACACAGGGAAAGAGGTAAAACTGAGGGAAAAAAAATATGTTTCTCCTTGTTACACCTCACCTCGGGAGGCATACGGATTTGGCGCTTCTCTAGGTTTCCATCACTTAGTTAATCAGGGGCAGCGTCAAATTCCATGTGTGTTGCATGGGAAAACTCACTGCAACACACATGAAACGCCTCTCAGAGTAAGATGACACCGCGATTTGGGATGCTTAGCCTTACTCATGATTTATGAGGCCACTCAAAGGTACACAAGGTGTCTTTGCGTGGCTTCATAAATCAACATGAGAGCCCTGCATCACGCATGTACCACTTTACATGATGCAAAAGTTACATAGGGCCCTCATAAGTAAGCCGCAGAGTGTATAACTAGGAGACATTGCTGCCAGTACTTACTAGAAAGTCCTGAGAGCTGTCATTGAGGGAAGTATTCCAAAGATTCTCCTCCTAGAGCAAATGATGCCCAATACTTCTATTTCATCATATTTGGTTCTTGTGCTGGGTATCTGAATGGTGGGAGACCTAGGCATTAACCTCCTTTGTCTTGGGGAATGTCTTTTGATGTATCACAAAATAAGTGACACCTGTTATGTGCTATGCAAATATTTTAACCTATTGCAGAATTGGAAAAAATGTTTACTTATTTGAATTGTACGAGTTACCAAACATTCCTTGTTTTCATTTTCAGTACTGATCGCACTTCTTGCCTTATCATTTGGGACTTCTTTAGCAATAAACTTGTGGCCTGCAGGTAAGACATTTTGAAACAATTCCATAAACATATGCTAATTGATTACAGCTTAGATTAATCAAAATCTATTTTCCATGTGTTTGATTTCACTCATCTCACGACCATTTCTAGAGACTTCCCAATCCCACCGTTGTCTTTCATTCCGAACTCATTCTTTATGGCCTCCCTTGTCTAGCTCCTTGGATCATTACAATGTTGTTTTAAAGTAATGTCTATTTTTGTCTTGCAAAAATGTGTGCTATTTCCTTTGTCTTGCTAGTTTATGTATGAAGTACAGCAATAAACAATTAAATATCCATGTTCCATTCCCTAACATTTGATCCTTATACTGACGCAATATCTAAATATCTATTTTTTGGTGTACTGCTTTTTATTTATGTAGTTCATATAACTATATCGCTTGTGGCATAAGAATTCCTACAGATCAAAAACATCCTGTATATAGTCAGGGAAACAACACAGACATTAAGAACTGTAACAAATGGAAGTATATGTCACTCATATCTAATTAAACAACTAACAATCTTAATACTTGTTCACAAAGCCTTGTATTGTGGCTTCTTGAACTTGATCCCATTGAATTGGCTTTGCACTGCCTTTCTACATTGCATCGATCTCGATGGACAAGACCAGGCCTATAGTCATTTTGAGTGTCCATCCCACCAACACCAACTGTCAGCTACCTCAGCTGAAACGTTCACAGGGCTCATCTATAAAATAATGTGTGAGGTAATGAACAGTGCATTGGGGCAAGTTATGCTTGTTTTCCGATAATCATAATAATTTTAATGTTTTTTTAAAATTTTGTTTCTTAACTATAGTGCTTGTTTTATGGGAAAGGCTTGGACACACCTACCTTTTGTTTAAAACTTAATTGATAAATGCTATTTGTTACAGTGACGTGTTTTAACCCAATTTTAATGTGAATATTATTTCTATGCACCAGTTCTAGATTCCTTTCTCTTTCCTAGTTCTTTCATCTGGTTGAATCACTAAGACTTTTCTCAGACTCTTGAAATGTATTTCTTGTCCTCTTTGACATTTATATAAGTTGTGTCTTTTAAATGTTAGTCGTAGCCAAATGTTGCCCCTCTTTACCTGTTTCCGAAAACCACAGTTAAGTTAATGTCCTTACTACTGGTATTATAGAATCCAACTCTCATCTTCTCGTGTGTGATCAACGACTTCCTCTCATTTAGCCCATTACGTATGAATATTAATATATGGCACTCCTTTATATTTCTTTAATTATCTCAAACCCGGCTACAAAGCAAGAAAGAGTGGTGTAAGAAAGTGGATTAATGACAGGGGTGGATGATAGTCCACCACAAGCAATAAAGTGACTAACCTGATAGGTCGAGGCAAAGGCTTTAATAATTTAAATCTGAGCTCACTTTGGCATGTGCCTGAGCATGCTTTGGCACGGAGCAGACAGGCGTAATTTAGTGAAATTGTGTAAAGCATTTATAGGCATCAATAGCTGAAAAGTAAACAACACAACATACTAAAAGTCACACTACAATTTATAAAAAACAATTGTTAAATGTAATAAACAAAATGACACACACATGCCAAAAATCAAAAAAGGGGAGCGAGAGACATGAAGTTTTAAATATTTAAGAGAAAAAGCACCTTGAAAAATTAATGCATCAATAGAAAGTATTGCTAAAGAGTGACCAGGAGCTAGGTGCTATTTTAGGCCAACCTCGATAGAACGGAGGTCTGATACACCAAGCAGGTTTGTCTGTCAAAGATTTCACCTTGGAGTCCTCCAGAGGGGCAAGGTTGCGTACTGTGTCTGAGGATAACCGTTATAAGAGGTCCCCATGAAATCGCTGATTCTGGCAGAAAAGCTCATCCTAGTCAAGATTTCTTTGTTTGTATTTAGTCTGTTTTTTGCAGCTCAGAATCCTTCAGCAGGGTAGCGCTTCAGTTTGCATCCGAGAAGGTTGCACCAAAGTCAGATAGATTTCAGCAAGGGTCTGCTAAACAGGTTTTTAGAGGAGCAAGGAGTTCCAAGCGGAACCAACTTGAAATCTTTGCCCACCGAGGTCACGCTTTGGTCAAATTGATTTAGGTGGTTAGTCCCTGTCCTTCAGAACTCTGGAAGTCCAAAAGGTCCAGCTTTTCAGAGATTGGTTGATAAGTCCAGCTGGATACTGACATGGGTCACAGGACCTCAGGGATAGCACTTAGGGGTCAGACGTTACTGCAGCAGAGGCCACCAGCAGGTCTAGTCCAGGTCCAGAAGCAACTGGTCAGGTGAGCACTTCAGGAAAAATGTCTCTTGTAGCTTGTTGTGTCCCTATAGTCACACAGGAGGTCAGCTAACTGACCCTTGGGGTCCGCTTCTGTGCCCTGAGTACAAGTGGGAGCAGGTCCAGCCATTCATATCTCCTCACAGGTCTCTAATAGCAGGTGCAGTCCTTCCGCAGTTTTTTCACCGGTCCAGAAAGTGTTCTGAGGAGAAAGTTGTAAGGTCCTTTTGTGTACAGTTCAGTTGACAGTGGGTAGGGGTGACTCCTGGACATTCCCTACCCAATAGAAAAGGGTTCCATGGGTAGCTCGACCCACTTTTACAGCAGTTCTTGTTTACCATACCGTAAACAATACCACATGCAAGATGGGGGACCCATTCTCCTCTTGTGCCAAGCCCTTGTGTCCACCAAGAGGTGTGTCTAGTGAAATAGGCAGTCCCATCCCCTGGGTCTACTCCAAACTGGTTCTAGGGTAGCTTCCCTCCCACTGGGCTTTGAGCCAGACAAAGGACATGATTTAGATCTTGGCGGACGGGTTACTCCGTCACAACGGTGACAGATAACATATCCACCGAAATTTAAATCCATTTGGATATAATCAAATTTATATTTCAGGAGATGGTTTTTTTGTCACCATTGTGATGGAGAAACCCGTTCGCCGAGATCAAAATCAGGCCCTAAGTAATGTGGGCCTAGAGAGCATGGGTGTTCCCTTCCTCAGGTTTCCCCTTACACTAAAGTAATCCCTTTTAAGTTAATGAAGTTCCTGGAACATCCTCAGCTGTTCTTCCTGAACTGATATGTATCACATGGTGTTTAGACAAAACATCAGGAATATGAAAGATAAGAATATCTTCTTAAGTGTCGTTTTTAATGTGGTTAAAAAATATCATTAGAGAAAATATAATTCTATATAATTATATGTGTTATGTATTCTTGCGGTGTGTTTTTTATTTTGAGTTGTTTGGTAATTTTTGTGTTCGTTTTTTTGCACAAGTATTTTACTAATATATCTAAAATTACATTATTTTTATTAATGTGTATAAAAGTACTGTTTATGTTTTTATGTTATAGGAGCGGGATGTGGGGTTTTTAGGGGATAAGGGTGTGGAGATTTTTAAAATGTGAATATTTTAATTTGTTTTTTGTTAATTTATTATATATATGCAAATCTTATTTTAAATGTCAATGATGTTTTTATTCATTAATATCAGTAAATATTTTTTTGAGTAAAGAAATAAATTGTATGTAAATTTGGTAAAATAATTAAAACAATGTATATTTGGGTGTTTGTAATGTAAAATTATACATTCTTAATAGGTGATTCATCAGTGTTCAAAACTTTCAAAAAATTAATTGGGATATTTAAATATTTAAATTATGCACTCTCCAATGTAAATAGTAATATATACATTTTTAATTACACTTATTCAACAGATTAAATTGATAAATATCCACACAAAAAATTAATAAATATATTATATATGTTTTGGTTTTCATTTAGAAATGGGGATTGATTTTATGTTATTATTAATGAGTTGTGTATTAATAAAGTTGGTATATTCCAAAGGATAATATAGTCTAGACACAAATATTTTTGGTATATGTTGAAATTTAGTTAATTAAATATAATAAATATGTAGGAAAGTAAATGTATGTTTAAATTTTTATATTAATAGTTATATTTTTATGTATTGAAAATTACCATTACATTTCTTTTTATTAATAACAATAACATTGAATATGCATTTATTTATTTTTTAAATGTAAATTAGGAACATAAATTCTATCTTAATGTTTGTGTTTGTAAATGATAATTTTTTATAATTAGTAAAACGTCTTCAGACATTTTTTATATATAATGCAAAAATATTTTTTGAATAATATTTTGTCTATGTATATATTTATTTCTATTTTTATTTTATTTTTGTAATTGTGTTGAAATAATAAATATTATGTGTAATTTATTTCATCTTTGTGAATAGAAAATATTTAATAATTTATATTTCAATGTTAAATAGCAATTTTCATTTCATAAAAGTGTGCTATAAGTAACGTTTTTATTTACTTTAAATAGAAATATTTAATATGTTTGAGTATGTATAGTGCATGTAACCCCTTTAGTGTCCAACACCTTCCCCAAAATGGTTTAAATTTGAGTGGAAATAGTGAAAGTAACCCCTTTAGTGCCCAACACCTTCCCCAAATTCTTTTGAATTGGAGTGGGATAGTAAATGTAAACCCTTTAGTGTCCAACATCACCTCCAAAATGGTTTAGATTGGAGTATGAACAGTAAGTATAAACTCTTTAGTGTCCAACTCTTTCCCTAAACTCATTTAGATTGGAGTGGGAATAGTAAATGTAACTCCTTTAGTGTCAGACTTATTGACTACACAAAATTGGGCCCGCCTTCTGATCCTTGTCCCCCCCATGTCTTACATGATGTCTCTAATACAATGACAGTCTATTTAACTGAATTACTGAACAATTTTAGGATTGCAGGACATTTTCCAGTATGATGGAAAAAAGCCTTGGTACTCCCACTGATAAAGAAGCCCTGTCTTGACCACCAGAATTTGAAGAGTTATCGGACCATTTTGCGTCTCACCTTGTCAGCTGAAATTTTGAAAAAGGAAATGAATGAGGAACTTTTGTCCTTTTTGGACTCAAACCTTCTGTGCAGTCCACGCCGTGCAGGAACAGGGGGTGCATACTGGCAGGGGGGCACAACATGTGCCCCCCTGCATGCACCCCTAGGCTCTGAGGCAACAGGGGGCCCTGTAGGTCCCCCTTAGTTTCCGCATCTTCACACTTTTCATGGTGGACTCCCCGGCATGAAAACTGTGGTGGTGGGGCGGAAACTCATAATATTCTTGCAGGTGCTGCTGCGGCATCGCCAGCATATTGCCACCTCAGACTGCTGCAAGACCGCCGAGGGATCATTTGTCCCCGGTGGTAGCAGCGGTCCTATGGCGGTCCGACTGCCAAACTTGTAATACAACGTTTAGACCGCCCATGTGGGGTGCCCCAAAGGTCTTCCCTCAGCCTTACATTTTTTAACATTTATTTCATCCCTCTAGCAAACATGTTCCGCAACTATGGTTTTTCATTAATCTCCTACGCGGATGACACACAATAATATCCTCTGCGGACGGCACACAAATTCTGTTGTCAAGATCATCTAAGGTTGAGGAGGTGGCTACAAAATTTCACAACACCATGTTGCATATTGTGAGCTGAATGCAGTGGAAAAAAGCTAGGATTTTAGAAGTCATATTTGATAATAAGCGATGTTTTTCTGATCAAATTAATCAAATCACCTCCTCCTGTTTCTGTTTCTTTTTGCTCAGTATACTAAAAGAAATCCTGCCCTTTATTCCTTTGGAATTACAGAAGACGGTCATTGTGGCACTTTGCAAAGATTGGCTACTGTAGTACCCGGCATATGGGTTTCCAGAAGCGTTTTCTGCATAAGCTTCACTCTCTCCAAAATACAGCAGCCAGGCTGCTTTTGAAAATTCCAAAATTCACGTTGGTTTTTTAATCTTTGCAGAGTCTGCACTGGTTACCAGTCTTTCACTGGCATATACCTGGCCATACTCTTAGATATGGTTCAGCCAAATTAGGGGCCATCCCCAGGATGAATAAAGCCAGATGAGGCGGCAGGAGTTTCTCTTTCTGTGCTTGTAAACTCTGAAACTCCTTGCTTCTAAATATGAGATCTCAATCTAATATTTTGCAGTTCAGGAAATTCTTAAAAACCTGAATCTTCACACATGTTTTCTTCCTTGGAACACCAGTGTCAAGATGCCCTTGGGCAATTGCACGCTATATAAGATTTTATGTACATTTTAAAATGTTTTTTATTGGGTTATAGAATCATGGAGAGAAGGGTACAGTTGACAGTATATTAAGATGGAATCACATTTTTCCATACAGGACCAAAGTGGCATATGCAAATTGAAACATAACATATAAGTCCAGCAAGTGAATACAGTGGGTGTAATATTATGTACAACAAGTGCTTGTGCATATGTGCAGGCATCTGTCGAATTTGTGTAACAAAAGGTTTGGCATACAAATTGGGATAGAGGGGATGTGTGAGGGTGAGTGAGAGGGCACAGTGGAATTTGTCTTGTTTAAAAAATCTAAGACAAAGTGGCTGTGCGGACAGGGTCTTCCAGTGAGGACGAAGGGATGCAATATGTTATGAATAAGCGAAGATGAGTGGTTAATGGTGGCAATGGCAGTCATGTAATGAGTGCGGGCCAATATACCAGTGTGCTGTAGAAATTGCTTAAAGAAGGGTAGCCCACTAAGGGGAAATGGGTCGCTTGCAAAGACCCCAGACTTCCTCATATCAGAGGCGTCCTCCGCCGCCGCACCCCATTTATGGACCGCTCCATACCATGCAACCAGAGTGGGAGTCATCGGAGAGCGCCAATGCAAGGTGAGGGTACGTTTGGAGTGCCAGGGAGACAAAGCAAAGTGTATTTTGGGAGGCTTGCATTGTTTAAAAATGCCAAGCGAGAACTCCTCTCATGTGAAAATATCAGTGAGCTCTGTAACCATGTTTAAGGTGTCATGAATCTGTTCCCAGAAATGGTGTAGGCCTGGGCAGGACCATATCATGTGTCATAAGTCTGCGCCTGTAGCCTGACAGCACAGCAGCGTGCATCTGCCTGAGGGAAGAATTGGTTTATTTGGGACAGAGTGAGGTATGAGCGATGTAGCATGAAGAGTTGTAGGTTTTTAATGGGAGAGGTACAGGATATATACAAGTTTACATACTTACTTACTTTCTAGTGTCCAACACCTTCCCCAAAATGGTTTCGATTGTAGTTGCAATAGAATATGTAACACCTTTCTTAAAATGGTTTTGTATGATGTGTCATTTCTTAGTATCCAAGATTTTCAGAAAAATGGTTAACATAGGAGTTAGTTGTGCAGTTTTCATATACAATATTAAAATGTAGATATTTTATTATAATAAAGGAACAAAACACTTTGCAAGTTGTATTTCTATTTTTTCATACTCAGTGATTTAACCTCAATATGTTAATACAATTTTATTATTAAATATAACTAAAATTATATTTAAACACTCTTGTAGTTTTGGATTTTCTGTAATTTTTGCCATTGTGTTGCATTTATTTGAAACATTAATACAATTGTTTCAAGTAATTTTTTTAAAAACAATTTTTACATAACTTTTTAAGTATATATTAAATAATATTATATTTTTAGGTCGAGTCTTAGCAGCAGCGCTCATGCGCTCCTCGCTCTGCAAGAATGCGGTATTAGAGTATGGGAAACAAGCTGCCCCCCCACTCTCCGCCCATATTTTTCATTGGCTTCTATCTTCGTCCTTTGTAAATGCTGGCGTGTGATTCCATAATAGGCTTGTTAGTCCCGCCTTAGTACGGTATCCTCCCATGGCTTCTGGCCCCTTTACTTCGTTGTTACACGGTGCGTGTACTTTTTTTTTTTTCTTTATCCTGCCGCTTTCCTGGTCCATGCTGGGGTTGTGGGGTGTTCTTGTTGTCGTGGTTTCCGGCACCCCTACCTGGTTCACAGCTAGCCATAAACTTCCAGGACTGAAGTCCTCGTGTCTGCTGAAAACCCTACCTTCTAAGAGGCTCTCGCGATCTAAAATGTGTACTTTTGATATATTGTGATCATTCTGTAGCGCTAACTTCGGTCAGAATGGTAATCATTGCTTGGCGCTACATCTCAGAAGTCTCTAACTAACATGTTCTTTTCCCCTGCTGTTTCTGCCCTGAAACCAAACCTGTCTGGGGCTAACCCTATTTAAAATCCAACATTGTTCCTGTTTTTTATGTTTACTTCAAACTGTAGAAAGGCGTATGTTATAATCGTTCAATATATGTTTTATGTGGAGACGTAAGGCTAGATGCACTGCGGTGGTCCTCCAGAACAGCACAAAAGAGGCAGACGTGTGTTTAAATATATTCGCGATGACAGTGGAGACCTCCAGGGAAGGTCTGAACTGGAGGCAGCATCTCAGCCGGCCCGGAGAAGCGAGTATGAGGCGGACAGCTGCCCGAGCCCCCAGCCATGTGCTCGGCTCCCCGCTTCATTTCCACTGGAAAGAGGGCTGCTATAACCCCGCTCCCTGCCCTGCTCACATGTCTCTTCCTCATCCCAGTAGCGGGTTTGTGGGGGAGGGAGAGCCGTGCGCCTTAATCCGGACCGCTGCGTTATGTTTTTTTTAATCATGTATGTATGCGTTTTGAGCATGAAGTTGTTTAGTAATCTCATAATCCTGACAAAATTGATCAGTGTAAATCTTGGGAACACGCTTCCCACCTGACAAGGCCGAAAACATTGTGCTTTAGACGTCACCGTGGCACTAGCACGTATACCGAACTTCCTAGGTGGAATCGAACCGAGGTATATGTCTAACTATTCAACCATTTAACCTTCTGAATCGCCCATCTACCTTTTCACCTATCCACAGGCTTATCCGTGTATGAATCAACCCTTTCATCCGTCCATCTATACATCCTGCGAGTAATAAATCAAAGTGTCTTCCACCCATTCCATCCATTCCACCACCTATCTTTTAATTTCTCCATCTCTCTTGACACCTATTTATCAATCTATGAATCCATCCATTCACTTGTCCAAAAATGATTTGTGAATAGATCTGTCAGCTGGGCATCTATTCCACCCAATGTTTAATCGCTCCACCTGCCTGTCAGCCTATACGCCCATCTAAAAATCATTCACTTTCAGACCTTAGTCACCCATTTATCACTCAATCCACCATTCATCCACCTGCACCAATCTATTTAAATGTCTGTCGGCAATACCATGAGATCATCATGTAAATCCACCCTTCCACCTGGCCCGCCTGCCCAAGTGTTCATCCACGCAACTTTCACCTTTCACCATCCCTGTAATATCAAACCTTCAGGACCCATGCTACGCGCCTCTCTGTGGCTGGCCGTGCAACACGTCTCCCTGATGAGAGCCTTCCCTTTCCTGATCCAGCAAGTACTAACTCAATTAGGTGGGTTTATGGGAGATATATATTTTTTTGCAGTTTTTTTTTTATATAGCGCGAACTTGACCCGAAGGTATTGGAGCGCTTTACATGAGCACCAGTTACATTACACAGGGAGGCATTCTGATTTTTAGGCACAGGGAGATAAAGGGGCCAATTCCGATCTCGGTCGGAGGCGCACCCAATACCATTCGGTCGGGAAAAAAGCCATGCGAATGCCTGTTTCCCGACCGATCCGTACAGCAGACCGAACGAGTAAGTACGATGCGCACAACAGCACAGAATCCGGCCGAGTCGTACTCACCCAATCCAGGTCCTGTTCTCCGACCGAGGCGAATCCGGAAACGCTGAATCGAGTCGCACGGAAGGGAAAATGCTACTCCATCCGGCCGAACAAGTACGATGCGCTTTTCGTACGCGCCGAACCCGTCGCTACGCACGGCACGTCAAAGCATCCGGGAGAGGCGCACATAATCTCCGATCTGCGCCACAACACGATCCACGGCTACGAGGTGAACACGCCAGCGACGAGGACGACACGAAGCGACGAGGACGACGCGAAGCAACGAGAAGGACGAACGACACGAACCAACCAGGAATCCCTTCGTCCCGATCATACCAATATTCTACATTTACTACCGGAACAGGCACGGACGCGTACGCGCAGAAGGTAAGTCAGACACCAACCACAAAACACATACAACACGTACACGACACATCACACACACACAGAGGGATGCAGAATTTACTCACACCAGCAACAGCAGCACCATAGGGGCGGGATGCCCATCACCAATGCCACATATGCACACAGGGGCCTGAATGCGCACCACCACCCCTACCCAGGGGGCCGGATGCCAACCACTACTACCACCCTTAGCCAGGGGGGTGCCAGATGCCCACCACCACTACCACCCTCACCCAGGGGGGGCTGGATGCCTACCACTACTACCACCCTAAGCCAGGGGGGCTGGATGCCTACCACTACTACCACCCTTAGCCAGGGGGGTGCCAGATGCCCACCACCACTACCACCCTTAACCAGGGGGGCTGGATGCCTACCACCACTACCACCCTTACCCAGGGGGGCTGGATGCCTACCACTACTACCACCCTTAGCCAGGGGGGTGCCAGATGCCTAGCACTACTACCACCCTTAGCCAGGGGGTGCCAGATGCCCACCACCACTACCACCCTTACCCAGGGGGCTGGATGCCTACCACCACTACCACCCTTAGCCAGGGGGCTGGATGCCTACCACTACTACCACCCTTAGCCAGGGGGTGCCAGATGCCTACCACTACTACCACCCTAAGCCAGGGGGCTGGATGCCTACCACTACTACCACCCTTAGCCAGGGGGTGCCAGATGCCCACCACCACTACCACCCTTAGCCAGGGGGGTGCCAGATGCCTAGCACTACTACCACCCTTAGCCAGGGGGGTGCCAGATGCCCACCACCACTACCACCCTTACCCAGGGGGGCTGGATGCCTACCACCACTACCAACCTTACGCAGGGGGGCTGGATGTCTACCAATACTACCACCCTTAGCCAGGGGGTGCCAGATGCCTACCACTACTACCACCCTAAGCCAGGGGCTGGATGCCTACCACTACTACCACCCTACGACAGGGGGCTGGATGCCAACCACCACTACCACCCTTAGCCAGGGGGTGCCAGATGCCCCACTACCACCCTTAGCCATGGGGGTGCCAGATGCCTACCACTACTACCACCCTTAGCCAGGGGGCTGGATGCCTACCACTACTACCACCCTCACCCAGGGGGCTGGATGCCTACCACAACTACCACCCTCACCCAGGGGGGCTGGATGCCTACCACTACTACCACCCTCACCCAGGGGGGCTGGATGCCAACCACCACTACCACCCTTACCCAGGGGGCTGGATGCCTACCACTACTACCACCCTTAGCCAGGGGGTGCCAGATACCTACCACTACTACCACCCTTAGCCAGGGGGGGTGCCAGATGCCTACCACTACTACCACCCTAAGCCAGGGGGGCTGGATACCTACCACTACTACCACCCTAAGCCAGGGGGGCTGGATGCCAACCACCACTACCACCCTTAGCCAGGGGGGTGCCAGATGCCCACCACCACTACCACCCTTAGCCATGGGGGTGCCAGATGCCTATCACTACTACCACCCTTAGCCAGGGGGGGCTGGATGCCTACCACTACTACCACCTCTACCCATGGGGGGCTGGATGCCTACCACCAACACCACCCCCACTCATAGGATGGACAATGCATGACACAACCAGCACACCACAACCTAGGGAATGCAAGAAAAAGACATCCCCCCAACACCATGACAAGCGTGTGTAGACTGTGTCAAATGCCTACAACACTGAACATGACTTTGAACATACAATGTGACCCCCTAGCACATGTGCCACACATATATGTGTGTGGCCCCCACAATGCAAGCAGGCCATGACCATTGTGGCAATGGGGTCCAAACCCCCATCATCACAGTGACCAAAAGGTAAGGGTGGGGCCCATAGCTGAAGCACATTTTGAACAGTGTGGCAATGGGGTCCAAACCCCCATCATCACAGTGACCAAAATGTAAGTGTGGGGTCCATAGCTGAAGCACATTTTGAACATTGTGGCAATGGGGTCTAACGCCCCATCACCACAGTGACCAAAAGGTAAGTGTGGGGTCCATAGCTGAAGCACATTTTGAACATTGTGGCAATGGGGTCCAAACCCCCATCATCACAGTGACCAAAATGTAAGTGTGGGGTCCATAGCTGAAGCACATTTTGAACATTGTGGCAATGGGGTCTAGCGCCCCATCACCACAGTGACCAAAAGGTAAGTGTGGGGTCCATAGCTGAAGCACATTTTGAACATTGTGGCAATGGGGTCCAAACCCCCATCATCACAGTGACCAAAAGGTAAGTGTTGACAAAGAAAGAGCTGCAACTGCCAAACTGCATGGATGATTCCTGGTCACAGAACATAAAACACATCAGTGGCAAAGTAGTGCATGTGTCCCATTGCAACATAAATTGGGGGAGCCAAATACTGCAGTGCAAATAAGACATACCTTTGGCCATGTGCAGACAAACAACACCCATGGGGGCTGACACTGTCAACATTCATCAATGATACAATGACAGAAGTGACCATCAGAATGCAGACCCACATATTTGCACCAATGGGCACACAAATGCAGATACCCTGTGGAGACTGTAGATGTGAGGTGAACAGATACCATACCATGGCAGCAATGGGACACACAAACCATGATCATTGTGCTGACCGATGACCTAGGAGTCCCAGGGACAGCAGGGGAAAGCCACCAAACTACATACAGCCAATGGCACACCCAAGATATGCCAATGCAGTGGTGCAGATGCACAAACACAAACAGGCAGACCCACACTGCATATCATACACAACAGGTGAGGGGGTGCCAGTGTCCCCAGGCAACCACACAACACATGAGGAGACCTGAATACCAATCATACAGATGTGCATACAGTGCCACACAAAGGTAACTCATGGATCCAAATCCCCTATGTGGGCAAGCAGGCATTGTCAGATGAGAGGGAGCACAAATCACACATGTCACACAGGCACGTAGGAACAGCAACTGACACAGCAAGACACAGACACACCACAGCACTACCCCCAGGGCCCCCACAATGTGGTGACCCTGGGCTGCATTACAATCCCACTCTGATGACAAAGCTAAATGTCGTTCACACTGTGAACCACAGTCATGTGTCCTGAGCAACAAACTACCATCACACCTACACAAGCACAAACCAATCAGCATGGCCAGTAAGCCAAGGCCAACATGGAGGCAGGGGCCTTGCCGGGCAACAACTCTCATCTGCACACACTCAACACCACACCCCTCGACCTCCAACAATGTGCAGCAGTGAAGCACACATGCACTGGTGACATTGCACATGCACCCATGACTATTCCAGGGTGGTGGGTGGGAACCAAGGTGCAGAAACACATCACACATGGCCACTCAACAAGACTCCTGAACGTCTGACACACTGCACACTACGCTGTACATGGACATGACGGCAATACCACACCAACCAATGGGATCCCAGCCACAGTCACACACCAATGAAGAAGCCAAGGTCACCCACAAAGAACACACATAGACAACAACCAACATTGCAGCCCGGACCCTGAGGAGTGCCAGCAGTCACACACACAAACGTGTCACAATCACTGAAAGATAACACAAACTGGAAATCACATGACAGGGGCAAACAACAAGTGCCAAGGGGAAACCTGACTGTGACCCATCTGCGTCTGCACACAAACTCAGCCCTGACAGCAAACACACCTATGGGTGACACCCTGATGACCAGTAATGTGCCATGCACCCACATCACAGAGAACCCAGGGAGAAGACTTTGGGGGAACATAGGTCAACTCAGCAAGCATCACAAACAGGTACAACACTAGGGATCACAGCATGCACAGCTAAACGGAAGTGAACACACAGACATGCACATACAACACACACCTTGGGCGCAGGCAATGTCACAGGAGTACACACTGCCATGAGGGGACTCCACTCCTGTGTGAGGAAAGCTGTGCCATATGTTGCCTCAGTAGGGCCCCATCATGTCAGCTGAGCACTTGGTCACACAATCAACAATTAGCACCAAATGAGGGCTCCCGTCACATCAGCCTGGTCATGGAAGTGCCAACGAAATCATCAGCACAGATCCAACACACTTGTATAGCAATGTTGCACCGACAACACAGATGAGTCCTTCCCCATTGATGCCCAAACCTGCATGTCCAGTGGAGATGGCCACACGGTCAGGGAAGTAGACGAATTGAACAATGGCAGGCACAACAGATGTGCAGGGGTGGAAGCCACAGATGTGAAATAGCTAATCTAAGTAGGAAATCCCATTGCCAAATACTGAACACATGACACCCTCAGATGCTGCTATGGATGACATGGATACACCACAGGATAGGACACATTCCCCCTGGACCACATGGGTTCCTGCACAGTAACACTTCATTATCATGAGACCAAATATCACCATCACTGCAGCAAGGGCATGGTTAGCATCATCAACAACATGTACATCAGAAGCATAAGCACTAGAGAACAGAAAGTTGCTTTATTCAGCATATGTGTGTAATGTAAACAAAGTCCAGAAAAACACAAAGGCCAATGGCCAGTCCATTGTCAAAGTCCAAACAGGGTGACAGTGGCAGATGTCACCCTACGCATGCCTGCACAAAACCAGGGACAATCCACTAGGAGGGGCAACCGGGGGGCAGGCCAGGCACCGCAGGGACAGGATCAGGGCTCACCAGGAGGAAGCAGGGAAGGGGTGGTGGGTGCTGGAGAGCCACTGACAACTGCAGTGGAGGTGTCTGACATGGTGTGTGCCGGCACAACTGGGGGGCATGACTCAGATGTTGTGGGTGCCGGCACGACTGCAGTGGACCCTGCAGATGGAGTGGACAGGTCCGCCACTGCAGTGCCCAAGTCAGACAGGGTGGTAGTGGACTCCACTGCAGTGCCTACCACCAGGGGAGGAGAATGGGGAACAGGCAAGGTGGGCTGGACAGAGGGGAGGACACCCTCACCACATCAGTGGCACAGACAAGCGCAGCGGGGGTGTGGTGCCGGGAGAGCAAGTGGCAGGGGGAGAAGGCCGGATCCTCTTGGGGATGGTATATCTGTGGGTGGGGGAACCTGGGGCAGGGTGTGGTGGGGGCACCTGTGGAGTGGGGGCCTGAGGGATGGAGGAAGGAGACCTGGTCCCTGAGCTGCAGGGCGGCGGCGGGGTCTTGCTCTTATGACTCCGGGGGGACTTGCGGGTGGGGGCCTCAGTCTGTCTGCGCCTGGGGGAGGGTGTCCGGGGGCGAGGGGCACCCTGCTCCGTGTGGGTGGGCTTCCTCTTCCCCCTGTATGCTGTATCAGCTGGATCAGAGGGGAAGAGGCCGAGGTCACTGAGGAAGAGCCGCTGGGTCTTTGGGGTTGCAGGTGAGGCAAGGGAGGGTGTTTTGGAGGGAGAGGCAACTGAGGACTGCGCAGTGCTCGTGGATGCGTGTGTGTGTTCCAGGGCCCCATCCCCTGTGAGTCTGGTTTCAGTCCCCTGACTGTGCGTGCGTGTGCGTTTTGTTTGTGGCGTGTGTGTCTGTGTGCTGGATGTGTGTGTGCTGGTGTGTGCCTGTGCCGGTGTGTGTGTGCTTGGGACGGGTAAGGTGATGGGGAGTATGGATGGAGCAGAGGCAGGAGGGGTGAGGGACTGTCTGAGGAGGGACACTGCTGCCGTCAGGGAGGAGTCCATGGACCTATTGCCCCTCTGTAGGTCAGACATGCCCGATGAGATGCCCTCCATGAACGACACCAGCTGAGTCAACAGAGCGGTGTGCGCATGGAGGACACTCAGCATGGCTGTCTGCCCTACATGGAGCTGGCGAAGGAGGTACACAGACTCCTCACTCAGGGCAGCAGGGGACACAGGGGCAGGGGGTGCGGTGCCTGGCCCAAAGGAGACACGCTCCCGAACATGGGAGCCTCCACGGACCTGGAGAATGGGAGCCGATGGGAGGGCGGTGGTGGTGCTGGTGGTGGCGGGGACAGCAACACTAGCTGGGGTGTGGTGGCTGCTGACACCCGCCTCCATAAGGGAGTCATCCTCTGAGTTGCTCTGGTCCTCAGCTGAGGTGGATGGTGCTGAGGACTCCTCGGTGTGGCTCCCTGCGCCCTCCGTGCCACTGGGTCCCTCCGACCACTCCTCGGCTGCTGACCCAGTCTGGCTCTCCGGCTCCTCCTGGTCCGTGGAGCTGTCCCCTTCCGTGGCTGTGGATGTATCTGCAAACAATGGGGAAACAGACAGACATCAGTCACCTGCACCAAACGCACACACCACTGTGAGCACAGCACATTACAGAGCAAGCCCTGGCATCATTAGTTGAACATTGCTAAAAGTGCCCTAACTGAACAGGAGAAGCCAATTG
This sequence comes from Calotriton arnoldi, assembly GCA_963921515.1. Lineage (NCBI taxonomy): Eukaryota > Metazoa > Chordata > Amphibia > Caudata > Salamandridae > Calotriton > Calotriton arnoldi. The sequence continues at coordinate 847,973 of CAWUFW010004057.1, forward strand.
TCAGTCTGATGCCAACCATGGCACTCACATCCCACATGGCCTTGCACCCATCTGTCTGGTGTCTGTTGGATAGCAACACCCCAGTGTGGACACATGCACCAACTACACAGTAGTTGGACAGTGCAGAGGACACGGTATAGCATGTGGACATGCACACATCACAACTCTTGCCACTGAGTCAGTACAGGTTTCCGGATGAAAGGGACGTCCAGAGTCAAATAGGAAATGCATGTGATGCATACCAGCGACAGACACCATGATGCACCCATGTCCTGATAGCCATCGCCACAATGGTGTGCATGTAGCACATGTCACTCCCCTGCAGGATCACCAATAAGTAGACACATGCCATGGCGGAGGCATGACTGCTAAGTCATACATCACTGTCTCAGTGATGTATGACTTGGCAGCCAGACAACAACACTCTGCACTGTGTCACAATAGTAGGTCATGGGGAATGCAAGTCCTGGAGCTGCACAAGTGCACATGTACATCCCCCACACAACACATCATCTTAACCCTCATCTGTCCAGGTCATACCGATTGGACATATGGGAGACCTGTGACACTACCCTCTGAACCTGAGCACCTCACAATCTGCTGTGAATGGGGAACAGCTGCATGAACTTCACATTTGCATACCCCAGTCTGCACGGGCAGCTGATCAAACACCTATGTGACACACAAGTATCGTCTCCTATGGTCACATCTCCAGTGGCATGCTGAGCCCCTACCGAGAAACACCCCAGCAGTCCTGGCAACAAATCCACAGCACACTGACACAGAGGCAGACACCTGAGGGGTCAAATCACTGCGCACAATGTGTCAGCTGATACACGGGAGTGGGAGTACAGAGTGCATTGCATGGCCTGGAGTAGGCATGACTGTCCTGCCCTACATGAATGAGGGATGAGCCCTGGACAGTGGATAGCTGGCTATGTATGTGTGACACACGTAATCTGCACACTCCTGGGGCCCAAACATTGTTCCCACCCGCTGCATTGGTGTGTGCCACATACCCCAGGCACATGTGGTGGCTCAGCTCAGCAAGTGGACCGCATATCAAAGCAACACGCAGATTACATGTCCGAACACAGGCGTTGTGTGAACAATGGACCCACCCATGATGCCCACAACAGAGTTAGGGAAACAGATGCTGTCCCCCACCTTTAGTGAAGCAAACTGCAAGGACACAGTCCCAAGTGACACAATTCCCTGAATGTAAGGGCCACATCTGGGTATCAGATGAGGAGTGGGCAGTGCACAATAGAGGGACATGGCTCCTGGACAACATGACTGCTGTACTGTGGCAGTTTAACCAGGCCAGAGGAGGGCACATGGCATGTAATACAGAGTTCACAGTGCAGTCTTTGACTCACCCCCTCCTTGCTGCTGTCTGGCCTTCAGCTGCCCAACCAGGTCTGGAAACACCACCGCCAGGATCTGGAGCATGTGGGGGTCAGGGTCCGTGTTCCGCCCCTCCTGCGAGGAGGCGACAGCTTCAGCTGGACCCGTGCAATCCTCCGGGTCCAGCCCCGAAGGTCCTGCCACCTCTTCTGGCAGTTGCGGATCCGGCGCTTGTAGACCCCCACGGACCGGACAGCCCGGACGATGTCCTTCCAGATCTCCTGCTTCCGATGGGCATTAACCTGTCAGGATGACAAAGTGAAAAGGCCATTACTACACATGCAACATATCCGTGCATGACACAGTTGTATATACATGTCTCAATCACAGGGGCACATGATGTACACAGGCAGTGCAAAGCTGCCCATGGACAGTTTGCCAGAAGTCACTACATGGTATCATTGCATGGGAAGTAAAACCTTGTTCAAATGCACTGTCACTGCACCATACCTGTCCAGTGCATGTCACTACACACTATGGGGGTGACAACTACTCAGTGAGCCTGCTAGCCAGTGGCGTGCAGACTTTCAGCCTTGCTAGTCAGACAAAATGCACATTCAGAAAGGCAGTGCACAGAACACTCACCTGCTCCCCTGGTGTCCCATACAGCTTGCTGTACTGTGGAAGTAGGCTGTCCAGCAGGGTCTGGTTCTCCTCAAGGCTGAAGGCTGGGGCTCTCTCCACAGTACGTGCCATTGCAGGGTCCAGAGGGGCAGAGACAGCAGCAGTGCAGTGGCAGATGTCGTCCTGGAGCATGTAGTGCAGGCAAGTGAGCTCTCAGGGGAACAGCCAGCAATATATATGTGCTGGAGAGGCAGATACTGTCCCTTGTGTCCAAAGTGATAGGTCCAAGTCGTTTGCATCTTCTGAATCTGGCCAATCCATGGAATAGCAGCACCAATTCACGCTCACAGCATCCTTCAAATCTTCAACTTCATGACATACATGATTTTGCAACATTGTTGTGGGTGACCAACTGAATTTCCAGCAACCGACTCGTTCGAATTTCGAAAACGCGTCCGTTGCTAGGCTAGGCCATTGTCAATGGGTGCGCACCGATCGGTCCATTGCTGGTACAACGCGTACAGGGGTACAACGCGTACCCGCACACATTGAATGCAATGGGCCGGCCGGGGCACCGATCGGTCCATTGCGGTACAACGCGTACAGGGGTACAACGCGTACCTGCACACATTGAATGCAATGGGCCGGCCGGGGGCACCGATCGGTCCATTGCGGTACAACGCGTACAGGGGTACAACGCGTACCCGCACACATTGAATGCAATGGGCCGGCCGGGGGCACCGATCGGTCCATTGCGGTACAACGCGTACAGGGGTACAACGCGTACCTGCACACATTGAATGCAATGGGCCGGCCGGGGCACCGATCGGTCCATTGCGGTACAACGCGTACAGGGGTACAATGCGTACCTGCACACATTGAATGCAATGGGCCGGCCGGGGGCACCGATCGGTCCATTGCTGATCAATGCGTACAGGGGTACAACGCGTACCCGCACACATTGAATGCAATGGGCCGGCCGGGGGCACCGATCGGTCCATTGCGGTATCAACGCGTACAGGGGTACAACACGTACCCGCACACATTGAATGCAATGGGCAGGCCGGGGGCACCGATCGGTCCATTGCGGTACAACGCATACAGGGGTACAACGCGTACCTGCACACATTGAATGCAATGGGCCGGCCGGGGCACCGATCGGTCCATTGCTGATCAACGCGCGTACAGGAGTACAACGCGTGCCCGCACACATTGAATGCAATGGGACGGCCGGGAGCACCGATCGGTCCATTGCGGTACAATGCGTACAGGGGTACAACGCGTACCTGACACATTGAATGCAATGGGCCGGCCGGGGCACCGATCGGTCCATTGCGGTACAACTGCGTACAGGGGTACAACGCGTACCTGCACACATTGAATGCAATGGGCCGGCCGGGGGCACGGATCGGTCCATTGCGGATCAACGCGTACAGGGGTACAACGCGTACCTGCACACATTGAATGCAATGGGCCGGCCGGGGCACCGATCGGTCCATTGCTGATCAACGCGTACAGGGGTACAACGCGTACCCGCACACATTGAATGCAATGGGCCGGCCGGGGGCACCGATCGGTCCATTGCGGTACAACGCGTACAGGGGTACAACGCGTACCCGCACACATTGAATGCAATGGGCCGGCCGGGGCACCGATCGGTCCATTGCTGATCAACAGCGTATAGGGGTACAACGCGTACCACGACACATTGAATGCAATGGGCCGGCCGGGGGCACCGATCGGTCCATTGCTGTTCAACGCATCCCTGTACAAGTGACTGGCATATGTCACCATGCCTGTCTCAGATGGACATATGCCAGCCACAGATAGCTCCCAGGGAGTGAGGGGCACACCTACAACACGACAGCCTGTCCAAACTGTATAATAAGGCATGTAAGGCTGCATTTCCTATTGTGTGTATGTTGGTGTACATGTTGTCCTGTGGGTGTCACCTGGGGGCAGCCACCCCCAGGCTGTGCACGTGTTCATGGGGACAGGATCCTGGGTGTTACGTGTACAAGACCACTGTGATGTGCAACTGTTCATATCTGTGCATGTGCCAGGGTCACATTTCACGGTGGTGTATGTGTATGTCCTGTCACATACCCCGTGAGTCCCATTGGGACGGTATGTTTGAGCCAGGGTGTCCCAGTGTCACAATAGTGATGGTCCTCCACAGTCTGTGTGCATGTAGTGTTTACAATGTCTCTGATTTCATGTGCACAATGGGAGACAGTCTCCACATCCACGTTGTGTGTGCATGGACTTTGATGTTGTGCGTGTGTGTGTCACAGACGTCCATGTCTGTCCTGCAGTGGCACCACTATCTGTGGGGGTCATAGTTGTTTTGCTGTGGTGTATACATGATACTCCATGTAATGCCAGTGTCCATGTGGCAATACAGGGTCCCTGGGAATGTACCTGTCGTTGAGCTGTGATGCCTGGGGCACATCTGTCCTCACATGTCACTGTGGGGGGTGATTGTGACACGGCAGCAGGAGATGGGAACTGTGACACGGCCTCATGATATCCAATGGGCCAACCTGGGACTTATTGATGCCACTTGTTGAACCGTGATGACAGATGTTGGCCATGTATGTACCATACATGTCCTTACGGAACTGCACACTTCATGTAGTTGTGCCTCATAATGATGTATGTTGGGATATTGAGTGTGTTCAATGCCGCATATGTGGGGTGACTGACAATCTTGCTTTCTTCTCCTCTGCACTGCAGGGCTCCTGCTGTCCATCGACCATTCCCAGACCTGGCAACGATGGTGGAACGGGACAGCATCCGACGGTACCGCTTCACCAGGCAGCTGATTGAGGATTTGGCAGTGCAGTTGGCCCCACATTTGCAGCCTGGCCGGCCGTATCCTACAGCGCTGACCCCCAAGGTGAAGGTGATGGCAGCCCTACACTTCTTTGCCACCGGTACCTTCCAACATACTGTGGCGACTGCTGGTGGGATGTCACAGACCATGTTGAGCCGTGTGCTCCGCGATGTTTTGGCGGCAATGTTGCTATTCCTGAACCGGTACATCTATTTCCCTAGACTGCAACGACTCACTGACGTGAAGAGTGACTTCTATGCCCTGGGGAGGATGCCGCATGTCATTGGCTCCATTGATGGGACACATGTGGCTTTGGTACCACCACAGGCCCAGGAGCAGGCCTACAGGAACCGCAAGCACTACCACTCGGTCAATGCACTGGTGGTGTGTCTTGCAGATATGACCATCACACACGTGTGTGCCCGTTTCCCAGGTTCAGCACACGATGCCTTTGTGATGAGGAGTAGTCGCATCCCCAGGATGATGGCACAGATGCGGAACCAGCGTGCCTGGCTTGTCGGTGTGTACTGACTTTGTGCCATTGTGTGTGATCTGATCTGTAGTATTCCGCCCACTTTTCCAAGTCAGCTAATGTGCACTTGTCTGTCCGTAGGTGACTCGGGATACCCCAACATGCCGTGGTTGCTGACACCCCTCAGGAACCCTGTGACACCAGCCCAGATGCGCTACAATGAGGCACATGGTCAGACCAGGAGAGTGATTGAGCGGACATTTGGTCTCCTGAAGAGCCGCTTCCGCTGCCTGGACAAGACCGGAGGGTCCCTCCCATATGCCCCTGCGAAAGTGTGCAAGATTATCATCGTTTGCTGCATGCTCCACAACCTGGCAGTGCGGAAGGAGTTGCCTCTCATCCAGGATGACAATGACCAACATCCGCCACCTGTGGAGGATCCTGGCCTGGACCACGATGCCAGTGATGATGATGATGATGATGAGGGTGATGTCCGCACACAGCTAATCACCAACTTCTTTAGCTGAATGTGAGTATCCTGAGGTGTCATGTCAATGATGTGAGTTGGCATGATATGTGTAGGTGGTGCTCTGGTGCTGTTGGAGTGTGTCGATGGGCTACTTGACTGGATGTGTGTAGCGATGTGTGCTTACAGGTGGTCTGTACTCCCCAACAGTGTTGACATGCTAACTTGGTTCTGGGTGGGTATCTTGTAACATGTATTGTGCATGAGTTTTGCTGTTCTGTCCTGTTCTCCATTGCTTTTGACTGTGTACCATTTCTGTCCTTCACAGGGTACTTTCAGATTCGTTTGGTCAACTGTGTCCACCGACGACGTGATTGTACTTCCAGGGTGGTAGCTGTTGTGTCCCTACAGGTGATGTGCGCCACACCCATGGACTTCCTTCCTTCTACAGTTGTTGACTGTGTGCCCGCTGCCAGGTGGGATTACCTTGCATCTGTAGTGGTTACGACATGTTGCAACTGTGTAATAAACCTGTGCTTCACTTTGTGATGTGCGTTGTCTGTGGTCACACATTTGACTGCCATTTGCTCACTGCACCTGTGGGCTACTTGACTACAACTGGGAATAGGTGTGGTGTCTGTGCATTGCACCGTCTTCCCTGGCAACATCAGTGTAGGCAATGAGTCAGATGGCCTAGGTGTGTATGTGTTGTGTAGCCCTGGTATGTGTGTCTCCCTAATATGTGTCACGTTGCCTTTACTCACATGCCTGTGTTGTACTTGCTGTTGCAGTTCACATACACAGTGTAATTTTGCAGTTCATCATCCCCATAACAGCACCCACGTTGGAATCACAACAGAGGCAAGTATGGTGTATTAGTGTGTTTATTGTGATACATTTGTGTGAATAGTGCATAGGATGGGTAGTGCTGTACATATATCTTGCAATCAGAAGTTCCTAGGTGAATTGAAAGTCCTGGTAGACAAAATCCCCGGTATCGGGGCCACAGTTGTCTGAGACATTGGTCCAACTTGTACTCCCCATGCAATGTGTGGGAGTTGTGTTGCCGTCAACAGGGTGAACAGTCTGTGCACAAAGGTGAACATCCAGAACAGGTTCAGGCTTCCTGGGAGTTGCGCTTGGCCATCCGCCTCTCACTTGCCCCTCCTCGGACAACCCCTCTTCTTTGGGGGGGGCCCCTCAAGTACAGGCTGCTGCGGTGCAGGGGACTCTCCGCCAGAGTCATCCTCCCTCCCTGTGGCAGTTGCAGTTTGTTCAGCACCAGATGTTGTTGGCACACAGGGAGGTGTGGACTGGTTGCTGTTCATCTGGCGGAGGCATTGTAAAATATCCCTGTGCACCGCCGTCATCTCATGCAGTGCGTCCCATTTGGACTCCACGCGGGACATGTGTGAGTCCACGTGGGACATGTGTGCGTCCAAGCGGGCATGATGGGCAGCCTGCTGCTGTTTCATGTTTCTGAGGAGCCCCACTACCTGGCTGAGATCTCCGGTGCTGGACTGGTACGCATCAGCTATGCGTACCAGTTGTGGGTCATCATGCACACCAGCAACATCTGCAAGCAGCGACCTCTGTCTCCCACCCCTCCCACCACCCCTGCCGACATGTGCAGTGTGTGCAGTGGCACGCACAGATGACCCTGGTCCACCTTGGGGGTTGGTGGTGGTGGTGTCCATGGCCCCACGTTGGTCCAGGGTCCCTGTGCTGGTGTTGCTCCTTGTTCTGTCCATGTCGGCGGGGATGGTATTTGTGGTGACAGTCGTTGGAGGGGTGGGTGCAGGGGGTGCAGCTGGTGGTCCTGCTGGTGCTGCAGCTGGTGGTCCTGCTGGTGCTGCATGTAGACTTGCACCGGATGTGCCAGGTTGGTCTTCTTCGTCCGAGGAGGGCAGAGGCTGCACGACACCAGTGAGCTCTGCATCCTCTTGAGCCTGGGACTGGGACTCCTCAGCGTCTGCTGCTGTGTCCCCATCATCACCTGTTTTTGGGAGACACACACAATGTATGTTATGTTTCTGCAGGCATCAATGGTTGACACACCTGACAGTTGTGACTGTGCCTCTGGGTGCGGGCCTGTACATTGCATTGTCCTAAGTCGTCACAGTCAGGGGTTGATATTGGTGTGGCACATTGTCCTGCATTATTTGGGCATTACTATGTATTTTTTGGGGTGTGAACATGGTCTGCATTGGTTGTATTTTGTTGACAGCCGGCCCTCCTTCCCACCCAGCCAGTCAGTTATCCCACCATGGACTGTGCTTGCATTGCAGGGAGTGGAAGTTGTCTCTCAGGATGTCAGTCAGTGGTGTCCTGCTGTTTGTTGGTGCACAGTTGCCAGCAGGGCCTTGTGCTCCCCACAGCAGTAGCCAGTGTCAGCCATCTTGTGAGTCCTTCTCCACTCCCTGTGATGTGAGCATGGTTCAGGGTGGTGTTGATGGGACAGTTGTGGGGGTGAGCTATGTCTGTGACTGTGACTCCCATCATGCTATTGCCTCCACCCCACTTCCCGGCATTCCCATACTTACTTGCTTTTGTGGGGAGTTCAGTGTGTGTGGGTGTGAGGGCAATGGCAAGATGGCTGACAGTGGTGTCCTGCTGTTGGTTGGTGTGCAGTTCCCAGCATGCCCTTGTGCTCCCCACAGCAGTAGCCAGTGTCAGCCATCTTGTGTGTCCTTCTCCACTCCCTGTGATGTGAGCATGGTTCAGGGTGGTGTTGATGGGCCAGTTGTGAGGCTGAGCAATATCTGTGCCTACTACTCCCATCATGTTATTGCCTCCACCCCCCTTCCCAGCATGCCCATGCTTCCTTCCTTTTGACTCTGCTTCCCTGTGGGGTGGGCTGCCTGTGCTGACAGGATGGCTGGGAGTGTTGTCCTGGCAGTTGTTTGGCTAAAAGTCCCAAGAGTGTCCCTGTGCTTCACACAACATAACCCAGGGGGGTGGTTCTTTGTGGGATCTTGAGTTAGGATGTGAGGCATTGCATTCTCCCAGGTGGGTTCTGTGCAGTTTGTGTTGAGGGGGGGTGTGAGGGGAGGTGCTTGTGACTATGGTCAGTGCTGCAAGTCCTCCTTCCCCCAGCCAGCCAGATATCCCACCATGGAACGTGCTTCCATTGCAGGGAGTGGAAGTTGTCTCTCAGGATGTCAGTCACTGGTGTCCTGCTGTTTGTTGGTGCACAGTTGCCAGCAGGGCCTTGTGCTCCCCACAGCAGTAGCCAGTGTCAGCCATCTTGTGAGTCCTTCTCCACTCCCTGTGATGTGAGCATGGTTCAGGGTGATGTTGATGGGCCAGTTGTGAGGCTGAGCAATATCTGTGCCTGCTACTCCCATCATGCTATTGCCTCCACCCCCCTTCCCAGCATGCCCATGCTTCCTTCCTTTTGACTCAGCTTCCCTGTTGGGTGGGCTGCCTGTGCTGACAGGATGGCTGGGAGTGTTGTCCTGGCAGTTGTTTGGCTAAAAGTCCCAAGAGTGTCCCTGTGCTTCACACAACATAACCCAGGGTGGTGGTTCTTTGTGGGATCTTGAGTTAGGATGTGAGGCATTGCATTCTCCCAGGTGGGTTCTGTGGAGTTTGTGTTGAGGGGGGTGTGAGGGGAGGTGCTTGTGACTATGGTCAGTGCTGCAAGTCCTCCTTCCCACCCAGCCAGCCAGATATCCCACCATGGAACGTGCTTCCATTGCAGGGAGTGGAAGTTGTCTCTCAGGATGTCAGTCAGTGGTGTCCTGCTGTTTGTTGGTGCACAGTTGCCAGCAGGGCCTTGTGCTCCCCACAGCAGTAGCCAGTGTCAGCCATCTTGTGAGTCCTTCTCCACTCCCTGTGATGTGAGCATGGTTCAGGGTGGTGTTGATGGGACAGTTGTGGGGGTGAGCTATGTCTGTGACTGTGGCTCCCATCATGCTATTGCCTCCACCCCACTTCCCGGCATTCCCATACTTACTTGCTTTTGTGGGGAGTTCAGTGTGTGTGGGTGTGAGGGCAATGGCAAGATGGCTGACAGTGGTGTCCTGCTGTTGGTTGGTGTGCAGTTCCCAGCATGCCCTTGTGCTCCCCACAGCAGTAGCCAGTGTCAGCCATCTTGTGTGTCCTTATCCACTCCCTGTGATGTGAGCATGGTTCAGGGTGGTGTTGATGGGCCAGTTGTGAGGCTGAGCAATATCTGTGCCTACTACTCCCATCATGCTATTGCCTCCACCCCCTTCCCAGCATGCCCATGCTTCCTTCCTTTTGACTCAGCTTCCCTGTGGGGTGGGCTGCCTGTGCTGACAGGATGGCTGGGAGTGTTGTCCTGGCAGTTGTTTGGCTAAAAGTCCCAAGAGTGTCCCTGTGCTTCACACAACATAACCCAGGGTGGTGGTTCTTTGTGGGATCTTGAGTTAGGATGTGAGGCATTGCATTCTCCCAGGTGGGTTCTGTGGAGTTTGTGTTGAGGGGGTGTGAGGGGAGGTGCTTGTGACTATGGTCAGTGCTGCAAGTCCTCCTTCCCACCCAGCCAGCCAGATATCCCACCATGGAACGTGCTTCCATTGCAGGGAGTGGAAGTTGTCTCTCAGGATGTCAGTCAGTGGTGTCCTGCTGTTTGTTGGTGCACAGTTGCCAGCAGGGCCTTGTGCTCCCCACAGCAGTAGCCAGTGTCAGCCATCTTGTGAGTCCTTCTCCACTCCCTGTGATGTGAGCATGGTTCAGGGTGGTGTTGATGGGCCAGTTGTGAGGCTGAGCAATATGTGTGCCTACTACTCCCATCATGCTATTGCCTCCACCCCCCTTCCCAGCATGCCCATGCTTCCTTCCTTTTGACTCAGCTTCCCTGTGGGGTGGGCTGCCTGTGCTGACAGGATGGCTGGGAGTGTTGTCCTGGCAGTTGTTTGGCTAAAAGTCCCAAGAGTGTCCCTGTGCTTCACACAACATAACCCAGGGTGGTGGTTCTTTGTGGGATCTTGAGTTAGGATGTGAGGCATTGCATTCTCCCAGGTGGGTTCTGTGGAGTTTGTGTTGAGGGGGGGTGTGAGGGGAGGTGCTTGTGACTATGGTCAGTGCTGCAAGTCCTCCTTCCTAGCCAGCCAGATATCCCACCATGGAACGTGCTTCCATTGCAGGGAGTGGAAGTTGTCTCTCAGGATGTCAGTCAGTGGTGTCCTGCTGTTTGTTGGTGCACAGTTGCCAGCAGGTCCTTGTGCTCCCCACAGCAGTAGCCAGTGTCAGCCATCTTGTGAGTCCTTTTCCACTCCCTGTGATGTGCGCATGGTTCATGGTGGTGTTGATGGGACAGTTGTGGGGGGCAATATGTGTGACTACGACTCCCATGATGCTATTGGCTACACTGACTTGCCCAGCATACACAGAATTCCTTTCTTTCAGTGGTCTTCACTGTGTGTTGGTGTTGTAGTGGTGGCTACATGTCTGGATGTGTTTGTTAGTTCTATTTGTGCCACTGCCTAGCTGTAGTTGTAGTTGTGTTTGTACATGTGATGGCACGGTTAAATGTAACTTTGAGATGGCATGTGTTGTGTTTATCTGACTGACATACACATTTTGGGATGATTCTGTTCTGGTTGCTGTGTAATTGCTATGAGTGCATGGTTTGACTCTCCCCTTGACAGTGATGTGTGTGTGTATTGTGGCAGAATATTGTGTACATTTGTTGTGTACTCACCAGGCTCTGGGATGTTCTCTAGTCCATATACGCTCACTGGCGGAAGGATGGCCCGCACCTTCTCCTCCCAGGGCCTGCGGTATACTGGCTTGGCAGGAGGGCCACTGCCGGTGTATTGGCTCAGGAGGTAGTCTTTCTTGAGCAGCTCCCGGACCCTCCTGCGCACGTCATACCACCTGTTCTGGATGTCGGTCTTTGTGCGCAGACATGGTGATTGTGCGTTCACCCTGTTGATGATCCTCTCCCACATATTGGTTTTCTGGGAGATGGGGGTCTGTTGGACCAGTGTGCCAAACAGCTGTGGCTCTACCCTGAGGATCTCGTCTACCAGGACTTCCAATTCACAATCTAGGAACTTGTGATTCTTTTTGGGGGGCATGGTGATGGGTGGTGATGGTGAGTGATGTGTGTGTTGGTGTGCAGGTGAGGGTGTGTGGGTGTGTGTTTTGCTGGGTGTATGTGAGGTAGGTATTTGTTGGTGTGCTGATGGTGTGTGGCTTGTGTGAGGGATGAGCTGTGGGTGTGTGGTTGCTGTCTTTTGGGTGCTGGCAGTAGAATGGCATTTGCAAAGGATCATGGTTGGGATTTGTGTCCTTTATATGGGTGGAGTTGTGGGTGTGTCTTTGTTCTCTGTCCCCACCACCCCCCAGTATTTATTGGCTTTGTAATTGCTTGTTTGGCCTTTTTTTGTGTAATTTTTCCTTTGTACTGTCTGTGCATGTTGGAAACGTTCTTGTGACCGAGTCGGACCCTGCATTTGTCTCGTACGGTGTTCTCCGTTTCGTTCACGCTGTGTTTGTGCAGTTTTCTATGCTGCGTACGCGTCGGTCGCGGTGTTTTGTGTTACTTCGGCTCGGTTTTGTATGCGTGTCGGTCGTACGGCTTGTCCTCCGTACGACTCAGTCGTGGTTTTCGCGCCTTGCATCGTACTTTGCGGTTTGGAGTTTGCGGTACGTTTCGGTTGGATTTGTTCCGGGTGCGTGTCGGTCGGTTCGATTCGCGTGTTTTTCCGGCCGGATTGCTGTTTTCCGTGCGGCTCAGTCGTTCGGCTTGGGTTCGGTACGTGTCGGTCGGATTTTGCACGCTTTGCATCGTACTTGGCGTGTCGGGCGCCACAGGTACGTGTCGGTCGGAATAAATTCCGGCTCCGAGTCGGTCGGTGCTTTTTCCGGCTCGAATCGGAATCGACCCCTAAGTGATTTGTCAAGTATCACAGGATGTTGCAGCAACGCCGATCTGCAGCTCTGGCCACAATTTGAAATGCCTTTTTTCATTAAAACACAATCCGTCAATGCCCCAGGTACCTTCTCTTTCAAAATGGCAACCAAGGCACTGGAAGTGTAGAGTGCTTTGCTCCAGATCACAATGTTTCATCTCTTGAGAAAGAAACCCAAGATTATAGCCCAGGCCTGCCATGTCCTACTGATATCAGTTATGATGATTTATGTTTCAAGGTCCTTACCAGAAAATCCATAATCTGCAGATGTTAACAAAAAAATTGTTTGTAGCTCAAAGGGTTCAAAAGTTATTGAAAACGCAACAACACATGCTGTTGCACAGTGAATAGCTCTTTACAAAGATTGACTGGTCACCTTTCAGTTGCTTATTGGTGTGCTTGGGGTTACACTTAAAAAGGTGAATCTTTTAGCCATACTTAGTACTTTAAATGGAAATATAGGAGCGCAGGTACTCATTATTTAGAGTATCTGTTTGCTCCTGGGAAGTGCCCGTATACTCCCATTAAATGTATTACAGCAGTGAGGAGAAGTGCCAGTACTCTCCTTTTCAAGCTAAAGAAGTGAGGGTACTCAGTACCGAACAGTATTTAAAGCACTGCCCATACTGTGTTAACATGAGTAAAAATAACAAAATAATGAAGAATTACTGTCACAAAATTCACATCATCACGATGCATAATTTGTCTTCTCTTGCCGCATAATATAGTCAACTCTGCTATATAAATTGATTCTCCCCCTGTCGCATAATTCCAATAGCCTGCTTATATACAGTCTTTCTGGTAGTTTCAGCAGTGAGGCGCAGGACTGGATGGGCAAGGAATCAGTGCTGTTACCTTAACCAATGATAGCAGGGTGGCTGCTTGGACCAAGTTTAACTTTCACGCCTTTGCTTTGTCCATACATTGATGAGCTGAGGCACATGGGCAATTGTTCTGAATGCAAGCTCACCCTGTTTGTGTGAAAGAAGCTTGCACTGCTGCTGCCTGTTTTCAATGTCCGAGGGATGCTTTCTTTGCTGTTCCTGTTATGTAGAGTAGAGCTTGCATTGGTGTACAATGTGATTTACATGCCGTGTATCAGATACACATACACAGATACTGCATGTTTCAGCTGTGAGTGTTAAACATGGCCAACTGCTTCCAGTGCATTCATTGATTTGAGTGGAAATGGAGCTTGTACTGATGCTGTCTTTTGCCCTACATACCCTCGGGATGAAAGCTTGCTCTGCTGTTGAATGCACTGCACCTGTGAGGGGATGCCTGCACTGGGGACGCCCACCATGTCCTTCTTCTGTGTCTATGGAAAGTTTGCAGTGCTGTTAGCTGTTTTATTTTTTGCAATTTTATTTAGCGCAAACTCGACCAGAAGGTGTCAGAGCGCTTTACATGAGCACCAGTGCATTACAGACGTACACATTCATTTTTAGAAATGGATAAATTAAGTGATTTGCCCAGAATCACAGGATGCTTGAGCCTCCCGCCAGACTCGAACCCTGTTCCCCACCTCCAAAGTCGGCCGCTCTAGCCATTAAGCCACATGGATATTATCTGTGTGCGAGGAACTTTTGTGGCTAGGGCGTCTGCTGCACCCTTTAGGTACATGAAGGAAACTTGAACGCCTGTTTGCACGTGAAGGGAATTTGTAATGTTGTCTGCTTCATACCTGTCGTGTGCCCAAAGAAGCTTGTGGTGTGTGCCCCAAAGATTAAAGAAGCTTGCAATACTTCTGCCTGTGATGTACCTCATGTGTGAATGAGACACTTTCAATGCTGTTGTTTAAGATGGACCTGTTCCTTGTGCAAGGGAAGCTTGTACCGTTGATATCTGTGTGGTTCTTGTGTTCTGTGCAGGAAAGTTGTAATAGGACTGCCTGTACTGTACTTGTTATGTCTATGAAGGAAGCCTGTACTGCCCATGTCCATGCTTCGCTTGTCCTGTGTGCGAGGGAAGCCTTCACTGTTGGTGTTTGTGCTGTATGTGCTAGGTGTATCAAACAGAGTAAATTTCTGCCCATTGTATACCTGTCTGTGAGTGAGGAATGCCTCAGCTGTGCTTGTGGTGTGTGTGAGTGTAAATGAAGCTTGCAGTGCGGCTGCCTTTAATGTACCCGCTCGGCGCCAGGGAAAGTTGCATGACTGCTGTCGGACCAGTGCCCAATCCATGTCTGAAATGCCTTTTTAATGATGTTTGCTTACAGTACTGCGTCTGTTCTATATTTAAGAAGTTAATTGAACCCGACACAGCAACGTCTTTAACTGATCTCTAAGTGAGGAAAGCAGACACTGCTCTGGTTGTACATGAGCTGTGCGCGGGTGAAGCTTGCACTGATATTCCCTGTACTGTACTTGTCCTGTGTGTGGAGGAGCAGGCAGTGCTGAATATAAAGCTGTTTGTGAGTGAAGCTGGCACTGATTGCCTGTGCTGAACTTGTTCTCTGTGTGGAGGAGCAGGCAGTGCTGAATTTAAAGCTGTGCCTGTTCTGTTTATGAGTGAAACTTACACCGCTGCTGCCTATACGGTACTTGTCCTCTGTGTGGAGGAGCAAACATGCTGAATCTAAAGCTTTTTATGGGTGAAGCTTGCACTGCTGCTGCCTATGCACTACTTGTCCTCTGTGTGGAGCAGCAGACAGTACTGCATCTAAAGCTGTTTGTTAGTGAAGCTTGCACAGCTGCTGCCTGTGCTCTACTGGTTGTCTGTGTGGAGGAGCAGGCAGTAGTGAATCTAAAGCTGTTTGTGAGTGAAGCTTACACTACTGCCTGTGCTGTACTTGTTCTTTGTGTGGGGGAGTAGGCAAGGCTAAATCTAAAGCTGTTTATAGGTGAAGCTTGCACTGCTTGTCTGTGCTGTACTTGTTCTCTGTGTGGAAGAGCATGCGCTAGTGCATCTAAAGCTGTTTATAAGTGAAGCTTGCACTACTGCCTGTGCTCTACTTGTTCTCCGTGGATGACCGGGAGTGCTGAATCTAAAGCTGTTTATGAGTGAAGCTTGCATTGCTGTTGCCTGTGCTTTACTTCTTCTCTGTGTGGAGGAGCAGGCAGTGCTACACCTAAAGCGATTTATGGGTGAAGCTTGCACTGCTTGTTTGTGCTGTACTTGTTCTCTGTGTGGAGGAGCATGCATGTGAGAAGTTGGCCTGGTATATGCTGTTCACTAAATAAAGTGGACACCTTGCACCAGAACAATTCGACTCTTATGGTAGATAGGTTTAAGACAACCTTTATAGAAAGCTATCCTAGTGGTAGCTGTGGAGAGCAGCCTTCAGGCTAAGTCTTGAAGGAATGTAAAGCAGCTTGTTTTACCACACAATCTCTTGAATCACCAAATGAAAAGACACCACACAGGTATATATATCAAATATATATGTATTTATTAATAAACACTCTCTACTAATCTCTTTATGAGATTAGAGGTCAGGAACATATGTACAAGTCAAATGTTATAAAAATAAGTTTAGCACAATCGAATATCACAATCTTAGTTTGGCTAGACCTAGGTCTAGGGCATCTAGAATCGAGGGACCCCCAAGAACCACCCCAGGTAGTTGTAGGAGACCCACAGGGGACGGACGCGGTGTCCTGGCACCGGTGCGAGTCCTGTGCGAGTCTATGCGCTCAGACGCGATTGAGATTTCAATGTTAACGGTCCCTTGCGTGTTCGAGGCGAACACACCGATCGGTCCTTGTACGAGTCGAAGGACGCGGTTACAGATAGAGTTGCAAGGGAGATGGACGCGCTGTGTCTAACACAGACGCGAACCTTGTGCGAGTCAGTGCAATGGAGATCTCAATGTTACAGGCCCCTTGTGTTCGAGGCGAACACCGATCGGACTCAGTACGAGTCGAAGGACACAGTTCTAGATAGTGTTACAAAGGAGATGGACGCGGTGTGTCTAACACAGACGCGAACCCTGTACGAGTCAGCGCAATTGTCGCACTTAGAAAATAGGAATTTTAGGACACTTCTAGGGAAGCTACAAGCAAGTCACTTACAGGGTAAGTAGTTCTAGGGCCCACACCCACAGGAGTACCATAGTGCTGAAGTTACTTCACCCAGGGGAGCCGGGTGCATAGGTGTTCTTTGGTGTCGGGTCGCGGCGTCGTTTTCAATGGGAGCCAGTGAAGACTTGCTGCTTGCGGCAACAGGAGAAGTGTCCGGAGGAATCCAAGCCTGGATTCAGAAGATGGAAGACCTGAAAGCAGAGGGGACAGTGTTCAAAGTCACTTGGCAGTGACTCGGGGCAAGGAAGATGGATGCCCACCGTCGTCGCAAGATTCAGGTCGTTCGCGGGTGCCTTGACTCTTCAGCCACGAGGTCCAGGAGGCGTCGACGATGACCAGGAGCTGGATTCGGTGTGTCCCACGATGTCTGCAGCTTAGTGCAGTGTCGGCGACTCGATTGGAGCCAACAAGCCTTGGTAACAGCAAGTCTCGGGGAAAGTGTGAAGAGGCAATGGCGCAGACCAGCAAGGTCTGGGGGACTCACCCAGCAAGGGTAAGTCAGGGCAGGCCTGGAACAACCAGGGGAGCCCTTTGGTTTCTTTAGAAAGTCTTCTGGGGACCCACAAGCCGGCTGGCAAGGGATCGCGAAGACGCCTCGGGAGTATTCGCTCAACAGGGGCCCACGGTCACTCGGGACATGGTAGGCCTCTGGTCTTCGGAGGGATTCCTGCTGGAGGCTAGGACCACACGTGGTCCAAAGCACAAGTTTGTGGAACGTTGTGAAGGGGTTGCACTCGACAATAGTGCACGGTACCCAGGGGTCGCGGTTCCTCGTCACTCTTGGGGTCCACTGGCCTCAGCTTCGCTGGGGACTCACGATGGCCTTTGAGAAGTCAGGAAATCCACTTCTTGGGCTGCAGGGACTTCGGACTCCGGCGGGAGTGGCGTAGTTTGCGACCGTCGTTTGAGGTTTTTGGTGCCTGCCAAGCAGGGGAGTCACTCCTTGACTCCAAGGGAGATTCTTCAGTCTTCCAAAGGTAGTGGAACGTCGAAGGTCCGGGATTCGTCTTCAGAGCGTTGTCCAGGGAAATCTAGGGTGCAATGCACAGGTTCCCCCTCTTATACTAAAAGAAAGGGAGGGACTAGCTCTATGACCCTACCTATGGGAGGGTCAGGGGAGTGGGCGGCTACACCCACTTCCCTTTGTCCAGTTTCGCGCCAGAGCAGGGGCAGGTAGTCCCTGAGCCGGTTTGAACTGGGGTATGCACAGAGGAGCCTTCTGCTCCCCAAGTGCAGGACTTCAAAGCACTCTAAGAGTGCACCCACCCAGCCCCAATACACTAAACCCTGTCTGGAAGGTGGTCACACCCCCTTGGGACAGGATATCTATTGTTGGGCTTCCTCCACTGCGAGTGTTGGTCATCAGCAGGAGGGCAGCCCAGTGTCTGTGACTGGTGGCATCCATTTTGTGATGCCAGGGCTCTGCAGGATTCTACCGCGTTTCCACAGTAGGTACATGTCTATCCCTCTAGAAGGGTGGAATGCTACCCCCGCCGCCAGGACTGGCGGGGGGGTAGTATTCCAAGATGTTTGACACCAAACACGACATGTTTCGATGCAGCCATTCCAAAGTTAACATTTTACCGCAAGGATATAATGCACTTAAAAGTATATGGTTTAACCGCATCCACAAACAGCACCAGAGAATGGACTCTGAGAGCTGCAGAGGGGCCCTGCTCAGGCAGAGGCACCCCCTCACTTAGAAGCCAAGCACCCTGCCCTGAGGATTGATAGGGCCTGCCTTAGGGGTGACTGATAGGTTTATATGTGTGTGTAGGAGAGATATAGGGGACCTATATCTCAGTGAGGGGTGCTAGCACTTCCTCACCCAGGCTGCAGTAGCAGGCCTGTGGTGTCAGATTTAGTCTGCTTCCCAGGGGTGGCATAATACATGCTGCAGCCCCTGGTAGGCCTGTGAAGTACCTATGCCCTTAGCACCTAAGGTACCATATACTAGGGACTCATAAGAAACCACAGCATCCAATCACTAGTGCACCTAGAGTGCACTCCAAGTCGTTTAGAGAGAACAGAGAGGCTGGGGCCCTGATTAGCAGGGACCCAGCCAGACTATAGCCAGAAACCAGTGTAAACATAAGAAAAAAAGTGGGGGCAACATAAGAGGCAGATCCTACTCTCCTACAATGCACTGCTGCATCTAAAGCTGTTTATGAGTGAAGCTTGCACTGCTTGTCTGTGCTCTAATTGTTCTATGTAGATGACAGGCAGTGCTGAATCTAAAGCTTTTCATGTGTGAAGCTTGCACAAGTCTACTTGTTCTCTGTGTGGAGGAGCATGCAGTGCTGCATCTAAAGCTGTTTGCACTGCTGCCTGTGCTTTACTTGTTCTATGTGGATGACAGGCAGTTACGAATCGAAAGCTTTTCATGAGTGAAGCTTGCACACGTCTAATTGTTCTTTATGTGGAGGAGCATGCAGTGCTGCATCTAAAGCAGTTTATGAGTGAAGCTTGCACTGCTTGCCTGTGTTGTACTTGTTCTTTGTGTGGAGGAGCAAACAGTGCTAATTAGAAAGCTGTTTATGAGTGAAGCTTGCACTGCTGCTGAATGTACTATACTTGTTTTCTGTGTAGAGCAGTAGGCAGTGCTGAATCTAAACCTGCACCTGATCTGTTTATGAGTGAAGCTTGCACTGCTGCTGGCTGTGCTGTAGGTGTTCTCTGTTCGGGGAGCTTGCGGTGCTGAATCTAGAGGTGTAACAGTTCTATTTATATGTGGGGCTTGCACTGCTGCTCCCTGTGCTGGACCTGGTATTATGTGTGTGAGTGAGCTCGTTGTATGGCTGTTGAAGCTGTTCTGTTTATAAGCAAAGCTTAAACTGCTGCTGTTGATGAGTGGAAATTACATTGCTCTTATGAGTACAGCTTAAGCTACTGCTAAAGGTGTATCATTTCTGTTTGAGTGGAGCTTGCGCGGCTGCTGTACTGGTTCTCTGTGTGGGGGGTCTGAATCTAAAGCTGTACTTGTTTTGTTTGTCAGTGAAGCTTTCACTGTTGCTGCCTAAAGCTGTACCTTTTCTGTTTGAGGGGAGTTTGAATTGCTGTTGTCAGAGCAGCATGTGTTAGGTGTGTGAGGAAGCTTGCTCTACTCCTGTTAATACTGTTCCTGTTCTGTTTATGAGTGGAGCATGTACTCCTGCGTCCTGTATTAGAGTATGCACTGGAAGCCTCGCCAACTCTCCACCCATATTTGTCATTGGCTTGTGTCATTGTCCTTCGTAAATGCTGGCTTCTGATTCGTAAATAGGCTTGTTAGTCCCTCCTTGGTACCGCCTTGTCTGCATTTGTTACCGCCCATAACAACTGGACCTTTTACTTGGCTTGTTACACGGTCTACTTTATCTAGTGGGTGAGCACTATTTTGTTCATTTACACTGATGGGGACAATGGCGGCCGCTTTTCTTATAGAGCGCTATGCCGCTCTAACTTGCATGCTGAGCACGGCGCCCGCTTTAGGGACACCGCGCTCAGTTTAAACATTTTTTTTTCAACTTTGTAGTTGAGTGCGCCACCCGCATCAGGGACACCGTGCTCAGTTTCATTAAAAAAAAATAATAATAATAATGAGCACTGCGCCCGCTTCAAGGACACCGCGCTCTGCAATACAATAGGTATTGCTTTTGCAAAACTTTGAATTATTGGTATTGTAAATGACAATGCCTTTAAATATTATACAAGGCATTGCCATTTACAATGCCAATAGCTCAAAAACTCACAACTGCGAGACCTATTGCATTGTAAATGCTTGTTTATAGTACTATTTATTTTATTCTTTACATTTTTTCAACATGTTCTAACACTTTTTCCACATATTTAACATTATTTACACACTTTTTTAAACATTTTTAGATTATTGTTTTCTGTGGGAAGATAGTCTTAGGGCTTGATTACCACTTTGGCAGTGTGGGAGCGGTACCGCCATGCCCCTCTCACACCCCACCAAATCTGTGACAGCACCGCCTGCCAGATTACGAATTTTATTGTGTCTGGCAGGCATTTCTTTGGTTGTCCCATGGTGATACTTCTGAAAAAGGGCACAGCAATTGGCGCGTTAAAGGCAGTTCCTGCGCGGCATGGACTCTGCAGTCCATGCTGTTCAGGAACTGGGGTGCATACCCTCAGGGGGGACAACATGTGCCCCCCTACATGCACCCATGGTCCTGAGGCAACAGGGGGCTATGTAGGGTCTCCTTTGTTTCCTCTCTGCCACAGATTTTTTCATGGCGGGCTCACCGCCATGAAAAACGTGAGGGAGAGGCAACTCTTAATATGCCGTGCGGTGTGGCAGTAGCATCGCCAAGCATATTGCGGCCTCAAGACTGCCGCAACACTGCCTGGGATCTCTGATCCCTGGCGGTTGTGGTTGTCCCATGGTGGTCCGACTGCCCAACTTGTAATAGGGCAGTCGGACTGCGGGTGTGGCGGTGCCCGCACAACCACCCTGGCTACGGCAGTCCATTGGATCGCTGTAGTCATAATCAGGCCCTTATTGTTCATTTAGCTGCCATTTGTTTTACAGCTAACGTCAAGTTTGTATTCTGTTTATTTTGAGGGTAGGTGGAATGTAGGGTGTACTTGAAAATTGCAGTTATAGTGTTGCTTTTTGGTAGGTTTATTAGTATTGTTTGTTGTTTTGTTCACTAGTGT
This sequence comes from Calotriton arnoldi, assembly GCA_963921515.1. Classification (NCBI taxonomy): domain Eukaryota; kingdom Metazoa; phylum Chordata; class Amphibia; order Caudata; family Salamandridae; genus Calotriton; species Calotriton arnoldi. The sequence continues at coordinate 869,289 of CAWUFW010004057.1, forward strand.
TGTGGGCAAGGTTTTGGTAGAGTTTGTTAGTAATGTATCATTATATTATGTTACATGATGTGCTTTGTGTTGATCAAGTGCGATGTATATGCTAATTTTTAAGGTATTGTTTTCGGTGGGTGGTATTGGTTTTTATTTTACAGGCTTACACTTTACAAGGTTTCTCAGGAAATCCGTTTTGGTTTCTAGTAAACCAGTAGTTTTGATTTGATTTTTTTTTCTTTTTTCAGGTTTCCAGAAGCGTTTCTTTTTTAAAACACGTTTTCATTTTTTTATGGTTCATTGAGACTTTGGATTGCTTTGATGGATCATTATTGAACTTGCGTTATGTTTCCATTTGTTTGGGCTTTTTGAAATTAATTTTTCTATTTTTGGTGGATTATACTTTTTGAGTACATGGATACGGAGAAGTATTTGCAGCTACAGAACAGAAAATTATATCTAAGTTATTTGTTGTGAGTGGGAAATGCTATATTTTATGTATCATGTCAAATTTATGTGTTTGCTACTTGGTCAATTATATTTTATGTGTTGTGTTTAGTGAGATCAATATTTTTTATGTAACCAATATACATATTATATTTATTCAGCAGTCTTATTTGACTTATTTAGTTTTAGATTTTTTTTGGCTGATACATAAAATTAATATGTTTATTCTTTATATAAAAAATAGTTTAGTTATGATGGTTTGGATTATGCTTTTGAGTTATTGGGTCTTAAGTAGGATATTTATTATTTTATAATAGGGTTTTGGCTATTGATTCTAAGTAGTGTACTCCTTTTATATCAATAAAGGGTTCTACTTTACATTGTAGCATGCCATACATTCTATTGGTTTGTTTGCTAATTTTAAGTTTAATTTGGCTTACTGATTATTTCAATCGTAGTTGTTGGTAACTTTGGGGCTGATTAGGATGGCGGTGAGACCGCCATCGTAAGCATGTTTTCGGCCTGCCACATTAGGATGGCGGGCGGTTTGTTGCCGGTTGCAAGACTAACTGCCATGCAGCCGACGTTCTCCTTGAGCCCTCCAGTGCGGTGGAGGCAGAGTAATGCCTACAAGTAGGCGGTGCCTGCCAGGCACTGCTGTAGGCAATACAATATGCCTTTCCGCCAGCCCTTTCATGGTGGTGAACCCGCCATGAAAAGGCTGGCCGAAAGGGACATTTATCCCCTGGCCCCCAAACACGGGACCATAGGTGCTCCCTACATATCCCTGCACCATGTGGCATGCACGGCGCATGGTGCCTGCCACGTAGTGCACGGATGTGTGCAGTGTCCCTTTTTTGCATTGCGGCGGGTGCTGCAATCAGCAGCACCCGTCGCAATGCAAAATATAGGCATTGCGGCCACCTACTGCGGGACCACTGACAACATGTCGGGCGGTCCCAATCTCCGATAGGGTGGTGGGCAGATGTAAGTCCGCCCACCATTGTAATCGGGCCCTTTGTTCTTTTTGTAGGACTTCTATAAATGTATAGAGTGTAGGTTGGGTTTTGCCTAGTGGGGATTGGAACGAATTGTGCCATCCTTCTACTGCGTTGTTGGTTTTGACTTCTTGAGCCATGGTGCTGTCGTAGACCTTCCACCATGGTATTTGGATTTTGGGTTGACGTCTGTGTCCAGGGCGGTACAAACTTCCAACCCAAGCGTTTCATAATAATCCATTAGGAGGCTTAGTTTGTGTTTGTTATGTTGGTAGAATTAACTTTCTATAAGTAACTTGTAGTGGTTAGCTAACACTGTCAGAGGGGCATAGGCTAGGGCAATTGTCTCTTTTTTTAAATTTCAAATGTAAATTAGCTGTTTGTTCCATATTCTACATTTAGTGCAGATTGTTGGAGATGTCTCCATATGCTTTGATTAAAATGGTAGTAACAGCCTTTTATGGCTGTGAGTATGTGCATCATGGCTTGTTCAAAATCTGTTATTATCTTATATGGGCAGTAGTTGTCTGTTTTAAATTTAACGTGGTTTAGTAGTTCGCAATAAGTGCTACATTGTTTATTAGGTAGCGGGGCATATATGAATGGTACATTAGTTTTTTGATATTCACCATGTATGGTGTATATCTGAGTGAATGGTTTGTCCTATCCACCCCATCTTGTCTCTAGGCAAAGCCATTGTTTCTGATCAATGATCACTTTTCACACCTCATTAGGGTTAAGCAGAGCAGAGCAGTTGAAGTTAGGCTAATGCTAATTAACTTCCAGGACCTTCAGGTTGGTAAAAGATAACTTTCCAAAAATTACATTTCCTAAATATTTATTCAAATCTAACCTCACCATTGAATTGGATGTATAATCAACATTAAATGTACAGGTTGAACAATTTCTATAGCTTGTTCCGAACCCAAGAAAGCAGAATTAATATTTTAATCTGCATTCTAATTTTCCACATAGGACAGTCACAGTCTTCCATAGAGACAATAGCTTTTGGTGGCTTGTCACTGTAGGGACATAACAGCATTACATTTTTACAAGTCCCACCTTTAAACACTAGACACCATACCTTTGTGTGCTACAAGGTATAATTTTGGGTGATCTATTAATATATAAAAGGGAGTTTTTCCCATGTCAAGAGGTTCATTTTGACAGGTTGGACTGCAGATTTAAACTGCAGCAATCAGGCTACATTAGAAGGCCTGAAGCCATGTTTTTCTTGTCACACTGGTGGATGGCACAATACGTGTTGTCTTCTACCGGTGACATTTAACTTTCCATGCCATGGGTGTACGTTTTACACCATGTTCTATGGTCTAAAAGGAGAGTTAAATAAACCAATCAAGGATTAGCTATTTTGTACATGTTTTAGGGGTCAAAGCACATACCCCATGTACAGAGTCTAACACTGACAATAAAACTCAGCACAAAAATAGGGGATGACCATGCAAAAAGGGGGATTTTCTCACAAATAGGATACAAGATGGTGGGCTAACAGGTCGGGGCATTTCTATGGTAGCCATTTAACATTGGCTTCTACACAGCAATGCAATGTTACTTCAGTTGTGTTGTCCTATCCAGCAGTGGAGAAGGGTTTTTTTCTGATCTGAATAGGGAATACATTCCAGATTCCCTGTGTATAGCGCATCTGCAGCCCGTGCAGGTAAGAGCGGTGGGGCCAGGTGGGGCAAGACAAGACTAAGAGTAAGACTAAGACAAGGGAAAATTAATTATTTAATTTTCCCTCAGGATCGTCCGTCGAAATCCCCTTGTTATCATCTTCTGTATCCTATCGCTGCTTTCAGCTCCATAGTTTTATTCTCATTCTACTCTGTCCACAGCCTGGATTCTGCCTTCTCATGTCTCATTGTGTTGCAGTGGTGGAGACTAATATGCTTGTGATCATTTCAGGATTTCTCAGGAATATGGGAAACTAGTTGGCTGTTAGAACACACATCTGTAAGCACTAAAATCAATTTTGCTTTGTCCTAACACAACATTACAAGTTTTATCAACCACTGAAGAATAAAATACTGCTTTGACAATGTTAGAGTTAGATCCTGTGATTAACTGTTCGCTGGGAATGTCCTTAGGCACCAAATTGTAATAGAAGACAGACTGCTGCAGTAAAGAAATACACTAAATCAAGCATTATTAGCCACTTGAAAAAATAACTTTTTCGTGTTACATGACCAATCAAAGAAATCTTCTGTTGATTATCCCCAAGCAATCTGAACCCCCAAATTACCCAAACTATAAATAGTTAAAATAAGTTCTGAAGCCAATAGTGTCTGACCTAAGCTCAGACACTATTGGCTGAGCTTAGGCTATGAAATTAGGTACTCCTGTCAGAAACTGTGGGACACAAAGGTGTATTGTTGAACAACCCACTTTCAATTGAGGGTAGGAGGTAATGTTAGGGGTCCAGTCATGAGTAGAAAATGTATCAGAGTGAAACAAGAAGGAAGAAGAGATTTGGTAACTTGGATGTGGAACAGTCAAATCTTCTTTGCTGGTGGCCTCAGCTGATATAATCAGATTCAAGATATGGCTCACAGAAGTGCAGAGCATCAACCTAATCATGAATAAATATAGCACATAATATGTTATCTAGGAGGACTGTGACTGTACTGGCATGCATGACTGCTAGGTGCTTATGGAGGATTACCTTTATATTATATTTCATGAATACACACATATTGACTGATTTGCAGCATTCTTAAAGTGCTCACTACCTGAAGTGACCTGTAGCTTTTGTCTAATAACTGCTGTCTAAAGTACTTGTGACTTCTGAGATATTCAGATGGTGATCATAGAGTACGACATGCGGAGAGTGATGGGATGGTCTGTCAACATGATAGTAGCCAGTTCAATGGGATCTGTCTCTGTTGGAAGAATCTAGGTATCTGACAATTGGCGCAATCAGTAAGATTTTATTGGTGCTCTTCATACTCAATTGGGAACTTAAGGTGTGACCTGATACTTCGGTGCCAGCCTAAGCCATTCAAATCAGATACACTCAGATGCTGGTAGCCAATACAGTTCTTCCGGCTCTGTTGACATACAAAGCCCCACAACAGACAAACTACATCATCCTGTGACTGCTGCTAGAGTAAAGTGCATTGATGTGCATTCATGTTTTTAAGTTAGTAGCAGCTCTCACTAATGTTTTATGTTATGTGGCCTGGAGCATTATACTTTTTTTTTCTAGGTGATCTTGGTAAAAATAAAACTTTGAGGAATAAGGTTCTGACACACTCATTCTGACAGTTTCCATGACAATTTCAAAGCTATTGGAATTTGCCTAACTGACATATGCAACATGGTGAATGGCTTAAGTCGCAAAATAATTTCTTTTAGATATAGTTTGGTTTGGATGACATAACCCTCTCTCCTACATCTTTTTATTTTCTTTTCTCATCTTTTCATCCTTCTCATTCTTTGCTTTTAACCGGTTTCTGCCTATATGACAGTTTAGGTGAGCTCCCATACAAGAATCAGCTCTTCCCTCGTCTCTGGCATGCACAGTACACTCCTCTATATATCTTAACTCAACCTTACTCCTTGCGTCTTCCTGTCTGCTAAAATCTCCTACTGTGCTCTGAGGCTCCTCCTTTTGCTCTTTCATTCATTTCTCCTTATCATTGTTCCACCCGCTCTCTTACCTTCTTTTCGTGCCTGGTTTGTGTTTACAGTTGGGGTAGAAAAACTAAAAAGCATACTCTTACCACAAACACTTTAGCTCATTCTGTATCCTTTCTTCATGTTTTCTAATGTACTTCTTTTATGCAGAAGTATCCCAAATAAAACTATTTGAAGTTTTGTTGCACAATATAGTAGGTAATAGTGTGAAAATATCACAGATTATAAAAAGAGGGATGGTAGTTGTTAAGCTCACAGGTAACGATTATCTGTGGAAAAAAGTGGATGAATAGACTTAGTAGAGGACGCTTAGACAACATTTTGAATAGCCAGAAGACATGCCCTTGGGTGAGAGTACCACAAAAAGTTGGACAAAAGGCTAGTTGCGAAAAGGGAACATCTGATACAGTGATAGGGAATATAGGCCTGTGAAGTACCCTGCTAAAAGGGAGGCAGCAATGGCTTGGAGACCAAAGTATAGATCAGACGTTCCAGGAGCCAATGGTTGGGGCTGAAATTCTTGGAAAAAGTAAACTGTGTCTTGAAGATAACATCAGGAATCAGTGGCATCAACCATGTATTGTTATCACTTGGGGGACAGGAGATGCATCAGAGGAAATGGTGGAAGGTCAGACATGCATGGGGAGGTTGGAAAGGGACCACATGTAGGAAGTGAGAAGTAACATGTAGATGTTTACCTTGAAAATAATTATTAAAAAGAATTTCAAATGTAAAATAGAGGCTGTCATATTGGAAAAGTATAAAACCTGGCTTGTAAAAGATGAATTGGACAAAAACAGAATATTTTATAAACATACTACCTGTAAAATTTGGTCAGTTGTTTTCTGGCAGCGTTCATATCTTTCATTTGGAACCACTTCTCTATTGTTTTCGATTGTGAACAGTTATTGTTTTGCTTGCTAGATTTAAACTGCTGCTGTGGAATGTCTCATTTTACCTGTTGGAATTTGGAATCTCACATTAATCATGTTCCAAGTTACTGGAAGGACTTGCTCTGAACTCCACTTCAGATGTGTGAAAAGATGTTCATCCAAGCCTTCAGTATAGGAGGTTTTTTAAGAATGTAAGATATAGTAGAAAAGTGTTCAGCTCTCTGAATACCCATCTTTCACCAGGTGCATCACTTCCGCCTTGTCCTAAGGACTGGATGTGGACTAATGGAAAATGTTACTTCTTCTCAAACAAAACGGAGACCTGGAATCAAAGTCAAAAGTTCTGCGCGTCCCATAATGGCAACCTGGCCACTATACTGGCTCAAACCACTCTGGTAAGAAGGAATGTGGGAACGCTATTTTCATAGCCTGCATCTTATGTGTATGAAATTATTGCACAGGTAAATCTATATTTTAGTGAAATATGATTACCTATGGAGTTACTCACAAATGTAGTATAAGAATAGTTGCTGAGGTCTGATTTTATCTTAATTTCTTTGATGTGGTAAATTTATATAACACCGGCCTGGTCCAAATGTGGTTGTTTAGCATCTCACATAGGACAGGGAAGTGCCTCATTGTATGTGAATTTAGACAAACAAAACATGACTAAAGCGTTTCTGAGGAACCTTTTTCATTGAACATATTCATACAATTTTTGTAACTATAATGGTATTCACCACACTGAAGAAACCAACTAGGTGATTGCCCATCTTGGGGAAAAATCATTTGGTTAAGGTTGAGTTTTATCAAAGACCACTCCACTTTTTTTAAAGGGAGTATTTCCACTTAGGGCCCCCTTTTGTGTTCCCATTCTTCTTTTAAGCAACCCCCTAAACCATAATTTCATCCTGTTCCAGTTCCATTTTCTCTGATCTCCCAATAGAATATTTATGTTTTTCTACATTTCCTAATGTTTAGAAATTGAATTCTTTTTAAATTCTAACCAGGTCCAGTATATTCTTTTCACTAATATCTTTGGCTGTTTGTATAAAAGGTAGTTTGGCATTATGGGATTTCCCAAAATTGAGTTTCATCCATTTTTGAGTTTGGTCAGCCTTGTTTTGTCAGGCTGGTGTTCCATTGAGAACTCATCTTCAAGAGTCAGATCCAAACACACCAGGCATTGTACACCAAAAACCAACAGACAAAGATGTATACTTAGCTCAATGTAATATACAAATATTAAAAATCTGTCTTATTTGCAGAGGACACTTATGGTGGCAGCTGGATAGGAGTTTGTTGTAAAAAGACCAAGTTCACGTCAAGTGCATACAGGCAGAAACAGCAGATCTAAAATTGCTTCCAAAGTTGCATCAGTATGATTCAAAGCCTGAGTGCTTGCACGGAGAAGGCTTGCTTTCTTGTCTATTTCTTTTAGACATTTGTTATCTCCTATTTCTGAATTAAGAACTGCCTAAATTACCAAATCAAATGATGACTGCAGAGATTCTAATGGCTCTAGACTCATGGTCCTTTGAGTGACCTATCTAGCTGAATGTTAGGCCAAGGTACCTGTAATTACACACAAGTTCTATTTGGGCACCTGCTGTTCTTCATGATAGCATTATCATAGAACTCATCTGAGAAAAAATCATTATATTGCTTTTTGAAGTATTCATCACAATTTCATTAATTGTGTTGAATCCACAATTACATTCAGAATACTTTGAAGGCCAATCGTAGTTTGATGGAGAAGAATTGGGTCATCAGCACAGGCGTAAACTAAACAAGTGTGTGGGAGCAAAATGGTACCCCAAAATTTAGATACCCCGAAATATACTTTAATCAGAGTTCTCGCATTTCACTGTATCGAAGACAGTGTTAAAGCTCAAACTCAGAAGGATTTTATTACATAATTCAAAAATAAAGCAATACAGACGAAATGTCACAGGACTCTCAATTGCAGAGTTATATAGTGAATGCAGAAGTCAGACATTAGTCTAAGTCCCAATGAGAGGCAAATTCAGGAGAAAAACAGATAGCATAGCTAGCAGAATCTAAGCCTTCAGATAGGTTTTCTGGCTCACCCACAAAATCAAGGGGTTTTTATACATTATTCTCACATATAAAATTACATGATTGGCAGGTTTGCCATGGTATGAGGAATGTAGAAGGGCTCTTCGAAAGCAGAATAACTGTAACAGCGGAAATAATCTGGTACATTTCAGCTTATGTCCCGTAGAGTTTGTGAGGAGAGAAAGTGGGGGGGAGCTGGATGAGTGACAGAGTAGACTTCCATCTTGGACAAGATGGCATTTGCACTTGATTTGCTGGCTAGTTAACATCTTTCAGAAAAACGCACTTTAACACATAAAAAATGTGTTTCCAAAGCAACCGTATTATTTAAGTATGTACATGTGAAATCAAGTATGAGAAATATAAACCCATAAAAATCTCTAACAATTGTGGTACCCAACCTAACAGAAAACAGTAAACTCTGGATATACAGGTGATGAAACCAGCAATGTATAGATTTAAAAACTGCAATCCCCATTAAAGCTCAACATTTTTCAAAGTAACGTTTGGTCCTAACCTCATGTTGCAATTCTCTAACATCAGGGCATTTTATCATATTTTTAATAGAATTAATAAGGCTGTATTTCCCTTCCTCACTCTTGCTGCTGTACTAAGGTGGGATGGTGCTTTTGGGTATGTTATTGGGGATCGGGACTGCAAGCCATGAGGCAGTATGTAAAGTGGCAGGTTAAATATTTGTGACCTAGAACTACACATTGTGGCCCCCCTTCCAAAGATGTGTAGGAATATAAAGAGGGGTTGAAGGTAGCAACATTCACAATTTACCAGTCCCTAAACCAACCATCATAAGTTATTTCCAACTTGGCAGACCATCTAAATTATCTCTGTGAGTCCATGTTTATGAATTTGGCAATTACATTTCTCAACTGCTCCCCACATTATGAAAAAAGCATCTTAAAGTTAATTGGCCACTTATGCTGCAGTCGAAGACCTAAACGGTGCAAAGTCTGCTGAATGAATACGATTGTACCAAGACCTAGTCTAGAACCTTATGGCTGAATCATAAATCTACATGGGTTGTACAGGCAGGTTTCTATTCCATTTGGTTGCTTCTTAATGAGCAAGAAGCTGCGTCCTTGTTGGACTTTCCTTATTTCAGGAATCTGTAGTAGATAAACCTACAAGGGCCATAGAGCTCTAGGTGGGAAGTAGCAGAAAAGAAGTTGCCTAATGAAGGCAGGACCTCAGCCATGCACTTCCAAAGTAGAAGTCAATGTAGCAAACACAAATCTCCAGTGATATGAGCATAACATGTTAGAACAAGGAGCAGACATGCTGCACAATTCTGCACTAGTTGAAGGTGTAGAATTAAATGCAGGCTATAGCTTGAAAATTCCTTGTCAACATTTTCTGACATTTAAGTGCTCCGATTATCACAACAATCATGGTTTAAAAAACAGTTAATCCAAGACCAAATGTCTTGTACACCATAAGTCAGAACTTCTTAAGAGGGCAACACAGCTTGTGATGTTACCGTTCTGTTTCATTTATCCGAAGTAAATTTTACTGGCAAGTGAATCCTAACAGCCAACTAAAAGTTAAAATTATGATAGTAGTTAAATAAAACTTTAAATGGTATTCGGTGTTCCAAGTCTTGAACTATGAACAGTTCTAATGTATGAACCTTTTGTGCTTTGTGCCCTTAAATGTTTTTCGTAGGCAACCTCTGTTGTTCGCCTGGTCTTTATACCCATTCTCACAAAATAATTTGTCCGTTTACTATGCCATCTATAAGTATGAAATCAAAAAAATTAAGCTTTAACGCACTTGCGTCAAGGGTTAATGGGGTACTATTCACAGTGTGCAATAATGGGTCTTGCATTATCCGAACAGGTTCCCACCATATCGTACTCCTTACTGACCACCAGTCCTTCAAGTCCTACCAGTCTCATGTGCTGTTGCCTATTTTCAATTTTATATGGCTAATAACTTACTCATTCAAGGCATTTTCCCAGAACCTCTCAAGACATGGTAAATCCTCACACTCCTAAAGAAACCTGTATTAGATCATGATGACCACACCAACTACCAGTCCATCACTCACCGACCTTTCATTGGCAACAGCATTGAAAAAGCAGTACATACTCAACTCTAAGTTCTCAACACTGCTTACCATCTCCTGCATGACTACCAATGTGGCTTGAGGTCGGCTGGAGATCGCTACTTACACATTGAAGGTGAGACCTCCTCCTGTCGACCATCCAGCACTCATCCACACTTGGGAGTCCAGAATAGGATTCATTGTCAATGCCCTTCACTGGTTCTCCTCCTACCTTTCCAACTAATTCCACTTTGCTCACAGGGCCATTGCCAGGTCCCAAAAGATGCCTACCACCGGTTGAGATCTCAAGAGATCCATATGGTTCCTTATGGTCCCCTGTCATCTTCAACCTTCACATGGAGCCCTGGCCATCTTACTAACGGAGCCAAGGGCTTTTCCAGTGCAGACAGAAACAGTGGGGCAGAGGCACACTTCAGTCTAGTCCTTGAGTGCAAGCCTAGAAGTCCCTAATAGGGTAGGTGAAGACAAGGGAAGAAATATCAATATGCTGTCGGGCAGCCATCGGTCCGACCATAACCAACCAATTAGGGTGTGTCCCACAATCTCCAATGACCCCAAACAAATTAGCAAGACCTCATCTTTATCCAACTAGTAGGCAAGCCAGCCAGCTTCCTACCATAAAACGACAGAGTAGGTCAGCAATGTAAATGTTACAGAAATGTAAAAGCATCACCACCTATTTCTTACATCCAGGACCGCTAAGACAAGCAAGTGTCCCTTACACATGGGTTCCCATAACATTTATGACTGTGACAACTTATAAATAATATGTTCGCCTGTTAAATAAACGTTGTGGATGAATTAGAGTGATGGTTTTGACTACAAAGGACCCTTTAAGGTAAAAAGAATGTATGCTGGTTGCTCTATTATGAATTCTCCTCTAGCACATGAATGAGAAGCCCAAACTAGGGGGTTGAATTTACTTACCCCATATCCAATATTCCCAGGCTCCTTTGAAAATTGCACTCTATCAAGTTTGTCTTTCACTTATAGATTGCAATGCAAACCCACTGAGACACCGGAAACACAAGCACATAGACACCCATAGAGAATATCACCTATCTCCTATGTTTTCTCAGAATTAGCTTAGAGTGGCTTGATGGCAAAGATTGTAGTGCACCATGTACTGATGGGCTCATGGTTATTTAATAGGTTTTATACATTATTCTAATGATGTTAGTTCTTTTTTCTTATGTTCCCTATCTCCTCTTGCCCTTTTGCCTACTTTGAGTACTCATAATTTATTCCTGATTCTTTTTTTTTGTATTTCTTATTGAATGTACGTGGAATATTTAATAATATTTTTTGTACTGATTAATAATCGAACAAACTTGAAGAAGCACCAGGCCTGGGATCCACTGAGAGGGCGAAACACGTTTTGGCTGATCCTTATTTTTGTTTGTCTTACAAAAAAAAATATGCATGAGATGACTACTACCAACTCAAGGGCTCCTAGTGATGCAGCAGTGCTGGTGATGTTGCCTGCAGCGAACCCGGGTACAGGTACCCTATTCGACTGATATGCCATTAAAATGGATGAAAATAGTGGCCTAGGTAAGAACGTTAGCAGGGACTGAAAGTTGGACTACCTTTGGGGTGAACAGTGTTTTTGGGATGGAATATTGCCTAGACCGGACTGAAGAATTTGATATACCTAGAGAACAATTTTAGTACACAGGGCATTGGTTTCACCAATAAGGAATAACTGGAGAAATGGTGATGCTGAACCTGCCATGCATCAGGTGTGTCAACAGCTCTGTACAACAACAGGGTGTGTAAGAGTGGCCACATATCTATATTGTGTGATTTGTTCAAATACTTTCTCCTCTTGCCAAGTTGAAAATAAAATGGGAGGGAGACTTAGAGCTCCAGGTTAATGATGTGGACTGGGATAGGATTGTAGCACATATACGAGCTGTCTCTAGATATGCTAGGTTCAAATTAATTAATTTCTATATCCTGCATAGAGTTTATCCAACACCTGGCAGGATTAACAGGTTTTATGTGACTGCTGCTGCAAGATGCCCTAGATGTGAAGAGTTGGGGGTGGAAATGTTTCACATGGTATGGCCCTGCCCTTCATTAATGGTGTTCTGGAAGGAAGTCATAGAATATATTAATGAAATAACCTTACGGGATATCACTGGTCTGCCTCCTACGGGGATACCCTCACCCCAAAAATAAGAAAACTACTACTAGAGTTAGTGACATTGGTTTGATTCTGGCAAAATGACAATTGACTATGCACTGGAAATCGTACATGGTCCTCAAAGTACTAGATGGTATAAGGAAATGGTCAAATGGGCAAATTTGGAGAGTGCTGTGTTGTTTCATGAGATAATGACAGGGCGAGGAAAAATTGAAAGGGTTAAAGCAAGGGAACACCTGGTGGATAGTTTGTTACCCCAGAAGCAGATACAAATTTGTCCAATAGCTCCCTGAGTTTTTGCGGGTGAAAGAAGGGAAATCTAGTTAAATACTGATAAATTGGGTGAAAATGGGTACTACTGTGACATACTTGTTCATGTGGAATATTTTGGCTCTTTATTAATGACTGCTTTACTTGATTAGGGGTAACTGTGGGTGGGGGGATTGATGTTATAGTTTTATTGTAGTAGTTTTAGTGGATCTAAGATATGTATTAAATTTACAGTAGTTGAAATATGTTTGAATGCTTGTGTATGCATGTCATGTGAGATATATTGATTATCACTTTTAATCTATTAATTATAGTTATCTGGGTATTTCTCTTTTTCAACCTATCTTTTATTCTTTTTATTATAATTATCTGTGTACATCTCCTTTTTAAAGCAAATGATTGTATATGTAGTGGGCATCATTTATGATCTGTATTATATGCCTCTCACTATTGCACTAAGGTCTATTTAATGAAACTAATAAAAATTATTTAAGAATAACTACTACCAATTTGTAAATCTAATCACTGTACTAAATACAAATACCAAGACTACATGTTTTACTGCACACTTAATACAATTAGGATTTGCTTACTTTACCTATTTAAAATATTTTCATATTTGTGGGCATAGGGGCATTGCCCTCTTAGGTAAGCAAACACTAGCACAAACTAAGCCATTGTAAACTAGCATAATTCCAGGGTTCTTCCCCCTCTGTATATCCCTGATGCTGTATACCTGGCTGGGTTGGCTGCTCAGCAAAACAGCCCTCTCATGTATCTCAGGGATACACCTTCCAGGACCCAGGCCACAGATGGGCCTCGTGTGCTTAATGTGTACAAGGTTGTGTTCACTGGCGCCCCCTTCTGAAGGCTGAGAGGGATTTATTTTCACTAACACTACTTCATTATATTTCAGTGATAACCAATCACCAGAGTCAGATCCTCTTCAAGACAAAAAAGACAGTTTCATACAAGCACTGAAAACACTTCGATTTTAACGCAGTGTCTGACATACCATGCCAAAATATCTTCCAGAGGGAAGAGAACTCTAATTGCTTTTTAACTAATTACTTCGAGAAGCTCACTAAGGTGGTGGACGATCTGGCACTTCAAACCAAGCAAATTGCAGAAAATGGACCCCCGAAATAATGGTTCGAAGATGATTTAAGGCTAATGAGAGAATCTTCACGCCACCTAGAATGGTTACTGTTTCAAGACTACTCTGGGGTTGGAAAACAAAAGAGGCTGGCCTTGAGCAACGATCAGAAGAAGGCCATAGGAACGCTAAATCCTTCTACTTTTCTAATTATATTTTTTGGGTGCCTAATCCGCTATGGTGTTTTTGGGGGTTATAAACGCAGCGAAAGAGACTCAGAAGTCCTACATTATTCTAGCTTCTAATTCCAATTGCATCAGCTTGGGGAGAGCTTCCCATTTGCAAATCATTTACTCATGGGTCAGTAAATAATAATTTGTGACTGCAATTCAAGTCACAAACCAGTGATACATACCTTGCCATATCGCAAATAGGAGTGGGGACACAATTTGTAAGAGTTCCAAAAGTCACTTTACGAGTTGAAAAGATTTCTGACTCATCAAAAGGCTTTTGTACATTGCAAAATGCCCTTGTGATTGCAAATTGTGTGATTTTGTGAATCGCAGGATTTGTGACAGCAAAATGCTTTCTGCATATGGCCCTATGTCATAATTTCCTTAGCTCACACCTATTTCATTTTGGCTCTACCTTTTTGCCCAAAATGCATAGTATATACCAAGGATATATGCAGTAACATTAATATATGAAGGGACAGACTCAAATATTCCACGCTACTCTTGAACACTTATGTTAGTTCTTGGTATCTAGTGACCGATGTCTTTGGTACTTATGTTCTGATACGAACGAACAGTCTTGTGGACTGGATGATGTATGTGTGCTGCCGTGCGAGGGTCTGCCAATATCAAATTGGTGTCAAATTGATAAGGCTCAAGATGGGCTAATCAAGGATCATCACTGCTCTGGAGGGGTTTGCCCCTTATGGCCTAATGTCTTCCTTGTGCTTAATAATAGTGCACACCATCATTATCACCAGACCTTCATCTCCTTGTTTTTGATTGATATTAATTTGCCTCTTTCCAATTTCAGGATACTATTAGACATTACAAAACCATTGACGATTCTTGGATTGGGCTACGGAAAAGAGATGACGTATGGTCGTGGGTCGGTGGCAACCACTTTTCCGATTCATTGTGAGTACCTTATATGACAATGCAAAAAGTAAAATGACTTCTAGAAATGGAGGAGCAGTGAGTGCTGCATGCGAGCATGCTGATGGTGTAGAGTAATGTTTAGGGGTAGGACCTTTGCTCTTGTGCTGTGACATCTGCTCTTTTTAGATCTGTTGTGGCAACTTTATATTTCCTTGAGCTCATCTCATTACCAGACAAATCAGACAAGATACATCATAACAGACAAGAAAGGGTACATTGAGGGGTTTTGGATCAGTCCTGATGGGGTTTTGGCTTGTTCAACTGAGACCGCTTGGGCACTGTGTTGATTAGGTGTGTGACAGTTTTCAGGATGAACACAACGGTTGCATTCTCTTGCAGTTAGAATTTACGATGAAGTGTGCTTAATTTAAAAAGTAGTCCAAATCGATGCTGCCATCTTGAATTCTTTGTATGGTGCTGTTTTTCTTAGCTTGCACAGATAGTTGTTTGTTTACTGTTATATTTTGACAGCCACAGTTTGGGTTCATGTCCTGGCTCTGCATCACTGTTGGGTACAAATGCTTGTGGCTTCAACATAGGTAATGGCATCTCCACTGGAAGGGCTACACAAGGTCTGTTTGCTTCTCTTTCTTCCCTGCAATGTTGTATACTGTGTTGTAAACATAGTATACTAGGGGAGACTGTTCCGCACCCCTAACCCGCCTCTTAGACATGACTGCACAGCCCTTTTTTTGGTAGAGGAGATGGCTTTATTTCGTATCTTTTCTCGCTCCAATGTTATGCTGGCTTCTTAATATAACGATACCAAAGGGGACGATGGACGGAGCGTTTGAGCAAATCAAACACTCACCCCCAGTCAACTGATCTGGGTTTAATCCATCATCATTCTTTAGCTCACTCCACCACCCCAGTTCAGACATGGCCATATGCAAATCAGTCTTGGCAAGCCTGGCTGATGACGGCTGGAATGCCAGAAACCGGTCCTAGGATGCTTGTTTCCGGTCCAGGGAAGACATGGCTTGGCAGTTCGGGCTGGACTGTTCCCATGAGGCACAGGGTCAGACTGATTTGCATATGGCCATGTCTGAACTGGGGTGGTGGAGTGAGCTAAAGAATGATGATGGGGGTGAGTGTTTGATTGGCTCAAACGTTCCGTCCATCATCCCCTTTTGTATGGCTTCTTAATATAAGTTCTGTCTGTAGGGTTGGATCCTACTCTGCTTCAAGGTTTGACGTTAGGATTTCTTGCTCCGTGTGGTCGTTTGTTCACCTCGGGGATGGTCCGCAGGAGGGATTCAGAAACCCAAAAGACAAAACAAAACAAAAGAATTCAGGCTATTGTCCCTGACTTGCATGGGTTTGGGGTTAAGGTGCTCCTCCACCAGTGCCCTATCTGTGCAGTGCCTCGGAGACGGGAATTAGTGCTCAAGGGTTTGTGGTCCTCAATCCTGCCCACCAACCCAAAGAAACGTGCAGACGGCACTTGCCTGAGTCCACGGCCCTCCTGGACCGTGGGGGTGGGAGACCCAGCCTCCTTGTCCCTCCTGGGAGTAGTGGTCTCGGCAGCAGTGCTCTCTGAGTGTCCACCAGATCTTGAATCCACTCCGTCCTCTCACAGGGTGCCCACGGCCTCTGGGGTATCTTCCTCTGTGTCGGTCTCGTTTCCACATTTCCCGTTCTCCTCGACTTCGGTCTTCTCATCGTGCTCCTCTTCTCCTCTGGTTGTAGTTGGCAAAAAGCCCCGACTCGTCCGTCCTCCTTCCTTTTCTCCCGCGTCGCTCCTGACACAGTGTTTGGATGTCTAGAGCACAACCCTCACTTCCGGGTTGGACTACGAACGCCGCCATGTTGGATTTCTCGCATGGATCGTGGGAGCCCGACCCGGGCTCCTCACAAATAGTGTTTGTGAATGGTGGGTGAGGAGCGGTGTGCTGGCACTAAGTTGTACAAACCTGTACATGTTGTACTAAAGCACCAAAAAAGTTTTAAAAAGTGCACTACCAATGAATGCATACTGCATTTTCAACATTTGAAAACCATCCAATAGATTTGGCCTCGGCAAGCCTCAGTTTTATTGTATTTTTTCACATTTATTTTGTAGAGATTAAAGGTTTAAAATAAATACAAAAGAAAAAATGGAGCCGTTTAAATGTGGCATGCTCATGTATGCAGACTAAAAACAAAATAAACTCTTACTGCCCACCAAAGAATCCTATGTTTGGCATCTCCTTTCCAACTTCTGTTTCTCTAAGTTGATTCCTAGGATGGGCTGGTTGCTGCGAGTGCCAGGATAGTGTCTACAATGTGGGGGCTTGACAAGGCTTGGCAAGAAGTAGCAATCCATCCAGTGGCCCCAGTCCTTCCTATCAGGCTTAGGACCTTTTCTTACAGAGATGCCACAAGTCCCTACAAGCCATGGTGGGATTTGCAGGGGTGTGCAAGCCTCTACTGGGCCCTTGGGCAGTGACCACAGTTATGCCAGGGACACAAGTTATTTCATGGTAGGCCACTGCAGCCTGTGCAACCTGCTAAGGCTGCCAAAAGCTAGTGCCAATGCTACTTTATAACCAAAACACTACAATGAATGTGACCTTTTGGATTATTCTATGTCAGTAAAGCTGTAAGGGCAGCCTGGACGAGGTATTGTTCTTTTATTTTACATGAAAATTAACTATTTAAAAATCTGTGGATTTGCTCCCGCTCAAAAATAGACTGATAGTGGCACTGTGTGGTAAATTGTCAGATATAAGTGCCAGTGTTGAGAAGTAAGTGCCAGTGCCCAGCTCCAGAAAACACCAGTACAAATTAAACAATGATCAGGTGATAGTTCTCCCGAGTCATGCATTAACCCAACTCCTCACTTCTAGAGGAAATGCTTTGTCAGCTTCCTTCCAAACCTCCAAATATGCGTCTTGCCTAGTGCTCAGCTACCAGTGCACTTACTGTAGTCCTCAAGCTGGCATATGCATACTCACACAGACCAGTAGGGGAGGTGAGCCTACACTACAAAATGCCATTTGTGTGCTCATCAATGATGTCGCTGCTGTTGCCATTAGTCATAAACCTTCTGAGTTTCTGAGAAAAGCACAAGAGTGACTGGCTCAATGCTAGAATTGCTCAGCCACTGCTAATTACTCTGAACAGCACTCCAGTCTTTTGTATTTGCTCACTTTGCTACTACAGACAGTGGCCAACAATATGCAAATCAGTCTTTGACATATTTGGATAGGAACAGTCCCACATGAATTGCCATGTCACATCTACTCCCAATAGGAACATTAACAAACTAAGAGCCATTTTCAGCTAGTTGGCCATCATCATGATCTGCTACATAAATTGCATGGCATAGTGCACGTAGAATTTACCTCTGGCCGTACCTGATGCTATTAGACCATCTCTCTGAGAAAGGCAAAAGAGTGATGGGTGGAATGCTTGAATTAATCTCAACCACTGTTATTTCTTTGGACTGCACTTCTGCCTTTTGGATTGTTGTTATTTTTCTCCTGGTGCCATATGCTAAAGACAGGGAATAAGCATTTTCAAATTAGCCTTAGTCCTGCTGCAAAAGAACAGTCCAGCCTGACCTACTGTTATACGGTCCTCTGAATGGAAAGACAAGCAACTCCAGACCTTTTTCAGCCATATTGACCTCATCAGTGAGGTGCAGCATTTGTCCTTCAACACAGCGTGCTATAGGATAGGAGGCTGGGTGCGCATATCATACTTAAGGTGTCTCACTAAGAAAAATATAGATTTCTGAGTGTATGAGCGGAGCAAGGGGCAACCACATAGCTGCCCAGTGGATACTGAATTTCAGTGTTATTTATGTTTTGAATCATAACCATAAAGTTCCTTCAAATTAGAATTTTCATGAACTTTATATATTTGTACAACATAGAGTAGCATGTGATCTTAGTGGAGAACCATAGTTAATCACCAGGACGAAGAAGTACCCTGCACAACGGTCCCTCCTAGGTTATCTTGGACTTCCGTACCTTGGCTTGACCCCACCCCGCCATTTGTCTCCCCCCCAGTTTCCATATAGCTCACCGAGATTGGGCTACTGTTGGATTTTACATTTGTATTTCAGCTTTAGGTTAGGATATTTGTGTTATGTCATCTTTCACTGTGATGTAACAGGATTCTGTTATAGAATGTAGGGTTGCTGGGGAATCGGTTGGGTGAAGACAGTTGATGGAGTGGGAGGGTACTGAGCTGTATTAAATAAACCTTTTACTTCAAATCTACTTCCTGGTCTCTGCCTGAATTTAACAGCTACATGACAGAAATATTGGGGAACTAATAATGAGATGAGGTGAGAAGTCTTACTAGGGAGTAGCCCTACCCACTCGGGATATCTACTACTCCCCCCTCCAACTTTCCCTCCCCCAAGTGTTTGCCACCGCTGCTCGTGCCTTTTAAAACTTTTTGCAACCTACCAGGGCTGCAATAAGCCACATCCTGCAGTGACAACATTAACAAGGAATCCAACATCGGTCACTGGTGTAATAAGTACACTTAGAGCTGTAGTCATTAAAAAGAGAAGAATACCTCTATTCCACACTGTCACTTGGTATTGCGCTGTGGAAGCCCTCTGCTAGAAATTGATGTTTCTGGTTGGCAGAGGTATGCACCCTGTCCAAGCAGGAATCAAAATCCTGGTCAGGTTAGTTCAAAAACATACCCTAAATTAACCTGTGCTCACCCTCTAGTAGCTTGGCACAGAGCAGTCAGATTTAACTTAAGAGGCAATGTGTAAAGTATTTGTGCAACACTGAAAACAGTAAAATGATGAAAGCACCACACAAAATGATACCACACCTGGATAGAAAAATAGAGTTTATTTATAGAAAACAACAAGACCAAAATGACAAACATCCAATAAGTAGAACCAGAGTTCTACTTATTGGATATATATCTTGAAATATAGTGCTTAAAAGAATAAAACGCCAGGGCTATTCAGTCGCGTTTGACCGGGTCAAATCTGAAAGTTCAGGCCCACTGTGATGGAGCATGGGTCGGCTGCAGGAACCAGGTTGGTCCTTCTGAAAAGTACCTTGAGTACGCCATCGATGGAGCCGAGATGCGTAGAGCAGGAGGCGATGCATCAGCAGTTAAGTACAAGATTCATAGGCGATACGTCATTGTCAAGCCGCGCAAACTGGAGATGTGTTGTCATCGACCTGCAGACTCTAGGCGATATGTCGAGAGATGGAGGCAAAGAGCCACGCAGACGGTGATGCAATATTCTCAGTCATGCAGTGGCGACGTTGCTTCCGTGTCGAGGGAGATGCATCATTTCAGACCGGTGCAACATCATCAATGCCTGAATTTTGTTAGTTGCAGCATTTTATACCCACTTCCAAGGGCCCAGGACTCCCTGCCCTGGCTCCAGACTCACTGCAGGGAGTTAATCAGTCCTTTGTGTGATGACAGGACACAGCCCATTTAGGTGTAAGTGTGAGGCTGTACCCAGTTCCTCCCTCCCATCATGCCCAGGATAGCCCATCAGTATGTTGATGGCCCATCAGTCACACCTAAACTCCCTTTATTTGTGGCTGTCTAGAGAGTAGGCACAAGGCCCAGCTGGCACCCACCACAGATGTGTATTGGAGACAGGCATCAGGCCAACAGGGCTTAAGAGCAGAAAAATGTAAACTTTCAAAAAGTGGTATTTTTAAAGTTGTAATCATAAATCCAACTTTACCATTAAAGAGAATGTATTATTACAAGTCCATAGGTACCAAACATATCAGACCAACTCCCTCTCAATCAAGATTTATACTTATTAGATGCAATAAGAAATCCCCAATGTTAACCTATGAAAGGGGTGGGCCTCACAATAGTGAAAAACAAATTTGGGAGTTTTTCACTACCAGGACAAAAAAAACTTAAACGTACATGTCCAAACTTTTCGTTACACAGCACCCTGTCCTATAGGCTACCTAGGGCCTAACTTCGGAGTGAGTTATATGTAATAAAAGGGGAGTTTATGGCTTGGCAACGGGTTCCAAATGCCAAGTCGACAACAGTAAAACTGCACACACAGGCTCTGCCGTGGCATTCCTGAGACATGTTTAAAGGGCTACTTAAGTGGGTGGCATAATCAATGCTGCTGGCCCACCAGTAGCATGTAATGTACAGATCCTGGGCATATATAGTGCACTTTCCTAGGGCCTTATAAGTAAAATAAATATGCCAATTGTGGATAAACCAATGTCACCATGTTTAGAGGAGTGATGTCATGCACTTTAGCACTGGTTAGCAGTGGTAAAGTGCTCAGAGTCCTAAGGCCAACAAAAACAGATCAGCAAAATGGAAGGCAAGCACGCAAAAGATTTGGGGGAAGACCACCCTTAGGCTGACAGGTCTAACAGCCTCAATCAAACATTGTCCCATTTCTGAGGTCGAAACTCACGTTATTGATTTATGACTAGCAAAAATACATTAAATGTGCTTTGGTAACTTGTACTAAACTCAAGAGACAACAGGTACCTCTAAACTAAAGGCTATCTGCCCTCACATTTGGATTAAATGAACTGCAATCTTTATGTTCTAATACATCAAAGTGCTTCATAAATAAGCTTCAGGACATCTGAATCAAGGATGTGAATAATTGGTTCTCATTTATATGTGAAAGCATGTTTTTTCCTGTATTTTCTTGTTTTTGTAAAGTCTCATAATTCCTGTTAACTATTTGTGATTTATGAAGGTTAGGATTTTGTAGATAAGTATAATTACTTCAAAGTTATGCACAGGAATACATTGAATAAACTCTGTGTGTCCCCAAAATCAATCCTTTTTTTCAATTCATGGCCAGTGAGAGATTTTCCTTTCTAGTATGTATACAATCTATCTCAAGTGATTATTTATGGGCTCGAACCCCGTATAGATAAAACTGATTAAGTAATGAGGCAATTTTTGTTTCAAATCCTCCAACAGATCCGCTTCATCAGTCTTTTTCTTCTGTACTTCCTCTACAGACTGCCATTGGCCCAGGATGTTCCCGGCCTACATTGTGCCTACTTAAATAATGACAAATACGGAATATTGGATTGCACGTCAAAGCGCAACTGGATCTGCACCAGGAACAGCTCCTTTTCCATGGCAGGTAGAATCCTCACCATCTTCGTACCCGGTGACATTAAGCAATGGAACTCCTTCTCCAACATCTTCAAAGTGCACATAATGCTTTCAGAGTTCTTTCCATTATGGCATTTGTGAATATTCTGTTTGAGTCAAGGGATGACAAGGTGGATTGCAAACTAACAGAACTATCAACACCATTGCAGGCAGAGAAAAAGATAAGAATGGTGTTGTTTCAGAATACACCAGAAGCCATCTGAAGTACTTTCAATCATTGGGTGACTCCGACCACACCACAAAAAGTCCATAAAAGTTATTAATCAGGCATTGTAACAATTCAGACCACGCTGCCTTGTGTGACTTTGTAAAGAAATGTAGCGCAGCGGCTTGAACTGCGTTGCATTACATTTCGTTGTGGTAGGCGTACCATGGTTGGAGCATGGGCGTTCATTTGTATCCACGCATTGAATTTGACACAATCCTAGATTTACTAACAGCAGGAAACCTGGTATTGCATCTACCACAGAGAGGCATAATGAGAAGAAAAATCTTATTTATCCTTGTTATTTACTCTTTCATGAATTTTGCAGCACAAATAGAAAGAGGAATACTCCTCTGATAATTGTTTTTGTGCAGGCAGGCATTGCTTCAAACAATTCTCCCCATAACGCAGGCACCCATGTGCCATGGTGTAAGGGTGCCTGCGCTAGCACTCAGTAGCCACAAGTGCGCCTGTGCAAGAAGAGAGCTGACTGCGCCATATCATTGCAAATATGCACAGTTCAGCTCTTGCCCTTTCACGCAACACTGCCCAGTGAATCTCATTGTTGCGCTGCATTGCATGAAATCATATTGGTAAAATGATTTCTGGTTCTACCTGTGGCCCTTCCTTATGTTTAGGGGTGGGTGGAATTCAGTGAGTTTGATTCCCTGTAATTATAAAATTCTGACAGATTCTGCAGAATTCTGCAATGTGGCGGACTAGGCATGTTTTGCTATTTTGTTGGAACAAAATGCACCCTTGGATCCTAAAATGCATACAAGGATGCATTTTTCCTAGGAACGTATAGCACGTATGTAAGGACGCAAAGTGGTAACTGTGGTTTCTAAACATAGAGGGACTGCTTGTGGCAGGATGAGGGAGCAGTCCCTCTACATTTACAAACTGCACCCCTCGGCACATTAACATACTTTCTAAACATGGGGGGAAGAGGGAGCAGTCCCTCTATGTTTAAAAACCACTGGAGAGTAAACTTTATTCTGCAGTGGTTTTCAAACATAGAGGGACCACTCCCTCTACCCTCCCTGTTTAGAAATCACTGCAGGGCATACCCCTTGGTGCACTTATATACTCTGCAGAGTAGCACTGCAGTATTTTCATAAACAGGGTGGTAGGATTGAGCAGTCCCTCCATATTTAAAAACCATTGCAGTGGTTTTTAAATTTAGAGTGATATCTCCCTCTTCCGCACTGTTTAGAAACCAAACCACTGCAGATTAATTCTGAGTTCCGAATTCAAGAGTATGTGGAAATAGTATATTCCTCCAATTCCACCAGCGGAATTAAAAATCCGACCCTGGCCTAATTATGTTTGGCCCTAGGGCCACCATAGCCTGGCTTTTGTTTATTTGAACAGATAGACAGTTTACTTATCACCTTTAGGTATGTTCACTTAATTGACTACCCTGCTCCGCCTCCCTGAAAAAACAATTTTTACATCTTCTCATTATCCCTGACATGTGTAAAGAGGTACGCCATGCTACATACTATTATATTGTTGGTATGGTTGTAAATTGCGTCTGTAACCAGGCATTGAAAATTGGTCTCGGTTGCTCCCACCAGCGGTCCCTTTTAACCAAAGCCGAGCTCGGTCCTCAACACAATAGACAAATAAACTACTTTATTGGCAACATAGTGTCCCTTGAAACTAGAAGATGTTCTGCAGGCCTGAACCTTTAAGAGCTAACTTTCAGGGACCAGGTTCTGATCTCTTATGTCTGATCATGTTGCCCATGTGCTGATAAGGAACTGAAGTTAGTTTATGGATGAAGGCATGGAAGTGCAATTCTGAAATGCATCATTTGGGTATAGTGTTAGTAATCTGTCAATGTACCTAGACAGTACCTCTCAAACCACTATTGCGTATAACCTAATTTGTACTTTAATTGCATAGGGTTGCCTTTTCATCCCCCTCTGATAAGTTGGTTAGGCAGTGGAGCAGGGATTCACATATATGCCAATTAGCCAATGTCAAGTGCAAAATCAATACCCTGTCCTACAGCAATCACATTCTGAGATTCTTGAACTTATTATACTCGAAAAAGCACAAATAAAAGCCCAACTAAGCACAATAAAAGTTTAGGGTGCTTGTGTTCACAGCTTACTAGAACACTAGATACTGAGTCTGAGATAGGAAGTTGATTTCCAAAGTCTCCATGACTCTTTGGGTAACCATGGACAAGTAGTCAAGGCCTAGCTCAAAGGTGGTGGAGTAAGGCTGAGTCTCTGTTCAGTACAACACAATTCTTACAGTTGCAAATAAAGCTTTGAATTGTAAGCACACAATACTTCAGTAAGTATCTCAAAATCTAAAAAAAAACAAATACACTACAAGTGGAATTAAAATAATAGAAAATACACAAAAACCCAATAGAACTGTAATGCAAACAATACAGTGGTAAAACCACATTACCTGGCTATGCACACTATATAATGTTTGTCCTCACTAGATGATCATGAGCAAGGGCACAGTACTGAATGAGAGAACAGAGTACATATAACAATGTGGTCCTATTGGCAATTACTCAAAAAGAAATGCAATATTTAGTTTGCAATGTAGGCGAGCGAGAAAGCACCTGGAACAGATCACTGCAATGGCAGAGGCCCCACCTTTCCATACAAATGTAGTTTGACCACATTTGCTAGTTTTTTGAGAGGAATAACAAGCTGTGCCCTTACCTAGCGGCTGTGGCATTTTTCTAAATGATTACACATTACATTCTCTGTGGTCCAACCAAATCTTAATGAATATCCCTGCCTCTTCTGAGCCTAGTGTTGGCATTTTCTGTGCCGAGTGCTAAGCGATAAGTAGGGCACTGTTGCCAGGCATTAAAACACAATAATGACACATGAGAGGTGATTGCCTTTATTAAAATTCCTCTTTTCCATATTGTTCTTGTAATTGGCTGATATCTTCAGCCAGTCACTGCTGTATTAACCTTCGAAAATCATCCACAAGTCTAATCTGCCCATGCTAGTGCCTATCCAACACCTCCCTCAAAAGCATCCATATTCAAATAAACCCCACCATCCTGCCCAAAGGGCATCACTAGCTTAGAAGTATGATAGAGAGGGAGCCTTACAATGCTTGATTTGTGTTAAACGAGTGGATGGGTCCAAAGTTTTTCTTAGGAGTTAGCCACGGGCCCTGTAGAATCCTGGGATTTGCGAATACCTAGGCTGCCTTTTCTTGATTTCACCTCATGCTCGGTTCTTCTACCCCCCCCCATACTTCTTTTCCCTTTATTTCACTCTTCCAGGTATTTTGCATCTCTGCTTTCTTCCACTGTCATCGTTTTTCTAGCCTTTGTCTTCCACCTCTTTCTGTCGTCTTCTATCTTTCTCTCTCTTGCTATGAGTCAAAGTCTGGAGACGAAAAATAAGCTGATTGAGGGAACTGACCTCTTGCAACCATCTGCAAACATCCAGCACTGGAGTTATTGCTTTCATTGGCTCAATCTCCAAATTCCTAGGTTTACAGAATTCATTGCCTACACTATGGCAGTGCTAGACCATGTAGCATGACAGTCAAGACTCAGCGATGAAGACCACCACAGTGCTTTCTAGGAGAGAAGTATAATTTTATCCTAGAATTGTAGTAATGGTGAATGTCTATGACTAACAAAAGTAAATTTCCCTGCTGCTCATGATGTCTGAGATTATGCTGTTATGTCATATAAACTAAACTCGGTAAAGCGACACTTAAGGTTTCATGGTGCTAAATAAAATAGCAATTTTGTAAGCAACATCAATGGAGTGAGCACCAATGATTTAAGAAGTTTTGCCTGTAAAGACTTGCCCAAATAACCAACTTTTATAGTTTTTTCTGAAAGCGTATTCAGAGGTAGCCCTAACGGGGTAGACCTACTATGTATCACAATTGAGATATACCTTCGATGTAGCCCTAATGACGTAGACACCTACTACGTATCACTATTGAGATATACCTACGATGTAGCCCAAACGAAGTAAGCCTAGGATGTTGCCCAGTTTAAGTAGGCCTAAACCCATCATCCATCCTACTCCACAATCTTAAGCTGTTAAAAAGGTTTTCTGGAGGAAGAAAAAGCATTGAAAAAACTGCTAGTTGGGTAAGTGGGAACAAATAGAAAGTGATCATGGAAGAAATCTGCAGATATTTCCTAGGAATGACCCTTTGTGCAAATAGTATTTGTGCTAACCACAACTTTCATTTCTTTTTCTCCACAGATTTCTGAAAAGAGCCAAAGCTGAATTAGGAGTTGGTGCTGATCAATGTTTAGTGCAACATCAAAACATATTTGCATAAGAACGTAATGCTTCCATCATTTCGGTTGTTTAATATGACAACACACTCCTATTTTTGCACTTTCTTTCTGTCACCTGTTTGGAGTAGGAACACTCGCAAATTACTGTTACTTTTTGGAAATGATGTGATTGACAATGGACCAGTCCTAATCCAGATATTGTTTGTTGCCTTCACTTCATGTAATGCTGTCCTTTTGAATGCTTTATGTGAGTTGCACCCTTATGTCCATTATCTTTTAGGTACTGTTCTTCTTTTAATTTCCATTGTCCTTATTTATCCATCAAGTCTTCCTAGATCTGAGCTGCTAAGTTTTCCTTTTACTTATGTGTGACATTTTCATATTTTCAGGGTGCTTATGTGTGATGCAAAGTTATGAAAGCTGGCATTTCGCAACTCTGTGTTGTTGTTTTGCAATCTTTGAATGTGCTGTGAAGCTGAACAACTTTTGTGTTTGAAAAAAACATTGAAAATAACAAAGTTGTCAATAATGTGCTAATGCAAGCAGACATAATCATGCACAGATGTTCAAAGGCTGGACCTTGCCTTGTTCAACCTGCCTTTTTTTGTACCTTCTATGCCTGCACTGTGTTTGATATACCGCAAATAGACTGTGCAATGCAGAACCACAAGTAAAGGAAACATGCATTGGCAAAGCCAACAGGTCTAGCATTTGCTACCAGACATTTGCCTTAGTCAGTACTATTTTTATCATATTTTTTGCAAATCTTTATTGTTGGAGAAGCTACCGAGCCCAAAGCTTTGTAAAACTAAAAAAATGGCTAGAAGCAAAGATATTTTTTGTCTCAAATACACACATTGCCATAGTAGTCCCTGGCAACTTTGAGTGGATAAATCATATAAGAAATCTGTATCAGGATGGAGAATTGCAGTTATTTGAAGACATGGTGGAGGAATTCGACATTCCTGTTGGTCAATTCTTGTTGCACTGGGCAATGGTAGTCACGATAAGGAATCATTGGGGAAATGGAGACTTGGAACCTGCAATGCATAAAGTCTGTCAACTGCTCTGTACAATGACAGGTCGTGTAAAAGCAGTCACATACCAATATCAAGCCATATGTGCTAACATTCTGACTACCCTCACAGATTTGAAAGTTAAATGGAGACGGATTTAGGACTACAGATTACTGATATGGACTAGGAGAAGACCCTAGCGAACATATCCCCAGATTAAAATTAATTCATTTTTAGGTCCCGCCTGGCGTTAGCAGTGCCCATGCGCTGCTCTCGCCATGCGAGGGCCTTTTGGTATCAATACGGATTCCATGTGCACGCGTACGGACGGACAGGAGATGTGCACGCGTACGGGTCGCGGCACAGTGCACGCATGGCGCGCTTTTGCTTTCCTTCCCTCTCCCCGTTGGGCCCCTCCGGCATTAAAAATGCAATAGGTCTCGCCATTCATTAAGTTAAAGCCATTTGCTTTGCTATACAATACCATTAGCAAAGCAAATAGCTTTAACTTAATCAAAGGCGAGACCTATTGCATTTTCAATGCTTGTTATTATCTGCATAGAGCTTACCTTAAACCTGGTAGGATCAATAGGTTCTATGCGACTGCTATTGCAGCATGTCCAAGATGCAGGGAGCTTGGAGCAGAAATGTTGCATATGGCATGGTCCTGCCCCTCTTTAGTGGAGTACTGGGAGGCGGTAGTGGGCTGTGTTAATGATATTGCACAACAGGTGATCCCTTGTACACCCCTGGCCTGCCTCCTTGGGGGTTACCCATGCCCTAAAAAACAAAAAAACACTAATAGATTTATTGATTTGGCATTCATACTTGCAGAACAAAAATTGACAATGCATTGGAAATCTGCTGGGGACAAAAACTGTTTAAATGGCGAGATGAGCTGGTTAAATGGGCAGGACTTGAGAGTGCTGTATTGCTTCGTGAATGGAAGAGAGGGCGGGGAACAATTGATAGAGCTAGAGCATGGGAACATTTAGCAGATAACATATTGGCTCCGGATGTTGACTCAGATACATCTGACAGCTCCCATCTTTTGTTGGAGAATTCAGAAGGTTGAAGTAATTGATTTCGCCGGGGGGAGCTTTGGGTGAGATTGGGAGTTACAGTGGTGAACACAACCTGACATATTGAACCCTATATATGGCAGCCTGGTAAGGGGTAACTAAAGGAGGGTGTGTTGAGTGGTGTTGTTTGTTAGTTGTTAGCTGTAGAAATGAAAATGGCATGTTTTAATATGTCATGCATTTGGGCTGCTCAGGTTTGAAATATGTGCACAGGGACATCCTAAGGATTTTGGGGGCTGGGCTGAACATATTTTGGGGGCCCCTGTTTGGAACAGCTTTGAATCTATGGTTCAATTTCAGGTCTGTCATGCCATCTTTGACCAGGTCACTGTCACAGGCTCACTCGTCGAAATTCTAAAGTTATTACATCTAATATTCAGGGATAGTGACGTGTGTTTTCAATATTGTAATACAGCAGCATCTCACTAATATTACTGGAAATAATCTCTGTGACACCCTTCCATTTATCATATGTGAGGTCCTGTTTTGATCTAAAACAAACTTTTTTATTGATGTTACATGAAACATAAACACAGCATTTCTCTGCAAAATATCTGTAATAGACTCTCACACATCACTCACATTAAAAATAAATTAAAGGGAAACAGTATTTAAAACAATCTGTTAAAGAATCATTAAAGGTCATCAAGGCAAGACTCTCTGCAGAACAGAGCTGACTCTATCAGGGGACACCCTGAAAGGCTGGGGTCCTGGGCCAGAGCCCACTTTGCCCATGCCTTAAAACATCTCTGGATGTGCACATCCTTAACCTCTATTTACTCTGCACTACTTCGCATAGATCACTGTCTGTTTCTGATGTGCTATGCCCCGGACGTGTGTGTCTCTGTACTACCACAAAGCATAGATCATTGTCTGTTTCGGATGTACTAGTTCCTGTCAGTTAATGTCTTTTCTTTTTTGTTATATGAAAACAATAAACTTTTGTTTAAAATAAAACTTTGTGTGTGGGGATGATGCGGTTAGTCCCACTGAAGTTAGCCAATGGCAGAAGTGGGCTGAGTCACTCCCCATGCTGTAGTGGGTGGAAGAAAAATGTACTAACAGAACAGCAGACCAATGAACAATGGCGGTTGGCTGATAGCATTTGTAAGAAATTATTTTATTTTATATATATATATATATATATATATATATATATATATATATATATATATATATATATATATATATATATATATATATATATATATATATATATATATATATATATATATATATATATACACACACACACACACTATTACTGCATTGGTGCGAGAGGAAGTGGTATTTGTCTGCATGAAGGGGCCTTACCTGTGGATTTGCCAATAACATCATATTCTCATTTGCCAGCTGCCGGAGCGGGTGCACAGCCCGCTGGCCGACAGAGATTGGGGCACCACTGTGTGTCTGAACGTTGATTGCTTAGTGGGCGCTCTCAGCAGAGTTTTGCATATAGTCGCTGAGCGGCTGGGAGTGAGCCGTACTGTGAAGCCTGAGGATGGGACACTACAACCTTAAGAAAGAGGTGGAGTCAAAATAGGGCTCCAATGGGAGTAGGCTGTTTTGTATTTCAAAGATCCCCCAGGTGTTACAACCCTCTTATTGAAACCGGCATTGAGAAAGGCCACACGACTGAAACGCGTCTGCCACAGATTTTCACAAATTCACTGATTTTGCTGTACGATGATTTGGTTCATTAAATCCACAAGGTGATCCACCCGAGCAGTGTCAGACCCATTCTTATGTTGGAGTGGAGTGTTGGAGTTGATGTTTGGCCAGTTGTGCAGGCAATGGCAACTGACACGTCCTCTCGGTCAGGAGCAACGCGTCTGCTGGCAAAATTTGCACCTTGAAGGAGTCCATTGTCAAGGCTTTGAATCCTCGGAGTCGTACGATGCTCAATGGGGGTCCACCTTTTGATAGCCCCGAGGTCTGAGTATAACAACAGACTCAGCGGAGTGATCAAGCGAGGGAAGGTAAGGAAGGGGTCAGCAGGGAGGGAGATCTGAAAAGAGATGAAACAACTATCAGGTTATAGTACATACACCATACGGCACGTAAACCACAATATACCATGAGTTCACCAATGCTACTATCAATACCTGTAAAGCAAAATAACGGTTCCTTTAAAGCAGGTGTGTCCTTGAGCCGGAAGGCCACTAGGATTCTATAACGATAGAACAACAGTATTATTTTCTAGTCACCGCCCCTGCCCCTCACACCTCATGGTAAGCAACAAGAAATAAAACCACGTACCAATAATAATCTTATGTAGCGCTACACAGGGGGGGGGGAAGGGAGTCGGAACTGCCACCTGGAATAGCTCACCGAGCCCCTGCTGTAGGATATAGAACAAATAAGCCAAGACCACGATCCTGTTAGAAAATGTATTATAATACAATATTTCTTCTGTGCCTTTTCATCACTTGGAAATATGCGTTGTAAACTCCAATACTTCTTGGAGCCCTCCTTACATAGATCGCCAAGTTGTTGCACCACAACCAGATAACACTCTGTGCCTTTTCATCACTTGGAAATATACTTTGTACTCTCCAATGTTTTTTGGAGCCCTCTTTACATAAATCGCCAGGTTGTTGCACCACAACCAGTTAACACACACACCATCAAATGTAATGCTTTCCAATATGTGATTATCGTAAACCACTGTGAGATGCAATCCTCGTGGACTGCCACTCCATATATGTTTGGTTTACACAAGACAAAACAACGAACAAAATAAGGTCTGCCCCTTTCTCCAGGAGCACACCGCAACAAGAAAGTCAGCCCTGCATAAGCCAACTCGGGGCTCATCCAACAGGGCTAACTGTTAGGTTCAGCCTCCGTCTGCACAAAGAGCAGACTAAACACAGCAGAAAAGGGAAAAAGGCGGTGCAATTTGCACCCCTACCATACTCCTTCAGCGTCTTCCTGCTTCACTGCGTGGACTGGCTCTGATCGGGAATCAACGGCACCCGACCGGTGCCCCGGAAGCCTCCTTATCCCCGGCCTCCTCCACGCGATGACGTCACCGGCGTCATTCCCCGCGGCCTCATGGGAAATGCAGTTCAATAGGCCCGTCCGGCAGAGGCAATGCCGATTCGGGTCTGCAGTGTTCTACGGCGGCCAGCCCGGTGCGCCGCAACAGTACATCCCTCCCCCGAAGAACACTGACAGAGACAAGGCTTCGCAGGATAGCGTCTATGAAAGAGCGCCAAGTATCGAGGAGCATGTACGCCCGAGGCGGGCTCCCATGAGTTCTCCTCGTTCCCATAGCCCTTCCAGGCCACCAGATACCAAAGCCTACTGCGTTAGATCTTAGAGTCTACGATACCCCTCACTTCATGTTCCACCTCATCGTTCACGAGAACTGGGGAGGGTGCACTTCTAACCCTGGAGTGTGAAGGCTTAACAAGGGAAACATGGAAAGCAGTGTGTATCCTCAAAGCGGAGGGCAAGGCCAACTTCACCACTACAGGATTGATAAGCTTGGTCACTTTATACGGGCCAATGTACTTGGGATTGAACACGCTATACCTTTTAAATCTGATGTTTTTAGTGGACAACCACACATAATCCCCCACTTTATACACCGGCCCTGGACGTCTATGTTTGTCAGCATACGCCTTGTACTGAATCTTAGCCGCTCTCAAACCGCTTTGTGCTACCCTTAAATTGTTCTTAATATGAGTAATTCTCTCATGCACTTCGGGAACCTGTGTGGACTGCATAGGGAGTAACAAGGGTGTGAAGCGAGGGTGAAACCCGTATGAACAGTAAAAGGGTGCGAGTTTCGTGGAGCTGTGTGTAGCGCTGTTATACGCTACTTCGGCTAACCACAACCTATCAACCCAGGCCTCCGTAGTGCCCTCCACATAGCACCTGAGGTATTGTTTCAAGGTCTGATTAACCCTCTCAGTCTGGCCGTCAGTTTGCGGGTGAAAGCTTGTGGAAATATTAGAAGCTATACCCAGTGCCGAACACCACACCCTCCAAAAGTTGGCAGTAAACTGAGCACCCCGGTCTGAGACTATGGTTTTCGGTAACCCATGTAACCGGACTATGTGAGTCAATAACAAATAGGCGAGTGTACTTGATGTGGGGATCTTTTTACAGGCAACAAAATGAGCCATTTTTGTTAGGTAATCCACGACTACTAAAATGACTGTATATCCCTGGTCCACTGGCATTCCTACCACAAAGTCCACAGAAATGTTGTCCCAGGGTTGCTTAGGAGTAGGAAGAGGTTGCAAGAGGCCCGCCTGTCGAGCATGCGAGGTCTTCATCTGGCTACAAATCGTGCATTCGCTGACCCAGGTAGTTATGTCTTTCTTTATGGTGGGCCACCAGAACTGACGCATCACCCGCTCCAAAGTTTTATCCCGGCCGTTATGCCCGGCACTGGGCAAGGCGTGACACCACTCGAAGGCTTGCTTACGCAGGTGACAAACAGGTAACAGGAGTTGGTTTCCTCGCAGCGGGAGGCCTTGCGTCAATTTCCAATCCTTATTCATTTTCAACCAGCCCTTCCACTTCTCCGTTTGGACGTTGTGGGCCACGCTTCTAAGAAAGGCGTCAGTACAGGTAGCACCAATCACATTCTGCGGATTAATAATGGCATTTCTTGGGCTCTCCTCAAGGCATACAGGAGTCGTTTGTCGGGTTAAGGCATCTGCCTTCTTATTGTCCTTTCCTGGTCTATATGTTACCACGAAGTTATACTCCGCGAAGAAAAGCATCCACCTCAGCTGCCTTGGTGTCAGGTGTCTGGCTGCTGTCATGAATTGGAGGTTTCTATGGTCGGTGAACACGGTCACCACATGCTTGGCCCCCATCAAGAAATGTCTCCAATCCAGGAAAGCATCCTTGATAGCCAGCAGCTCCTTTTCTGCAATGGTGTAATTGCGCTCTGCCGGATTGAACTTTCTTGACATATAAGCTATAGGGTGCAATTGGCCAGTAGTCGTATGGCGTTGCGAGAGCACTGCTCCTACTGCTGAGTCCGAGGCGTCCGCCTCCACAATGTATGGTCGATCCGGATCCGCATGTACCAGCACTGGGGCAGATACAAAAGCGTTCTTTAGGGCTTCAAACCCTTTTTGGGCCTCCTCTGTCCACTGGAAACCGGTATTTTTCTTCAACAGCCTCGTGAGGGGAGCCGCCAATTCCGAGAAATGATGGATGAACCGGCGGTAAAAATTAGCGAACCCTAAGAAACACTGGATATCGCGGAGGTTCAAGGGTCTGGGCCATTCCTTAACTGCGACAATCTTCCTTTCGGACATCTCCTGTCCCCATGGGGTTAACATCACCCCTAGGAATTCAACGGTGGTAACACTGAACTCGCATTTGCTGATCTTACAGTATAAACGATGGTCTCGTAGGGTTTGTAAGATGGTACATACGTGTTGTGTGTGGATCTCCACGTTGGGGGAATAGATTAGAATATCGTCAATGTAAACCACTACGATCCGGTACAGGTACTCTTGCAGGACATCATTCAAAAAGAACTGAAAGGCCGCAGGGGCGTTGCACAGGCCGAATGGCATCACAAGATACTCGTAAAGTCCAAAGCGGGTCTTGAATGCTGTCTTCCATTCATCACCTCTGCGCATACGGACCAAGTGGTAAGCTCCTTTCAGGTCTAGCCGGGTGAATATCACCGCCTTTTTGACTTGTTCCAATAAGACATTGATTAAGGGCATCGGGTAGCGGTTCTTTACAATAATGGCGTTCAACGATCTGAAGTCCACACAGGCGCGCAATTCACCATTCGCCTTGGGTATAAAAAACAACGGAGAGGCAGCAGGGGACTTTGAGTCACGTATAAACCCCAACGCCAGGTATTTATCCAAGTAAGCGTGGAGATGAACATTCTCGGGTTCCGTGAGAGCATAAACCCTCCCCGCTGGTATTATGGCACCCGGTATCAGGTCTATCTGGCAGTCGTAGGGTCGGTGAGGCGGTAACACTTCTGCCTTAGCTTCATTGAATACTTCTGCATACTCCCGGTACTCCGCAGGGAGGCTCACCTCGTGTTCCACCGCGGTAGCCACGTGATGACATGACGCCAAGGACATGGCAGGGTTGTTAAGAGGCAAGATACAATGCTTCCCACAGAATTCCAAAGTAAACTGGAGGGTTTTCTTCTTCCAATCCACCTGAGGATTATGGGTAGTCAACCAAGGTAATCCCAGTATCACTCCGTATTGGGGAGCTTGAATGATGTTAAAAGCCAAGCTCTCCCGATGATTGGTTTTCATGAGAACTTCCAAGGCTCCTGTTTGAAAACGGATGGGCCCAGAATCAAGATGTCTTCCATCTACCGCGAACACCACCTCCGGTGTTACTTTTTCCTGTAGGTCGATTCCCAGGGAGAGCACTTGCTTTTGATCCATAAAACATCCGGTGGCCCCGGAATCAAGCATAGCCCTAACTTGATGCCACTCTTCTTGAATCAACAAACAGAGGTCCACATAAAAGTGATTTCTTTCCTTCATGTTCCTACATCCTAAGGAAGGGATATACGCCTGGCCTGAAGGGGTCCCTTCTTCCTTCTTCAAGCACGCTCGTTTCCCGTCGGAGGTTCTGATGTGACTATGGCACCCTTCTTGTATTCCATTCGTGGATACTTGGGCTTCAACGTGCATTCCCTGATAAAGTGACCCTTCTTACCACAGTAAATACAGAGCCCTTTTCTCCGACGGTACTCTCTTTCCTCCGTAGTGAGAGGGGAGCGCACGGTTCCAATATCCATAGGTTCAGCCTTAGAGGGTAAGCTACTGTCTGAGGTCCGGGCATGGTCCAAGCGAGGCACGTACCGGTCTCTCTTCTTGTGTTCCCCCTTCCGCTCGCCGATCCGATGATCCAACCGTAATACTAGACTGATGAGGTCCTCACATGAAGCAGGTTGTGGATCGATCTGTGCCAATACGTCCTTCATTTCCTCCCGCAACCCCTGGTGGAATATAGCAGATTGCTTGGCCTCAGGCCATTCTGTTTCTGTTACCAGTCTCCTAAAGTCATTTAAATAGGAGATGAGATCCCGGTTAGCCTGTTTTAACTCCAACAATTCCCGGTCTGCCGAAAGGGTAGCTGCACGACGGTTGAACGTCTTCTCAAATTCCTTCAAAAAGGAGTCCCAATCATACAAGAGGGGGTCGTCCCTCTTGACTAGCGGAACGGCCCAGTTTGCAGCATCCCCTGCCAGGTAGGATATTAAGAACGCTACCCGGGCATGATTAGTATTAAAGGCCTTCACTTTACACGTGAAATGGAGCATCACCTGTGTGAGGAACACCTGCACCTTGCTGCTATCCCCATAGAATCGTTCCGGTGTAGCTAATGGGATGGGAGTTGGGACCTCTACTACTACAGAAGCTGCATGGGGGGCGTGTGGTGTACCTGCATTAAATGGGTTACGTTGCATCCTATCTACCTGGGATTGCAAGGCGGCCGTCTCAGCCCTAGAAGCGGCCAGCTCGGCCTGCACCAAGACTAAGGCAGCCAACACATCCTCTAAGGTGGCCATACCAACGTACGACCGGGAGGATAACAATTTGTGGGCCGTTGATTCTGTCAAGGCTTTGAATCCTCGGAGTCGTACGATGCTCAATTGGGGTCCACCTCTTGATAGCCCCGAGGTCTGAGTATAACAACAGACTCAGCGGAGTGATCAAGCGAGGGAAGGTAAGGAAGGGGTCAGCAGGGAGGGAGATCTGAAAAGAGATGAAACAACTATCAGGTTATAGTACATACACCATACGGCACGTAAACCACAATATACCATGAGTTCACCAATGCTACTATCAATACCTGTAAAGCAAAATAACGGTTCCTTTAAAGCAGGTGTGTCCTTGAGCCGGAAGGCCACTAGGATTCTATAACAATAGAACAACAGTATTATTTTCTAGTCACCGCCCCTGCCCCTCACACCTCATGGTAAGCAACAAGAAATAAAACCACGTACCAATAATAATCTTATGTAGCGCTACACAGGGGGGGAAGGGAGTCGGAACTGCCACCTGGAATAGCTCACCGAGCCCCTGCTGTAGGATATAGAACAAATAAGCCAAGACCACGATCCTGTTAGAAAATGTATTATAATACAATATTCCTTCTGTGCCTTTTCATCACTTGGAAATATGCGTTGTAAACTCCAATACTTCTTGGAGCCCTCCTTACATAGATCGCCAAGTTGTTGCACCACAACCAGATAACACTCTGTGCCTTTTCATCACTTGGAAATATACTTTGTACTCTCCAATGTTTTTTGGAGCCCTCTTTACATAAATCGCCAGGTTGTTGCACCACAACCAGATAACACACACACCATCAAATGT
This sequence comes from Calotriton arnoldi, assembly GCA_963921515.1. Classification (NCBI taxonomy): domain Eukaryota; kingdom Metazoa; phylum Chordata; class Amphibia; order Caudata; family Salamandridae; genus Calotriton; species Calotriton arnoldi. The sequence continues at coordinate 906,128 of CAWUFW010004057.1, forward strand.
AATGCTTTCCAATATGTGATTATCATAAACCACTGTGAGATGCAATCCTCCTGGACTGCCACTCCATATATGTTTGGTTTACACAAGACAAAACAACGAACAAAATAAGGTCTGCCCCTTTCTCCAGGAGCACACCGCAACAAGAAAGTCAGCCCTGCATAAGCCAACTCGGGGCTCATCCAACAGGGCTAACTGTTAGGTTCAGCCTCCGTCTGCACAAAGAGCAGACTAAACACAGCAGAAAAGGGAAAAAGGCGGTGCAATTTGCACCCCTACCATACTCCTTCAGCGTCTTCCTGCTTCACTGCGTGGACTGGCTCTGATCGGGAATCAACGGCACCCGACCGGTGCCCCGGAAGCCTCCTTATCCCCGGCCTCCTCCACGCGATGACGTCACCGGCGTCATTCCCCGCGGCCTCATGGGAAATGCAGTTCAATAGGCCCGTCCGGCAGAGGCAATGCCGATTCGGGTCTGCAGTGTTCTACGGCGGCCAGCCCGGTGCGCCGCAACATCCATGCCTGCTTCGTTAACGAAGTGTGTTGTACAAATGATTGTGGTTTTGATATATATATATATGCTGGACACTTCGTCAAACGGCTTCCACTCTGCAGGATATATATATACATACATATATATACTCGTGATCAAGGGAGTTTGTCCCGAAACGCGTCGAGTTGGTCCATTTTGCTAAATAAACAACTGCTTTGAAAGCCTTTACGTGTCCGCGGCTACTGTTGATGTTACGAGGTAATAACAGCGTGTGCTGATATATATATAACTGAAGGGAACTGAACCGGAAATGACACTCAATCTTTCCGCCGTCGAGAGCCTCTGAGGAAGAAGGTTATCCCTTTGAAACGCGTCAGGCACAGACTTGGCGGAATAGCTGTTTACAGGAATCCACGAATGATATGCTGTTCATACCTATTAAAAGCCTAGCTTTTCGTCAGTGCTGGAGTGCGTCTCATTGCTTTGGGCAAAATCTGAGCATCGGATATATATATATATATATATATATAAAACCTACTGGCGGTCGCCAGTAGGTAGTTATAGTTAGGACCTAGTTACCATAGGAAAAGTGTTTTTTGATTTGCCAATATCTTTGGCGCCGTTTAACGAATCTTTGTGACATTTTCCAAAAAACAGGGTTGGACCGCTCAGTTTGTGTGTTGAAAGTTTCGGGGTGATTCGTCAAGTGGGGGCCGAGAAAAATGGGGGGTCTCAAAGCGCGTTTTCTCCATGTTAATTTCCATAGGAACTTCATTACAGGCTACAGCCCGAACTGCTGAACGGAATTACACCAAATTTGGCAAAAAGGTAGGTCTTGGTTTAGACTGCGCCCTTTTTGATAAATGGTGTAAATCCATTCAGTAGTTCCTGAGAAATTTAAAAAAGAAAAATATCGATATCTGAGCACCGAGGAGGGTTCGCGAACCCTCCCGGGCACGAGCTTCACTCAGATTGGCTGCCAACACTCCAAACCAGGAAGTGTTGGCAGCCATCTTGTGACTCAAGTCACAAGAAAACAGTGAAAAAGAGGTTAAAAAACAAGGAAAGGGGGCAGGGTACAAACACCCTGACCCCCTAGGCCTGCTTAGGGGGTCCCACAAGGACCCCAGGGCCAAAAAAAGCATTTTTTTAAAAATAAAATCAGCCAAATTCACACTGGGGTCACGAATCCGGCCAAGAAAATAAAAAAAATGAGCCCCCCGGGTGGGCCAGGTCCCAGGGTAATGCCAAAAGTAAATTGCGGGGGCCCATGGGGGCCCCCGCAGCCCGGGGACCACCACCTCCCCGGGGCTTGTTTTTTAATCTGTGGGGTGACCTCCCAGGCCCCCCCCAAGCCCCGGGGACCACCACCCCGGGCTTTTCTTAAATATGCGTGGAGGACACATGCTGGTGGGGCGATGAGGTCCTCTTGTGTCCTGAGGACCTCAGGACACAAGTGGACTTCTTCCTCCTAGCAGCAGTGCGCCAGAAGCCGCGTTTGCAGTGTGGTGTTAAAAGGGGCGTGGCCTCAGAACACCTCTCTGCAACGCAGCTCTGTAGCGCTTATTGGAGGTACCTGGTGGGCTAGTTGGCCCCCAGGGACCCTCAGGATTCAAGGGGACTTAATAAAGACGTTATAGTTAGAAATTAGCATTTAAAAAACCTTAGAAATTCACTGAAAAAACCATAGGTTTTTGGGACGTTATAGTTAGAAATTAGCATTTAAAAAACCTTTGAAATTCACTGAAAAAACCATAGGTTTCAGGGACGTTATAGTTAGAAATTAGCATTAAAAAAACCTTTGAAATTCACAGAAAAAAACATAGGTTTCAGGCACGTTATAGTCAGAAATTAGCATTTAAAAAACCTTAGAAATTCACTGAAAAAACCACAGGTTTCAGGGACGTTATAGTTAGTTGGACATTTGACTCGTACAAAACCATTGAAATTCGCCCGTTATAGTTAGTTCAGCTAACTATAACTCGCGCCCCCGCAATGCACTGCTGATGACATCACATATTACATCACTCATTACATGGTCAGTGACATCACTGATGACATCTCAAATGACATCACTGATGACATCACCCAGTGACTGTGTGTTTCTGTAAAGTTTAAATATGTTTAATATATATAGACCAAGGTGTATTGAAGAATGAGTGGATGTATGAGTGCCTATATGGGTTATTGATTGGTTGTCTGAGTATCTGTATGGGTGCCTGAGTATTTGTACGGGTGGGGGGTGTGTGACTCTGTGCATAGATGTGTGAGTGGGTGATTCACTGGGTGTATGGATTCAAGAGTGCATCTGTAATGGACTGTATGGCTGGGTGAGTGTGTGTATGGGTGTGTTGGTGAGTGAATGGATGTCTCAGTGGTACATGTGTGAGTAACTACATATGTGAATTGTTGTAGCACTTGACTCTCTCAGGGAAGTGAAGCAAAGCACAGCAGTCCAAGGTCTACTCAGGAGGAGGTGGTGTGGGCTAGCAATCCCAATTCACTGGCACACAACAAGAACACTCAATTAATAATTGGACAGTCAGTGCTTTTTCTTTCAAAGGGAAGTACATTTATTACACACACTTCTAAATTCTACGCATTCATTTACAAATATACACCTCAGGTAGATGAAAATAGCTTTGGTGACACTATCATATTAAATTTCACTCCTAGTGGGTCATGACCCTCACAATCACCATATTTCCCCCACCTACACAAGATGCAGCATCGCAATATCATGGGGTGTCATTTTAAACAACGCAGGCCTACTGACTTTGTCAAGAGGTCACTCACCTCAATACAAACAATAACCACATGGTAGGATTCATCATTAAAGCCAATAATATCCAAAAGTATATTCAGTGCATTCATTACCGTTACCGAAAGCATTGCAAGATTCACCACTCTTCATTGCCAATAAAAGACTTTAAATAAAGCAATGAAAATCAAAACATGTGTCATAGTCTTTCTTTACACATTAGACCATTGTAATATAGTCTTAGGATCCATCGCGAGGGGTCCCTGCATTCCAGAGCCCTACAGCAAAAGCTCCAGAAATGCTTGAAATAAGCAGCCCATAATTGGAATGCACAGGAGGCGATGTGGAACAAATTTCAGTCTCACAGATCTTTTAAATAGGTTTGTGTGGGTAAACATGCTTGAATTTGTTTTATTGTGGTGGGTGTCTTGCTATGTAATCTGAATGAAATACATTTATGTTTGATGTGTGCGTGCTTGTATGTACTCATGTATGTATCTGTGCATCTGTATGTGCATGTGGTTATGTATATGTGTATGCACGCCTTTATGTGTATGTGTGTGTGTTGTGTTTATGGCTGTGTTTGTGTAGGCACGTATGTGTCTGTACCTAGTTTACATGTGTGTCTGTGCAAATGAGGTTGCACATTTGCAAACTTGTGGAAGTCTCCAAAAACTTCCTGCATGGCATATGACTTTAAATAAAGCAATGAAAATCAAAACATGTATCATAGTCTTTCTTTACGCATTTAGGCCATTGAAATATAGTCTTAGGATCCACCACGAGGGGTCCCTGCATTCCAGAGCCCTACAGCAAAAGCTCCAGAAATGCTGGAAATAAGCAGGGAGTCTTCTCACGTCTGTCCTGAGGAGATGGGGGCCCTTTGAGCATAAAGTAAGTATGGAGCAGGGGGAGGGACAAACACCCTGTGCCCATACATTTTTTTAAATATCATTGCACTGGGCCCTGGCCCACCCCAGGGGTAAATTCTTCACATAAAGCAGAACCCCACATGCTCATTTGTCTGTGCAAGGGTTAAATGACAAATCTTTCCAGTGCTATAACTGGGTCCCAGTGGATTGATTTCATCCATCTTTGGGTTGTTTTGCTCCTAGTGGTAAGCTCTAGCCACCAGGAGCATTTTCAAAAGGTCTCTGTGGCGCACTAGGCTGGGTGCTTGGTTTTAGTTGCACCAGCCTTCTTCTCTCTTGGCTCCGGGTGAGCCTCTCCTGCTGATTGGAGCATCTTGCACAGCCCCTTCATAGGCACTCCTATCTGCCCTCTCAGGCCCCTGAGCTTCCTGGCTCTTTTGTATGGCACCCAGGGTAGCAGCAGAATCCACGCCTTCATCAAAACGGTCCTCAGGGGAATGAAGAGGCCAGCGCCACTGGCCCTGGAGAGACTCAGCTAGCCCTGGGGTCAGCCGAAGACAAAGTCCGTAGTCCCTCTTTGCAGGGTATCAGGTGGCTTCTCTTTCCAGCTGTCCATCAGTCCTCTGCTGCCACATATCTAGTCTAGGGTCTTATTCTCTGTCTCTCCCTTGTGCAAGAGTTTATAAGATGAGGTAGGAAGTTGTAGATACTAGGCACCACTGGACATTCCTAAAATGCCACATCATCCCTTCACTCATGTTCCAATTCCTGAACAGTCTTCTAGGACAATCCAATATGGTGCTATCTAGTTTTCTCTGTGAACAGCTCCTCTGAGGGTCTCAGCTTCACCATTAGTTGACATCACTGCCAGAGCCCTTCCCATCTCAGCTTCTTTCTTAAAGGTTTTTGGGTGATCTGTCAAGCGGGGGCCTGGAAAAAGGGGGGGTCCCAAATGTGTTTTCCCATTGCACTTTTTCATAGGAAAATTGAACAGCGATACCACAAAAACGGCATAATGGAATATCACCCAATTTGGCAGAAAGCTAGATCTTGCTATAGAAAGTGTGCTTTTTGTGATTTGGTGTCAATACATTCAGTAAAAGTAAAGGTTCAAATTGTATCTATATTTAGAGATACTGAGGGTCCACCGATCCACCAGATCAAAATATATGATCCAATTGGCAGCCAGCACATCAACAAAGAAGGGGTAGCCATTTTGGGGCTTGTGGACTCAGTCTCCTGTCTGTTAAAAAGTATTTAAAAAAATAGAGGGGCAGGGTAGGGATACCCCAAAACATATATTTTTTTTAACAGTACCGTGGGTCAATGGAGGATTGACTGATTGAAAAAATACGGGGCCTATTTATGAACTTGTCACGCAGTGCAGCAAGTCACCTTCATGCACTGCACTTCATGACAGGGAATGGGCAGGAATGCACAGTATTTAAGCCAATACAGTGCATTCCCGTCTTTTCCCCTGCACAAGTGCCCTTATGGCAGCCTAGCGCCAACATAGGCACCTTGCACCATGGTGCAAGGGTGCCTGCTTTGCATGCAGGATTGTTTTTGTGCAGGAAGGGACACCCTCCTGCACAAAAACAATCCTGAGAGGCCTGTTCCTCTTTCTATGTGTGCTGCAGAATGTAGCACACATAGAGAGAGGAAGTAACAAGGAGAAATAAAGATATTTTTTCCTCATTGCACCTCCCTGAGAAGGTGTATCAATCAATCCATCAAACAACATTTGTAAAGTGCAACAGTGTCACCACTAGGGGTATTTGGGCACTGAGTCTCCATCGAAGAGCCAGGTCTAAAGTCTCTTTCTGAAGTCTGCCAGCTAGGGGGTGTACAGAGCTGGAGGGAAAGGTTGTTCCAGGTCTTGGCAGAGATGTAGGAGAAGGAGCGGCCACCGCTGCAGCTGAGACAGATGTGAGGTGTGTGTGTGAGGGCGAGTGAAGAGGTGTCTAGAGGGTTGGTGGAAGTAAGTTTAGTCGATGGTTGATATAGTCAGGTCTTGAAGGGCTTTGTAGGCGTGCGTGAGGATCTTGAACTGGCATCTCTTCTAGATGGGGAGCCAGTGGAGTTGTCTCAGGTGGGTGGCGATGTGGGTTCATTTGGGGAGGTCCATGATGAGTCTGGCTGCAGCGTTCTGTATGATCTGGAGTCTTGTGAGGAGCTGGGTGAAGATGCCATTGTTGTGTAGTCACGGGCCTGAGTTATTGTCTTTATGGTGTTGGCTGGGATCCATCTGAAGATTCTGCAGAGCATGCAAAGTGTGTGGAAGCAGGAGGAGGTGACTGCGTTGACTTGTCATTTTATGGTCAGTTGGCTGTTGAGGATAATGCCAAGGTTGCGTGCATGGTCGGTCAGTGTTGGTGTAGGTCAGATTTCTGTAGGCCACCAGCTGTGGTCCCATGTGGAAGTGTTCTTCCTGAAGATCAGTACTTCTGTTTTGTCAGTGTTGAGTTGGAGGCAGCTGTCTCTCATCTATTTGGCTATGTTGGTCATAGCGTTGCGGAAGTTGGCTTAGGCGTTGGTGGGGTCCTCAATGAGCCAGAGGATAAGTTGAGTGTCTTCTTCGTAGGAGATTATGTTGAGTCATTGTGATCTGATGACATCTGCGAGGGGGGTCATGTAAATGTTCAACAGGGTGGGGTCGAGGGATGATTCTTCTGGCACGCCGCATATGATGTCTTTGGGTGTGGAGGTGAAGGGACGGAGTCAGATCCTCTGTGTGCGTCCTGTAAAGAAGGAGGCAATCCACTTGAGCGTGTCTTGCTGTATGCCTATGATGCAGAGTTTGTTGTTGAGGGTGTTGTGGGAGACGGTGTTGAACGCCTCAGAGGGGTCGAGGAGGATCAGGGCCACAGTTTCACCATGGTCTGGAAGTGCTCTAATGTCATCTGTGGAGGCGATCAGCCTGGTCTTAGTGCTGTGGTTGGCACGGAATCCAAATTATAGGGCATCAAAGTAGGTGATTTTATTCCAGAAACTTGGTGACCTGCTTGTTGATGGCTTTCTGAAATACTTTGGCTGGGTAGGGGAGCAGGGAAATCGTATGATAATGGTGGAGCTCGCTACGGTCAGCGGGAACTTTTTTTTAGGAGGGGTCTGACATCTGCATGTTTCCATATGTTTGGGAAGGTTGCTGTGGAGATGGAGGTGTTGAGGATGCTGGTGAGTTGCGTGCTTATTGGGGTTCATTGTGAGGTTGTAGAGGTGGTGGGGCAGGGGTCAGTGGGCGCCCCAGAATGAATGCAAGACATAATGGCTGAGGTGGTCAGGGCAGTGAGCTGAGACCAGTCTGGTGTTCGCTGGTTGGTTAAGGTTGTTGGGGTTGAGGGTGGCGGGTTGGAGGTTGAAATTGTTGTAGATGTTTGTGATCATGCTGTGGAAGTAGTCTGAGAGGGTGTCGCAGAGTTTTTGGTAGGAATGGATGGTGTTCTCTATGGCTGTTGGGTTGGTGAAGTCTTTGACTATTTTGAAGAATTATTTTGTGTGGTATCCCGCGGAGTCGATGCGGGTGGTAATGGCTGCTTTCTTGAGATGTGTAACCACAGTGCCCAGAATATACCTGGGATAAGGGAACAAGAGGCACAGGGTACTGGGAGTCAGCAGCCTCCAACATCAATGTATAACCACAAAAGAGCTACTCCCAGTATGCTAGTCTATGTGCAATGTATCTAAATAAGTGAGTGAAGGTGTCTCACAAAAAGTGAAGGACTGGTCTCACACACCACCTGGTGTCATGCTTCATCATAGACCAGTCCTCGCCCTCTAAAAACTTGGTTTGATAGAGGGCGGGCATACACCTGACAACAGGGATGCACTTCTAAACTAAGTGGGGGCCCTTATAAAGAAAAGTGAATTTAAAACCCATTCCAGATGTCAAATTAATTTAATATCTACCGGCATCTGTATGGTATTAAAAATGTAAAGTGATCGGTGAACTGGGGATTTTATTGTCCCTTTACCGATATTAATATGGTCAACATGTTTCTGCCAAGAGGCCCAAGAGGGTCCGCGGCATTCATCAGGACCTAAATAGTAATCTGGAGGGCTCCGCTCTTACCACAATTATGGTGAGAGGACATCCACTGTGTGGGGTGACGTGATCACAACCCACTAAGAAATGGCTTTTATACTTAGCACACTAAACTTGGGAATCAGTGCCCCATAGGAGGGTGAGGGCGGGAGACCGCATTTGGTCCAGCGTGATCCACGATGCAGTCTCCGCTTTTACACCTATGTCTGTGCTCCTCCTCTCCTCGATGCTTTCTTGAGATCTAGATGTGCCGGTGATAGTTGCTGAGGGCTGTTTTGTGAGCTGCTCTGTCAGCGGAGTTCTTGGTGGCGCACCATCATTTCTACAGTTAGTGGCAGTTGCGCTTGGTGGTCCTGAGTTCTGGGGTGTAATAACTGGCATGTTTGTAGGTCTTGTTGGATTTTGTAGGTTTAAGTAGGGCGACTCTATCTTTTTGGCGCATTCCTAGGTTTACCAAATCTGGTAAATCTGGCAATGCATCATAAACCATGGGAGTTCCGTGGGAACACCCACGCAATGCGCATGGAACAACTCCCTTGCGCAGAGTAAGGCAACATAGTGATTTGCCCTTCGTTGCTTTACTTCAGATTTATGGAGCCACTTAGGGCCACGCAAAGTGGCCTTGCATGGCTTCATAAATCTCTGTTAGGACCTGTGTCACTCTTGCACCAGCTTATGTATGCAAGAGAGACGAAACCCTGCTCGTAAATATGCCCTAACTCTCCTAGAGAGGTCCAGGGAGCATCAGATCAATAGTTTTTTTTTTTTTTAAGAGGATGTGTGTGGCCCACCTCCCTTGATCCCCCAAGGCCATTATACTTACTTAGGAGGAGATGAGTAAAACCCTGCCCTCTGCAAGTCTTCAGAAGGCCCCAGAAACCTATCCCCCAGGGGAGAAGTGGGGCATGCAGCCCTCCTCCCCGAGCTGCAGAGGACAGCATCCACCACATCACGCCGACCGAGGTACACCCACACCAGCTTACCTCATGGAAAATCCTCTCTGAGAAGTAAACAGCATCCATCATGAGATCCATCCACTCCGGAGCCCCAGCAGACCCCTGCCCACACCATACTTTCAACCTCGGCAATCAACCCATCAGCAAAAATCTCACATAGGTCCTCAACTCCTCAATCACTATGGCACACTTCTTCCTGAAATGGAAACATTCCAACATGAAGCCACTGCTGAAGAAGCCATCCGCAGACCCAGGGTAACCTAAGAACTACTGACCTATCTCCCAGCTCCCTTTCCCAGCCAAGGTCATTCGAGCCATCAACATCCAGCTTACCAAACATCTGGAGAACCACAACCTTCTGGACCCCTCCCACCCAGACTTCAGAGCTAACCACAGCACAAAGACAGCCCTAATCTTAGACATGGGCGACATCAGAATGCTGTTGAACCACGGAGAAACAGCAGCCCTCATCTTCCTCAACCACTCAGCAGCCTTCGACACCCTATCCCACCACACACTGCTAAACAGACTCAACCAGATCGGAATCCGAGGAGCAGCCCTCAAGTGGATCACATCCTAACTCACAGGAAGAACGCAGAAGGTCATCCTCCTTGCTCATTAAGAACACTACCTGCAGTGTACCTCAAGGCTCCTCCCTCATCCACGTATACATGACACCCCTGGCAAATATAATCAAAAACCATGGACTTATTATCATCTCCTACGTGAACGACACCCAAATCATTCTCTCCCTGACTAATGACCACCAAGGACAAGTTCCAAAGATGCATGAAAGATGAAGTTGCCTGGATGAACAACAAGTGTCTCAAACTCAACACCCACAAGACAAAAGTACACATCTTCGGGAAAGGCAAGGACATCCTCTGGAACAATGAATGGTGGCCACTGGAGCTGGGCCCAACCCCCAAACCCACCGCACACACACCCACAACCTTGGCATCATCCTCAACAACCAGCTTTCCTTGAAGAAGCAGATCAGCGCCGTCTCCTCTGCTTGCTTCCTCACCCTCTGAATGCTCAGGGAGATCTTCAGGTGGCAACACTAGGCGAACAGTCACACAAGCCCTCATTACCAGTAGACTAGACTACAGCAACTCCCTCTACATTGGAACAACCGCCCAACTCCTAATGAAACACTAGACTATCCAGAATACGGCAGCCAGGCTCATCCTCGACCTCCCCAGACGGACTCACATCACCCCTCACCTCAGGAAACTCTACTGGCTACCAGTTGCGAAGAGATGCCAGTTCAAGCTGCTCACTCATGCCAACAAGGTGCCACCCACTGAAGGGCCAGTGTGCATCAACACTCGAATGAACTTCCACCAACCCACCAGAAAACTCTGCTTCAAATCCCTCTTCGTAGCAGCCAACCGTTACATCCACCGGAAGAACAGCGGAGGCCGCTCCTTCTCCCACCTGGCGGCCAAGAACTCGAACAACCCCCCCTGCACCTCAGAGCCTCCTCATGGCTCCAGCAGTTCAGGGAGGACCTGAAGACTTGGATGTTCAACCAATAGGAGAACAGGCAGATCGTTCTGCCAGGGCCTCGAGACCCTCACGGGTGATGCAGCTGCTCTCTACAAATCCGATTGATTGATAGATAGAATGGCCCTGGGGACCCCATCTCCCAGGGCTGCAGTGAAAAATGTTGTGGGTGCCACGGTCCCTCCTGGGACACCTACAGAAAATGCAGTCCTAGGGACCATGAAAGGAGCCCCTGGGACCACGTGGCCCCTGCCTGCTCTCCTGCCTGCATCCATCCTGGGGGTGGCAGAAGCAAGCTAAATGTGTTTGCTCCTGCCCTGTTGGAGCAGCTTTTGTCTGCTCCTGCTGGGCAGGAGCATACATGCTCCCTGCCCATGCTCATGCAGACAGGGAACAGCAGTTTCCCAGGGTATCGTGTCCTTGCGACACTGCTGCCATTTGGCCTTGCGTGATGGGATACCCGGGGCCACTGGTTGGCTCAGAACGGGGGCTCCACTCCCCCAAAAGATAATATGGCCCTTGGGGATGTGATCCCCGGGTCGTTTTTGGGGCTTGGCGAGTGGGACCCCACAGCCCTTCCCCCAAAAATCTTCGGGATGGGGTCCCTGGGGCCTTCAAAAATCTCAGGGAGGCGGGCCATGCGATACTCCCCCCTTTACTAAAAAGAGATCGGCCTTGGGGGATGGGGTACTTGGGGCCTTTAAGAGGTTTATGGTGGGTGGGCCGCACGCCCCCTTTAAAAAATTGGTCAGCCCATGGAAATGGAGAAGGGTTACTGGCTGAAAGTACTTAGCTGTGAGCCCTGTCATCCCAGTGTTGTATCTTGTGAAACAACTCAGAAAACTTTGCTTGTGCTGAGGTGGAACGGGAGACTCATGCAGAAATGTTAGGTCTGTCGGAGTGGGGATGTGTGCCAGCAAAGGCTCAGACTGCTCATCAGGGAAGTCAAGGGAGCCTGGAGTCTGGAGAAATGGCCCAGGATCCCAAAATCAAGCAGAAGGGCAGGAGGTGTGGGAAACCAGCCTTATAACCTCCCATGGTCAGAAGGAATTTGATCCACAAAGGAAGGATCTTGAGCCTAAATGGGCCTACCCTGAGGGACCTGATAGAACTCTCTGAGTTGCACGGGGCCAGAGGCCCTTCCAGGCCAGCTAGTCTTTGCTGTGGTCTGTGGCCCACAAGACTAGGAATTACTGTTCATTATTAGAAATGATATATTATAGAGCAATGTGAAAATTGCTTTTGCTGCAGCAGGGCTTGGTATAATAATAAATAAGTGGGGGTCTTTAATTAAGCATGTCAAACTAAGGGCCCAATGTAATAAATTATGTTTAGTGGTGTAGTATTCTCTGCTTCTGTCCTGTCTTATGCTATGATGTCACAGTATTATGTGCATGCTTAGAATGTTACTGTTTGAAGGTTAGAACTGTAAGTTGACTGTTACTACTGTACCTGGCAAAGTGATGACCTGCAGCTGTGTAGTTCCTGTCAATAAACATCTCCTTCATCTCATCTGTGTTGGAGTGAATCACTACAAATTTTTGGCGACGATTTGACTACACAGCGGAACCCGCAATGTGAGCCAACCGCACATTTCAAAAACGCTGCTTTCAATTGAACTGGCCGCCTTTAGTGCTCCACCTGCATGCTTTCATTCCCAGAGCTATCTTCTGTACTTCTTGCACATTCAAGTCCTACCTCCTTTGGTGGCATTTTTGATCTTATTTGCGCAGGCGTCTTCTCCTCACCCGTCCAGCAGTTCAACAGGAGTCCAGCTTTTTCCTGATTCTGTGGACAGAGCGAGACCGTCTCCAAACTCGCCACGCTCCACCCAGGAGCCTACGTTGGATTGCCTTTGTGAGGTTTTGGGGATTTCGGTTGTTTTCACCTCCCCTTGCCGCAACAGATCTCTCGTGCGGAGTGCACGCGCATACTGACGCTCGAGCAAGGGGCATGCGCACTCCATTCCAGACGCAACGAGATGCGGACGTCTTGCTCAACTTAGCTGCCATAGCAACCATCCACATTATTCAACGCGGCTTCAACACTTTTGCTATAGCAACCGACAGCGCTCTTTCTCTTCAACGTGGCTGTTTCCTCTCGGCTCGTACATGAGTATTGCGAGTCTCGGTGATTCGCACACCTATTTTACTGTCATTCAATTCCAATACTTCTACCCACACATGGATCTCAGTGATTCACACACTTTCAACACAATCCAGCTACTTGTGGATCACAGTGATTCACACACTTCCTGCTTTGCATATTTTTACTTGGATCTCAGTGATTCGCACACTGTTTGCCTGCTTATATTTGAGGGAAATTCCTCTGCTTTGTTTACACCTCAAACTCATCAGAACCATTAACTTGACATCATTTTACAGTGTTATTGTGTACTCCTCTTTACCTCATTTCTCCTCATGCTCATTGTATTGCACTTACTGCATATATTCTGCATTCATTGCTAGTGTGCTTTATTCCATTCTTCTGCAAGTTGACTCTCAGCAAATACTCATTTTATTTCTTTGGGGTTTTTCACTGTCATGTGTGCAATGCAAGCCATCACTGCACCTCCGTCTTTTCTAGACACGCCAGCTGAACCACCTGTTAAATGGGAGGTCTGGTTTGACACATTTGAAACTTATTTCGGGGCTATTGGAGCTCTTAGAATTAGTGTTGAAAGAAAGAAGTGTTTATTACGTCACTCTCTAGGTATTAAGGGTAGGTCGATTTTTAAACATTTACCTGATTTACCTTTAGCTGATGGTGAAAACATTGACAAATATCAAGAAACTGTACGCAAACTCAAAATGAGATTCGACAAACAACCAAGTTTAATGGTTCTGAGACATAAGTTCTTTAAGAGGAAACAATCAGAAAGTGAAGATGTTTATGCTTATGTGTCTGTTCTTAGGAGGTTGGCATCAGTTTGTATATTCAAAAATTTCACTAATCAGCTCATCAGAGATCAGTTTGTTTGTCAATGCAAAGATAAGCATATTAGACAGAAACTTCTCGCAATGGGTAATCCATCTCTCGATGAGAATATTAAAGTGGCCAAAAGCATTGAGATCTCACAAGTATTGTTGAAAGACCTTGATGAAAAACCATCTGAAAGTGTGAATGCAGTTGGGGAAAGAAATGGACTGAGCAAAGATCAGTTAAAAGCAGTGGCAACAAGACAACCAGATATAAAACTGATGTTAGTATTCCAACCAATGTTTGTCTCCGGTGTGGTAACTCTCCACACTCCAAAGGTAGTAGATGCCCTGCTGTTAATATGATGTGCAATTTTTGCAAAACGATGGGCCATTTTGCTAAGGTTTGTCTAAAGAGGAAACTTTTACAAAAAACTATAGCATGTGTCGCAGAATCTGAAGATGACTCAGACTCTGAAATCATCACCGTTGTCATGGATGATAACATTTCTTCAAACAGTGTGATGAGTGAACCTGTTGCTGGGGATCCTTCTTCATGTGTTGATCCGATCATGGAGGTGCATGTTGGAGATAAAAAACTCAAGCTTTTGGTAGATTCCGGTGCTAGGATTACCATGATAACCCAGAAGTTGTTCACTGAAACATGGGGTGACAGGGAATTGTTGCCTCCTGATCGCTCACCGGTCTCGTATGAAGGACACAAAATAGATTTGTTGGGTTTCATCGAAGTGGTCATGATGTTCAAAGGAAGAAGGATCAGAGGCAAAATTTATGTCGCTGTCAAGGGACTCAACATTCTTAGGTGGTTCCACCAGGGCTTGTTTGGGATGATACTCGAACCAGGCACCAAAGAACAAGTCACTTGTGAAGAAGAGGGCACTAGATGGAAAACCGAGTTTCCCTCTGTTTTTGGAGATACTCTTGGGAAAATATCTGGGTTCAAGCACAAAATCATTGTTAGAGATGGGGCAATTCCAGTCAAACACAAACTCAGAGGTATCCCATGTTGCGTAAGGGATGACCTTAACAAAGAACTCAAGAGTCTGTGTGACAAGGGTATCATTAAACCAACAGAATCGTCTTTGTGGTTGTCACCTTTGGTTATTGCCCGAAAGAGAGGTGGACAATTACGCGTGTGCATAGATCGTAGGTCTCTCAATAAGGAGATCTGGGTTGATTCTCGCCCTTTGCCTAAAATCAATGATCTGTTCACATGTGTGTCAAGGGGGCCCATGTGTTCTCCAAATTAGATCTGGCTAGCGCCTACCACCAGATTGAACTGCATTCCAACTCGTGCTCTCTCACTGCTTTTGTGTCTCCTCTTGGAACATTTCAATATCGGCGGATGCCTTTTAGTCTAGCATCCGCGGCGTCGGTGTTCCAGAGGGTCATGCAGAATCTTTTGAGAGAAGTTGAAGGGGTGCTCGTTTTTCAAGATGATGTTCTAATATATGCTAAGGACAATGCTTCCCATGATACTATTCTTGGAAAGGTACTTAACATTTTCAAGAAAACTGTGTCGTTCTTAGGACTGAGAAATTAACGTTTCTCTGCAAAGAGATTCAATCAATCAATCAATCAGGGAATTGTAAGCGCGCTACTCACCTGTGAGGGTCTCAAGGTGCTGAGGGGGGGTCCGCAGATCTGTTTAGCCGAAGAGCCAGGTCTTGAGGGTCTTCCTGAAGGTGTTCAGGGAGGGGGCGCATCTGATGTCTGCCGGTAGCTCGTTCCAGGTCTTGGCTGCAATGTGAGAGAAGGATCTTCCGCCTGCTCTGGCTCTGTGGATGCGCAGGGTTTCGGCCAGTGCGAGGTTGGAAGATCGGAGGTTTCTTTTGGGTACGTGGAAGTTGATTCTGTCGTTGAGGTATTTGGGTCCGTTGTTGTGTAGGCATTTGTAGGCGTGAGTGAGGATTTTGAAAGTGACTCATTTCTCCACGGGGAGCCAGTGGAGACTTCGTAGGTGTTGGCTGATGTGTTCATGTCGGGGGATGCCGAGGACGAGTCTGGCGGCGGTGTTCTGTACTGTCTGGAGTTTGCGGAGTAGGGACTTGTTGATGCCGGCGTAGAGTGCGTTTCCATAGTCCAGTCTGCTGGTGATGAGTGCGTGGGTGACTGTCTTCCTTGACTCAGGGGGGATCCACTTGAAGGTCTTGCGGAGGATGCGGAGGGTGTTGAAGCAGCTGGAGGTGACGGCGTTGACCTGACGGTTCATGGAGAGTGATGAGTCGAGTACGATGCCGAGGTTCTTGGCATGGTCTGAGGGGGTAGGTGGGCTTCTGAGGGCAGTCGGCCACCAGGTTCTGTCCCATGCAGAAGGGGTGGTACTGAGGACGAGGACTTCTGTCTTCTCGGCGTTGAGCTTCAGGCAGCTGTTGGTCATCCAGACTGCGATGTCTTGCATTCCTTTCTGGAAGTTGAGTTTGGCAGTGGTGGGGTCTTTGGTGAGGGAGAGGATGAGCTGGGTGTCGTCGGCGTAGGATACGATGTTGAGGCCGTGTTGTCGGACGATGGCTGCGAGGGGGGCCATGTAAATGTTGAAGAGGGTGGGGCTCAGTGATGAACCCTGTGGGACTCCGCAGGTGATTTTCGTGGGGTCGGAGAGGAAGGGTGAAAGTCTGATCCTTTGGCTTCTTCCGGTGAGGAATGATCGGATCCAGTCCAGGGCTGTTCCTTGTATGCCTGCATCGTGTAGTCTGATGACTAGTGTGCGATGGGAGACGGTGTCGAAGGCCGCTGATAGGTCGAGTAGGATGAGGGCTGCGGAGTGGCCTTGGTCCAGGAGGGTGCGGATGTCGTCTGTGGAGGCGAGTAGGGCGGTCTCTGTGCTGTGGTTGCTTCGGAATCCGGATTGGGACGGGTCGAGGACGGCGTTCTCTTCAATGAATCGTGTCAGTTTCCTGTTGACTGTTTTCTCTGCAACCTTGGCTGCGAAGGGGGGAGCGAGATGGGCCGATAGTTCTTGAGGTCGGTGGGGTCAGCTGTGGGCTTCTTGAGCAGGGGTCTGACTTCTGCGCGCTTCCAGTCATCTGGGAAGGTGCCTGTTTTGAAGGTGGTGTTGATGGTGCATTGTAGTTCGGTGCGATGGCGGCCACGGCTCTGTGGTAGATGTGAGGGGGGCAGGGGTCGGTGGGGGCCCCCAAGTGGATGCTTTTTATGGTCGAGGCGGGGTCTTCAGCCGTGATCGGTGTCCAGTTGGAGATGATGGGCTGGCTGGTGTTTCTGGGGAGCGGGGGGCCATCTGTGGCGCCTGGTGGATGGTCGATGAAGTTGTCGTAGAGGTTTTTGATCTTGAGGTGGAAATAGGTTTCAAGCTTGTCGCAGAGGTCTTGGGATGGGGTGATGTCTGTGGCTTCGCCGCGTGGGTTGGTGAATTCTTGAATGACACTGAAAAGTTCCTTGGAGTTGGTTGAGTTGCCAGGATTTTGTTGTGGATGAAGTTCCTTTTGGTGGCTCTGATCTGGTTGTGGTAGACCGTCATGGCGTCCTTGTAGGTGGTGTGGTTTTCGGTTGTCTTGGTGTTTCTCCAGTTCTTCTCCAGGCGTCTGCAGGTGCGTCTGGCTTCTTGGAGAGCGGTTGTGAACCAGGCGGCTTTCCTGGGGTGTTGTCTGTCGGGGTTGCGTAGCGGGGCGAGCTCATCTGCGCAGTTGGAGATCCAGGTGTGGAGTTCTCTGGCTGCGTCGTTTGCGCTGTTTGCGTCGGGTGCCCAGGTGTGGTTGTCTCGGTTGAGGGTGGAGTTAAGTTGCTCGTCGGTAACCTTGCTCCAGTTCCTTCGTGGTGGGCGTGGGGCTGGTTTGGGTGCCTTGGGTTTGTTGATGGTGAAGTGTACGCAGTGGTGGTCGGTCCATGGCGGCTGCATTGTGTGGCTGAAATGGACGCTGTTTCCTGCTGCGAAGATGGGGTCGATGGTGTGTCCTGCTCTGTGGGTCGGTGTGTTGACGAGTTGTTTAAGTCTGATGCTGGCGAGGTTGTCACGAAGGATAGTGGAGTTGGGGTCGCTGGAGTTGTCGAGGTGGAAGTTCAGGTCTCCAATGAGTATGTAGTTTGTTGAGGCGATCGCGTGGGGTGCGATGAAGTCGGTGATGGTGGCGGTGAAGGGTGTTCGGGGGCCGGGGGGTCTGTAGACGAGGGTTCCTCGGAGTGTGGCTTTGGGGGTGGTCTGGATCTTGAAGTGCAGGTGTTCGGCGGAGGGGTAGGTTTTGCTGGAGGTGGTGAGGCGGAGGGTGCTCTTGTGGGCGATGGCGAGGCCCCCTCCTGGGTGGTTGGGGCGGTCTTTCCTCTGGATCTTGTATCCGTCTGGGATGGCGGTGCTGATGTCGGGGGCGGAGGATACGTTGGTCCAGGTCTCTGTGAAGAAGGCGATGTCGGGCGAAAGAGAGTCGAGTAGGTTCCAGATTTCCATGGCGTGTTTGTGTACGGAGCGTACGTTGAGGAGGATGCATTTTAGGGTGTCGCCGGTGCTGGCATCGGCGGTGTTGGAGGCCGGGGTGGCAGTGAGGGTCTGGCGGCAGTGGAGGCAGGAGAACTGGCCATGGGTTGTGTTCGGCGAGGCCTGTTGGCATTCTCTAAGTCTTCCAGGGTTGAGTGCGAGGAGGGTGGTGGTGTCGTAGCGATGGGTAGTGGGTGGTCCAGGGTTCCTGGTGCTGGCCGCGGTTGGGTCGTGGACGGGCGCAGACGGGCTTGCCTTTGGCGCGTCCGCTGCGCGACTGCGCAGCGGCCGCCATTAAGTAGGGGAGGTGGGAGGGAGGAGAGGCTGGGAGGCGGGAGCAGGGGAATTCCGGGGGGGAATTCCGGGGGGAAATTCCAGAGGGGAAATTCCAGGGGGGAATTCCTGGGGGGCGGGGCCGCAGGGGCAGCAGCGGCAAAAGGCAAAAGGAACAGGCAGGCACGAGAAAATAAAAACAGTGGTGGAATTAGAGCAAGACACAGATGGGCACAATAACAGTGGCACAACAGGGAAAAAATTAAGAAAAAAAGCAGCTGAGAAAGGTTACGGTGGTTGGAGGCAGTCTGGTCCCAGTTGGAGCGGGCAGCAGCCTCGAACCTCCCAAGGAGGAGGTCGGGTCTGGAGGCAAGAGACGGCACAGCGGAGCAGTGGGGAGAGAGTGGACCTAGACCGAGGGTCGGAGATTGAATATCTTGTTAATTTGTTATCACATGGAGGTATCAGACCTAGACAAGGACTTGTCGATGCCATTTCCAATGCTTCTATACCCAAAGACAAGACTGGTGTCAAGTCTTTTTTGGGTTTATTTGAATATTATTCAAGGTTCAGCCCTAACTTTGCTTGCATTGTCCGACTCATACGCAAATTACTCAAGATGGGAGTCGGGTTTGAATGGTCTGAAGAATGTGATCGTGCGTTCAATGAAGTTAAGTCTTTGAAGAGTAGTGACGCTCTCAGGCCATTTGACCCTGATTTACCTTGTTGTATAGCTGTAGATGCTAGCCAAGCAGGGTTGGAGGGCTATCCTCACACAAAGTTGTGGAGACAAAGAAAACACTGTTGTTTTTGTGTCAAGGGTGTTAAGGAGTTCTGAGATCCAATACTCCGTTATTGAAAAGGAATTGCTTGCCTGTTTGTGGGCTATAGAAAAATATCATCCATATGTATGGGGAAGACGGTTCAAACTGGTTACTATTCACAAGCCTCTGGTTTCTATTCTGGGCTCTGGTCCAAATAAGTGTTGCACACCCAGGATAACAAGGATGGTTAATAAGTTGTTACAGTACCAATTTGACGTCTCACATATTTCTGGTGGGAGGAATGGTAGGGCAGATTTTCTGTCTTGTGAAGAGACAAACTTTCAAGAGTTGTGTGAGGAAGATGCTGAAGATTGTTTTGTAGCTGCTATGGATATTCCTGATCTTGTTGTAGGTTCAAAGGAGGATTGGAGAGCAGCTTTATTATAGGATGATCTCCTTCAACAAGTGTGTGTGTTAGTCAGGGAAGGGTGGTCCCCTCTTCTACAACCTTATTGCAAAGTAGGACCTGAAATTTCACTAGAGGATGGTGTACTCACTCCACCTCACTCTGTCAGACCTACCATTGTCAAAAAGGCTCATGAGGGACATTTGGGTGCGACCCTCACTAAACGTCGTATCCTTGAGGACTTCTGGTGGCCCGAGTATGGATGCTGAGATAAGTGGCTTGGTGGAAAGTTTTCCTGTGTGTTGTACAGATGAGAAAACATTGAAAGTAGTTACTCCACCGCTATCGCCAGTCAAATGTCCTTCTGGCCCCTGGGTTAAGTTAGGCATTGATGTCATGGGTCCGTTTGAGGTTTTACCTTTTGAGTGCAAGTACATTTTGGTGCTTATGGATTATGCATCGAAATGGCCTGAGATAAATATGGTCAAAGAAGTTAGTTTTGCCAGTGTTATCAAGTTTTTGAAGGAAGTTTTTTGAGGGAAGGTTTTCCCGTGTTCCTTGTTTCTGATAATGAGACTCAATTTGTAAGTGAGGAGTTTGAAGTTTTCTTACCTTCTAGTGAGGTGAAACACTAAAAAAGTTATCTATATCATCCACAGACCAACGGTCTTGTGGAAAGAATGAACCGTGTGGTGGGTGAGTGTGTCAGATGGGCTGTGGCTGGTAACCATGACATTGTCAAATCTTTAGAAAGTATGCTTTGGTTTTACAGGACCACACCTCATTCATCCACAAAGATTTACCCGTTTGAGCTTTTAAGGGGTAGGAGGTCTAATACATGCTTCAGGCCTGTGTGGATGAGCAAATGGATTAAATCAGAATCTAATGTGGACTCACTCATGAAGATTGTTAAGGTGAATTCTGAATTTACCCAAAGTAAACAAAAAGTTTGGTTTGATAAAAAAAGGTGTGAAAATGGTTTCTTTGGATGTGGGTGATTTTGTTCACATCAAGTCTCCTGTCCATGTCAAGAAAGGGAAAGGTAAATATGGTGAACCTACCAAAGTTGTAACGATTGGAAACAATGCAGTTCAAGTGGAGGGTGGCCATTGGTGGAATCTTCCCAAAATTGTTAAGGCAAGACCACTCTCTTTGTCTAATGACTGTGGTGGTAGTAAGGCGACTGTACTACCTGATTCTGGTGAACGCAGGAGGAGTTCAAGAGTCATTGTCACTCCAAAAAGATTTCGTGAGTGATCTTTTTGTTCTACCCTTGGTTTTTTTTTTGTGGTTTTTTTTTACTTTATGATTTGCATTTTATTTTGGTGTTTTTGGTTTTGTTTGTTTTGCAGGAGAAGGGATGGTATGTAGTATTCTCTGCTTCTGTCCTGTCCTATGCTATGATGTCACAGTATTATGTGCATGCTTAGAATGTTACTGTTTAAAGGTTAGAACTGTAAGTTGACTGTTACTACTGTACCTGGCAAAGTGATGACCTGCAGCTGTGTAGTTCCTGTCAATAAACTTCTCCTTCATCTCATCTGCATTGGAGTGAATCACTACAGGTTGCTAATATGTGATTCGAAAAATTAACAGCTGAAAAAGTAGTAGCTGTAATGTACTAGAGGCAGAAAACACTTTCTGACTCACAAATTGACTTTTGCAAGACATTCCGCTACACAAACCTGAGGATGCAAGGAAGGTGTGTCCCCTTCCTCTGCAATTGAGAATGCCAGCTGTCAATTGTTCGAGGCTGCAAGTGTGGTCACAAACCATTAAACAGACAGCAGCACCTGGATTATCGTGGTATCCAATTTGCCGAGGGATAGCGCGGCTCTCTAAAGGCAACTTCTACTTTGTGAATGGTGGTGGGAGGCCTGGGTTGGGAGAAGACAGTGTCCCGGGAAACCACTAAATGCATCTCCTGATGTCATTCCCTACAAGTGAATTGTTTTTTAAATAACAGTTGTCCCTTTCCCTTTAAGGACAGGGGCTGCAAAATGCCTTCCTCCCCCTGCATATTAATGTGGCAGGAGGTTTTGCTACATCCTTGGAATTAACATGTTGTGATGCGACTGAGAGCACATCCATCAGTATTGTAAACTAAAACCCACCTGACAAAACAGTGGGTGTACAAAGCACACAGACTGACTTGCAACCTCAGTTAAGTCGATTGGGCCCTAACTGTTTGAATGGATATTTATTGCAAACGAGAACAGAGTCTGAGTTGAGACCATCGACCTCGGTCCTAGGCTCGCACTCTCTCCTGCAGCTCTGCTGTGCTCTGTGCTGCCACTGGTAGCCCCTCCCATTGCAGGGTTCGAGACTGCCCTGCGCCTCGCGCCCTCCGGGCTGATTCTGGTATTCTGAGCCTAGTTCTTCTGTTTTTGTCATTGTGCCTTACTGTATTGTATTGTTGGGTGTTGTTGGTTTTCCCTTAGTTCTTATCACCGCCGCATCGCCCCGTGACCCCTCCCCCTGACTGCCCCGCTCCCGCCTCCCAGCTGCATGTCCCTACCCCCTCCTCTACATAATGGCGGCGGCTGCGGGGAGCGCGAGTGAGACCTCCCACCTTGGTCCTAGGCTCGCACTCTCCCCTGAAGCTCTGCTGTGCTCTTCACTGCCACTGGTAGCCCCTCCCATTGCAGCGTTCGAGACTGCCCTGCGCCTCGTGCCCTCTGGGCTGAATCTGGTATTCTGAGCCTGGTTTTTTGCTCAGCCCTTATTGTTGCTCTGTGGTTCTTCTGTTTTTTGTAATTTTGCCTTATTGTATTGTATTGTTGGGTGTTGTTGGTTTTCCCTTTGTTCTTCCTGCTGCCACATCACCCTGTAAACCTTCCCCCTGACTGCCCCACTCCCGCCTCCCAGCTGCACGTCCCTCCCCCATCCCCTTCATAATGGCGGCCGCTGCGCGGTCGCGCCGCTGGTGTGCCTAAGGCAAGCCCGTCTGCGCCCGTCCGCGACCCCACCGCGGCTAGTGGCAGGAACCCTTGATCTCCGGGACCCCCCCCCGATACAACTCTGCCGCACTCCACGCACTCAACCCCGGAAGACACACCGACTGTGAAAGATCCTCACCTAACACCACCCATGGACAGTTCTCATGCAGACTCTGCCGCAGATCCTTCACCATCGACCAAACCACCACAACAGCCGAAGGCCCGCCTGATGCACACACCGCCGAAACCCTGACATGCATTCTCCTCATCGTGCGCTCCCTGCACCGACACGCCGTAGAGATCTTGGACCTTATCGATGCCCTCTCGCCCGACGTCGCCTTCTTCACAGAAACCTGGACCAACGCCACCTCCAGCCCCGACATCGCCACGGCCATCCCTGACGGCTACAAGATCCAGTGAAAGGACCGCCCCCACCGCCCAGGAGGAGGACTCGCCATCGCACACAAGATCCCCCTCCGACTCTCCACATCCAGCACGAGCGACCCCCACTCCAACACATAACACCTCACTTCCAGATCCAGACAAGCCCCAGGACCATGCTACACGGCACCCTCATCTACAGACCGCCGGGACCTCGCACCCAGTCCACAACTACTATCGCTGAGCTCACCGCACCGCACCCCACACCATCACCTCCACAGACTACATTCTACTCTGGGACCTGAATTTCCACCTCGACAACCGCGACGACCCTGACTCCAGCACACTCCTTGACAACCTCGGTCTGAAGCAGCTGGTCAACACGCCCACTCACAAAGCTGGACACACCCTTGACCCGATCTTCCCTGGAGGGACAAACATCCGCTCAGCCACACCACCCAGCCCCCCTGGACGAACCACCACTGCGTCCACTTCACCTTCAACACCACCACCACACCCAAGCCCCCCCACGCCCGCCACAAAGGAACTGGAGCAAGGTCACAGAGAAACACCTCAACACCACCCTCCTCCAAGACCCCCCCAGCGCCATGACCGACACCAACTCCGCAGCCATAGAATTTCACCGATGGATCTCCCGTTGCGCCGACAAGCTTGCACCCCTCTGCCACCCTGCCAAACAACACCCTCTGAAAGGCTGCCGGGTTCACTACAGAACTACAAGAAGCCAGACGCTCCTGCAGACGCCTAGAGAAAACCTTGCGAAACCAGAAAATCACGGAAGCACGGAACAACCACAGGAGCGCTCTGAAGGAATACCACCAGAACATAAGAGACACCAAACGGACCTTCATAAGAGACAAAATCCAGACCAACACGACCAACACCAAGGAACTGTTCAACGTCATACAGCAGTTCACAAAACCCCCCAGCGAAGCCACGGACGTCACACCTTCCCAGGAACTCTGCGACAAAGCTCTTCTCCTACTTCCACCTGAAGATCAAGGTCCTCTACGACAACTTCAGCGAAGAGACACCGGACACCGCCACCCCTACGCCGCCGATAAGCCATCCATCATGACCTGGAACCCCGCCACCATCGAACACATCACCGCGACCATGAAGAAAACCCACTCAGGAGCCCCAACGGACCCCTGCCCACCGCACATATTCCACAGGGCCGCCGCCGCCATCTCACCCGAACTAGGACGGACCATCAACGCCTCCTTCTTGTCCGGCATCTTCCCAGATGACTGGAAGTGGGCGGAGGTTAAACCCTTCCTCAAGAAATCGACGGCAGACCCAACAGACCTGAAAAACTACCGGCCCATCTCTCTCCTCCCCTTCACTGCCAAAGTCACAGAGAGACTCGTAAACACCCAACTGACCACCTTCATCGAAGAGAACTCCATCCTGGACGCCTCCCAGTCTGGATTCCGCAGCAACCACAGCACCAAGACCGCCCTCCTCGCCGCCACTGATGACATCCGCATGCTACTCGACCAGGGACACACTGCGGCCCTCATCCTTCTGGACCGCTCCTCAGCCTTCGACACCGTTTCACATCGCACGCTCGCAGCCAGACTTCACGACGCGGGGATACAAGGAGCCACCCTTGACTGGATCCAATCCTTTCTCTCCGGCCGAACCCAGAGGATCAGACTCCCTCCCTTCCTCTCCGAACCCACCGATATCAACTGCGGAGTACCCCAAGGATCATAGCCCCTCGCTCTTCAACATCTACATGGCCCCCCTCGCCGCCATCGTCAGACAGCATGGGCTCAGCATTGTATCCTACGCCGCTGACACCCAGCTCATCCTCTCACTCATGAAGAATCCCAAAGACACCAGACTCTGTTTCCAGGAAGGAATGAAGAACGTGGCAGCCTGGATGAAGGACAGATGTTGAAGCTCAACTCAGGGAAGACCGAAGTCCTCATCCTCGGACCCTGCACCTCCGCCTGGGACAACACCAGGTGGCCCTCCGCCCTCGGGAATCCACCCACCCCTACAGACCACGCATGAAACCTCGGAATCCGTCTTGACTCCTCCCTCTTCATGAACCGCTAGATCAACGCCGTCGCCTCCACCAGTTTCAACTGCCTGCGCATCCTCCGCAAGACCTTCAAGTAGATCCCCCAAACTGCAGAAGGACCGTCACTCACGCGCTCATAACCAGCAGACTGGACTATGGCAATGCCCTATACGCCAGAATCAACAGAACCCTTCTACACAAACTCCAAACCATCCAGAATGCAGAAGCCAGTATCATCCTTGGGACACAGCATCACGAACACATGACCCATCACCTACGAGACCTCCACTGGCTCCCCGTCGAGAAGAGGGTCACCTTCAACTTCCTCCCCCACTCCTACAAATCCTTCAACAACATCGGACCCAAATACCTCAACGGAGAAGTGTGGCTCAATGGTTAGAGCGGCAGACCCTGATGCAGAGATCTGGCCCGGGACCAGGGTTCAATTCCCGCCTCAGCGGGTCTTGGGCTCAATTTCCTCGGACCTGATCATTCTCGCCTCGGTGCCTATTCTAATCATGGGTCCCACTCTGCAACTCTGGGCAATAGTTTGCTTAATCTCCACAACGGCCCCAACAGCGCTGGGATGCCTGGCTTCACCTTGGGGGTGCCCAGGAGTGGACATTTCACAGGGAAAAGCCAGGAAGGGTTCCACAGCGGTATGCGTACAGCGCCAGGACACCCCTTTGGGGGTATAAGTGCGCTTTACAAGTACAAATTTCATTTCATTTCATTTCAACGAGAGAATATCCTTCCACACCCCCAAGAGGAACCTCCGCTCTGCCGACCTCGCCCTGGCAGAGGTCCCCCGCATCCGCAGAAACAGAACAGGCGGGGGAGCCTTCTCCTACATCGCAGCCAAGACCTGGAACGAGCTCCCTGTGAACATCAGATGCTCCTCGACCCTGCACACAGTTCAGGAAGGACCTCAAGACCTGGCTCTTTGACTGATCCGGAGCTGCTCCCCCCACCCAGCACCTTGAGACCCTCAGGGGTGAGTAGCGCGCTTTATAAACCCCTGATTGATTGATTGATTTAGAGTCTGACCAATGAAGAGTTAAGCACATTTGAGGTTAGGTGCTTTTTGGGGTGCTTTGTTTCAGTGGAGGGTGGTCTTGTGAGGAGTCTGGTCTTAAAACTTTCCACACAATAGAAGTATGCATGGATAGTTTCTACTCTGGGTACGTCCTCAAGATATACTTTCAAGCTTCATAACTTTGAGCTACCAATAGTACTGCAGCAGCAGTGGCACCACTGCAAAGTGCTATGAGGGGCCCATTGCACCCAAATTATGGGTGCCTCTTACTATCAAGCTATGGGTAGGGGGTTATGTTATTTTATGGGGGTTTTATAGAGCGCGCTAATTCCAAAAAGGCGTCTTGGCGCTAGCATCCTAAAAAAACTGAGCACCGGATCAGCGTTAAGAGATGCAAAATATAGTGGTAAAGCTGCTAACATATGAAATTTAGACAGTAAATTTAAAAAGCCAGGTTTTTAGAACTATCCTACATTTTAATAGATTAGATTGAGATCTCAGGTGCTCTGGAAGCAGGTTCCACCATTTGGAGGCAGAGTAGGAAAACCTCCTGCACCCCCCCATGAGATTTTCTTATTCTAGGTACTTGCAGGGGGAAGAGTACCATTTAAAGATGTCCTGAAGAAAAGATGGACCGTCTTGATGTAATCCTTTGTGGACCCAACAGAGAGCTTTGCCTTCTCGGATAGGGAGCCAGTGAAGCTCTCTCATATATTTAGACACCAAGCAGAATTTTGGGAGATTTAGTAAAACTCTGGCTGCTGCATTTTGGAGAGTCTGAAGTTTATTGAGAACTTGTATTTGAGATCCTACAAATAAAGCATTGCAATAGTCAATTTTTGAAATGACAAGTGCTGAGATTTCTGCTTTCCTCAACTCAAGTGGAAGATAGGGTAGAATTTTTCTTAAAATCCTCAACATGAGAAAACAGGAGGAGGTTACCTGGTTTGAGTGTTCAACAAATGTAATCTTCTGTTGAACACAACACCCAGGTTCCTAGCCTTCTGTACCAAAACTGGTAGTTGTCCTAAGTTTGGCGGCCACCAGGCTCTATTCCAAAAGGTATCATTGTTGCCAAACAATAGCACCTCTGTTTTGTCAGAGTTAAGCTTTAAAAATTTCAAGTTCATCCATTGAGCGATGCTGTTCATGAATGCCTTAAACTGAAAGGCCACTTTATCTGGGTCAGATGAGACTGATACCACTAATTGGGTATCATCGGCATATGAGCACACAGAGAACCCGAAGGATCTAATCAGTTGAACAAGGGGAGTAATATAAACATTAAAAAGAGTTGGACTCAAAGAAGACCCCTTATGGACTACAGAGGGGAGCTTAAAAGGAGTGGAAGGGTATCCTCCCAGGGAAACCGCTTGTTCTCTATTGGTGAGAAAGGATCTGATTAGCTTAAGAGCTGCTCCTTTTATGCCTATAAGGTCAAGTTTCCTTGCTTCCATGATGGCTGCAAAAGAAACAGTTGATGGACGGAATGCTGAACAATGCAAGCATTCACCCCCAGTCACAAGGATCTGGGTTAAATCCATCATTCTTTTGCTCACCACACCACCCCAGTTTAGACCCAGCCATATGCAAATCAGTCTTGACCCTGTTCCTTGTGGGAACAGTCCAGCCCGAACTGCCAAGCCAGGTCCTCTCTAGACCGGAAACAAGCATCCTGGGACCGGTTTCAGGGAATCACCCTTCATCAGCCAGGCTAGCTTGAATCCAGTGGTGTAGTGAGCACATGACCCATGTCTGGGCATACCCTTCCCACTTAGGGCGACATATGCAAAAGAAACAATTGATGGACGGAATGCTGAACAGTGCAAGCATTCACCCCCAGTCACAAGGATCTGAATTAAATCCATCATTCTTTTGCTCACCACACCACCCCAGTTTAGACCCAGCCATATGCAAATCAGTCTTGACCCTGTTCCTTGTGGGAACAGTCCAGCCCGAGCTGCCAAGCCAGGTCCTCTCTGGACCGGAAACAAGCATCCTGGGACCGGTTTCAGGGCATCACCCTTCATCAGCCAGGCTAGCTTGAATCCAGTGGTGTAGTGAGCATGGGACCCACGTCTGGGCATACCCTTCCCACTTAGGGTGACATATGCAAATGAAACAATTGATGGACGGAATGCTGAACAATGCAAGCATTCACCCCCAGTCACAAGGATCTGGGTTAAATCCATCATTATTTTGCTCACCACACCACCCCAGTTTAGACCCAGCCATATGCAAATCAGTCTTGACCCTGTTCCTTGTGGGAACAGTCCAGCCTGAACTGCCAAGCCAGGTCCTCTCTGGACCAGAAACAAGCCTCCTGGGACCGGTTTCAGGGCATCACCCTTCATCAGCCAGGCTAGCTTGAATCCAGTGGTGTAGTGAGCACGGGACCCACGTCTGGGCATACCCTTCCCACTTAGGGCGACATATGCAAAAGAAACAATTGATGGATGGAATGTTGAACAATGCAAGCATTCACCCCCAGTCACAAGGATCTGGGTTAAATCCATCATTCTTTTGCTCACCACACCACCCCAGTTTAGACCCAGCCATATGCAAATCAGTCTTGACCCTGTTCCTTGTGGGAACAGTCCAGCCCAAACTGCCAAGCCAGGTCCTCTCTGGACAGGAAACAAGCATCCTGGGACCGGTTTCAGGGCATCACCCTGCATCAGCCAGGCTAGCTTGAATCCAGTGGTGTAGTGAGCACGTGACCCACGTCTGGGCATACCCTTCCCACTTAGGGCAACATATGCAAAAGAAACAATTGATGGACGGAATGCTGAACAATGCAAGCATTCACCCCCAGTCTCAAGGATCTGGGTTAAATCCATCATTCTTTTGCTCACCACAACACCCCAGTTTAGACCCAGCGATATGCAAATCAATCTTGACCCTGTTCCTTGTGGGAGCAGTCCAGCCCGAACTGCCAAGCCAGGTCCTCTCTGGACCGGAAACAAGCATCCTTGGACCGGTTTCTTGGCATCACCCTTCATCAGCCTGGCTAGCTTGAATTCAGTGGTGTAGTGAGCACAGGACCCACGTCTGGGCATACCCTTCCCACTTAGGGCGACATATGCAAAAGAAACAATTGATGGACGAAATGCTGAACAATGCAAGCATTCATCCCCAGTCACAAGGATCTGGGTTAAATCCATCATTCTTTTGCTCACCACACCACTCCAATTTAGACCCAGCCATATGCAAATCAGTCTTGACCCTGTTCCTTGTGGGAACAGTCCAGCCCGAACTGCCAAGCCAGGTCTTCCCTGCCCGTGGCACCTTTGCTGTGTCATGGTTGCCCACATGTGTATAGATGATTGTTTCTAGGGCTTAATTTGTAAAATAAAAAGTTTCAGGGTCTAAAATTTGGATGTCGGCATGGCGAAGACCCAGGGCACAGAATATTATTTCTATTTCATGCCTCTTTTATCCACCATCTGCCTCTGTCTACCCCTTTATCTCACTATTCCTGTACTTCTTTACCCTGCTTTCTTTCATTGTCCTTGTTTTTACGTGTTGCTCTTACTCATTCTTTCTCCCTTTCGTATTTTTCTCTATCTTGTTCTGGGTCAAAATCTGATGAGAAAGAACGAGTGCCGGTGGGCTCCATCTGCAACCACCAGCTCAAATTAGGCACTGTCTGTTTCTGTGGGACATCTCATTTCTGATAAACGTGGTTCTGTACCCTGATATTAAGTAGCAAAGAGCCATTTGTCATGTGGTTTGTACCTCACTGGTAAAACTGTGCATTTGTTGGACAACATAAATGTCAAGATTTTGCCAGGCTGATGCCACGCATGTCCTCAGGATATGTTAGCTTGTGGTCCTGCTAGCCCACAGTGCACCCTCTGCAACCCTAAACTCACATGATAACAAATGTGTGTGCAACCTCAGAACATGACAACCCTGAATACCCAAGGAAATCGTGGTAACAGATCTAGAACCTTTTTCTTTTGACTCGCATGCATACCCAAAGTAATACACAAGAAATGCACAACCTGCAGTTTCAATATTTATTGAAGCATGGTGATTGAGTAAAATACGTGCTCTGCTATGATTAATAGAAGGAAACAAAGTAGCGTAATTAGCAATACAAGAACAGTGAAAAGATAAACAATTCCACCATCATGCTATAGCAGTGAATATATGCTGGTATATATGTGCTGTAATATAGTGTGCTCCTACCTAGCGCTCCCTAACCTAGTTTTGCCTAGGGTGGGTGATCTGCCATGAATCCCTGCCGGGTGATCTAACTCCCCTTTAACTGTGTCTGTCCAGGTCTGAAGCGGGACATCCCTCGTGTGGGAAGGTGGTAATCAGCTGAGACGGAATTCTGGCATGCAGTGACCTTGCAGTGTCAGTTGAGTGCTCCTCTACCAACAATGTGTTTGTGCCAAAGCAAATTTTCTGTGTAACAAAACAATTTAAGAGAAGCAAAAAGACGAATTAAAAAGGTCCCACGGCTAAAAACAGGCAGATTGTTTGTGTGTTCCAAGAAGTAGACAAAACATTGCTGTTCCCGGCTACCACAGACGATGTTCTCAGACACACCCATCAAATCAGATCCATGGAGCAAATATGTTCCCATCCAACCCCCTCAGCAGCCACCGAAGGGGGAGTAGCCATGCAGAATCTGCAGAAGCCGAGCCAAGATCCAGTTCCCAGGAGGGCTCATAGAATGCTTTCAGATGCAACTGCAAGCGCCATGGATAATAGTACAGGTGGGCCATCAATGTAACAAACCAGTAGGGCAATGTCCAACTGTGTTCCTAAGCATATGGCCATGGTACACTCGAAAGTGCACCGAAGACAGCAGAATACGGGCTGCATGCAGTGTAGCCATGCAGGCCGGAAGGACAAAAACCAATGTACCTAAAGCAAAGGTGCTTCAAAGCACTCTATCATTCTCTCACGACACAGGAGCACATGTGGCAGTTCCATTTGGCCTTGTGATGGGACAAAAATTGCGGAGCAGAAAAAATTAAAACACAGTCCCGACAACCAGGAACAGGACCAGTGGAAGACCCCCAAAAATGCTTCCGAGCACAGAGTGTATGAACGATGGAATAACTCCGAAGAGTGTCTGGAAGGTACTAACCAGTCCAGAGCCAAGGGTCTTAAAAAGGTGCACCACTCCTGCCGTATTAGACATACTAAAAATGTGATGCACAAGTTTTCGCAAAATGGTATGGGAAATTAGTACGCAGTAGCGACTGTATTTCAGAAGAGGACCTTGCAACTTGAAGATCAAATGTCTCCCATGCAGATGTTTAGGCCACATTCTTCAGTCTGCTTATTGAATCAAAGCACACATTTGAAAGCTTAATCGAAGGCCAAAGTGTTGCCTCCCTAACTGTGCGGGCAGGCAGAAACAGTATTTGTATACAACAGGTCACGACCACAGAAAACATCACCAGATTGGTGATGCAGGGTTTCAGGCCACAGCAACTCTGATCATTCAACATCAAATAACTCCCATTCAAAGCACAAGCTGAAAGCTGGACAGATCACAGCAGCTGGAGAACCCTTCAGATAACAGGACAAATTAGCCACAGATGCAATGAATGCGTCATGCAGCAAAACTTCCCTACACACTATGGAATGCCCTAAAATACTCGCACAGTCAGTGCTGCTAAGAAAAACTTCAGTCTCGTCATTCCTACAGCGGTATCTAAAAGGTAAAATCCATGACTCTTGTACATACACTTTCCCTAGCGTTTTATATCTGCCTACTTTATGATGTTGTAAACAGTATTGAAAGTGGAATGTCAAAATTGGCAGAGAAATAAAGCCATGGATTATCCAATCCACAGAAGGTGCTTCTGCAACAGTGAATGGTAATTTCTTCAGCTTATCAATGTGCAACATAGTGTGTGTTGCATCTTTCCTTGCCATGATCTTCTACTGTTTTGCGAGATTATATGGTAAAAACAGACTTGTGGCATTAAGGTATCACCAACGTACGTGGCTGGTGCGAAGTGTCTGAAGAGTCCAGCTCAGTAACATGATAGCCCTAAGCTGTGACTACCCATGTTGTTTAGAAGACATGTCACTCTGTATGTCTATTGCAGACGAGACAATGTTACCCAGAAAGTAAATTCTGGTGGACAAGATGGTCATACCATTATC
Organism: Calotriton arnoldi; assembly: GCA_963921515.1. NCBI lineage: Eukaryota > Metazoa > Chordata > Amphibia > Caudata > Salamandridae > Calotriton > Calotriton arnoldi. Next base: position 938,116 of record CAWUFW010004057.1, read on the forward strand.
AACCACTGCCAGAGCCCTTTCTAAATTTGCCCAGTCAATTTTGCACAGTTTTTCAGCAGCCTCCTGCTGGGAAATTGTCCATACTTGATTGTTAATTGCATGCAAGAAGCACTTCTGATGTGGTTTTCGAGGACCTAGGAGAACGTCCTGTAGTCCCATGCCATCAGAAAGAAGGGACACATTTTGTTTCACCTGAGACAATGTTGAGGATTTTAGTCAATCAAGGCACAACTTCCCAACACTGTAAGTTGTTACCACCCCCGTGTGTTGTGTCTGCATGTAACATGGGTCAGGCCTGTTGACCTTAAACCCCTTTGTGTCACCCATGAAACATGCCTGACATCCGTTAGTGTCTAACGGCCACACTAACCATCCCACATGATTGGTACCTGATGAAAAGTATGTGCCATTGCAAAGCATGGTGTCTAGCGTATCCTCTGTGCAATTTGTAAACTGCTGCCAGTCCGCAAAAGTGGGAATGCTTGGTTTATTTAAAACCTTTATCTTAGCCAGGCCTAGACATGATGTTTGCTGCACAGTTTTGTTCAGGAAAATCATTTGAAATGGTATAAGGCATGCTTTAAACAAAGCCTTGTTTCCCTGAACCTGCCAATCCTTAGTTCCCCAAATTGATTTCACGTCAACTGTGTCCCTCCAAAAGTCAAACCCTTGTGTGGACAACTGGGAAAGAAAAGAATAAATCAGCTTGGTGCCTTTAAGCATATTTTTCTTTGCTGGTGTTGGTGTGAGCTTATAATAATAAGACCCTGGGTACTGCATCGTGACCTGAAAAATATGCAAACTTCTGCGCAAATGTTTTGGAGCTAGCCCGTGGTGGTGAAGGGCAGTGTTCCCATTGTGTATAATTAAATACAGCACGTGGAGTACTTGCTGGATCCTCTAAGAATGGGGAATCCTGATCACCCTCCCAAAAAAGTTGAGTTTTGGAATGGTGCACCAATAAGCTTCTTATCCAAAACAAACAAGAGTAGACGTGAGGACAGGTATTCCTTTTTATTCTTTCTTTATTCAGTTCTGATTCTTTATATCCATACACAACATCCAGCCAACGCTTTTCGTTCAGTTAAAACTTGAACTTCATCAGGGCTTTAAAGTATAATTTCACCGGATTGTCCAGATAATCTCAAAATGCTTCATGTAGGAAAAAAAAATAGCGGATAATTCAATCAATCAATCAATCAATCAGGTGTTTGTTAAAGCGCGACTACTCACCCGTGATGGTCTCAAAGCGCTGGGGGGAGGGGGGTGCAGGTTCCAGTCCATCAAGGAGGGGGTCTGTCGAAGTCGATACTTAGTGGCTGATTCCATCGCAGGTTTTAAGGCCACAAAGAACAGATTCCGTTGGACATACTGTGCTAGCAGCTCTAGAGACCCTGTCTCTGCGAGCCCTGAACGGGCACTTCCCGGAAGACCAACCCTTCAGTTCCACCCATTGCTGTCCGAAAAGATCAGCAGTGTGGCTCAGCCACCCTCTTTAATACCATCACCTCATATTCCATCCTTCCGATTCTGAAAATGACCACATGCCCCAGGTTTGGTTTATAAAAAACCCCAATAATGCCCATACTACTTTAAGCCTCATTGGTTCAAATGACTCGCAACACAATTAGAGACGGGTCAAATGGAGCTCGGAAATTGCCACATAGTATACCAATTGGAAAGCACAATTACCTAATTCGGGAAGTGCCCCTATCTATACAATTAATGACTGGGAACTTCTCGTACAAAAGCTGCTCTCCATTCTGGTCAGTAGCTGACAAAAGATCTAAGGACGCAGAAAAGAACATTGAGTAAAAAGTTACGATCACTTAAATCATGATCAAATTCCAATATGCTTGCTGAAGCTGACATTATGTGCAATCAGTACAAAAAAGAAATTTGGCAAGCTAAACAAAAATATGAGGAAGCACTCCAGATTGAACTCTCTTCCTGGCATGACAAAACAAAAACTCAAAATATTTCTGGATGATAACAATAAACCATTTGAATAGGGGATCAGGACCAACCACCATAAACAGGACTAATGTTGCCTCAGAAAACTGGACAAAACATGTTACTATAAAGCCACAAATAAAAGGTCCGACCAACAGCTAGTCCTGAGTAAACAAAAGATTAAGCAACAGAAATCTGTGGCAATAGAAGTGCAACTTCGCCACGTCAACTTTTAAGGTCAAGAGAATAGCAAAACTGATCCGGAAAAGTAGAGCTTACACTACTAAAGGCCCCAACGGCATTCCAGCATTGGTTTACAAACAAGATATCAATGTTTGGTCTGGAGCTCTGGAAAATCTGTTTAAGCGCTGCAGAATTACTGAATCTATCCCAATTTCCTGACAAGGCTCGATCTTACACCCTATCTATAACAAGCATTAAAATTGCAATAGGTCTCGCAAATGGCTTTAACTTAATCAAAGGCGAGACCTATTGCATTTTCAGTGCTTGTTTTCTTTATGGTTAAGCAAGCACTCCATAGGAGTGCATGTGTTTTCCAGCAGTCTCTCTCATGTGCTTCTCTTCGCCCCTCCACCGCTCCATGTTGCTCTCGTCAGTGTGCTTCTCCTCCACACCCCTCTGTGTTGTGTTTGCCCTTGTGTTCTTCTCCACCTGCATTGCTTTTATGCCTGTGTGCTACTCCCCGATTCACATTGCATCCTCTCTCGCCCATGTGCTGCTGTTGCCCTGCACTCCACCTTGCAGTCTTTCGTCCATGTTATGTACTTCTCCCACAGCCCGCTGTGTTGCTTTCGACCCCGCCCTCTGTGATGCTTCCCCCACCTGCGCCCTCTTTGTTGCTTCCACCCCTGTTCTCCTTGTTCCTTCCTCCCATCCACTTTTTTAAAAAGAATGCTTTTGCACTAGCTTTTGTTCATTTACAAATCCAACTTGGATCAGTAAATAGAAATGTTAAAAAAGCACAAGAGCATTTGGTAGGCGCATGCATGCGCTGTGCAGGTGCCTAAAAAAAAACACAGCTGTAGCAGCCGCATCATAGCACCTTTGATTTTTTATTTTTTTTGCCACTTTACTTTAACTGCACAGCATTGCTAAATACCATTGGCAAAGCCAATAGGTCCCAAAGGCTTTGCCAATTCTTGTTGATAATATTGGCAAAACCATACCTTAACTGCCTCTATGGAGGCCTAATATTAATTTAGTATTTAAATGGGGCTTTGTGTCACAGACTTGTGATTCCAAAGGACTGCAGACCACTCCTAAAATCGCTATTCAGTTGTACTTGTTTAATAAAACTTCAGAGAACTGACTAGGACAAATTAAGTCTTAACCCAAGGTTTGCTGGTTGCACAAAAATCTCAACAGCAGGTTAGATCAACCCACTGAGCTAGTTTACTATTGTCATTTGAAAGGAAACCATGTGCAACAGCTTCCAAATATTAGATTTTCAGTGTCACTGAGACCTTAGGCAGAACTGATGTGTTAGTTTAGAGAAAGTAGGTAAGTTTAGACCAGTTTTTTTCATATGAAATGAATTTTGAAAAAATTGTTTTCAGCCCTGAGACGTTTCCTAGGTCCGTGTGTTTCTATCTGCTCCAGTCCAGGTTTTTTCTTTGAATTCAGGGACTTGTAGTCGTGTTTATTCCATTAAAAAAACAGCAATACAAGTCAGAGAATTCAAATAAAAAACCTAGACTGGAGCAGCTCATCATGCATAAACCTGGGAACTTGGCATCTCAGTGTTTGCAGTCCCACTGCTAGGCATCAGTGTTCATTCTAAACATGAGATTTGTAGCACTGTCTATTAGTTACCAGACCTCATGTGAGCCAAGGAATCAGAAATGGCTGCGATCAGGGTCAGTAGTGTACACATACATACAGGGGTTATCAGTCACCCATCTTCATCCATTGACCTGTTTAAGTGTCATTCATGTTTTCCTTCTGCCCACCACAGTAGTATACAGGATAGTGCAGTGGGTCAGCCCACTTCATCCATCAGCTGTCTTGCTCTATGACAGCATGTGTTGTTCTTTCCATTATAAATTAAGTTCTACGAGTACCAGAAGACAAAAAGAAAAACCTGGACTGGACGAGGGTACATTAGCCTCAAGGGAGAAGTGCGGATGAGTGACATTTCCCCTTCAACAAAGGCTCCTCCTAACTCGCAGACCACTTGAGTGCTAAGAACCTGAAATCCATGTTGCATTTTGCCATTGTAAATTTTGATTCAGTGTGTGTTGCCATATGGGCGGGTGCTCATTTTTCTCTGCCTAAATCAAACATTTTTATTTTATATTACAGGAAATCCAGCAGAGGCACGGGCTTGCAAATTCAATCTCTTCGTATCTGATAAAACCGGTTCAGAAAATCACCAAGTACCAACTCTTGCTGAAGGTAGGACATGCCCTCGCTGCCAGCACATCACATCTCTACCCTCACCCCAGAGCTCTCAAGTTTCCAAGGTCCACACGCGAGTAGGTCATCCACCCCAGATATGTTTTCCACTCTCGGACCTGTAGTCTTGTTTATCACAATAAAAATTAGAACTACAAGTCCCAGAATGCAAAGGAAAAACTTGGCCTAAATGAGCTACTCAAGCAGTGATATGGGAAACGAACAGCGATTGACTAAAGGCTTACTGTAAAAACTTGCAAAAGCTGATGAGTTTCGTGCTTTTGAAAGATTAGCGATGAAACTAACCGGAATTGCAGAACAGTTGACATGGCGGCAAACAGCGCAATAGCGCCCACATCCCAACCCTAAATGAATCCTCGGTGCACAGCGGTTTACTTTTGTTATCACGATAGACCTAACACGGTCTTCTCAAATGGCTTATGTCGTGTTCACCATCTGCCAGTCTGGCATTTCACCCAGTGGCCTTTGTACCCTGGGATGCGTAGGCCCGTTGCACCCTGGGATATGTAGGCCCATTGCACCCTGGGATATGTAGGTGCATGCTCTTTACGAAAGGAAACATAAAGACTCCAGGGTGCAGCTTTCCGAGCGCTGTTGGCTGAACACCAGCAGAGGATGAAGGCGTCGTGCACGGCACGAGGACACTTATATCTGGTACAGTTTGCTGTAAAGTTCATACTTTGCACCTCAGGCGTTACCTGCGTCATACAAGGGAGCGGTTCAAGTGGAGCTCATATCGATCGCGCCATGGGCACTTTTACTCACAGTATTTGTTAAGAGAACACTAGACGTTGAGTATGCCACAAAGTTTGGGTGGCCAGCCAAACTTTCCCCTTCTGACTTTTCTCAACCTCTCTCCTAGAGAAGTGGTAGCAGCCCAGCTGGACATGCGACATGGCGCATTTAGTTTAACTTATTTTATGAGACTGCTGTGGCCTCAACATAGGTATATTTTTGTTTTGCTAAGACCGTCCTGTAAGTGTGAGGCAACTCGACTGAGTGGTCGCTCCTTGCATGGGGAGGGTGGGGAGAGTTACAGCAGAAGTGGTGCATTGCATTGCTGACTAGTCCTTCAGGTCCATGAATGATGTACTACTTCAGTCCAGATTTTTTCCCCTTTGAATTCTGGGACTTGAAGTCCTGTTTATTACGGGTTAAACAAGACTACAAGTGAAAGAAAAAATCTGTACTGGATCCGCACATCATGCATGGACCTTGAAAACTTATCAGGACTGGTGTCGGTAGACTCGAGGGACCCTAACCACGTTTTCAGCTGGCCACACAACACGTCAATAAGGCGATTTTGACCTCGTTATGACTTTTCGCACATCAAGAGGGTGCATTCTGGGTTTTGTTGCCCCTTACTTCCCAAGTCGAGACATTCTTAATGCCACCATTGGTTGAAAAATAGCCGGCCTGGCTGTAAGCCACGCCCACGGCATGTTGCCATTTGTTTTCAGCCATTCTGCCTGTACTTAGTCTTTTTGCTTCATGCAACAGTCTGGGGTGGCGGGCTCTCTCCAGTCCATGGTCAATGTTCTCAATGTTATGCTTTTAGTCTGTATTCGTCTAATTGTTTCGATGGAAGCAAACCAAGACTACAACACCCAGAATGCATTTCTCATGAAAGCTCAGGAACAGAAAAGTGTCCGGGGTGAAATGGAGTAAGGCGTTAGTTGCCCCACCTGAAAGAGTCGACAGGGTAGTGGAGGTAATTACCAAAACCCCAGTTAAATCCAGAATACAAAATGCTGCGTGTCTGCTGTTCTGCGTTCCTTGATTTGAAAAACACGCATTTGCTGAAGTGAGGGCGTCGTTTCCAATGAGAAACGTGGAGCAGCAGCTCGGATTTCCCATGGCGTACCGCCTGTCACGCGCCAGCGCGCATTAAGAGCTCGCCGTGTGACCGTGGAGCACAAGGCGCTCTGGTGGCCGTCGAGGTTATAGTACAGTGGCGTCTCTGTTCCTTCCACAGGAGCTTCTAACCTGCTGCGAAGAAGGCAAAGGTGAAAAGAAGGATGGGCTGGAAGTCATGCTGAGCGTCCCGAAGAAAGCCAACGACGCCATGCACGTCAGCATGCTGGAAGGTACAGGGGGCCACAGGGAGGGCGGGGGAATGATGTACTCACGTCTTACAATCGGTGCTTGCAATGACAGTGGAGAACTGAGCACCGAACTGTAGTTCACACAATGACTTCAGCAGCACGTATGTTAACAGACCGAGCTATGTATTGGCTCATAATGTGTGAAAGCCGCCTCTCTAGCTAGTTTGGGATTTGAACAATGCATGCGTTCTCTATATAGCATTACATTTCACAATCTATACGCAGTGCATCACTAGTGCCCGCCTCCCAGCCCCGTGGCAAGACAAGTAAAGCATTATACTTGTGAATAGTGTTTCAGAATGGCTTGTGAACGAATTGTTAGCCATGGCGTTGGGGCGTGTGCGAGTGTATGTATGTGAGTGAGCATTAGCAGTTGTGGCATCTTTCTTTGTAAGTGCCTGTGGCAGGTAACCAATTCTCTCGGCACTTGTGATCAGATTAGTAATCATTCCACAATGTGCTGCACATTTGCGTATATCGCAATGCAAATTTGTCATTGGTATGTTAACGTGAACCACGGCTTACAAGGCTCTTTTCCTGTGTAGCTCATTTGAAAGTAAAAGTGCCCAAAGGCAGTTTCCAACAAGCGCGGTCCCGAAAGTGAAAGGAGGACCGCGCTGCAGCCGGAGCATGGGGATCTCTTGTCTTTATGGGACCATGTGTTTCTAACAAATGGCCCATAAAGATAAGAAACTGCTTTGCGACAGATGCAAAGCAGGCCACCGAGTCCGGCTCGGAGGCCAAAGGGCGTCCACCAAAAACCCTAATTCCCAATGGCAGGCCACCGTTTACCATAAACGGTGACGCCAGCCAATGGAAATAAAGGGCGGGGCTTAAAGCCCTTTTCTAAAACTACTCATTAATAATAAATCTCGCCGAGCGAGCTGCGCATGTGCGCAGCAACGCTAGGCGAGACCTAAAAAGGGCCCCGTGTCACTCCCTGACAGCTATCGACACATCGCACTGCTGGATGTTGAGGCCAAATACTTTGCGTCGCTCCTGTTGGAGGATTTCGAAGAATGGCCAGCTACAAACAACATTCTGCCCTTTAATCAACTTGACTTTAGACCACTGTCTAGCACTATCGATAACCTTGTGGTTTTATGGTTGTAGCAAAACAAATAAGGAAGAAGGAACAGCTCTATTGCTCTTTTATAGACTATAGCAAAGCTTTCAACCATGTTAACCGCCAACTACTGTGGTCCAAACTCATAGCCTGGCAAATCCCGGAACCACTTCTACGAGGTATTTTGCTGCTCTATTCAAATACATGGGCCAGAGTAAAACTGGGATGTCATACAATAGTCTCTGACAAAATTAGCATGAAACAAGGTGTCAAGCAGGGGTGCGTATTAGCACAAGCTTTATTCAATCTGTTTATGTGCGATCTGGTACCCGCATTAAACTCAGTAATCAGTCATGCTCCAAAGTTAGCAAATCATATCACCTTGCTTGTCTATGCTGATGATGTTGTCCTTTTAAGCCAAACTCCAATTGGGCTTTAAAGACTGTTAGATGACATATACAATAATTGTTGCTCAAACGGCATGACAATAAACTATGAAAAACTAACATCATGATCTTTGGCAGGGAAAAGGAAAAAACAGGGCTTCTGGCACCTTAACGATGATTGTTTGAGTATTTCGATTAAATATAAATATTTGGGGTGCTGGCTGGGGGACAAGGGAGGACACTTATTACATCTAAACTCACTAAAACCGAAATTGGCTTCATTACAATCTGCCTTTTGAACGATATTGAAAAGCACAAAACAGTACTCTTTTGAGTCGTTGCTGAAAATAGTTTCTGCCAAACTTATACCAAACTTGTTCCAACCCTAGCACCCGGGACAGAGGCTCTTCCAGGGAAATTTGGCACCTTCTTGAATATCTCACAGAGTGCAGTATTCAGATCAATGTTTAAACTGCTGTATAATACCTCTCCAGCCCCCAGATCAGGATAGAATTTGCATTGAGTGATCAACTACTCATACAGAAGGCTTGTAGTTTAAAATGCATGCACTCAGCACGTGCAGCAGAATAAAGATCTCTGAAAAATCTCAATTGGCTTGGGTTTTTACTCACCAATAGCCTGTGTCAATCAAACGTTTGGGCCCATGCCCTTTCAGACGCACTGGAGCTAATAGGCACTGCAGATGTGTGGAATTTAAAACTACCGCATTCACAGTTCAAAGCTGCCCCGAAGAGAAAGGATAAAATGGAATCCTTTGCATTAGACCACCGGGCCATTATCAAAAGAGAGCATGCTGCCTTAGTTCTTACCAGCTATGATAGAAGAGGGCTTCAAAAATACTTACATACCGTTTTTGGTGTATTATAAAGTGAAACTTTGCCAACTTCAGATGGGCTGTTTTTCATCATTAGATTTACTATCCCCGTCTGCATGTCAACCTGATACCAACACATGCCGCTTATGTGGCTTGCTTCAGGAATCTTTAACACACTTGCTCTGCCTCTGCCCAGCTCTCCTCGAGGAACGCAGAAGACATCTCCAGTATCTGCTGATTAAAGAAGGGATACGGACTTGTCCGGCGACTGTTCATTATCTCCTGAACAACACACAGCCTCAGGGGATTGCCAGATTTATAGAGTTTTTGGACTCAGCAGATACATTATTAAAGAGGAAAAACATTGTTTTAAATGTCTTAGAGCCTTAGGGCGAGTTGTTAAAGGCACTGTTTCAAATTATGTAGTCATGAAGTCTGCTGTAGATTACTTGCTTTATTTAGATCATAGGTTCTCATCTGTTACACAGTTAATATAAAAACAAACAGAGACAATAGAAACAATTGACCCACTTAAAGGTTATCAACCGTTAAGAGTGAAAACATGTTATCCTATACGTCATTGAAAAGATACATTTTAAATACTATATGTTTTTTTTAATCGAAAATGTGTTTTAAGTCACCTGTTGTATATGAATTTAAAGAATATATGAAAAGCTGCTTTTTGCCAATCAATTTTTAACATAATATGGCTAAACTTATGTAATGTATTGTTGTGTTTTACCTTTTGTACTTTTTCTGGCACTCGGCACTTTAAAAGACTTGAATGTCTAAATAAAGAATTTGAAATTATATATAAAAAAAAAATTGTATGCAAACAAATGGTTACCATAATGCTGAAACAGAACATTTCATCATAGTTAGCTGTTCCAATACACAGTTCATCTGAATTATAAACAGTCAAATGCTCTAGATCTTCTTGCATTTCATGCACTGTTTTAATGTCCCAATCATCACAGATAGAACTAGGGGTGATAGTCAATCAATGAAATTCTGAACAGATATGGAATTTGTAAAAGTTAGTAGGACCAAATATTTCATGCATTACCCTATCCCAAACGCAGTAGCGGCCGGTGTGTCGATAGAGTGCCGGGGAAGGGGGGACGGACAAACGGATGATGAGACAAATTTTAAAAAAAACACTTACCTGCTGCATCGAGCTCCTCTCCATTGCAGGCACAGGCTCCCAGAGTCCACTGCGGCCAACCCTGATGCTGCTTTCATGCTGCTGAAAGCAGCGCCAGGATTGGCCTGGGCGCTGATGATTTGCGCTCCCAGTTAGACTGGGTGCCTGTGGCTGCTCTCTCCAACTTGACAACACAGCTCAGGTTGGAGAGAGCTTCAGTGCACATGATGGTTTGGCCAGACCAGCACGCGCACTGAATATAAGGGCAACCACTCCTCCACCAGCCTATCATCCCCCTGGCCCTGCCCCCAAGCCTCAGCTCCGAGAGCAACAATAAAACAATAATAAACAAGGGTTTATTATCATTTTAGTTTTCATTTTTTTGGCTGCTGCTGAAACCCGGAGGAGCTGCCGCAGCCCAAACAAATCCATCAGGAACCAGAACAGCAGAAATGTTCACTAGGGAAAGGTCTCTTCGCATTTGTGTGATGTAGAATGGGACATCAAAACCAAGTTCACCAGTTCGGCAGCAGAGCGTTCTGGGAGATAGTGTCCATTTAAAAGCAAGAAAAAGATTGTAACAAAACCAATCCAAATGATGAGGAAAAGTAATGCAATTGTAAAAAGTAGAATATACGCAGTCTACTTCGCGGAGGTGGAGGTGAATCAGAAGAATCCTAAGAAATGTCACCAAAGTTGATAAAATAGCCAGAGTCTGTGCAATCTATTTTTGGCAGGTCTGGAGCCTCTGTAGAACTTGGAGTTGACTCAGACTGTGGTACATTGACGTAGACACAATCCTTTTTGGGTTTCAGAACTGAAATCTGTGTTTCCATACAAGTTGCTTGTATGATAGTTGTTGATGTAGCAGGTAGAAGAGATACTTCATTACTAGCTGTAGGAGAGTAGGATCTGCCTCTTATGTTGCCCCCACTTTTTTCTGATGTTTACACTGGTTTCTGGCTATAGTCGGGCTGGGTCCCTGCTAATCCGGGCCCCAGCCTCTCTGTTCTCTCTAAACGACTTGGAGTGCACTCTAGGTGCACTAGTGATTGGATACTGTGGTACCTTATGAGTCCCTAGTGTATGGTACCTTAGGTACCAAGGGCATAGGTACTTCACAGGCCTACCAGGGGCTGAACCATGTATTATGCCACCCATGGGAAGCAGACTAAATCTGACACCACAGGTCTGCTACTGCAGCCTGGGTAAGGTGGTGCAGGCACCCCTTACTGTGGTATGGGCTACCTATACCACTACATATATACACACATACAAACCTATAAGTCACTCCTATGGCAGGCCTTATCAATCCTGAAGGCAGAGTGCTTGGTTCTTATGTGAGAGGGTGTCCCTGCATGAGCAGAGCCCCTCTGCAGCGTTCAGAGATCCTTCTCTGATGCTGTTTGTAGTGCAGCCTGACCATATACTCTTAAGCGCATTATAACCTCGCGTTAAATGCTAACTTTGGGATGGCTGCACAGAAACATGTCGTGTTTGGTGTCAAACATCTTGGAATACTAACCCCCCGCCAGTTCTGGCAGCGGGGGTAGCATTCCACCCTTCTAGAGGGAGAGACATGTACACACCGGCCTAACCGGTAACTTCTTTCCAGAGCCCTGGCATCACAAGATGGATGCCACCAGTCACAGACACTGGGCTGCCCTCCTGCTGATGACCGAAACTCACAGTGGAGGAAGCCCCACAATAGATATCCTGTTGCAAGGGGGTGTGACCACCTCCCAGACAGGGTTTAGTGTATTGGGGCTGGGTGGGTGCACTCTTAGAGTGCTTTGAAGTCCTGCACTGGGGGAGCAGAAGGCTCCTCTGTGCATACCCCAGTTCAAACCGGCTCAGGGGCTACCTGCCCCTGCTCTGGCGCGAAACTGGACAAAGGGAAGTGGGTGTAGCCACCCCCTCCCCTGACCCTCCCATAGGTGGGGTCATAGAGCTAGTCCCTCCCTTCTTTTTAGTATAAGAGGGGGAACCTGTGCATTGCAACCCAGATCTCCCTGGACGATGCTCTCAAGAAGAATCCTGGACCTTCGACGTTCCACTACCTCTGGAAAACTGAAGAATCTCCCTTGGAGTCAAGGAGTGACTCCCCTGCTTGGCAGGCACCAAAAACTACAACGACGGTCACAAACTACACCGCTCCCGCCAGAGCCCGAAGTCCCTGCAGCCTGGGAAGAGGATTTCCTGACTTCTCCAAGGCCATCGTGAGTCCCCAGCGAAGCTGAGGCAAGTGGACCCCACGAGCGACGAGGAACCGCAGACCCTGGGTACTGTGTACTATTGTCGAGTGCAACCCCTTCACGACGTTCTATGAACTTGTGCTTTGGACCACGTATGGTCCCAGCCTCTAGCAGAGACCATTCCCGAATTCAGAGGCCTACACCGTCCCGAGTGACCGTGGGCCCCTGTTGAGTGGATCCTCCCGAGGCGTCTTTGCGATCCCTTGCCAGCCAGCTTGTGGGTCCCCAGAAGACTTTCCAACAAAACCAAAGGGCTCCCATGGTTGCTCCAGGCCTGTCCTGACCTACCCTTGCTGGGTAAGTCCCCCAAACCTTGCTGGTCTGCACCATTGACTTTTCCTCATCACCATGAGACTTGCTGCTACCAAGGCTTGTTGGCTCCAATCGAGTCGCCGACACCTCAGTAAGCTGCAGACGTCGTGGGACACACCGAATCCAGCTCCTGGTCATCATCGACGCTGCCTGGACCACGTGGTCGAAGTGTCAAGAAACCCGTGAACGACCCAAAGCTGTCTCGACGGTGGGCATTCATCTTCCTTGCCCAGAGTCACTGCCAAGTGACTGTGAACACTGTCCCCTCTGCTTTCAGGTCTTCCTCCTTCCGAATCCAGGCTTGGATTCCAACGGACACTTCATCTGTCGTCGCAAGCCGCAAGTCTTCACTGGCTCCCATTGAAAACAACGCCGCGACCCGACACCAAAGGACACCTATGCACCCGGCTCCCCTGGGTGAGGTAACTTCAGCACTACGGTGCTCCTGTGGGTGTGGGCCCTAGAACTACTTACCCTGTAAGTGGCTTGCTTGTAGCTACCCTAGAAGTGCCCTAAAACTCCTATTTTCCCAGTGCTATTATCGCACTGGCTCGTACAGGGCTCGCGTCTGTGTTAGACACATCACGTCCAACTCCCTTGTAACTCTATCAGTATCCGCATCCTTCGACTCGTACTGACCGATCGGTGTGTTCGCCTCGAACACGCCAGAGACCTGTAACATTGATAACTCAATCGCGTTCTCTCGCATAGACTCGTACAGGACTCGCACCAGTGTCTGAACACCGCGTCCGTCCCCTGTGGGTCTCCGACAACTACCTGGGGTGGTTCTTGGGGGTCCCTCAATTCTATGTGCTCTAGACCACGGTCTAGCCAAGATAAGATTGTGATATTTACTTGTGCTAACTTATTTTTGATAACATTTGATTTGTACATATGTTCCTGACTTCTAATCTCATAAAGAGATTAGTAGAGAGTTGTTTAGTAATAAATACATATATATTTGATATATATACCTGTGTGGTGTCTTTTCATTTGGTGATTCAAGAGATTGTGTGATAAAACAAGCTGTTTAACATTCCTCCAAGACTTAGCCTGAAGGCTGCTCTCCACAGCTACCACTAGGATAGCTTTCTATAAAGGTTGTCTTAAACCTACCTACCATAAGAGTCGAATTGGACTGGTGCAAGGTGTCCACTTTAACTAGTGAACAGCATATACCAGGACAACTTCTCACATTGGTGGCAGCGTGTGGGATTCCAGTTTGCTATTGTTTTACCAGAAAATCTCTATTTGAATTACTAACTGAAAACCACTATAGGTACTCAAGGTACATATAAAGTCAAGCTTAGTATCAATAAGTTCTACTGAACTTAGAGCTGTGTGCCAAGGGATAGCACACCCTTTCTACAGCTCAAGCTAGGATCAGTAGGCCACAAACTAGAGTAGGTAGTACAACACTGCACAACACTAGAATGTCCTTAAGGGATGGACCCAGTGGATCCACCCAGCTTCAGTATAAGGACATGACTTTCTTTGACTTGAAAGCCATGTGTGCTGAGAGGCACCTGAAGATAGGACAGAGTCCCTCCACACTACACCTGATAGATCTGCTGACAGCAGATGATCTTAGATTAGCTCTAGGAGCTATTGGGTCTGAATCAGGGGGTGGGTCAATTACAGTGTCTGGGTCAGATGATGAACATCAAGTTGACCAAGACTCTGTGATTGTAGTGCCAGGCCCCAAGGGGTCTGAAAAGGACAGAGGAATTCTCCCTAAGAGAACTGACACAGTGGAGGAGAGGCACAGGTCCCTTTCTAGGGACTCTGACCGCTCCTATCACTCTGGCAGAGAATTTGTCCAGCAGAGGAACTCCTACTTCCCAAGAAGAGAGACCTCCTCTGAAAGACTGTGCAAACTGCTGCAGTATGAGGAAGCAAGATTTGCCCTCAAAACCAAGCAGTTGGCATTAGATAGAGAAGCCTTTGAGCTCCAGAGAGCTTCTAGAAAAGAGGGGTTAGAACCCCCTGGTGGCAGCAACAGTGTCCCTAGAGGCAGAGAATATATTCCAGACCATAGGAACCTGAGCAAGGTTGTTCCTCCCTACCAGAGTGGGGATGATATCCATAAGTGGATAACTGCTATGGAAAGGGCCTGTAGAGTACAACAGGTCCCCCAAAAGCAGTGGGCAGCAATCTTGTGGCTCTCCTTTTCAGATAAAGGTAGAGACAAGCTCCTCACTGTTAGAGAAGAGGATGCTGATGACTATGAAGTCCTGAAGAGTGCACTGATAGATGGGTTTGGCTTAGCCACTGAGCAGTACAGGTTGAAGTTCAGAGACACCCAGAAGGCACAGACTCAGGACTGGACTGACTTTGTAGATTGTGCAACCAAGGCTCTGGAGGGTTGGCTGGTTGGCAGTAGGGTTACTGATTTCAATAAATTGTATAATCTAATGATGAGAGAACAGATCCTTAATAATTGCCAGAACAAGTTGTTGCATCAATACCTGGTGGACTCCGATCTGACCTCTCCCCAAGAATTGGGAAAGAAGGCAGACAAGTGGGTCAGAACCAGGGTGAGGCAGAAAACCCAGAACCAAGGGGGTGACACCAAGAAGCAGGATTCTAAGGGCTCTGAGAAAGGTGGGGATAAGTCAACAGACCAGAAGTCTTCACAAGGGCCCCAAAAATCTGCATCTGGTGGGGAGTCACAATCCAACAAGGGAAAAGGCCAAAAGAAGCCCTGGTGCAAATTCTGTAAACAGAAAGGGCACTGGACTTCTGACTGTAACAAGTCCAAAGACCAAACCACCACCACTCCTGCCCCTAAGGCAACTGTTCCCCCTAGTCCAGCTACTGGTGGAGGTGGTACTCAGAAGAAGGGTGTAGTAGGGTTGACCCTGGGTTCTGAAGTGGACGCTGACCTAGTCAGAGTACCCACTCAGGCAATGCTGATTTGTGATGGAGACATTGACATGTCCTTCCTAGTAAGCCCCAGTAATCTGGGCAAATACAAACAGCAGCCTGTAATAAATGGCAAACAGGCTTTGGCATTTAGGGACACAGGTGCTAGTGTCACCATGGTGGCAGAGGATCTTGTGGACCCTGGACAGATCATCCTGGGCGAAATGTACCAGGTGACCAATGCAAGCAATGTCAGGACCAACCATAGTCTGGCAGTTGTGAATTTCTCCTGGGGAGGGGTAACTGGCCTCAAGAAGGTTGTAGTCAGTGCAGACCTCCCTGTAGAATGTCTATTGGGCAATGATCTAGAAACTTCAGCCTGGTCTGAAGTAGAGTTATGGACTCATGCTGAGATGTTGGGCATCCCTGCAGAGGTATTTGCTGTGACCAGGTCACAAGCCAAAATGCATGACACTGAATCAGCTCTGGATCCTGAAATTATGGACCAGATGCTTCCCAAGAGGAGGAGCAGTAGGGTTAAGGCAGTGCCTTCCACTCTGTCTCAGATCACAGAGTCCCCTCCCCAGGGAGGAGGAGCAGACCCTGAAGAAGGAACTGCCCCAGAGGAACTTGAGCCTGATCAGGTTGAGTTCTTGGGGGTAGGGGGCCCTTCTAGGGAAGATCTGAGTAAGGAGCAACAGTGCTGCCCCTCTCTTGAACCCCTCAGACAGAAGGCTGCTGCTGAGGCTGCTGGGAGTGCTAGTGGGTCCCATAAAGTTTATTGGGATGAGGGACTCCTATATTCTGAGGGTAGAGATCCAGCCCCTGGAGCCACCAGGATGTTGGTAATACCTCAGAAGTTTAGGGGGTTTCTCTTGACCCTAGCACATGATATCCCTTTGGCAGGTCACTTGGGCCAAAACAAGACCTGGGACAGGCTTGTTCCACATTTTCATTGGCCACATATGTCAGAGGACACAAAGGAGTTTTGTCGCTCCTGTGTCACATGCCAAGCCAGTGGCAAGGCAGGTGGCACAACAAAGACCCCCCTGATACCACTGCCTGTGGTGGGGGTACCCTTTGAAAGGGTAGGGATTGACATTGTTGGTCCCCTTGACCCTCAAACTGCATCTGGGCACAGATTTATCCTGGTGGTAGTGGATCATGCCACCAGGTACCCAGAGGCAATTACCCTGAGGACCACCACAGCCCCTGTGGTGGCAAGAGCCCTCATTGGAGTCTTCTCCAGAGTGGGTTTCCCAAAGGAGGTCATCTCTGACAGAGGTACTAACTTCATGTCAGGATATCTGAAAGCAATGTGGAAGGAGTGTGGTGTAACTTATAAGTTCACCACTCCCTATCACCCACAATGCAATGGGTTGGTTGAACGCTTCAACAAAACCCTTAAGGGAATGATTAAAGGACTCCCAGAGAAGCTTAGGCGGAAATGGGACCTTCTTATTTCCTGCCTGTTGTTTGCCTACAGAGAGGTTCCACAGAAGGGGGTTGGTTACAGCCCATTTGAGCTTCTGTTTGGGCATCCTGTAAGAGGTCCATTGTGTTTGGTCAAAGAGGGCTGGGAGTTACCTCTCAAGCCCCCCAAACAGGATGTGATGGACTATGTACTTGGTCTCCGCTCCCGGATGGCTGAATACATGAAAAAGGCAACCAAAAACCTGGAGGCCAGCCAAGAATTACAAAACGCTTGGCATGACCAAAAGGCTGTGCTGACTGTGTACCAGCCAGGACAGAAAGTGTGGGTGTTGGAGCCTGTGGCCCCAGCAGCCCTCCAAGACAAGTGGAGTGGCCCCCATACAATAGTTGAACAAAAGGGAGAAGTCACCTATCTGGTGAATCTTGGAACTCCCAGGAGCCCCCTGAGGGTGCTCCATGTCAACAGATTGAAACCATATGTTGACAGGGCTGACATGGGCTTGCTCATGGCAACTGATGAGGACCAGGAGGAGGAGAGTGACCCTCTCCCTGACCTTCTCTCACAGAACCCTGATGATGGGTCAGTAGATGGTGTTGCTTTGGCAAGCAGCCTCACTGACCATCAGCAAACTGAGTGCAGACAGGTTCTGCAACAGTACAGACATATGTTTAGCCTGACCCCTAGTCAGACTACCTGGTGCACCCATGAGGTGGACACTGGAGACAGTCTTCCTGTCAAGAGTAAAATCTACAGGCAACCTGACCATGTCAGGGACTGTATCATGACTGAAGTCCAGAAAATGTTGGAGTTAGGTGTGATTGAGCCTTCAGATAGCCCATGGGCTAGCCCAGTAGTCCTAGTACCCAAGCCTCATACCCAGGGTGGTAAGAAAGAAATGAGGTTTTGTGTAGACTACAGAGGTCTCAATGCAGTCACTAGGACTGATGCCTATCCCATACCCAGGGCAGATGAGCTGATTGATACTTTGGCCTCAGCCAAGTATCTAAGTACATTTGACCTAACAGCTGGCTACTGGCAGATCAGATTAGCTGATGATGCAAAAGCCAAAACAGCATTTTCGACCCCTGGTGGGCACTACCACTTTGTGGTGATGCCCTTTGGATTGAAAAATGCACCTGCCACTTTTCAGAGGTTGGTGAATAAAGTTCTGGCAGGGATGGAAACTTATTGCTCAGCTTATCTAGATGATATTGCTGTCTTTAGTTCCTCCTGGCAGGATCACCTGGTCCACCTCAGAAATGTTTTGGAGGCCCTGCAGAAAGCAGGCCTCACTATCAAGGCCACTAAGTGCCAGATAGGGCAGAGTCAGGTTGTGTACCTGGGCCACCTTGTAGGTGGAGGCCAGGTTCAGCCTTTACAGAGCAAAATCCAAACCATAATGGAATGGGTTGCTCCAACCACCCAGACACAGGTGAGAGCCTTCTTAGGCCTGACTGGGTACTATAGGAGGTTTGTAAAGGGATATGGATCTATAGTGACCCCCTTGAATGATCTAACCTCAAAGAAAATGCCAAAAAAGGTTCAGTGGACAGCTAGCTGTCAGAAGGCATTTGAAGACCTAAAGCAGGCCATGTGCACTGCCCCCATCTTACAGAGTCCAGACTACACCAAAAAGTTCATTGTCCAAACAGATGCTTCTGAGCTGGGTGTGGGAGCTGTACTGTCTCAACTGAATGATGAAGGTCAAGATCAGCCAGTAGCTTTCATTAGCAGAAGGCTGACCCCTAGAGAGAAACGTTGGTCAGCTATAGAGAGGGAGGCCTTTGCTGTGGTGTGGGCCCTGAAGAAGCTGAGGCCATACTTGTTTGGCACTCACTTCATAGTTCAGACCGACCACAAGCCCCTCCTATGGCTTAAACAAATGAAAGGAGAAAACCCAAAACTTTTGAGGTGGTCCATTTTCCTACAGGGGATGGACTATACAGTGGAGCATAGACCTGGGACCCAACATGCCAATGCAGATGGACTCTCAAGGTATTTCCACTTAGAGCACGAAGACTTAACTGGTCAAGGTTAGTTTAGTGTCCCTGCGTTTGGGGGGGTTGTGTAGGAGAGTAGGATCTGCCTCTTATGTTGCCCCCACTTTTTTTCTGATGTTTACACTGGTTTCTGGCTATAGTCGGGCTGGGTCCCTGCTAATCCGGGCCCCAGCCTCTCTGTTCTCTCTAAACGACTTGGAGTGCACTCTAGGTGCACTAGTGATTGGATACTGTGGTACCTTATGAGTCCCTAGTATATGGTACCTTAGGTACCAAGGGCATAGGTACTTCACAGGCCTACCAGGGGCTGAAGCATGTATTATGCCACCCCTGGGAAGCAGACTAAATCTGACACCACAGGTCTGCTACTGCAGCCTGGGTAAGGTGGTGCAGGCACCCCTTACTGTGGTATGGGCTACCTATACCACTACATACATACACACATACAAACCTATAAGTCACTCCTGTGGCAGGCCTTATCAATCCTGAAGGCAGAGTGCTTGGTTCTTATGTGACAGGGTGTCTCTGCATGAGCAGAGCCCCTCTGCAGCGTTCAGAGATCCTTCTCTGATGCTGTTTGTAGTGCAGCCTGACCATATACTCTTAAGCGCATTATAACCTCGCGTTAAATGCTAACTTTGGGATGGCTGCACGGAAGCATGTCGTGTTTGGTGTCAAACATCTTGGAATACTACCCCCCCGCCAGTTCTGGCGGCGGGGGTAGCATTCCACCCTTCTAGAGGGAGAGACATGTACACACCGGCCCAACCGGTAACTTCTTTCCAGAGCCCTGGCATCACAAGATGGATGCCACCAGTCACAGACACTGGGCTGCCCTCCTGCTGATGACCGAAACTCACAGTGGAGGAAGCCCAACAATAGATATCCTGTCGCAAGGGGGTGTGACCACCTCCCAGACAGGGTTTAGTGTATTGGGGCTGGGTGGGTGCACTCTTAGAGTGCTTTGAAGTCCTGCACTGGGGGAGCAGAAGGCTCCTCTGTGCATACCCCAGTTCAAACCGGCTCAGGGGCTACCTGCCCCTGCTCTGGCGCGAAACTGGACAAAGGGAAGTGGGTGTAGCCACCCCTCCCCTGACCCTCCCATAGGTGGGGTCATAGAGCTAGTCCCTCCCTTCTTTTTAGTATAAGAGGGGGAACCTGTGCATTGCAACCCAGATCTCCCTGGACGACGCTCTCAAGAAGAATCCTGGACCTTCGACGTTCCACTACCTCTGGAAGACTGAAGAATCTCCCTTGGAGTCAAGGAGTGACTCCCCTGCTTGGCAGGCACCAAAAACTACAATGACGGTCGCAAACTACACTGTTCCCGCCGGAGCCCGAAGTCCCTGCAGCCTGGGAAGAAGATTTCCTGACTTCTCCAAGGCCATCGTGAGTCCCCAGCGAAGCTGAGGCAAGTGGACCCCACGAGCGACGAGGAACCGCAGTCCCTGGGTACCGTGCACTATTGTCGAGTGCAACCCCTTCACGACGTTCTACGAACTTGTGCTTTGGACCACGTGTGGTCCCAGCCTCTAGCAGAGATCTCTCCCGAATTCAGAGGCCTACACCGTCCCGAGTGACCGTGGGCCCCTGTTGAGTGGATCCTCCCGAGGCGTCTTTGCGATCCCTTGCCAGCCGGCTTGTGGGTCCCCAGAAGACTTTCCAACAAAACCAAAGGGCTCCCCTGGTTGCTCCAGGCCTGCCCTTACCTACCCTTGCTGGGTAAGTCCCCCAGACCTTGCTGGTCTGCACCATTGACTTTTCCTCATCACCACAAGACTTGCTGCTACCAAGGCTTGTTGGCTCCAATCGAGTCGCCGACACCTCAGTAAGCTGCAGACGTCGTGGGACACACCGAATCCAGCTCCTGGTCATCATCAACGCTGCCTGGACCACGTGGTCGAAGAGTCAAGACACCTGTGAACGACCCGAAGCTGTCGACGACGGTGGGCATTCATCTTCCTTGCCCAGAGTCACTGCCAAGTGACTGTGAACACTGTCCCCTCTGCTTTCAGGTCTTCCTCCTTCCGAATCCAGGCTTGGATTCCAACGGACACTTCTTCTGTCGTCGCAAGCCGCAAGTCTTCACTGGCTCCCATTGAAAACGACGCCGCGACCCGACACCAAAGGACACCTATGCACCCGGCTCCCCTGGGTGAGGTAACTTCAGCACTACGGTGCTCCTGTTGGCCCTAGAACTACTTACCCTGTAAGTGGCTTGCTTGTAGCTACCCTAGAAGTGCCCTAAAAATCCTATTTTCCCGTGCGATTATCGCACCGGCTCGTACAGGGCTCGCGTCTGTGTTAGACACATCGCGTCCAACTCCCTTGTAACTCTATCAGTATCCGCGTCCTTCGACTCGTACTGACCGATCGGTTTGTTCGCCTCGAACACGCCAGGGACCTGTAACATTGATAACTCAATCGCGTTCTCTCGCATAGACTCGTACAGGACTCGCACCAGTGTCTGAACACCGCGTCCGTCCCCTGTGGGTCTCCGACAACTACCTGGGGTGGTTCTTGGGGGTCCCTCAATTCTATGTGCTCTAGACCACGGTCTAGCCAAGATAAGATTGTGATATTTACTTGTGCTAACTTATTTTTGATAACATTTGATTTGTACATATGTTCCTGACTTCTAATCTCATAAAGAGATTAGTAGAGAGTTGTTTAGTAATAAATACATATATATTTGATATATATACCTGTGTGGTGTCTTTTCATTTGGTGATTCAAGAGATTGTGTGGTAAAACAAGCTGCTTTACATTCCTCCAAGACTTAGCCTGAAGGCTGCTCTCCACAGCTACCACTAGGATAGCTTTCTATAAAGGTTGTCTTAAACCTACCTACCATAAGAGTCGAATTGGACTGGTGCAAGGTGTCCACTTTAACTAGTGAACAGCATATACCAGGCAAACTTCTCACACTAGCTATCCCCAGCCAGGGAGAAGAAGCTTCATCGCTAATCAAAGCTTCCAGCAGAATTTCCTGTATGGTAGTGAGAGGAGACAGGTAACTACCCAAGAGCCCATGTGTTTTACTATGTAGAACCAGCCACATAATGAGGTTTGATGAGATGTATTGACACAAATCTCTTGTTCTTGCAGGCAACGAGAGGCGGTAAAAGGACAGTTTGTGTGCCTTCAGCAGCCAGGACAGGTACAATGGCCCAAATTCCTTGTTTTTTTATTTTTATTTTTTTTATTTTGAGAGTTTTATATAGCGCTGGCTAGACCCAGAGGTATCAGAGCGCTTTACATGAGAAGATAATATAACGCAAACATGACATACGAATAGATAAAAAGATAAAGAAACAACGTGTGAAATATACAAAAACAAAATAAATATACAGGAGCAAGAGCTATACACTACAAGTAACTAGGTATATGGTGTTCGGGGGAAGGACAGATAATACTGGACAAAATGTAACATGGTGATTGGAGATCAGGTGCAGGTCACAGGTTAGGACCCCCAATGATAATTGGGCTAAACATGGCGTATAAGTAGATAAAAAATAATGACAACAACATGTGAGATATACAAATCAAGTAAAAAAACAAATCAAACAGTTAGATAAACAAATCAAATAGATAAACAGGGGCAGGAGCTATACATGAAATGGACAAATATTACTGGATTAATATAACATGGTGAGATTGGAGGTCGAGTGCAGGTCGTAGGTTAGGATCCCCAATAATAATTGAGGAGGTGGATTTTGAGGTCTTTTTTGAAGCTGAAATAGGAGGGGTTGCAGCGCAGGTTTTTTGGGAGGGCATTCCAGATGATAGGGGCATTCCCAGAGAAGGAGCGTGATTGTGTGGCTTTCTTTTTATGCAGTGGTGGTATAAGGAGGAGGGAGTTAGTGCTTCTCAGGGGACGTGTGGTGTCCGCAATGAGGAGTTTCTTGGAGAGGTACTGTGGAGTGTTTTGGTGGAGGACTTTATGAGTGATGCAGGCAGTTTTGTATGCAGATCTGCCTTCAATAGGGAGCCATTTAAGAGATTTGAGAGCCGGGGATATGTGATCGAAGCGTTTGCAGTCTGTAATGAGCCTGGCGGCCAGGTTGAGCACAGCTTTGATTGGAGCAAGGTGGACCTTGGGGATTCCGTTGAGGATAGCGTTACCATAGTCAATACGTGAAAGAACAAGTGACTGAACTACAAGTTTAAAATCATCGTTGGGTATAAAGGGTTTGATTTTCTTGAGGTGACGGAGAGTGAGGAGGGCTCCTTTAGCAGAGTTTTTGATGTGGACGTTAAGGGTTAGGGTGTTGTCGATAGAAATACCAAGAGATTTGACGGAGTTGGACAAGGTGAATGAGCAGTTGAGTGCGTTAAGGTCAGAGATCCATGTTTGAACAGGGAGCGGGTTGTTTTTAGGGGAGAAGAGAATGATTTCAGTTTTATTAGAGCTAAGTTTGAGATGATTGGAGTGGAACCAGGTTTGGATTTTGGTGAGGGTGTTGTTCAGGTGTAAGATGTCGGCATGAGTTTTAATCTTGTAATAGATTTGGGTGTCATCGGCGTAGAGGTGGTAGTTGATGCCTGCTTGTTTAAGAATGAGGGTGAGGGGTTAAAGAGGGAGGGAGAGAGAATAGACCCTTGGGGGACTCCAAGGGAGACAGGAGTGGGGTTAGAGAGACAGTTTTGAATTTTGATTTGCTGAGTTCGGTGTTGTAGGTAGGAGACGAACCATTTGTAGGCAGTATCATTGAGGCCGAAGCGGGTCCTAAGCACATTGAGTAGGGCTGAATGGTTGACTGTATCAAACGCTGCAGAGAGATCAAGGAGGATAAGAAGACAGGTCTCGCCATTATCAAGTGATTGGTGGATGTCATCGACGACATTGAGCATCGCCGTTTCGGTGCTGCAGCCTTTCCTGAAGCCTGATTGAAAGGGATCAAGTAGGTTGAAGTTTTCGATGTGTTTGTCTAGTTGTAGTAGGACACATTTTTCAAGGACCTTTGAGAGAAGTGGGAGGTTAGTGATGGGGCGGAGATTGTTTAGGTCATTGGGGTCAGCATTGGGGTTTTTGATTATGGGAGAGATTTGTCCAAGTTGAAGGGAGGTGGGGACACAGCCAGTGGAGAGAGAGGTGTTGATGATTGTGGTCCAGTATGGGGTGATGATGTGCTTAAGGGCAGGGACAAGGTTAGAGGGTAAGGGATCTTTTGTGTGGGAGGACGGTTTAAGATTACCAATTATATTAAGGACTTCTAGCTCAGTCACGGGGAGGAAGTTGAGCAGGGAGGCATTGTTCTTTAATTGTGAGTTAGGAGGGTTGGTTTCCGGAGAGGTAACAGGGTTAGTTGGTCGAGGGGATGTGGGGTAGGCATTAGAGGTGAGGACGGGTTTGCATTGGGAGTTTGTGGGGAGCTGTGAGGAGCAGAAGGATTGATCAATTTTGGCTATTTTTTCTGAGAAGAAGTGGGAAATTTCTTCACATCTGGCTGAGGAGGCGGTCAGATTAGGAGGTGCGGGGGAAGTTTGGTTACGAATGATTTTGAAGAGTTCCCTAGGTCTGTTTTTGGCATGATCAAGTTGAGTGCGGAAGAAGGAGGCCTTTTCCTTGAAGATGTGTTTTTGTACGTGGATCTAGCATGTCTGAGGAGTGCAAGATGGGCGGGAGAGGGATGGTGTCTCCAGGTTCTTTCCGATAGTCTGAGTGACCGTCTTTCATTATTAAGCTCGGTATTAAACCAAGAGTTGGAGGGGGTGAATGTGAGAAGTTGGCCTGGCATATGCTGTCCACTAATTATAGTGGGCACCTTGCACCAGTCCAAATCGACTCTTATGGTAGGTAGGTTAAAGACAACCTTATTGAAAGCTATCCTAGTGGTAGCTGTGGAGAGCAGCCTTCAGGCTAAGTCTTGAAGGAATGTAAAGCAGCTTGTTTTACCAGTCTATAATCTCTTGAGTGACCAAATGAAAGAGCACCACACCAGGTATATATTCAAAATATATGTATTTATTACTAAACACACCCCTCTAGTCTCTTTATGAGGCTAGAGTTCGAAGTACATAGGTTATAAGATCTTAAATCACAGTAATAGCACAAATACACGTTTGGGCCCTAGGGGCGTACCAAACCATATACCAATAAAGTGGTATGCGAACCACGACTGAACTAGACACTAGGCCTAGAGCCTCTAGAAGTGCTTGGACCACAAGGAACCACCCAAGGTAGTAACACAGGGGACCCACGGGAGACGCGTGCAGTGTAAATACACAACCGCGATACGCCGTTAACTTCTATGGAGAAAGTCGGGATCGGGAAAATAGAGGAAAGGGACACTTAGAAGAGGACTAGGACAAAACCCTTTGAGATCTAGGACTTTGAAGAGTCTCTACCCACGGGAGCACCGGAGTACTCGTGTTACCTCACCCAGGGAAGCCGGGTGCATAGGTGCCTTTCGGGGTCGGGTTTCGTCGTCGGTTCTTATGGCGATCTGCTGCAAAGTGCTGCTGGCGACCAGGAGAAAAGTGTCCGGGTGGATCCAAGAGTGGATCGGAGTTCTGAAGAACCTGAAAGCAGAGGGGACAGAGTCTGGGTCACTAGCCAGTGACCAGGGAGGCGATGGACAGATGCCCACCGATGTCGAGTGCTTCAGATTCGATGACGGTCGTCTTGACTCTTCAGCCACGAGGTCCGGGAGGCGTTGTCGGCGACCAGGAGCAGGATTCGGGCTGTTGCTCGATGTCTGTCGAGTGCAGAGGTGTCGGCGACCAGATTGGACCCAACAAGCCTTGGCAACGGCAAGTCTCGAGTAAGATGTAGATCGTCGATGATGCAGACCAGCAAGGTCTGGGGAACTCACCCAGCGCGGGTAAGTGAGGGCAAGCCTGGAGCAACCAGACTGCCAAGTAAAGAAAAGATTGGCCTTCGTTGAGGGCTACTAGCCAACGGGCTAGCGACCGCGAAGGAGCCTCGTGACGCCGCACGTAGAGCTGGCTTACAGGACACTCGTGGAGTGGGGGCCAGTGATCTTCGGTGCAGGTGGTGCTGGAGGCTAGGGCTACTCGGAGCCCAAAGCACGACTTCTTGGGAGACCCAGAAGATGGTGCACTTGCAAATGTGCTCGGTGTCCAGGGGTCACGGTCTCACGTCACCCACGATAGCCACGGGCCTCAGCTTTGCTGGGGACTCAGGGTAGCCTCGGGGAAGTCTGAGAATCCACCTCTGGTGATGCGATGACTTCGGCGTCCGACGGGAGCTTCAGTGATGCGAACCGGACAGATGCTTCTTTGGTGCCTGCCAAGCAGGGGAGTCACTCCTTGACCCCAAGGGAGATTCTTCAGTCCTCTAATCGTGAGTAGAGCGTCGAAGATCCAGGATTCTGTTTCAGAGTTTCGTCCAGGTATAATCTAAAGTCCTAGGGACTGGGTTCCTACCTTTATTCTAAAAATAGGGGATGGACTACTCTGTGGCCCCACCTATGGGTGGGTCAGGGCAGAGGGGTGGCTACACCCTTTCCCTTTGTCCAGTTCGCGCCAAAGCAGGGGCTGCAAGCCCCTGATCCGGTTTGAACTGGGGTATGCACAGGGACACCAAATGTGCCCCCAGTGCAGGACTTCAAAGCACCCGAAAGTGCTCCCGCCCAGCCCCAATACACATTGTCCTGTCTGGGGAGGTGGTCACACCTCCCTGGGACAGGAAACCTATTGTCCAGGCCTCCCCTGCCGGAGTTTCGTCCAGCAGCAGGAGGCCAGACTCGTGTCTGTGGCAGCAGCATCCATTTTGTGATGCCAGGCTCTGGAAAGAAGTTACCGGACTCGTCAGAGTTAACATGCCTTTCCCTCTAGAAGGGTGGAATGCTACCCCCGCCGCCAGGATTGGCGGGGGGCAGTATTCCAAGATGTTTGACACCAAACACGACATGTTTAGGTGCAGCCATTCCATAGTTAGCATTTTACCGCGAGGATATAATGCGTTTAAGAGTATATGGTCAGGCTGCACTACAAACAGCATCAGAGATGGTCTCCGAACGCTGCAGAGGGGCCCTGCTCATGCAGGGGCACCCTCTCACATAGGAACCATGCACTCTGCCTTTAGGATTGATAAGGCCTGCCTTAGGAGTGACTTATAGGTTTATATGTGTGTATGCATTTAGTGATATAGGTAACCTATACCACAGCAAGGGGTGCATGCACCACCTT
Source organism: Calotriton arnoldi (assembly GCA_963921515.1). NCBI lineage: Eukaryota > Metazoa > Chordata > Amphibia > Caudata > Salamandridae > Calotriton > Calotriton arnoldi. The sequence goes on from CAWUFW010004057.1 coordinate 965,065, forward strand.
ACCCAGGCTGCAGTAGCAGACCTGTGGTGCCAGTTTGGATGGCCTACCAGGGGTGGCATAATACATGCTGCAGCCCCTGGCAGACCTCTGAGGTACCTATGCCCTTGGTACATAGTATACCATATACTAGGGACTTACAAGGGCACTCCAGATCCCAATCAGTGATGTGCCTAAGGCACATGGAGACCCTTTTAAAGAGGAAACAGCTAGGCTGGGGTTCTGAATAGCAGGGCCCCAGCCAGACTAATGTCGAAAACCAGTGAAGTATCAGCAAAAAGTGGGGGTACCCCTGTGAAGCAGATCCTACTCTCCTACACAACCCCCCCAAACGTAGGGACATTAAACTAACCTTGCCCAGTTAAGTCTTCATGTTCTAAGTGGAAATACCTAGAGAGTCCATCTGCATTCGCATGGTTACTCCCAGGCCTATGTTCCACTGTAAAGTCCATCCCCTGTAGGGAAATGGACCACCTAAGCAGTTTGGGGTTTTCACCCTTCATTTGTTTTAGCCATAAGAGGGGCTTATGGTCTGTCTGAACCAGGAAGTGTGTACCAAACAAGTATGGCCTCAACTTCTTCAGAGCCCAGACCACAGCAAAGGCCTCCCTCTCTATGGCTGACCAACGTTTCTCTCTAGGGGTCAGCCTTCTGCTAATAAAAGCTACTGGCTGATCCTGACCTTCTTCATTCAATTGTGACAGTACAGCCCCTACCCCCAATTCAGATGCATCAGTTTGAACAATGAACTTCTTGGAGTAATCAGGACTCTGCAGAATTGGAGCAGTGCACATGGCCTGCTTGAGGTCATCAAATGCCTTTTGACAGCTAACTGTCCACTGAACCTTTTTGGGCATTTTCTTAGAAGTTAAGTCATTCAAGGGTGTCACTATTGATCCATACCCCTTGACAAATCTCCTATAGTACCCAGTCAGGCCTAAGAAGGCTCTCACCTGAGTCTGGGTAGTGGGAGCAGTCCAGTCCATGATGGTCTGGATCTTGCTCTGCAAAGGTTGAACCTGGCCTCCACCCACAAGGTGGCCCAGGTACACAACCTGACTCTGCCCTATCTGGCACTTAGTGGCCTTGATAGTCAGGCCTGCCTTTTGCAGGGCCTGTAAAACATTCCTGAGGTGGACCAGGTGATCCTCCCAGGTGGAGCTAAAGACAGCAATATCATCTAGATAAGCTGCACTATAGGCTTCCAGTCCTGTGAGAACTGTGTTCACCAACCTCTGGAAAGTGGCAGGTGCATTTTTCAGACCAAAGGGCATCACCACAAATTGATAATGCCCACTAGGGGTTGAAAATGCTGTTTTGGGCTTTGCAGCATCAGCTAGTCTGATCTGCCAGTAGCCAGCTGTTAGGTCAAATGTGCTGAGATATTTGGCAGAGGCCAAAGTATCTATGAGCTCATCTGCCCTGGGTATTGGATGGGCATCAGTCCTAGTGACTGCATTGAGGCCCCTGTAGTCTACACAAAACCTCATCTCTCTTTTCCCACCACTGGTGTGAGGTTTGGGTACTAGGACTACTGGACTAGCCCAAGGGCTATCTGAGGGCTCAATCACTCCCAATTCCAACATCTTCTGGACTTCAGTCCTGATACAGTCCCTGACATGGTCAGGTTGCCTATAAATCTTGTTTTTAATAGGCAGACTGTCCCCAGTGTCCACTTCATGAGTGCACCAGGTGGTCTGACTGGGTGTCAGTGAAAACATATGTCTAAACTGATTGAGGACTTGCCTGCAATCAGTTTGTTGCTGGGTAGTGAGGCTGCCTGCCAAGGCTACACCATCAACTGACCCATCGTCAGGGTTCTGTGAGAGCAGGTCAGGGAGTGGGTCACTCTCTTCCTCCTGCCCTTCATCAGTAGCCATGAGCAAGCCCATGTCTGCCCTGTCCACATATGGCTTAAGTCTGTTGACATGGAGAACCCTTTGGGGACTCCTGGGTGTTCCCAGGTCCACTAAGTAAGTGACCTCACCCTTCTGCTCAACAATAGTGTGGGGTCCACTCCATTTGTCTTGGAGAGCTGCTGGGGCCACTGGCTCCAACACCCACACCTTCTGTCCTGGCTGGTAAACAGTCAGAACAGCCTTTTGGTCATGCCAGGCCTTCTGAAGTTCCTGGCTAGCCTCAAGGTTTTTGGTTGCCTTTTTCATGTACTCAGCCATCCTGGAGCGGAGACCAAGTACATAGTCCACTATATCTTGCTTTGGGGGCTTGAGAGGTAACTCCCATCCTTCCTTCACCAAGCACAGTGGACCCCTCACAGGGTGGCCAAACAGAAGTTCAAAAGGGCTGTACCCAACCCCCTTCTGAGGCACCTCCCTATAGGCGAATAAAAGGCAGGGCAAGAGTATGTCCCATCTACGCCTAAGCTTTTCTGGGAGCCCTTTAATCATGCCCTTCAAGGTTTTGTTGAATCTCTCAACTAAACCATTGCATTGTGGGTGATAGGGTGTGGTGAACTTATAAGTAACTCCACACTCCTTCCACATTGCCTTTAAGTACCCAGACATGAAGTTTGCACCCCTGTCTGATACCACCTCCTTAGGAAAGCCCACTCTTGAGAAAATTCCCAGGAGGGCCCTTGCCACCACAGGTGCTGTAGTGGTCCTAAGGGGTATAGCCTCTGGGTACCTGGTGGCATGATCCACTACCACCAGTATAAATCTGTGCCCAGATGCTGTTTGGGGATCCATGGGACCAACAATGTCAATCCCTACCCTCTCAAAGGGCACCCCCACCACAGGTAGTGGTATCAGGGGGCCTTTGTAGTGCCACCTGCTTTGCCACTGGCTTGGCAGGTTACACAGGAGCGACAAAACTCCTTACTGTCTTCAGACATGTGGGGCCAGTGAAAGTGAGGGACAATTCTGTCCCAAGTCTTGTTCTGGCCCAGGTGTCCTGCTAAGGGAATATCATGGGCTAGGGTCAATAGGAAGCCCCTGAACTTCAAAGGTATTACCAACCTCCTGGTAGCACCAGGCTTGGGGTCTCTACTCTCTGAGTACAGGAGTCCATCATCCCAATACACTGTATGGGGACCACTAGCTTTCCCAGCAGCCTCAGCAGCAGCTTGCTGTCTGAGGGGTTCAAGGGAGGGGCAGCTCTGCTGCTCCTGGCTCAGATCTGCCCTAGAAGGTCCCCCTGTCCCCAAGAACTCAACCTGTTCAGGTTCAAGTTCCTCTGGGACAGTTCCTTCTTCAGGGCTGAGATCATCCCCCTCAAGGGACTGATCTTCCTCCTGAGCCAAGGGGGAAGGCTCTGCCTTAACCCTACTACTCCTCCTCTTGGAAGGCACTTGGTCCATTCTTCCAGAATCCAAGGCCTGTTCAGTTTTAGACAGTTTAGCTTGTGACCTGGTCACAGCAAACACATCTGCAGGGATCCCCAGCATTTCTGCATGGGTCCTGAGCTCCACTTCTGCCCAAGCAGAAGTCTCTAAGTCATTGCCAAGCAAGCATTCGACTGGTAGGTTTGCACTTACCACAACCTTCTTAAGGCCAGTTACCCCTCCCCAGGAGAAGTTAACAACTGCCAGAGTATGGTCTGTTCTGACATTGCTAGCATTGGTCACTTGGTACATTTCACCAAGTATAACTTGCCCAGGTAGCACAAGGTCTTGTGTCACCATTGTGACACTTGCCCCTGTGTCCCTAAATGCCAAAGCCTCTCGTCCATTGATTAAAGGCTGTTGTCTGTACTTGCCCAGATTACTGGGACTCACAGTGGAGGTCACATCCATGCCTCCATCACAGACTAACACAGCCTGAGTCAGTTCCCTGACTAAGTCAGAGCCCAACTCAGTTCCCAGGGTGAACCCTACTAAACCCTTTGCTGGAGCACCTCCACCAACTGTACTAGGGGGAACAGGTGCCTTAGGGGCATTGGTGGGTGCTGGACTGGAGTCTTTGGACTTGGTGCAATCACTGGTCCAGTGGGTCTTTTGCTTACAGACCTTGCACCATGGTTTTCTTTGGCCTTTACCCTTGGTAGACTGGGAATCCCCACCAGAAGAAGATTTTTGGGGGCCTGATGAAGACTTTTGATCTTTACCCTTCTCCCCACCCTTGTCAGAGTTCTTAGCATCTTGCTTCTTGGTTTCCCCACCTTGGTTCTGTACCTTCTGCTTCACCCTGGTTCTGACCCATTTGTCTGCCTTCTTTCCCAATTCTTGGGGAGAGGTCAGATCAGAGTCAACCAGGTACTGATGCAACAGCTGGTTTTGACAGTTATTAAGAATCTGCTCCCTCATTATCAGATTATACAATCCTGAGAAGTCACACACCTTACTGCCCATCAACCAGCCTTCCAGAGCCTTGGCAGAACAATCCACATAGTCTACCCAGTCTTGAGTCTGTGCTTTTTGGGTGTCTCTGAACTTCAACCTGTACTGTTCAGTGGTTAGGCCAAACCCATCAATAAGAGCACTCTTCAAGACCTTGTAATTGTCAGCATCCTCCTCTCTAACAGTGAGGAGCTTGTCTCTACCTTTGTCAGCAAAGGAGAGCCACAAGATTGCTGCCCACTGCTCCTGAGGGACCTTCTGTACTTTACAGGCCCTCTCTAAAGCAGTTATCCATTTGTGGATATCATCCCCACTCTGGTAGGGAGGGACAATCTTGCTCAGGTTCCTATGGTCATAGGACCTTTCCCTATCTCTAGGGACATGGCTGCCACCATGGGACTCTAGTCCCAACTTTCTTCTCTCTTTAAGGAGATCTAGGGATTCTCTATCTAAAGCCAATTGCTTCTTCCTGATCTCCAGTTGAGTTTCCTCATACTGGACCAGTCTCTTTCTTCTCTCATGAGAGGATTCCCTCCTGTGAGAAGAAACAGAGCTCCCTATGGAGGTGCCAGAGTGGTTAGACTCCTGAGAAGGAGACCTAGACTTTCTGAGCACACTCATAATCCTTCCTGGGGGGACAAAGGTGTGGTTCTCCAGATCCTCATCTTCATCTTCCCCAGAAGGGATTGGGTTTTCCAGGTCAGGGTCATTGTCACCCTCCTGGTCAGTTTCAGAGGGGGGCTGGGGGTAGTAGTACCCCTGGCCCCTTCCTCATCTGCTGGCCCACCCTCTGCTCCTACCCCTTCAGTCTCTGAAGACTTACTAAGATCATAAGCCACCAACAACTCCTGGAGGTGTTGGGTGGTGGGACTTTGGCCTGTCCTTAATTTCCTCACGTTACACAAAGCTCTCAGTTCCAAGAATGGGAGTGTGTCATACTTGGAGGGGGAAGCTCAATGGCTTCCTGCAGGGCATCTTTGGATCCTGCTTTTAAAGACATTACTAGTGTGGTGTGGTGTATGCACTACCTACTCTAGTGTGGCCTACTAAACTCTCTTGAGTTGTAGAAAGGGTTGTGCTATCCCTTAACACACAACTCTAAGTTCAGTAGAACTTACTGATATTCTAAGCTTAAATTATATGTACCTTAGGTACCTTTAGTGGTTTTCAGTTGATCAATTCAATTGAGATTATCTGGTAAAACAATAGCAAGCTGGAATCCCACACGCTGCACACCAATGTGAGAAGTTGGCCTGGCATATGCTGTCCACTAATTATAGTGGGCACCTTGCACCAGTCCAAATCGACTCTTATGGTAGGTAGGTTAAAGACAACCTTATTGAAAGCTATCCTAGTGGTAGCTGTGGAGAGCAGCCTTCAGGCTAAGTCTTGAAGGAATGTAAAGCAGCTTGTTTTACCAGTCTATAATCTCTTGAGTGACCAAATGAAAGAGCACCACACCAGGTATATATTCAAAATATATGTATTTATTACTAAACACACCCCTCTAGTCTCTTTATGAGGCTAGAGTTCGAAGTACATAGGTTATAAGATCTTAAATCACAGTAATAGCACAAATACACGTTTGGGCCCTAGGGGCGTACCAAACCATATACCAATAAAGTGGTATGCGAACCACGACTGAACTAGACACTAGGCCTAGAGCCTCTAGAAGTGCTTGGACCACAAGGAACCACCCAAGGTAGTGACACAGGGGACCCACGGGAGACGCGTGCAGTGTAAATACACAACCGCGATACGCCGTTAACTTCTATGGAGAAAGTCGGGATCGGGAAAATAGAGGAAAGGGACACTTAGAAGAGGACTAGGACAAAACCCTTTGAGATCTAGGACTTTGAAGAGTCTCTACCCACGGGAGCACCGGAGTACTCGTGTTACCTCACCCAGGGAAGCCGGGTGCATAGGTGCCTTTCGGGGTCGGGTTTCGTTGTCGGTTCTTATGGCGATCTGCTGCAAAGTGCTGCTGGCGACCAGGAGAAAAGTGTCCGGGTGGATCCAAGAGTGGATCGGAGTTCTGAAGAACCTGAAAGCAGAGGGGACAGAGTCTGGGTCACTAGCCAGTGACCAGGGAGGCGATGGACAGATGCCCACCGATGTCGAATGCTTCAGATTCGATGACGGTCGTCTTGCCTCTTCAGCCACGAGGTCCGGAAGGCGTTGTCGGCAACCAGGAGCAGGATTCGGGCTGTTGCTCGATGTCTGTCGAGTGCAGAGGTATCGGCGACCAGATTGGACCCAACAAGCCTTGGCAACGGCAAGTCTCGAGTAAGATGTAGATCGTCGATGATGCAGACCAGCAAGGTCTGGGGAACTCACCCAGCGAGGGTAAGTGAGGGCAGGCCTGGAGCAACCAGACTGCCAAGTAAAGAAAAGATTGGCCTTCGTTGAGGGCTACTAGCCAACGGGCTAGCGACCGCGAAGGAGCCTCGTGACGCCGCACGTGGAGCTGGCTTACAGGACACTCGTGGAGTGGGGGCCAGTGATCTTCGGTGCAGGTGGTGCTGGAGGCTAGGGCTACTCGGAGCCCAAAGCACGACTTCTTGGGAGACCCAGAAGATGGTGCACTTGCAAATGTGCTCGGTGTCCAGGGGTCACGGTCTCACGTCACCCACGATAGCCACGGGCCTCAGCTTTGCTGGGGACTCAGGGTAGCCTCAGGGAAGTCTGAGAATCCACCTCTGGTGATGCGATGACTTCGGCGTCCGACGGGAGCTTCAGTGATGCGAACCGGACAGATGCTTCTTTGGTGCCTGCCAAGCAGGGGAGTCACTCCTTGACCCCAAGGGAGATTCTTCAGTCCTCTAATCGTGAGTAGAGCGTCGAAGGTCCAGGATTCTGTTTCAGAGTTTCGTCCAGGTATAATCTAAAGTCCTAGGGACTGGGTTCCTACCTTTATTCTAAAAATAGGGGATGGACTACTCTGTGGCCCCACCTATGGGTGGGTCAGGGCAGAGGGGTAGCTACACCCCTTTCCCTTTGTCCAGTTCGCGCCAAAGCAGGGGCTGCAAGCCCTGATCCGGTTTGAACTGGGGTATGCACAGGGACACCAAATGTGCCCCCAGTGCAGGACTTCAAAGCACCCGAAAGTGCTCCCGCCCAGCCCCAATACACATTGTCCTGTCTGGGGAGGTGGTCACACCTCCCTGGGACAGGAAACCTATTGTCCAGGCCTCCCCTGCCGGAGTTTCGTCCAGCAGCAGGAGGCCAGACTCGTGTCTGTGGCAGCAGCATCCATTTTGTGATGCCAGGCTCTGGAAAGAAGTTACCGGACTCGTCAGAGTTAACATGCCTTTCCTCTAGAAGGGTGGAATGCTACCCCCGCCGCCAGGATTGGCGGGGGGTAGTATTCCAAGATGTTTGACACCAAACACGACATGTTTAGGTGCAGCCATTCCATAGTTAGCATTTTACCGCGAGGATATAATGCGTTTAAGAGTATATGGTCAGGCTGTACTACAAACAGCATCAGAGATGGTCTCCGAACGCTGCAGAGGGGCCCTGCTCATGCAGGGGCACCCTCTCACATAGGAACCATGCACTCTGCCTTTAGGATTGATAAGGCCTGCCTTAGGAGTGACTTATAGGTTTATATGTGTGTATGCATTTAGTGATATAGGTAACCTATACCACAGCAAGGGGTGCATGCACCACCTTACCCAGGCTGCAGTAGCAGACCTGTGGTGCCAGTTTGGATGGCCTACCAGGGGTGGCATAATACATGCTGCAGCCCCTGGCAGGCCTCTGAGGTACCTATGCCCTTGGTACATAGTATACCATATACTAGGGACTTACAAGGGCACTCCAGATCCCAATCAGTGATGTGCCTAAGGCACATGGAGACCCTTTTAAAGAGGAAACAGCTAGGCTGGGGTTCTGAATAGCAGGGCCCCAGCCAGACTAATGTCGAAAACCAGTGAAGTATCAGCAAAAAGTGGGGGTACCCCTGTGAAGCAGATCCTACTCTCCTACAGGTGGTTCTTTGGTTTTTGAGTTTGGGCGGGGCTAGTTGGTCAAGGATACCAGTGACAGTATTGTTAAAGTGTTCAGTGAGCTCATTGGCATTTTGTGAGGGGGGAATGAGAAGAAGTTGAGCTTGGAGTTTAGACTCAAGAACACCCGGGGGGATATGTATTAGATTTCTGGTCAGTTTCTTAGGTCTGTTAATTTTGGAGGTGGGGAGATTTGCATTGGTAGCAATGGTGAACAGTATAAGGTGATGGTCGGACCAGTCAATGGGGACGATATTGGTCACGGAGGCCAGATCTTCGTTGGAAAGAATGGCATCAAGGATGGCTCCTTTGGTGTGTGTCGGGGACAGGCATAGTTGTTTGAGTTCATTGATCTCAAGTAGATTGGTGAGGAGGGGGATAGTGGGATCATCGGTATCGTTCCAATGGAGGTTGAGATCCCCAAGAAAGAGATTTTTTGAGTTGGATAATGAGGATTGTGTCAGGAGCTCAGATAAGTCCTCGATGAAGGGCTGGGGGGGGCCTGGAGGGCGATAGATGTTGTGTAGAAGGACCTTGGGTGGGTGGGAGTTTTGGGTTGTCAGTTCAGCTTCCAGGTATTCGCAGGAGGAGTAGCCAGAATTATTGACAAGGGATAGCTGAAGTTCATTTTTAAAGATAATGGCTAGACCACCCCCAACTCTGTCAGGTCTATCTTTTCTCAGAATAGAGTATCCCGGGGGGAGAGTAGGTCATGTATGCTCGTTGAGTGGTCTTTGAGCCAGGTTTCTGTGAGGAATGCAATGTCAATGAATTCACTCAGGATAGTTTCCAAAATTTCCGTGGCATGTTGGACTGCGGAGCGACAGTTGACAAGCATACATGTAAGTGGTGTGGGGTTGCATATGGTGGGTGGGCAAGTGTGGATCGACGTGAGTTGAGGCGGTGGTCTGGGGGAAGCGGGGGAGGAGGGGATTCTATTAGTCCCTAAGATAATAGGGATGTGGGAGTAGGGGAGTGGAGAATTGGTGGTTGGTAAGCTAGGAAGGTAAGAGTTGCATAGGTCGGAGAGGTCGGATGGGGAGAGATGGTTCGAGGTGCGGTGAGGTCTATGTATACGGCAGCGGAGAGGAGTCGATCTCCAATGATTGTGTTTGGTGTTAGGGATTTGCAGGGGGAATTTTTGGGGGGGATTTTTGGGCAGGGCTGGGTGGGGGTTTTATGGTGAGGGAGGGTTCTGGAGCTGTGGGAGATAAAGTCTTTCCTGAGTTGAGAGAATTTAGTAATTAAATTAGATAGGTCAAGTTCAATGTTGTGTAGGCTCTGGGCAATTAAGGTGAGGGGAGGTATCGAGGGGGGGTGGACTGGGTTAGTTACGGAGGGTGGATTGATGTGTGTGGGTGGAGATAGGGAAGTGAGTGTGGAATGAGGGGTGACGGGGCTGTTGGGTGTGAGGGGTTCGGTAATCAAATGGGATAGGACACGTTCAGTGTTATGTAGGCTCGTGTCAATTGGGGTGGAGGGGGTACTGAAGGGGCGTGGGCGGGGTGTAGGGAAAGATCTGGGTTAGTTGCAGAGGGTGGACTGATGTGAGAGGGGGGCGATAGGGTAGTGGGAGTGGAGTGAGGGGTGACAGGGCTGTTAGATGGGAGGGGTTCAGTAATCAGTTTAGATAGGTCGAGTTCACTGTTGTGTAGGTTCGGGGCAATTAGGGTAAGGGGAGGAATTGAAGGGGCGGGGGGAAGGGAATGATCTAGGGGTAGGGAGTGGTCTGGGTTAGTTGCGGAGGGTGGACTGAGGTGTGAGGGGGAGATAGGGTAGTGGGTGTGGAGTGAGGGGTGTCGGTGCTGTAAGGTGTGGGGGTTGGGCTAGGTTAGACATGAGGTTAAGAACTTCAGGAGATGTGGTCAGAGAGAGGATAAAAGGGCATAGAGTGAGTGGAGAGCGGATATATTGGGGTGGGGGGGTTGTGTATTTATCGGGGGTTGGGATAAAGGATTGGGGAGGCGGAGTTAGGAGGGCCTGAAGGGGCAGGAAAGATGGGGTGGGGAGGAGAAGAGGGTGTACGGGATGGGTAGGAGGAGGGGGGTGAGGAGTTGTGTTAGGGGATTGAAGGGCAAGGACGGTGGAGTACGTGAGTAGTTGGGTAGGGGGGGAGAGGTTGTGGGGTCAGGCAGAGGCGGGGTTGTGGGAGGGGAATGATAAGTAGATGGTAGGGTTTGGGGGCAACCGTTTTTAGTGGAGGGGTCCGAGGCGTGTGAGTTCCGGGTGTTAGGTGGAGAGAGGAAAATTAGAGGGGGATGAGAAATAGGTAATGTTGGTTGGGGGATGCCATTTGCTGTAGTGAGGTCCAGGGAGGGTGATGGTGAAGTCGATTGTTGGAGGATGGAGTTAGCTGGATGGTTGCGGTGGAGGTGAAGTGAGGGGAAGGGGGGAGGGAGCGGTTGGAGGGGGTTATTCAGTAGGGGAGAAGGAGTGTTAGGCGCTGAGTGGTCAAGGCGGAGAGACATAATGCTGAAGTGGTGTTCGAAGATGGAAAGGTGGGATACCGTGGCTTGTATGAGGATGTTACCTGTTTTGAAGATGGAGATATCAATATCACCAAGAAAGGCTGGGGAGGGAGTGGTGGATATTTTGAATCCATATGGTATTTTGATTGATTTAGAGATTGGGAGGTGTTGTAGGAAGATGCTTTTCCATTTGGAAGGACGTTTGGAGTAAAAGATGTAGTTGGTTATAATGGGGGAGGTGAGGCTGAGGTTGTTATCAACAATGAGTGTTTCAGGGTTACGGATAAGGAGTTTATGTTTGAAGTTTTTTTGGCATGTTTGGAGAGATTGGGGGGTAGCGAATGGTCCATGAGTTAGGGCCATGTTTGGAGAGAGAAGGGTCCTGGGGGTGATGGTCAATGCTGTGAGGGGGCATGTTGGATAGACGCGAGAGGAAGAGAGAGTGGGGAGAGGGAGGTTAAGGAAATGGGGGTAGAACAGGAGATTAGGATTGGGAACCAGGGGGGCACTGGGAGAGTGGGGGTAGAAGTACGTGGGCTAGACAAGGAATAGGGTATACAGGCGAGGAATTATAAAATCGACAAAAAGGTGCAGATCAAATAAATAAACAGAATTATATTGACAGCATGGAGCAAATCTAATATATAAGCAGTCGGCACAAATGGAACAGATCAGTATACCAGCAGCACAGTTTGCAAACAAGTAGATAAACAATCGGCAAGTACGCGCAGATCAGTAGAAGACAGCAACAAAGCTTGCGAGGGCGTGGAAAGTCTAAATTAGAGAGGGACTGCCGTAATAGAGAGTAATGCAAAAATAAAAAATAAGGATATAGAAAGAAAGGGTGTGGGATCAAAACGGGGCAAACCCTAACACCCGGGATTGGGACCTCCCCGTGTGGAAACCCGCATGGCAATGGGAGTCACCTATAGGATCACAGTGATGGGGAAAGACATTTTTTCGGCTCCCCGGGGAGGAGGCCAAAATGGACACCAAACCTCAACCAAGAGCACAATTAGAGGAGAACAAAATGGGCGCCAATTATGAGAATCACTCATCCCTTGGGCCACCGAGCGAGCCAGGACAGCCCGATAGGACACAACACACCCAGTCTGGGACACAAGTTAAAAACAAATCAGTAAAATGTGAGAGTCATTAAACCAAAGTGACAGCGTTCCCGTGCTTGTTACTTGCAAAACGAAGGGATAAACAGGGGGTCCAACAGGACCGTAGGAGATCAGTCCAATGAACGCATTATGCTCAGCCTTATCCAGCGCCACGTCTGATTCCCAAGACTGATTCACCGCAGTTGGACTACTAAGAACCAGATAGCTGCTCGGGCCAAAAAGCACCACTCAGAGTCGCAGTGCGCAATACGGTAGTTGACTGTACCAACCAGCCAGCTGATCAAGCAACTCTATTCAACCATCCTGCACTACGCTCGGCGGCAAGAACCACTCAGAGCCGCAGTGCACAATACGGTGGTTGACGATACCAACCAGCCAGTTGATCAAGCAACTCTATTCAACCATCCTGCACTACGCACGGCGGCACCACCATGTCTCATCAGCAGACGCGTGGGGAGATTAGGCCAGCAGTTCCAGGGGGCAGACGGGGCGATCGAGCCCCAAGAGGAGTCTCAGCCATAGTCCACTCTGGTCCAACTCCCCTATAAAACATCAAATCCAGTGGGGAGGCTCATGGGAGGCCTTACAAGTTAAGCAGAGACACAAGCGCTTGGAGACACAGGCGGTACTTCCAGTGTCCGTTCAACATCTTGGGAATTCTGAGAAAATCAATCTCCCCGTGCCTACAAATGAATGTGATCATTATGTAAACTAGACGAATTCACGCTCAAACAGCACAAAACAGATCAACTTCCAGAGGTTGAGGTTCGTATAGACGGACACTGACTCTCTTTCACTGGCAGGCTCACTTTCACAATCCTCGTACAGAGCCACCGTCCTGTACCTGGGAAATGTCCGTGTAATTGCTTACACACAGCCCCTTCATAGATTCATTCAATTCTGAAAAGCGAAAGTCCTATTTTTGTTGTTGGGGGGGGGGGTGGGAGGGCCTGTTGCATCAAGTGCAGTCTTGTTTCTACCTTCATAGATTTGCTCAATTCTGCTGGTGAGGGTCCTATTTCTATTTCGGTTGTTAGGGCTGGAAAGCCTGATCATTTCTCGGCCATTTTGTAGTTTGAATGGAGGGAGTCCAAAATGTCTGGGGCAATAAACCCAGTTGGCTCATTCGTTGAACTCCGATAATGCTCTTCACAGCTATTTTTTTATGCCAATTTCCATAGATGGCACATGTGAGTGCACAAATGTGGGAGCACCCCGTGCTCTTTATTGCACCGCTCCGGTGCCGTGACAAGCGGCAGGGGGTTGCAACTAGGCTGCCATAACCTCGCCGCTGCTCCAGTGATAATCAGTCTGGGCAGGTGCAGCGCGTCAGCTCCAGTGCCCATGGAAGAAAGCGCTGCTGTACACATCAGATGTAACCCCTTACTCTGCCAATATCCCATTACTGGGTATTCCCACCCCCGGGGGTAGGCTCACGAAGGTTAGAATACGCGCCTGGACAGAGGCAGGGGTGGAGGAGGTTGGTGCTTTCTTTGGCGATGGTAACCTTCTTGACCACGACACATTTGTACAGATTCGTACTACACGCAATCGTAACACATTATATCAGGAACACTTGGGCACCACAGCGCAGCGAGCCCCCGCAACATGATCTGGTCCATTTACTATACTATATGGGGACCGGAGGACACCTTATCAAATGGTTATACACCGGTATCAGGGCGCATGCTGGCATCACACTCACAAATCTCAGGGCAAAATGGGCAGAGGACGCGGGCTTAGAACTAACTGACAAGGCCTGGGCGAGCATGCTAGAACATCCCAAGAGGGTATCCCGTAACGTTAAACTGAAATTTATCCAAACAATGGTCCTACATAGATCCTACCTAACCCCACAGAGAATACATCGGATGTTCCCGGAGGCCCAACACTGCTGCCCCCGCTGCAAAGGCGACGAGGCAGACTTTATCCATATGCTATGGACCTGCCCGCGTATACTAGATTATTGGAATGGCGTTCGGCATTACCTGGGAGAAGTCACACATATGACAGTTCAGGACAATGCCCTAGAGTGTCTTATGGGGCTCCGTAGATGCAATAAAGCACAGAAAGTTCAACGACGTTTTCTGGACCTTGCCCTTGTACTAGCCATTAGGGCCCTCACTATGAGATGGAAATCCCCTAGATGCCCGACATTGTCTAGTTGGCAAGATGATATGATACAATGGGGTGGTGCTGAGAGCACGGCGCTTCGTAGAGAGGAGGCAAGGGGGTTACGGAAACTGCCTATCTCTATGGAATGGGACATCATGTTAGAGGACTTCAAACAATTAGATCTAATCCCTGCACAACACACTCCCATGCAATAAGCTACTTTCACTCTTTCTGGAAACATAGCTAGACCCACACGGACCCCAGTCCATATACCACGGATCACAGACGGAGTAGGACACACGGTACCACGTTAATAACCCTGTCAGGCGACCATATGACTCGGGAACGGCAGACCAGGAGGGAGGGAGGGTCAGGAGGTGGGTGGGGACCAGTTAGTAAGTTAAAGTTAGTCTAAACATAAACATGCTTGGTATTATTGATCTTGATGTAATGTTATCGGCCGCTTCTATGAAAGTACCTCTCATGCCGCAATGGCGGACGACTGATGAACTACATTTGTAATTAGAAGTTATCTCATGGTCAAAGATGTATTATGTTTAAGATGGAAACAACAAAAACAAAATACCTTTTGTATCGCAAATGATCCTACTTTTACGCTGACGAGGGATTCAATAAAGTATGTTTAAAAAAAAAATCATTTGCCCCACATTAGTATCTGATGTGGCCCACAAAGTACTAGGTAGTGAAGCCAAAGCAGTATCTTCTTTAAGAAGACAAGACGTCTCAGCCATAGGATAGTTGTCTTTTAAAATAACACGCACACCTTCTGGGCAACAGCGTATCGTGGCACGAAAATGTTTGAGCATATCGAGACCCACAATATTATCCGGTGTGTTAGGAGAAAGCAAAAATGGACATGCAGCAGAAAACTTATCAACATGAAATGCAAGCGGTTGTGACAGTGGGCTAAGGGAAGGTGTCCCATCGAATCCTATCGATGTTATTGTTAAGCCAGACAGGGAGCCCTAGGAACCAATTGTTTAGACAGGGCACTACGAGTAGCTCCCGTATCAACCAAAAACCGATCAGTAGAACCCATAACGTTTGCATTAACATAGGGACCCTTCTGATCTACTGGGATTTCAACTGATTCCTTACCCCATCCTAGGCAGTCCTATGCATAATTAGAATCCTTCAAATCATCGGGCAAATAATCAGACATCTGATACTGATTTCGTCTGTCAAAAGTATTAGAAGGCTTTTGAGTATGTTCTACTGCCTCAAACCTAGTACGATTATCCATACCTCCCTATTTCCTGAGTTCCCTGGGCGGCTTCTCATTTGTCCTCTACCACGCTGATACTGCTGACTACGCAAAAGTGGACAGTCAACACACCAATGTCCAATCTCCTTACAATAAGCACATTGATCAGAAGACAAAGTAGCTCGAGGGAAAGAGGGTGCACCAGGACGAAACATCGCACGTCCGCCTCTTCCACCACCTCTATAAGATGGACCATAAACCTGAGCTAACATAACTTTTATTTTTAAATCCTTAGTCTTTTTATCCTCCTTGCCTTTTTCTTCCAATTCCTGGCGTTCATAGTACTGAGCCATAGTCAAAAGAGAGACTGGGGAAGACGTAGTCCATGAACTCTCGCTGGCCTTTAGGCGACTAGCTATTCCTGGCAACATGTTCGCGACAAATTTGTCAACGAACAGATGCTTGCCTGCGTCATCAGTCAATGACTGCCCACTAAAGTCATGGAATGTCTCCTCAAAACGTGTAAAGAAATCAGAAACTGACTCATCCGCCTTTTGCTTACAGGATGCTAACATAGTCCAATCTATCTTTTTAGGAGGTATAAGGGTTTTCAATTTTGTTATGATAGCCTTTGGAAGGTCTAATATCTCTTGTAGCGGTTTCTGCGCAGGCTCTCTTTCTGCATCTTTTCTATTTCCTTCCAAATATCTCCAAAAGCGGTATGATCGTCTATTCTACGATTAGATCTCCACATATCAGGGGGTAAGATAAGCCCAAAAAATATGTCAATATCAGGCAAAGTCATAGTGCAAGAACTAATAGCTCCTTCAACTTCTTCATAAAAAGCAGCCGGATTTTTCCGCGGGTCAGGCAAAGCAGCTTTAAGTGCCATGACATCCGCTCTACTCCAAGGAGTATAAACCCAATTGTAAACAAAATATCCCTTCGCATCAGCTGATTCTTTACTGTCATCCGTTCCCGCACCCCTAGGGGGGACATATAAAGGTGCAGCTTCACGCATTGGTTTCCCATGAACCACATTGTCCTTATCTGTCCCTGGGTCTGCCTCCTGCGGCACGGGGGTGTGAGTTGTTTGTTCAGGCATAGCAGCTGCCTTTTTCTCCGCTCGCAAATGGAGCGCATCAGTTCGTAGTTTAACCACGCGTCTAATTAAATCGGCCACCTGGGAAGGGAGAAAAAGACCGTCACTCAATTGTTTATGATCATGTTTTATATCAGCAGGCTCTAATTCATCGGAATGTTTCCTAAAACTCCCAATTACTTCTCCAGTAAATGACTCTGTGAAATATAACTGCTCTGACTCCGGCCATTGCTGAACCTCTACTATAATGTCCGGAGCAGAAATGTCACCACGAGCTGTTTTACGAGCAGCAGATCTAAGAGCGGCTGCACGGTCAGCGGGCAAAATTGAACGAGTGTGTCGTTTAGGGTCTAATTCTGTTCCTTTCCGACCTGGGGAAGATTGTCATCATCAGAATCATCCTCGGGGCAGAGGGAAAAGTATATGGAGGCGGAGATCGATCTAATAGAATTGAATCATCCTGAGGTTGATTAAGTAGAGGATAAAGGGGGCGCCGGACAGGGTATTGGCCATTTACCTGTAAACGACGCTCCCTATCCTCTTTCTCTTTTATTTCCTTCATTTCTTTATTTTTCATCTCTAGCGCTTTCGCATAAATATTTTTGCGCTGTTCTTTGTCTGCTAGTGCTTGTTCTCTCTTCACTCTCTCATGCGCTTCTTTCTCCCACATTCGTACACAGTCAAACATATCTTGTCTACTTTTGCACTTAAACACACACTGTTCCACATACTGAATTTTTCTAATATCAAATGACCCATGTATTGGCCATCGTAAATCAGGATCCTGTTTAGTATATTTATTCCATAGTGCACTATACAATATGGAAGAAATACCATGTTTAATGTACATATCCCTATTTGGTGTCCCCTCGGGGGGAGCCGGCTGATTTTGTTCTAAATCCATATTGGTACCTCCAAGAAAGCAACACATCCTTCGGAGCGTGCTTGAAACAGGCATGCCAAAAATATTATAGTATATATAATATTATAACAAAGTAGTACTTAATGCAAACTGTACCGTTCAAGAATTCAAAAATTAGAGAAAAATCTCCTCATTGCCTGCCTATATAAATTGCAATTTATATATACCCAAATCAAACCAGAATTTTTGCCCAAACAAATCAAGAAGTGTCGCATCCAACGACCTTACCAAACAAAAGTCTCCAGCCTCCAAATGCCAAGTTCTGAATCGACCAAATGGTCACTGGAAGACGAACGCCAAAAGGGATCTCAGTCGGAGACTGGCACCACCTGGAGGGTCAAATCGGGAAATTCGGAAAAGCACTTCGGCCTGCAGAGTCATGGGCCCCCTCATGCAGTGTACATCCTTAGCGAGATTCCAAACCTACGTCGAGACCACTCCTTCGGGCATCCGAGTCGCCGATGAGCCCCACCTGACGGGTGCCAATTTGTGGGGTGGGCCTCACCAAGCCCACCGGTGCAGGGGTTCGCCCTTCTTTGTCCTTTAGTCCTCAGACCAACAAAATAGACATTGGCACGGAAGCTGTAATATCAAAACAATAGTTTATTAAAACCTCATGAGTGGAACTATGTCGATACACAACCCTCAGGCAATGTATGAGGCAGCACATGGAGTACAGAAACCATGGTGCTTATATACTGTGATAGTTGCAGTGTAAGCATGGAAGCTCAAAAAGAGGCAGTACAAGTGTACACACAAATAGCTATTCACATATAAGGATACATGAAAATCACTTAGTCAGAGTGGGAGGAGCTACATAATTGCTGAAATCAGTTAAAATAGCCTGACAGTTAAGTCTGTAACAGGTGCATTCTAGCAGCTACAGGCCTTTCTGAGCATGCGCAGTGCTCAGGCTCTGTGCTGAAGGAGTTAACTATAGACGATGACTCAGGCGAAATAGAGAAGCAGGCAACAGCGAAGATGGGGAAGCACATGGCAAACACATGGCTAACTAAAATGAATGCCACAAACAAAATGGCTTCAGCTCATGCTAACAGCGATCTCTGCCAGTTTCCACAGGTGACTCTAGGTGTGAATCACATGAGTCTGTGGCAAGCATGTTTTGAGCTTGGCCCCTTGTTCCCAAAGTGGTTTATGCTTTATTGTTTACCCTTTGGAATCTCTGAATCCATTCTGTCTCCAGTAGTGTAGGTATTCATTGATTGATTGAACACAATAATACGAATTACACACTATGAGTGTGGGGAATCCGGGATCTGTATTCTCAAGAGCCAGAATTAAAGCTCTGAGTTCAGCCAGCTGTACTGTGCAGTCACCTTGTGACTGTGTGTAGGTTTTCTCCATCCTGCATGCACCCATTTATTGCTGCACATGCTGCTGAATATTGGTACTTTGTCCCTACGGCAGGCTGTGCAGGACCATCAGTATAGATGATATAATCATACTGATCACAAGGCATCACTTCACTAGGCAGAGGATATTCATGTAGATGTTGTAGGAATGCCTCTGTTTGCGGTGAGAGAGTTGGCCCATTGTATCCATCGCGGATGTAAATATTTTGCGTTTGGAATGCTGGCCTGTGTCACAGCCTCTAAGGCTGGGACTGAGGTAACGGCAATTATTAGTTTCACCTGAGCCAATTCTCTCTCTCTCACCACAGCAGTCTAAACAACCGTCAGTATTTTTTCTGTCGGTGCAAAATGCTTTTCTGCTTTGGTGCATAAATGCAATTGGTACTGTGTCACCTTTATTAAATGTAACGTAGGTGTACCCTGATGGGCCTGCGATTATTCAGATCACCAGGTTTGTGGTGTTTACATGTGTGTGTAAGTGTTTGGAAGCTTGTACTGAACGTAGTATTCCCATGTGTTCAGTTGTCCAATGTGTACTTGAAAAGTCTGGATTCATTAAGTCGTAGAACAGTTTAACCCGTTTTGCGTAATCTGGAATGTAAGTTCTGCCAAAATATAGGAATCCCAAAATGGATTGAAGCTTCTTCAGTGTGGATGGTGGTTGTAAAAGTGCAAATGTTGCTAGAAAATGTGTTGTGAGGCTTTTGCATTCACTTTAAAGCTCGTTGACGTTGAGATGGGCAATTTTTGATTTTTGAAACTAAATTTGTAGCCCATGTGAGCAAATCCCCAAAACTATGCGATCTACTCTTTTCAAGTGCGTAGAGAGGTCATCATCCATCAAATATATGTCATCGACATAGGACAATGCCTGGTCATCATAATTTTGTAACAATTCTGAAATTCGGGTTGAAAATAAACCGGGGGCTGCTCTTATACCCTTTAGGCACATGACGGAACTGCTTTTGAGAGCCTAACGTGCTGAATGCAGTCAAATACCTGCTTTCAGGCATTATATTTTGGCAGAGAAATACATTTGAGATATCTGGTGGTTTTTTATATTATTTGTGCACTATGTTGTTCATAAGTGCTGCGCTATGCGCATTTTGTACAGCGAATGTACATGTAGCTGTGTTTAGGTGTCTGTAATCTAATACTAGACCATACGAATGGTCTGGTTTCATTACTGGAAACAAAGGGTTATTCATGGGAGAGGTGCACCTTCTATTACACCTTGGTATCCAAGTTGTGTGAGAATCTCTCTAACTTCTCTTAGCACAATTTTTGATGTATTGTCTTTAAGGTTGTGGGGTTGACGTCACTGGTGTTACCGATTCTGGAACGAGGTTGGAAAAAGCAGGGAAAATTACCGTTTCTCCCTTTGGGCAGTGCATGAAAAATTCTGGTGGCCAATCCTTTTCGGCTAAGAGAATGTCATAGCCGAAAGACAAGTTCTCCTAAAAGAGAACATTTATTGGGTATTGTATATCCCATTTGATCTGGAGCTCCATCTTGTATAAACGATGTGAGACACTCACTCTTGTATCTGGTGTTTCCACCTGGATATAGTCACTCGATGCTACTGCCGCCAGACAATACATCAGGTTCCGGCGAACGATTGAGACTTCTGCAGCTCTGTCAGAGCCCAATCCCCACTCAGAAACAGTGTCCTCAATATCTGTGGCACGCTTGACTTTAGTCCAGCTACCTTCTTTTTGAATTGAGGTTTTGACTGTTTAGGCTTGTCTTCCTTTTTTATGATGTAGTAAGATGAGCGTTGTGATTCCTTCTTCGGTTTCATGTACTCTTCTGATCTGTGCTCTGATCGTCCACCTCTATATGAGCCTTTTTCGGATGATTCCTGAAAGGAACAAGATGAATGTGTATCAGTATCCCGATACCAATTAGATGTTTTAATAGTTTCACTGTTAAGAAGATTATAGTGCTTTTCAGTGGTTTCCTGTAGAGGAGACCCACCCTGTGGTTTAGTCTTTTTCTTGTTATCCCACTTCTTCTTAGTAGAAAAGTTGGGTGCTTGCTTTGAGTTATTCTTTTCAGAATTACTCTTAATTTGTGGTTTGATAGGTGTGGCTCCTAAATTATCTCAACCCACTGGGGCATATTCTCAAGAACGTGTGATAACTATCGCAAATTTAGCTTAACGCAACTTTGCATATAGCAGTCTATCGCGGGAAAACAACGCAGTATTAACGTAGCATTCTCAACCTGGCGGGACCATGCGATAGTCCAACGATAATGCATCAAATGACCGCGTTAAAATTAACGCGACGCTGCAAAAATGCGAAACGCGAATAAAGTTGCGATGAGGCCAACCGCGATACAAAAATCAGCGATAACCAGCGACAGGCCTGCAATTCCCACGCGTCATGCGGGAAAATGCACTAAAAGAGCAGAACAAGAAAAACACACCAAAAGCAAAATAAACTGCGTAGCAACATGGATGCACCCGGAACGAGTGCCCAGGTCAACGCGAACGCCACAAGCCCCACAGACCACCAGCAAGGAACCTCGGGGTCGGTGAAGGCCAAGGAGAAGAGGAAGAGGAAGACGGGGTACAGTCCGCATGACAACTGGATCGTCGTCACGGAGGTGACAGAACACTAACAACAACTGTCCGTCACCTCCACCGTGTCATTGGCAACACAGATGGAAAAATGGCATTCCATCGTGAATGCAGTCGGAGTGTCGAGGAGGCCAAGATGTGCTGGCACGATGTGAAAAGCCAAACCAAGCAGAAACCCGCTGCCAACAGGAAGGCAGCAACGGCGAATGGAGGTGGGTGTCCTGTGCCACAGGAGGAGCTGGAGCAAATGGTGGCCACAGTCATCAGTGGGGAGACGGTGCAAGAAGTCGGGAGTCCGGACACTGCTCGACATGACCTGACACAACATCAACAGGGTGAGTAACGAACAGGGACTGGGAGGGCGGGGTGGTCCGGGGGGGTGGTGGTCCTGGGGGAGGTGGCTGTGGGAGTTGTTGCCCTCTCGGGGCTCCGGGATGCATGGTCAGTGGCTCCATGGCATCTGTTATTCTTCATGTGTGGCTCTGGGCTGGGCTCCCTTTGATGGTGCAGGTTGTCGTCCGACTTTACACCAGGTTAGAGCAGGTGTTAATTTCCTGCTGCTAACGCGGCTTATCGCCTGTTTTGTGGTCTTATTGCCAATGTGGCTGGCCGTTGAGAATGTTGAGGTGTGGTGGTGTTGCAGATATTTGCTCGGGAACGCCTACTCTGCATCTCATTAGCGATAGTTGCCAGGGTCATCTGTGGCGATGTTTTTTGCGGATGCTATCGCAGGTAAACTGGTGGTATCGGCTGTTAGCACCAGCTTGTGAATGGGGCGATAAATTTATCGCGACTTTGACTGCGATAAAGTGCCGATAACTCGGCGATAGATCCTTGAGAATATGCCCCACTGTTGCATTGATTTCTTCGATAATTTTTTGTAATTGACGCTCCTGTTGTCCTGAAGGGAAATCCCTTAGGCGCTGGTGTATAGCCAGTGCTGCTGCTTCCCCTTCTAATGTTACTTAAAATAATGGCGGATACTGTGGAAAAATTGCCGATCAGTTTCATCCCCAAGTCCAGAGCAGGGGCTGCCCCGTACTCCTTCTGTATCTGTTTTAGCACCTCTGGCAAAACAGTTAATAAGGGTGTATCATGAGTTCTGGTATATACTGCAGCTAAGACTGTACCCCAAGTGGTACAATCCTCCAAAGGGGGAGCCATCCCCATTGGCAAGCATATGGGAAGACTCCTGTATTTTTGCTGGGGTCCCGTATGGGGAAGCCTTTTTCAAGCTGACTTGTTTTTCGTTGAATCCAGAATGGAACTTCCTCCTGTCTGATGGGAAATGTACCCATGACTGCATTAATTGTTTGTGGGCTGATGCCTGGTGTAGTCAATTGTGATTGTGCAGCTTGAGCAGCCCTTAGAGGATTTACTGTCATTGTTTGCATAACGAACTGTCAGGCTTCCATATATTCTGACTAGACAGTTATATAGTGTATGCAACTGTGCTGCTGTTAAATTAGCTATATTTGGATGTGGTATGTAGCCGGCTAGCTTGCCATGTTGCCCCCTCATTGCTAAGGGGACCTACTCTAACTTCTTCCATAGTGTGTGGTAGGGTGCCTTCAAACCAATTTTGATGTTCTTGGTATGTTAGTGTTATTTCTAGGGGTGGGCGGAATTTGCGTAGTCGCGCTACGCAAAGCTCCGCGAAACGGTAAAAAATCTCCGCGAGCACGCAGAGTTCCGCGAACACGCGGAATTGCTTGGTCCGCCCGTTTGGGATGCTTGTTTGCGTGCTCGGGGGGAAATATCTAGCGAACACTCATTTTGAAAGCGCGAACAAACAAAAAATTCCACGAAGCCGCGGAATTTTTGGCAATTCCGCGTTCTCCGCGGAACGCAAAATTACCCAAATTCCGCAAGCGGAACGGAATTTACCGCCCAGGCCTAGTTATTTCTAGATCTTCATAAACTGCAATGTTATGTGGAACGTTTTTACATTTACACCCATGAGTGTGAGACCATGTTGTTGCAGCATCTGAGTAACTGCATATCTGCAGTTTTCAGGTATATTTATTGCTGTTGGTTCAGCCATCAAAGTTTGTGGAAATCAGAGAGGGTACCACTATGGGACAATGCTTTGAAAGGTTCAAGCTTGAACAACCTACAGCCAATACATAGAGGTTCCCTTCTCAGCTGAGGATTTTTCCCTAACTCCTCCAATGTCTCCGTTTTGTAGATGAGTCAGGTTCTTTGGGTATACAAAACAGAACTACTCAGGTGATCCATTAAATAAGAACCCACACTAACACGTTGGCAGCGCCGTGTCATACGGCTCGTACCTCACCGGTAAAACTGCGTTTGTTGGACGGCATAATCATGAGGATTGTGTCAGATTGATTCTGTGCATACCCTCAGGATATGTTGGCCTGTAGTCCTGCTAGCTCACAGTGCACCATCTGCACCCCTAAACTCACAAGGTAACAAATGTGTGTGCAAACTCAGAACAAGACAACCCTGACTCCCAAGGAAATTGTGGTAACAGATCTAGAACCTTTTCGTTTGGACTCTCATGCATACCCAAAGAAATGTGCAAGAAATACACACTCTGCAGTTTTAATATGTATTGAAGCATGGTGATTCTTGAGTAAAATATATGCTCTACAAGATAAATAGAAGTACACAAAGTATAGTAATTAGCAATACAAAAACAGTGAAAAAGATAAACAATTCCACCATAGTGCTATAGCAGTGAATATATGCTGGCATATATGTGCTGTAATATAGGGTGCTCCTACCTAGCACTCCCTAACCTCATATGGCCTAGGGTGGGTCATCTGCCAAGAATCCCTGCTTGGTGATCTAACGCCCCATTACCTGTGGGTAAGTGCCATCAGGCTGTCCGTCCTGGTCTGAAGCTGGACATCCCTCGTATGGGAAGGCGGGAATCAGCTGAGCTGGAATTCCTGCATACCGTGACCTTGCAATGTCAGCTGAGACCTCCTCTACCAAATAATGTGGTTGTACCGTTTATATAATAAACGACCCTCTTGCTGCCAGTCGAAACCCTAGTTAGGCTGCTATTATTTATTCTATTATGATAGCTCTGTCACCACGTGGACAATAACAAGACAACAACATTTGTGCAGTAAACATTATCCCTTGTACTAAATGTTCAAGGTGTAGTGATAGTTTGTCTAAGAAGTGCAAATGTAAGCAAATGCAGTTTCAGATAATGTTATCCTGCACTGACACGCACGCAGATGTATGTCAAAAGTCACTGTGTTGCAGAGAGAAAGCATAATAAGAAATGTGGGCATGAAAATAGTGTTGTTTCAAACCTGGCCACATGACACCTTCCCCACTGTAATCACTATGTGCACTGCAAGTACTGGGCTCTTTACCAAGTATCACCAGAGAACTGCCCGAGAAGGATTTGTAAACCTAGGAGTGACGTCCTGAACACACTTTTTAAATACCCTGGAAACTTTAGGGGCATCCAAAGGAGACGGACTAAACCATTACCCCTACATAGAGAAAAGAACCCTTAAGAAAGGAGGGGATAGACCAACTCTTGGAGAAATGAATTGTAGAAGATTAGAGAGGACACTATAAGGATTTGAGAAACAGTACCACAAAGGCGATTTCTTTTCAGAATTATCTGAATTTTGAAGGAGCAACTGTCCTGATTGGAAAAAATGGGAAGCTTTATCTGAGTGCAATACTGTAAATTGTTGGTCATGTAAATTACCCGTTGGCCTTTCTAAAGCTTCGTTTTCATAAAACTGTTAAAAAGCCATTAATAAAATGAACTCATCTGAACTAAATTGACAAGAGACAGAGAAAGACGAAAAGCAGAAAAAAAGAAATTTTGAGAAAGAAGAGAACATTGAGCAAAAAGAGATATAAATCATTCAGGTCCCAATATTAAAATGCAAAGTCTATGTTGCATTTCAGAGAGGGGGGAGGTCACACCAGCTTCACCTAAAAGGACAAACTAGAGACATCTCTTTAAATTATATCAGCTAAGGCTGCAGCCTCCTGACGAAGATCCTGCCAAGGCAAAGCAGCCTTTCATCTGTGCGACGTGTATAACATCAGCGCCACAGAGCGAGATGAGGACAACACCTGTGATCTGAGCAGAAGAGATGTCAGCATTTGCTGTGTATTTTGTGAATGGACTAAAATATATCGCTGGAAATGTCATGAGTTAACAGTCTGACAAATCTTTCAGTAGTTACTCTTGTGTCTTGCAGCGCCTCTCATCAAAGTAACAATTCACACAGTCACAACCCAATCACGTGCCCCAGTTTGCTTAGGTGTTCTGCAGTTCTCTCTAAGAAGGAGATGTTTCCCCCTGCTGACCTTGCTCCTGTGATTTCGAACAGTTTCCGGGTCGCTCATACTGGCATCCACACACCGACCTGCGTGGTACCCGCCTCTTTCTTCTGCCATCTGTGCTACTGTCCTAGGGAGTGGGGAAGGGTCTGGATGGTGGACCCTGGCACTGCCTGGGAGGTCTGCAGACAAAAAAACTCCTTTGTGCACTCATAGAACGGCAAACCACAGGAACCACAGAATGCTCCAGTTACAAAATGATAAGTGGAGGAAGCGGCCTGTGGGGCCACAAGATTACGAGGGTTATCGGAAATCGAAACTCTCAGTAAAGAATTGTTTTTTGGGGGGTGGTGGAGAGAAGGAGTATTTATATACTGTGAACTAGCCATGAAGGGCAATGTTGTTCTTTCCAAAGGCCAGGGGATTACATGCCAAGAATTGTTAGTGACAGATTAGATTTTTACTTAAGTTAAGGGAGACATATTACCTTATTGTGTTTAGAGCGTCAATAATGGAGGTAAAAATTACATATAGATGGTGGGAGAACCTAGTACAGGTAAAGCACTTGTTCATGTATAGAAGCGGGTCTAGAGGCAAGGAGGATTTAGAGGGGGGGCGTAAGGAGGAGGGGGAGATGTATGGAGAGGAGACGGGTCAGGGCTGCTTTTTTGAGGGTCTAAAGAGACCGGGTCAGTCTAATCTAAACGTGCAGGTCCATCCACAGTGTGGTCGTGAGGGCAGTCTTCCTTTCTTGACTTAAGGGTTTCAAATACCAATTATTTGTTCTGTAGATGGTGCGGTACAATTAAGAACAATAGTGTTTCGGTTCAGTAGTAAGACTTGTTAATGGCCTTCCAAATGAAGCGGAGTGACTTAAATTCGATTTGTGTTGAATAAGTGAGCCCTGAGAGTTCCATTTAGTATTGGAGAAATGTAATTGAATATGTTCACTGGTAATCAAAAATTCAGTTTCTTGAAATGTGTCAATTAAAAAGGTCAGGGTCTGATTCGCAAAGATAAACTTACACATTTGTGTAAATGTACTATTTTTCAATATTCACAAAACTGCAATTTAATAGTAACTTTACGACTGCGGAGTCTTTGCAGATGGGGCAGAGAGCTCTGCACATAAAAGCCTATCTTTTTGCACATAAAAGCCTATCTTTTTATGTGCAGAGCTCTCCACCCCAACAGCGGACTGTCCACAGTTGTAAAGTTACTATTAAATTGCAGTTTTGTGACTACAGAAAAAGAGTACATTTACACAAATGTGTAGGTTTACCTTTGTGGTGAAGTCCTGGAGGCCGCTGAATAAGATGTTGCCTTTGCTGATGATCCCCTTCTCTTCTCAATGATCTCCACCCCTTGTCACACCCCATAAGCGACCAAAACCTCCTTAATAAACATTTGAGAAGAGCTGCTTCTTGCCAGTGCTCAGGGTCAGTAACACTCCCCAACATCTCTGAAGCGTTCCACACGGTACCTCACAATATCTCACTTACCTGCTTGAAGATTTCCTAAAGTATTGAAAGCTCAGTGGTTCTGTTCCTTCCTATCGAATTGTATTCATCAGGAAAACTAGGAACTTTTTCCCTTAAATCCATTGTGGCATAGCCCGAGGATCTACCCTGTCCTCAGTACTGTTCATTGCTTACATAGCTCCTTTCACACCAATCCTCAGCAGGCATCTAATTAGATACAGTCTATAGACCAGTGGTGCACAGGTCCATGTCAAGATTACATAATCATCTAGCACATCATCAAGCTGTCTCAGACTGTCTTTAAATGTGTAAGAATTGATTGGGAAAAGATGCTGCGCTAAAACACAGCAACAACAAAGATGTTGCGATCTTCCCTTGAAACCATTGAGTGATCCCCTTTGATTGGCCTTCCACAGTGGACATCTACAACCCCTGCTCCTAGATCAATACACAACATCGGTCTGTTTTACACCTCATAGATCAAAAAGGTATCTTAGGACATTCCTAGCCTGTACATGATCCTTCTGTTATTTTACAACACACCTCACCTAACAGTCCTAAACTTAACTGATTAATGACCTGACGCAACTCGCTAGTCACACCTTAGACAGACTTTTTTCCAACAATCCTGCCATTTCCAATCTTAGAACACTCCCTCTGGTTTGGTAAGACCATCAAGCGATACTCTTTGACTATACACTACACCCGTCTTGTCAGACATCAATTAAACAAGCATCTAAAGTATCCAGTAGGCCTTGGTACAAAATAGACCCAGATGTTTTAACATCTCATCTTCTACAGAGCCCACCAAATATTGGCATGGACACTAATGCCTCTGCCAAGAATTATACTGTATGGCTTGAATCTACTTTTGCAAAAATGGCTCCCGCCATCTCGGTCGACAAGCATAGAGGGGCACCTTCGGCTCCATGGTTTTCCAAAGCATTGAGACTCGAAAAGCAAGCCTGCAGGAGACAAGAGAGAAGTTGGCAAAAACATTGCGAAAAATCTGAAAAACATAGATGTAAAATAGATCTCGCAAATTATTTAAAAAATGGTTATTAATGAAAAAAGCCTTTATTATACACAACAAATTGAAAAAGCTGGTAATTCCAATAAAGAATTATTCCAGGTTATATAAAACTGACCTCAGCTACAAAAAATAACTCTATTACTCACAATCAAGATTTCTGTGATACACTGGCTCGGTCCTTTAGAAATAAGGTCGACTTAATCTTTGACAAATTCGACAAATCCGATATTGACATGGACACCAAGGACCTGAAAGAACACCAATGATTGTTCCATAACAAAATTCACTACAACATCTCCTACCCAAATAGGACCTCTTCTTTCAGCTGCCAAATCCGGGGATCCTGCCGATCCGTGTCCCCTTAAGATCTTAAAGCTCGCAATTCGGCCAATCACTTCTCATCTTTCATTTGCATTCAATCAAATTTTCGAGCAAGGAACATTTCCTGTAGTTTGGAAACAAGCTAATATTCTCCCTCTTATAAAGAAACCTTCTCTTGACTCTAGTGATCCGGCAAATTATCGTCCCATTTCAAGTCTTCCCTTGCCAGCAAAAATGGTGGAAAAAATAATTAATGTTGAGCTATCAAACTATATTCTTGACAATCAATTTTTGGACCCTAGTCAATTTGGGTTTAGAGCGAATCACAGTACAGAGACTGCACTGATAAAAACCACTGAAGATATAAGAATGGCATTAGATGGTGTAGGGTCAGCAGCTCTTATCCTGCTTGAACTCTCTTCAACTTCCGACACGGTGGACCATAGGTTTTTCGTCCAACATTTGAATGCCATAGGGTTTAAAAATAAAGTGCTCATCTTAATAACCTCCTTTCTGTCAGAGAGGTCTCAAATTCTGAATCTTGGTCAGTTTAAATCATCACCTTTTATTGTGCCATGTGGAGTCCCCCAGGGCTCTGCATTTAGCCCAACGCTCTTTAATATTTATGTCTCAGAACTTGCTCCTCTTATTAAAAGTTTTAATTCAATTCCAACTTCCTATGCGGACGACACCCAATTGGTCGGGTCAGCTGTGGATAATGATGTTAACTATTCTCTAAGACTACACAATTGCATGATCGCCCTAAGCAACTGGATGAGTAGACACGGCTTAAAATTGATCTTGAGTAAAACAGAGGTTATTCTGTTTGGAAATCTCTCTCCGGTATGGTCTCTGGCTTGGTGGCCGGACAGTCTGGGCTTTCCTCCCACCCTGGTGGCTAAAGCTAAAAATCTTTGATTTATCGT
Organism: Calotriton arnoldi; assembly: GCA_963921515.1. NCBI lineage: Eukaryota > Metazoa > Chordata > Amphibia > Caudata > Salamandridae > Calotriton > Calotriton arnoldi. The sequence continues at coordinate 994,333 of CAWUFW010004057.1, forward strand.
GGATGACAAGCTCAGATATGATGCACAGGTGTCGAAAGTTGTATCTTCTTCTTTTTTTGCAATCAAAGCATGGCAGAATTTTTTATTTTTTATTCCCAGAGTTACCAGGAAGACTGTGGTCTCTTATTGATTTTATCTAAACTGGATTATTGTAATGGCTTGTATATGAATCTCCAGGTTAAATTACTTGATAAACTCAAAGCGGTTCAAAATGCAGCAGCCAGATTGACTTTGAACATCCCTAAACTCCAGTCTATTTCTCCAGGCCTTCGGGAGCTGCATTGGCTCCCGGTGCGACAGCGGATTAAGTTTAAGGCTCTCTGTCTGGTTCATAAAGCCTTGTACAGAGAAGGACCAAAATTACTGTGGAAGGCATTCAATAGGCACTCACCAAGTAGACTTTTATGTTCAACTAATGTTAAACTGATTACAATCACAAGAATCAGGAAAGTGAAATGGGGAGGAAGGAGTTTCATCAACAGCACAGCTAAGCTATGGAACTTCCTCCCATTACATCTTAGGTCCATACCCACCCTTCTCGCTTTTAGAAGGGAACTGAAGACTTGGCTGTTTAGGAATCAGTAATGCACTAGCTTAGTAACTCATGATCCACAAACGCCGAGATACCTATGGGTAGAAGCGCGCTATAGATGTTTATTTAAAATAACATAACAGACAGCCTTTCAAGAGGAGAGAAGAGAAAGAAGAGTGTGCACTTCAAAAGAATCATGACTCCAACAAAGAACTTCAGAGACCCAGACCCTAAGTCACATTTGATGTCTGGAAATGGACTATAAGAAGGGGAGGTTGAGACCACAAAAATGTGTCATCTGCCAAGCAGCCAGACGGGCTCTGTGAGAATGGGAAGCTCTGCAAGACTTCTGCCTGTGACCGGGACTGGAGGGCAAGGCCTGCTAGTCTCTCTGCTGGGTGAGGGGACATAACCAAGAAAAACCAAGACCTCCTGACCTAGAGCCTGGGGCACTAACGCAGGTCTGCTTGCAAGACCAGTGTGCCCTGTGAGGAAGAGGAGAGAGTTGGAGGGAGCAAGATGCAGTGGGGAGCCCTACCAAGAGGACTCCCAGTGCAAGGTGTGAGGATATGGCTGTGCACCGATCGGTTCATTGCCCATGTGCAGGATTATTTCAGCGACACCCGTATGCCAGGAGTGGGCCACTGTGGACTGAACCATGCATCGAATACCATGCAGGGAGCACAAAGCCCATACCGCCTCATTGATGTGACCCTGTATTACAAAAGGAGCCACCTTTTTTTTGTAATTGTTTGACATGTGCGCCAAAGACTAGTGACTGTCTTAGGGGTGATCCTGCATACCAGGCGTGGCAGCTGTAGTTTGGGCGATTGCAACGGAAGAGTCTGTCCTCTGTTCTTAAGTGCCATGGCAATCACATATGTCAAAAGGGGCTGCCGGTACTAACTTTGCCAAGAGTTCGGGCCATTGCCTGGGGAAAGATAGAAGCTGCGAGCAGTGGAGCGAGCCCGCGCACTGAGATCTGCCCCTGACCGACCCCCGCAGACAGTGGAGATTGCCGTGGAACATGTTGCACCCTCGTTGGGCTCCGGTTCGGACCTGGAATATCGAATCCCCCCTTCACCCCATGTTGGGATGAATGAGTTATTGCATCTTCACAGGCTGGGATCATCTCGGATCGCTGGGGAAAGCCAGGTGTGCCACTCAGGAAAGAGCCTGCACGTCCCAGGTGCTGTCTCGTGTACTGCGAGCAGCCCGACTTCTCAAAACAGGACCAGAGATTATGAGTGCCTGTGGTGAAGGCACCCGGTGAAACGCTGAATGCTTCCGTCCTGCTGGAGCATCGGGCTGGTTGGGCCCTGGGGGGCTCATTGCTGAAGGTGCTGAGGCACCATAAACCTTTTGACTAATTCCTAAAGAGTCAAAGGGGCACTCTTGAGTACTGCCTACTATTGAGCATTACCTGGATGCGGCCACCAGTGAATGGGGAATAACCCCATCCACACTGCCAGGAAAACAGTAGGATAGGGATTTGACAGATAAACACTAGAGCCCCAATCTCAAGCGGATTGTGTTGTTGCTTATGAATGCCGTAATTTTTTGAATGCATAGAGTTAGAAATAAAATAATTCCTTTACATATAAAAACAAGTATTTGACTGGACGTTGATTTATTATCATTGCTTAGTGTGCTGTGAGTTATTAGTCGTGTACGCTAACCTGTATTAAACTTCCACCTCGAGGGAGCCTTTGACTGCTTGTCCACACCTACCACTAAGAGTCAAGTGGAGGAAGGGTGCTTGGTAGGCCTGGGCGAAAAACTCTGCTCTTCTTGCGGAGTAAGCAGAATTCAGCAACTCCGGATTCTGTGGATAAAGCAGAGTTACCAATAAACTCCTCAATGGAGCGGAGTTTTTTTTTTGTTGGCGTTCTCGAAATGTCCTTTCAAGCGTGCGGGAGCGACTTGCCGGGCGCCCGCCCACGAGATTTCATAGCCGTTCAGGTGTGCCATGAGATTTGCTAGCTGCCCGCAAGCTCCTGAGATTTTGCTGTTGCTAACATGTTTTTCGGTCATGCCAGCGACATCCGGCAGATGTATTGTGATGTACGCGAACACGCATGATCTACTGCGGCTGCAATCTGGGGAATTTTCTCTTTGAAAAGCATCAAAATCTTCCCAAAGTGATGATTTGGATTAAAAAAACTCCTCAAATGGACTGTTGGCATTGTTTTTTTTGTGTGAGGAGTCCTTTTTTTTTTTTAAACATTTTTTTTACAACAGATAGGAAGTGACCCAGAGTCTCCAACTTCCTGTTCCTATCCAGCAGGCTCCTCCTAATGCTTTGTCTATCTCCTGGTCACTTTTCATTTGGTTTTAGAGCTGGAAGGATACCTCTTTGTGTCTGCTACATATATACCATTGGATTTAAGGACCTTCTACTTGGATTTCAAAAGTAAGCTAAAAAGAACTGTTATATGTGTTTTATTTGTTTGATAGAGGGCATGCACCAGGATTAATTAAAAACAATTATTCAATTGTTTTTCATTTATTGTAGTGGGGGTGGCCTGCAGTTTCAGTAGTGGCCTACTGATTTTCTACATGTAATATTTCTTATTTTGTAAAGGAAAAATGTAGCAGTTTAGTACATTTTCTCCATGCTTTCTAAAAAAAAAAAAAAAATCTTTTAGTTCACTACATGGCCTAGTCTGCCAATGGGCCTTCCAACCAGTAGGCCAGTACTAGTCATGGGTGCATGAAACAACTGTTTCTGTGGTGTCTGTTGAATTTAAACATCGTTAAGGCCGTGGATGGCATTGGATTAAAATACAAAATGTGTTTTTTTGGTGGTATTTCAAGTTTTTTTTCCGTGCAAACAGTGTATAGGTGGGGTAATGCCTTTGGAGGATGTGTATTGTTGTAAACATGTTTAGACCTGTTAATTTTCGTTTTGGGCATTGCTGAATTAATGCTGTGTTCTGTGTGTTACCTGCCTCCTTTGACTGGCCAGTTTGTGTGCATGTTTGCCATAGGCCACCATGTGCCTTTGTTCCCCATGCCATGTGGCCAGGGGACATTTTGATTAGTCAGTGTCCATAGGCCTGCATGTGTTCTTTGTTTTCCAGGCCTCCTGCTTGTTGTTGTGACCATGTGGCTGGTGGCCATTTTGTGTAGCCAGCCAGAGTGCTTTTACCATAGGCCTGCATGTGTTGTTATTCTATCATTATGTCGTGGCCATGCCTCCTTGCTTGCTGTTTCACCATGTGGTCGGTGGCCACTTTGTGTAGGCAGCCAATGTGCTTTTGCTATAGGCCAGAACAGTGGGGAACCCAATACACCCTTGGAGGCTTGGGCAGATAGACTAATAATAGGTAAAGGTGCCTTCAAGGGATTTCATTAGCTACTCTTAGTCAAATTTTATACAAAAATAATAACTTGTGCGTTAAGCCCCAATTGGTAGCTAACCATTGAACAATCAATACATCAATGAGGTTATTCAAAACATAAATATTCAATAGCAGAAAATTTACAAACACAGGTATATCTTTTTTTCAAAGGTACACAATTTTTAATGTAAACAGAATTAAAAAAGGGTACATTCAAATGCAACAAAACACCATGATAGAGGATATATAAAACAACCTGCAGATCATAGGTGTAAACATCTATTCCAAATGAGAATGAGAAAGGAAATGAATCTGAAGCAACAAAAAACAGTTCCTAAAAAGCAACAAATGCTAGGGAAGTAGATGTGTCAGTCGACATTTCGGTCTGTTGTGGCTGAATTGTCCGTCAGACCATCTTAAGGACATGGAGTCAATTGTTAAAAAAGTCCCTTCAATCTAGTTCAGTATTTAACTAGAGCCAGATGAGTCAAAATTTAAAAACACTGAAAGGGCCTTACGAATGGGCTCCTCTAGGTATATGAACTATAATGGAAAAGCAGTGACCACTGTCCATCTTAAATGTTAGAAAAGGTGCCTATCAGTGCACACTGTTAACTATACCGGAAGAGCAGTAGTCTCTATCTGAGTAATTTAGTTGGAAGGCACAGCTCTGTAGAATCAAGTCAGTGATCGATGAGTCATAGTCTCACACGCATCCCGCTTTCAGAAACCAGACGGCATGTTGCTATATAGGCCTGCATTTCTTCTCTTTGTTCCCAATGCCTTCTTACTCAGTGTTGTTGGCACTGGCTGGCAGCCATTTTGTGTTTCCAGCCAGTGTGGCCCTTTGCCATAGGCTTGCATGGATGGTTGAGAAATGAGATAGCATTTTAATAAATTATATGCTTGAGGATAATTTCACTTATTTATAAAAACAAATATTTAAATTTTTGTTAATTTTTGGTTTTTTAATTTAAATTTCTTTAGTTTTATTTGTTTAATTTTAATTTTTAAATGTTTTTAATTTAATGTTTTTAATAATTTTTTGTAATTGTATTTTTTTGTTTTATTTTTTAATTGTAATTTTTTTATTTGAATTGTTTTAATTTTTTTATTTACATTTTTTTAAAGTAATTTTTAAAAAAATCCCATTTTCATAACATCTGGCATCAATCAACCCCATGTCTGCCATAGGTGGACAATAGCATTCACTGTCTCAGGATTATTCCATTGTCATTTGTCAGGTGCACCTCCCTGAGTGCCAGATTCCACGTGATGAACATAAAGCAAACTGTTACATCTGTATGTTGCTGTTGTTGCTCTTTCTTATCCTTCCTGTGTGTACGCCATGAAAGTTTATGTTCGTGTGGTCTTTTTAATTATTTATAATAACTTAAGTAACCAGTGACCACACTAAATGATATTGTTTGTACTACTAATTGAAATGCAACAACGCCACGTTTCACTGGTGTTCTTGCTTGTTTGCTTTTAGGTGCACAAGAGACCACATCACCCACAGTACTGCCAGACAGAAGGTCTGTGCATGACGTGACACATGACCACACATCACGGATATCTCTTCAGCTTGTGCAGCTAAGTGCCACTGCCAACTGACAGCTTCAAGATGGCTCCAAAGAAAGGTGCTAATGTTAGTGCTGGACCTCCTCCCTTTTTCTTTTGTGGAAGGGGTGGGTTTTCTAGAATTTGTGGCAGCCTTCTGCCCAAAATGGAAGGTTCCTGGCCAGTCCTATTTTGCCAGAGTTGCTCTTCCAGCGCTACATCATGATGCGCTGGAATTGCTTGGACAAGCTTTGCAGCAGAGTGCTGTTCACACTCTCCACTTGACGACATACATGTGGACCAGTTGCCAAGCAACTGATTACATGTGCATCACTGGACTCTTTTGTGGGGGTTAGAGAAATGATATCAGCAGGTGTTAATGCTGATATTTTTAATGGCGCTTGAAAGCATGCAACAGTAGCCATGTTCGCCATGGAGAAATCCCATACTTCTGCAAATATTTTGGAAGATTTTAACAGCAAGGTCTTTGAATGGCTGCGACCAAGAGGGCTTAACATTGGATTTGTTGCCACGGACAATGGGAGTAATATAGTTTAGGCCAAGGCAGATGGTAGCTATTTCAGGGTCCTGTGTTTGCTGCACTGCATCAACATCATTGTACAAGACTTTCTCAAAAAAGAAGACTGTTGGACTTGGCCCTTTTTGCCAGGTTCACCCCTAAACTTTTTGCATTGTATGTTAGTAGTTTTAAGTCTCTGGGCACGTTAGCACTGTGGTCCAGTGTAAAGTGCGTGCTCGCTGTGTGCGTGTGTGGTGAGATTGACCTGCCTCCCATAGGAATGCATTGAGGATCGGTGTGCTAGTGGTAATTCCTGTTATGAGAGGTGCAGCATGGTCAAGTCTAGTGTGTCTGAATTCGTGAGAATAAATGCTGCGCAATGGTGTGCGCAGATTTATGATGACTGGTAGAGAAATGCCACTTCTAGAAGTTGGCCTTTCTGTGTGCTCTGTGTCTGTCTGCCTGATGTGAATTGCATGTCTGGCTTGTGAGTGACAGGGGCTGGGAGGTCTGCACATAGAGTGAGGGGAGGAGTGATACCTGGGTCTGAATAGGGCTGTGCCTTCCCTCTACAATGCTGGCTCCACCTCCTGTGGTGCATCTGATGTCCCTAGCCTGTCCTGTGAAAGGAGAGAGGAGCTGAGCAAAACAAAGTGCTCCAAAGCTCCCCCAAACCAGTTCTAACTGGTATCCCCAAGCCCTGTGCTGTGACACAAAGGGGAATCTGTGTATAAAAGAAGGGGCTGTGTCCCCATAAGGTTGTTCAGTTCTTGGTGTGCTGTTCCTGCCGGGGGCGTGCTGCTGCTGGGGCCCGGGCCGGGGGGGGGCTGCCATGAAGGCTTGCCTCCCTGGGCCCTTCCTTGCCCCCTTGATGCCTAAAGGATTTGCTTTTTGGGACCCTTCTTCTTTTCTTGACCTCCAGGGCCTTGAAAAGACTTTTGCTGCATTCTTGGCTCCCTGGGAGGGCTGTGCTCTATTGCTTGTACTTTCCCCAAAGGGGGAGAGCCTGGGGGCTGCGCAGCGCTGAGCTGCAGCCCTTGGTGAGGGAATCCCCATTGTAGGGATTCCCCCGTTGTGCCTTAATCGCGGGTGCCCACCCCGCTTATTTTTATATTTCCATCGTGGGTGCCCACCCCACATTTTTCTTTGTTTCGCGGGTGCCCACCCCGCTTGTGTGCTGTTTCGGCGAGTGCCCACCCCGCCGGCACCTTTAAAAAAACCGGGAGCCTACCCCGTGGTTGATAGAATCACCGCCGCCGGCCTGAGCTACCGAGAAACGCGGAAACAGGAAGACAGGCGCCCGCGCCTGACTGTGGGCGGGGCCTGTCTAAGGAAAACGGGAAGCTGAGGCCGGAGAGGAAGTCCCGGTCGGAGATCTATCCGGAGCCGCGCAGGCTCCATGCAGAAGTCCCGGGTCCAAGGAGGGGGCCCGGGTGAAGTGAGGAGAGGCTGCCGCGGCAGCCAATGGCAGTGCGGCTGGCCGGCAGAGCGGCCAAGTCGGAGCCTGCAGTCAGGCGGGGCTCCCGCAAAGCTGAGGGAAGCCCTGCCTGCACCGCCACAAAGGAGAGAGTCCCCGGGGAGTGGGGGCTCTCCTGCTACACGCTGCCAGTCCAGGAACAAGACCGGAGAAGCTGGGAGCGGCCTCAGCGGAGGAGCGGAGTCCCCGACAGAGCCCGGTGAGTGGGGCCTCTTGTATGCATGCCGCCAGAGGCACAAAGAGGAGCCCGGGGAATGGGACTCCAGAGGCGCTGCTAGGACCTCTCTGTTTTATTTTCAGCTGCCCCGCCTGACAGTTGGCAGCTGCAACGTTTTTGGCATATTTCTTAAAAAGAGACCCAGTGGAGGACCCATGGCACGTATAGTGCCAGTGCCATCTTTCTTTGGGGCAATTCCGGTGATATGAGTCCCAGAGTGGGGCTCAGGCCATTTCTCCCAGCTGCCCCGCCTGATAGAGGGCAGCTGCCACGTTTGGCGCAGATTGATTCAGAGTCCCTGAATGGGACCGGAGGCACAGAGGTGCCAGGCCTCTAATTGATTCCCAGCTGCCCAGCAAGTAGTGGGCAGCTTCTACGTTTAGGTTTGCGCAGTTGCGCACCCTTGACTTTCGCTGCTTTGGCAGCGCGCCCTGACTTTGGGACATAGGGCATTTGAGCCCCTTCTTGAGATGGCCAGTTGGCCAGGGGTACTGTTAGGTTTGTAGGGCGCTGTTAGAAATGGGGGTCTCTAGTTGGCAATGGCTGGCCACTGTCCAAGTAGGGACCCTTCTTCCTAAGTCAGAGTGAGAGGGCTACCCTCTTTAATACCCCTGCTCAACCCTGTGGTAACGTAGCACGAGCAGGTAGGCTTATCTCAGAGGCAGGGTGTGAAGCATTTATGGTCATACACAGTAACACAATGAGGAACACTACAAAGGGACACCGCACAAGTAGTTATTATAAAAAATAAGTATCTTTATATAAAGGCAGATTTATCACAAGACCAATAACTGTAAAAGCCACAATACTGTCAAAAATAGGATAGCTGTTGAAGGGCTGTCAAAAATAGTTCAAAGGTTGCAAAAATAAGGTTCAAGTTTAAAGCAGTGGTCTCTGCGACCCTTTCTTTCACAAAGTACCTGGGTTTAGTTGCAAAACCAACAAAGTGTCGAAAAGAAGCTGTAGCGATGATTCTCGGCACGCGAGGCCGGCGATGCGTTGAAATCCTTGCCGCAAGGGAGGATGATGCGCCGATCTGCGGGATGCGAGCGGAGACGATGCGTCAATCTTCTGCACGCTGGACCGCCGATGCGATGACTTTCTTGCCGCGTGGGAGAAGTCGATGCGGTGATCCTGTTGCGCTGTGCGATCGTGTTGCGATGCGAAGACAAGACGCTCCGCGAGGGAGCGACGAAATTCGGTGTGATGCGATCAAAGTGGCGAACGCACGGCGTCCGCACTGCGATGTCTCGAAGCAATGATTTCTTTCAGGGTTGCGAGTGCGCGGCGACAGCAGCGCGATGATCTTTCCAGCGCGTCTCGGCTGCAGCGGCTCGCAAAGGGGCGTCAGCGATGGTTTCGGGTTGCGGGCCCTCGGCGGCAGCAGCGCGATGATTTTCCCAGCGCTCTCGACTGCAGCGGCCCGCAAAGATGCGTTAGCGTCGATTTCTTACCCTCTTCTCTCTGATGCAAACTAGAGGCCCTGGAACTCACAGGAGCCTCCTCAGCAGATAGCAGTCCTCGCAGGGAGGAAGCAGGAGGTTGGTGGTGGAGTCTGTTGTGCCTGAGACTCCAGCAGGAGGCTAGCTCTTTTCCTAGCCCTTGGGTGATTGCTGTACAAAAATAAAAGTTCTCTCAATAGTTCCTTTTCCTCTTCTTCAAGGTCCAGTGGTCACTGCTGCAGGCCAGTGCAAGAAACAACACACAAGCACAAGGACAGTCACTTCCTGCAGATTCCTCCAGTGGCACGGACAGAGTTTCCTCTCCAGATCCCAAAAGCAATACAAAATTAGGGGTTTGAGCACAGATATTTATACCCCAAAAGCCTTTGATCCTTGAAGCTACCAGTCCCTGAACCTAGCCAGAACCAGTTCTGCTCAGGCCTAGAGCACTTTGTTTACCAGGCTGCATCCTTCCTTTCAGAAAGAGGGGGTCTGCTAGCAGACACACAGTGGGAGGTGGAGCCAGCATTCACCTTGCCAGGCACAGCCCTATTCAGATCAAAGAGCCACCCTTCCCCACACTCTAAATGCAGATCTCTCTATTCCACCAAGGTCTGACTCAGCCTGTCCTGCCCCTCTAAAACCAGACAGCCAATACACATAACGGCAGAGCACACTGGAAGGCTTAGGCAAGAAAATACCTACTTTCTAAAAGTGGTATTTTCAAACACAGAATATAAAAATAAACTTCACTAAAAGGTGTATTTTAATATTCTGAGCTCAGGCATACTAAATTCGTTTTTCTACCATGTCCCTGGGGTCAGTTAGGACTATAGCATGTAATAGTCAAACTGCCCATTCTAGCCTATGAGGAACAGGTAGCCTTACAGTAGTGAAAAACGAAATGGTGCATAATTCACTACCAGGACATGCTACACACACCAAGGCATGTCCTACCTTACACATACAATGCACCCTACCCGAGGGGCGACTGACAGGATGCCAAGGGAAGGTTCAGGGGCTGGGAAGTGGTTGCACTTCACAGCCAAGATGGCAGTTCTGGACTGCACACAGACACTGCAGTGGCAGGTCTGAGACACACTTTACAAGCTGCTTCGGTGGGTGGCACACATCAGTGCTGCAGGCCCACCAGCAGCATTTGGTTTCCCAGCCCTGGGCGCACACAGGCCACACTACTAGGGACTAACAGGTAAACCAAATAAGCCAATCAGGGATATACCAATTCACATAGACATATTTATACAGGGAGCATTCGCGCTGTGACACTGAATGGCAGTGGCACAGCGCCCAGAGCATCTAACACCAGTAAAACAGAGGAGACAACAGCGAAAAATGGAAGGGAGACCCACGCCAATGGTGCCAGGTCTAACACACGTCCCCTCCAGCTGAAATGTGGGGAGAACTACCCATCCCCTTGGAAGTTCTCATCTCTAAGGCGGAAAAATCTGGACAGACCATCAGCATTGGCGTGTTCTGTACCAGGGCGGTGTTCCACCGTGAAGTCCATACCCTGTAGGGAAATGGACCACCTCAACAACTTGGGATTCTCACCCCTCATCTGCATCAGCCATCTGAGGGCCTGTGGTCTGTCTGAACCCGGAAGTGAGTCCCAAACAGGTATGGTCTCAGCTTCTTCAGTGCCCAGACCACAGCAAATGCCTCACGCTCAATTGCACTCCACCTCTGTTCCCGTGGAAGTAACCTCCTACTGAGGAAGGCTACAGGTTGGTCTAGTCCCTCCTCATTTATCTGTGACAGAACGGCCCCCACCCCATGCTCTGAAGCGTCTGTCTGGACAACAAATTCCTTAGCAAAATTGGGCGCCTGGAGTACGGGTGCTGTACACATAGCAGTTTTGAGGGCATCAAAGGCTTTCTGACAGGTGTCAGTCCAGTTCACAATCTTTGGCCGCTTCTTGGAAGTCAGCTCAGTCAAGGGTGCAACAATGTTGCCATACCCCTTGACAAACCTCCTGTAATAACCCGTGAGTCCTAAGAAGGCCCTCACCTGGGTCTGGGTCCTTGGGGGCTCCCAAGTCAGGATGGTTTCAATCTTGGGCTGCAGGGGCGCCACCTGGCCGCTCCCCACCTGGTGTCCCAAGTACACCACAAAACCCTGCCCAATCTGGCACTTACTGGCCTTGATTGTGAGGCCTGCTCTGCGCAGCGCCATCAACACTTCCCAGAGGTGGCGCAAGTGGTCCTCCCAGGAGGAACTAAACACTGCAATGTCATCCAGGTAGGCGGCACTGAAAGCCTCCAGCCCAACCAACACCTGGTTGACCAATCTCTGGAAGGTGGCAGGGGCATTCTTCATCCCAAAGGGCATCACACGGAACTGGTAGTGCCCATCTGGGGTGGAGAATGCTGACCTCTCCTTTGCCCCATCCGTTAAGGCGATCTGCCAGTACCCAGACGTCAGATCAAACGTGCTGAGGTACCGGGCAGCCCCTAACCGGTCTATGAGCTCATCAGCTCTGGGGATGGGGTGCGCGTCGGTCTTGGTGACCGAATTGAGACCTCGGTAGTCCACACAGAACCTAAGTTCAGGAGTGGCACCAGGCGTCGCAGCTTTTGGTACCAAGACCACAGGGCTGGACCAGGGGCTGCTAGAGGACTCAACCACCCCTAGGGCGAACATTTTGGAGACCTCCTCCTTAATGCAAGCCCTGACCCTGTCAGTTACCCTGTAAGCCTTGTGCTTGACAGGAGAACTGTCCCCGGTATCCACCTCATGGACGCACCAATCAGTGACACCAGGTACCAGGGAGAACAAATCAGAAAATTGCCCCAACAGGTGGTGACAATCTCTCTGCTGCTCAGGGGTCAGTGTGGTGGAGAGGATCACACCCTCCACTGACCCATCCTTCTCTTCTGCACACAGGAGGTCAGGGAGAGGCTCACTCTCCTCCTCAACCCCATCATCTGTGGCAAGAAGCATGCCCACTTCAGACCTCTCAAAGTGGGGCTTTAGGCGGTTCACATGCAGGACCCGCAAGGGGTTCCTGGGAGACTGAAAGTCCACCAAGTAGGTAACTGGACTTTTGCGCTCCACCACCTCAAAGGGACCGGTCCACTTATCTTGGAGCGCACAAGGCTCCACTGGGGCCAGTACCCAAACCTTCTGACCAGGTTGAAATTCGACCAGAGTGGCATTCTGGTCATGCCAACGTTTCATTTCTTCTTGGCTGGCTTCCAGATTTGCCTCAGCAATTTTTCTGAAACGCCGAGTCTGGTTCCTGAAGGCCAACATGTAGCTAAATACATCTTGGGGAGGTTTCCTGGGAGATTGCTCCCAGCCTTCCTTGACCAGACTCAGAGGTCCTCTAACCGGGTGGCCATAGAGGAGTTCAAAGGGACTGAACCCTAAGGACTTCTGTGGCACCTCCCGGTAGGCAAACAACAGGCATGGCAAGAGGACGTCCCACTTACGCCTCAGGGGCTCTTCTAGGCCCATGATCATGCTCTTCAAGGTCCGGTTGAACCTTTCAACCAGACCATTACCTTGGGGGTGGTAAGGAGTGGTGAACTTATACGTTACCCCACACTCCTTCCACAGAGACTTCATGTACTGGGAGATGAAGTTGGTCCCCCTGTCAGACACCACCTCTCTGGGGAATCCCACACGGGAGAAAATCCCCATCAGTGCACGTCCCACCACGGGGCCGTCACTGTCCTGAGCGGGATGGCTTCAGGGTACCGGGTGGCATGGTCCACCAAGACCAGGATGAACCTGTTGCCCATGGCTGTCTTGGGGTCCAGAGGCCCCACAATGTCAATGCCCACTCGCTCGAATGGGGTACTCACAACTGGAAAGGGCTGGAGTGGGGCCTTGATCTTCCCCCACTCTTCCCACTTGCCTGGCAAGTCTCACAGGTCCTGCAATGAGAGTCTGAACTCTTGTGCATCTGGGGCCAATAAAAGTGGGCAGCCAGCCTCTCAAAGGTCTTGGTCTGCCCCAGATGTCCTGCCAATGGAATGTCATGAGCCAACCCCAGTAGGAAGGTTCTGAAGCACTCGGGTACCACCAGCACACGGGCTGACCCTGGCTCAGCAACCTTAGGCTCACTATACAGGAGACTGTTCTCCCAATAAATCAGATGTGAACCAGACATGTCACCTTCTGCCTGGGCTGCAGCCTGTCGCCGCATACCCTCAAGAGAGGGGCAAACTCTCTGCTGCTCACAAAATTCCTCCCTGGTGGGTCCCCCTTCCTGCTGCCAATGGGTCAGCTCAGGCAGGTCCCCCAGTTCGGTGATCTGCTCCCCGGTAGGCTCCAGGGCATCCCCCTCAGGGTCTGCTTCTTCCTGGGCCGTGGGAACCAAGGGGGCCGGCTTCCCGCGCCCCTTGCCCCTTCTCTCTAAGGCAGGGATCTGGGCCCTACTCTCAGGCTCCAGATCCTTTTCAACACCCTCCTTGGCTGCCATGGACCGCGTGGTAGCACACGCCCACTCAGGCAGACCCAACATCTCTAAGTGAGCCTTCCTCTCCACCGTAGCCCACGGGGAGTCCTCTAAATCATTGCCCAGCAGACAGTCTACAGGCATGGCGGGCCTCACAGCTACCTGAAGAGTTCCTGAGACCCCCCACTCCAAAGGGAACCTGAGCCACCTCACATTGGCTCTCTGAGTTGTCGGCGGACACTACTGGGTAGAATGCATGGGGGACAACCTGCTCTTTGGACACCAACCGGGAGCTGACAGCAGTTACACTGGCCCCTGTGTCTCTTAGAGCCTCCACCCTATGGCCATTGATGGTCACCCACTGCCTGTATTTTTTAGTGTTAGCAGGCAGTGCAGGCTTGGGGACCATCTCAAAGTCCCCTAATGAGACAAGGGTCAATTCTACGGGATCCCACCCCTCTTGGGCACCCATCTCCTCCTCTCCCAGGGCTACACTAGCAATCTGGCGGGGTGGTGCACGGGGGTGCACTGGCCCCCTTTGGGGGCACTGGGGATCAAAATATCTGTGGCCCACTTGACCACAGTTGTAACACGTGGGGGCCCCCTGGGAACAGGCCTACCTGTTGGGGGCCCGGTCCTCCTTTCTTGGGGGGCTGGGACACCACTGCTTGGTTCCCTGGGGATTACTTTGGGGCCCTCGGGGAACTCCCTCTGTTGACCCTTGTCCCCCCACTCCTCTGCTGGGGACCCTGCCCACCTTTGGCGACGTCTCCCACTGGACCCTTGCGGACCCGGGTGCTCACCCAGCGGTCCGCCTCCTCAGCAAGCTTTCTAGGGTTAGTCAGCTTGCAATCAATTAGGTGCTGGCGTAGCTCAGGAAAACAATTGCTAGATAAATGCTCCCATGCAATCAAATCATAAAACTGTGCAAAAGTTTCTACTTTGCTACCTCTTACCCAGCGTTCCATGGCTCTGCAAAAAAAGGACACATATTCAACCCACGTGGTACCCTCTAGCTTCTTACAGACCCTAAACCTCTGTCTATACATCTCAGGGGTCAAACCATAGCGGGTCACCAACGCTTCCTTCATGTGGGCGTAAACCATCCTACTTTCTGGGGGCAGGTCCAACAAGGTATCCCTCCCCTCACTCACAAAGCGTCCCCACAACCCTGCTCCCCAATCCTTCTCAGGGACCCGGTGGGACACCATGGCTACTTCATAAGCGGCAAACCATTGCCCAATATCTTCACTTTTGTGGAAATCTTTAATAACCTCCTTGGGTATATACACCCTACTCTCAGGGTGCACTACAGGTACGCTGCCACCAGAGGGGGAGATTTCCATGCTCTTAGCTTTAATCTCCAACTCCCTCAATACTCTCTCATGCTCAAGCTTCATCCTCATAATCTCAATTTCTAACTTCTTGTTCTCTAGGTCCCGGTGACCATCCATTTTAAGCTTAGCCATCTCCATATTATGCCGCCTATCTCTCTCCCTGTCCTCCAGCTCTTCTGGAGACAGACCCTTAGCGGACACACTAGAGCCCGGGTTGGAAAGGGCTGGGTCTCCTACTAAGTCTACTACATCGCCCTGCTGCTCTCCTCCCTCCACAAGCTCTCCTAGATCCTTAGGGGCATCCCTGGCTTCTAGCCAGGCCTTCAGCGCCTTGTAATACTCCTCCCTCCTAGTGAGACCTGTGATAGGGACTGTGAATTGCTTGCAAAAATATTTGAGCTGCTTGGCATTGTAGGTTTCTATTTTCTCTTCTTCCCAGGAGAGATCTTCTGAGGCATTGGATCTGGGCTTGCCCATTGTAGAAATAACTGGCAATATCAATAAAGGACAGAAGAAAACTTCTCAAAAAATGTAAGCGGGTGAAAAATCACCAGCAATATCAATCACAATAGGGGATCAAAAACTTTCAATAAATGTGCGCGGGTGAAAAATCACCGGCAATATCAATCACAATACAGGATCCCAAAAACTCTCAGAAATGTGCGTGGGTGAAAAATCACCAGCAATATCAATCACAATAGGGGATCAAAAACTTTCAATAAATGGGCACGGGTGAAAAATCACCGGCAATATCAATCACAATATAGGATCCCAAAAACTCTCAGAAAATGTGCGCGGGTGAAAAATCACCGGCAATATCAATCACAATATAGAAGCAAAAAAACAATTCTCAAAAAAAAATGTATGCGGTACGTTATGGTCTGCACTCACTAGTAGTGTACACTATAATTACTGTATGCGATCAAAAATGCAAGTCCAGATCCTCACCGCTGACCACCAATGTTAGAAATGGGGGTCTCTAGTTGGCAATGGCTGGCCACTGTCCAAGTAGGGACCCTTCTTCCTAAGTCAGAGTGAGAGGGCTACCCTCTTTAATACCCCTGCTCAACCCTGTGGTAACGTAGCACGAGCAGGTAGGCTTATCTCAGAGGCAGGGTGTGAAGCATTTATGGTCATACACAGTAACACAATGAGGAACACTACAAAGGGACACCGCACAAGTAGTTATTATAAAAAATAAGTATCTTTATATAAAGGCAGATTTATCACAAGACCAATAACTGTAAAAGCCACAATACTGTCAAAAATAGGATAGCTGTTGAAGGGCTGTCAAAAATAGTTCAAAGGTTGCAAAAATAAGGTTCAAGTTCAAAGCAGTGGTCTCTGCGACCCTTTCTTTCACAAAGTACCTGGGTTTAGTTGCAAAACCAACAAAGTGTCGCAAAGAAGCTGTAGCGATGATTCTCGGCACGCGAGGCCGGCGATGCGTTGAAATCCTTGCCGCAAGGGAGGATGATGCGCCGATCTGCGGGATGCGTGCGGAGACGATGCGACAAACTTCTGCACGCTGGACCGCCGATGCGATGACTTTCTTGCCGCGTGGGAGAAGTCGATGCGGTGATCCTGTTGCGCTGTGCGATCGTGTTGCGATGCGAAGACAAGACGCTCCGCGAGGGAGCGACGAAATTCGGTGTGATGCGATCAAAGTGGCGAACGCACGGCGTCCGCACTGCGATGTCTCGAAGCGATGATTTCTTTCAGGGTTGCGAGTGCGCGGCGACAGCAGCGCGATGATCTTTCCAGCGCGTCTCGGCTGCAGCGGCTCGCAAAGGGGCGTCAGCGATGGTTTCGGGTTGCGGGCCCTCGGCGGCAGCAGCGCGATGATTTTCCCAGCGCTCTTGACTGCAGCGGCCCGCAAAGATGCGTTAGCGTCGATTTCTTACCCTCTTCTCTCTGATGCAAACTAGAGGCCCTGGACTCACAGGAGCCTCCTCAGCAGATAGCAGTCCTCGCAGGGAGGAAGCAGGAGGTTGGTGGTGGAGTCTGTTGTGCCTGAGACTCCAGCAGGAGGCTAGCTCTTTTCCTAGCCCTTGGGTGATTGCTGTACAAAAATAAAAGTTCTCTCAATAGTTCCTTTTCCTCTTCTTCAAGGTCCAGTGGTCACTGCTGCAGGCCAGTGCAAGAAACAACACACAAGCACAAGGACAGTCACTTCCTGCAGATTCCTCCAGTGGCACGGACAGAGTTTCCTCTCCAGATCCCAAAAGCAATACAAAATTAGGGGTTTGAGCACAGATATTTATACCCCAAAAGCCTTTGATCCTTGAAGCTACCAGTCCCTGAACCTAGCCAGAACCAGTTCTGCTCAGGCCTAGAGCACTTTGTTTACCAGGCTGCATCCTTCCTTTCAGAAAGAGGGGGTCTGCTAGCAGACACACAGTGGGAGGTGGAGCCAGCATTCACCTTGCCAGGCACAGCCCTATTCAGATCAAAGAGCCACCCTTCCCCACACTCTAAATGCAGATCTCTCTATTCCACCAAGGTCTGACTCAGCCTGTCCTGCCCCTCTAAAACCAGACAGCCAATACACATAACGGCAGAGCACACTGGAAGGCTTAGGCAAGAAAATACCTACTTTCTAAAAGTGGTATTTTCAAACACAGAATATAAAAATAAACTTCACTAAAAGGTGTATTTTAATATTCTGAGCTCAGGCATACTAAATTCGTTTTTCTACCATGTCCCTGGGGTCAGTTAGGACTATAGCATGTAATAGTCAAACTGCCCATTCTAGCCTATGAGGAACAGGTAGCCTTACAGTAGTGAAAAACGAAATGGTGCATAATTCACTACCAGGACATGCTACACACACCAAGGCATGTCCTACCTTACACATACAATGCACCCTACCCGAGGGGCGACTTACAGGATGCCAAGGGAAGGTTCAGGGGCTGGGAAGTGGTTGCACTTCACAGCCAAGATGGCAGTTCTGGACTGCACACAGACACTGCAGTGGCAGGTCTGAGACACACTTTACAAGCTGCTTCGGTGGGTGGCACACATCAGTGCTGCAGGCCCACCAGCAGCATTTGGTTTCCCAGCCCTGGGCGCACACAGGCCACACTACTAGGGACTAACAGGTAAACCAAATAAGCCAATCAGGGATATACCAATTCACATAGACATATTTATACAGGGAGCATTCGCGCTGTGACACTGAATGGCAGTGGCACAGCGCCCAGAGCATCTAACACCAGTAAAACAGAGGAGACAACAGCGAAAAATGGAAGGGAGACCCACGCCAATGGTGCCAGGTCTAACAGGCGCCAGGCCCTAATGTGA
Source organism: Calotriton arnoldi (assembly GCA_963921515.1). Classification (NCBI taxonomy): domain Eukaryota; kingdom Metazoa; phylum Chordata; class Amphibia; order Caudata; family Salamandridae; genus Calotriton; species Calotriton arnoldi. The sequence goes on from CAWUFW010004057.1 coordinate 1,012,488, forward strand.
TTTATGCCTCTGCTAAGGTTTCTACTGTGAGGTATGTGCTAATGTGATATGGTGGTGCTAGGAAATGTGATTCATGTATTATGATTTACACACCCTGTTTTATGCCTCTAATGTACTGTTATGATTATGAGGTTTTGCATAATGTTTTTATGCTTGTGATTTTATTATTACCTAATGCGTTTAGGTTGTGAGTTATTCTCTACTGTGATTTACGCCCATAATGTGAGTTATACTTAGGAGGTTAGGGTCTAATGCGTTTAGACTTGTGAGGTGATTGCATAATGTGTTTATGCTGGTGAGGTTGGTGCATAAGGTTTTGCGCTGTGCATAATGTGGTTTATGTTACAGGTTGATGCTGAGTACAGTGGTTGCCAGTGATTACTGGTTGTACGTTTCTGATATGTCCTACATTTATTATGTGTTCTACATCTATTACCTTTTACTAAGTGATGGTTCTGACAGTGGTCCACGTAGCCCTGTCATGTGTACATAATCCCCTGTAAATATTGTCCTGTGCCAGTTGGCACAGTGTATTGTATGTGAGTACTATTCCAATGTGTTTATGATAATACAAAGGCTATTTTTATATATAACCTTGTGTGGAGTTCCTATTGTAGTGTGCCTTGGGTGTTTTGCTGTGTGTGTGTTGCGCAAACGCTTTACACATTGCCTCCGGGATAAGCCTGACTGCTCGTGCCGTGCTACCAAGGGGGTGAGCAAGGGTTATCTTGGGTGTGTAACTCTCTTGCCCTGACTAGAGTGGTGGTTTCTGCTTGGCTTTGGCGCAAGCCTCAGCCAACCAGAAATCCCATTTCTAACAAAGACCGAGCATGATAATAGAATGCTAATTAAAGCACTCATACAGGAGGTGCCAACACGTTGGAACTTGACTTATTAAATGAATATATCATGAAAAGAGGGGATGCAACTGTGAAAAGCATGATACTAGCTCACCATTGCTCTGAATAATTTAGTATTGTTTCTTGTTTGTTATTCAGCATCAGGTATTCTTTGTGTGTGCTAGTCTGGTCTCAAATGTTTGTAAATCTATGATATAATATATAACCCACTAACTCTATTTTTATTTCCATTTAGTTGCCTTCGATGAATAATCCTTCTGATTAAAATCCTACAGTTGGAGTTCACCTAGGTGGGAGTGGGACCTGACTTCGGATTACTGCACGGTTGTTATTGCGCTTGCCTGCTACTACTACCACCACCATGGCACCTTGGAAAACCCTGCTGCCCTCTCTTCTTCTATTTGATAAGAGAACTATGGTTTGTTGTTCTACTAAGTTGTTGTGGGCAAAGCAATTCAATCCCCCCCCCATTTTTGGTCATATAGTTGCAGACAGGAGAGACTAGGAGAGTAGTGGGACAAAGTTAACACATAGGCATAGCACATACCTAACTGTTGTTACACAGTATCAGCAATTTTTTTATAGGTTGCACTAAAGGCAGCAGTGAAAAGTAAAACACTCCAAATATCTAGATTTGAGGCATAAAAAAAGAAACTTAAATATTTATTAATCAACCCAAAGAAAAAACCCACCTCTAACAACTGGCCCACCCCTCTCCCCAAACAAATAAAATTTCCGCATCCCAAACCATTGTCCAACAAACATCAAAATGTCCATTGTCCCTGAAAAAGTCCTAACTTTAGAAAGTAATGGAACCCCGATCCCAACTCCCAAATCCACACCCACGACAACAAACAAGTCCCACCCACCAAAATAAAAGTTAAAAAGAGGGCAGGGGGAACTAGGCACAGTGGGCCAGGCTCAGGAGCTCTTTGAGGTGCCGGGCCATTGGTCTCTGCTGGGCTTCAATCCGTGCCAGTCTTGAAACGACACAGCCTAGTAGGGCACGGTCTGAGAGGGGGCAGCAGGGTGTGTTTGCTGGTGGGCAGCTGTCTTCACACTGCGACGCCAATGTTGTGCATGGGAAGCTGGAGGTGCTCGCGCCATGGGCAGCTGCCTCCTCCTGGGCCACCAGTCACTGGTACTCAGCCCGTATTGCCATCCATCGTCCGCTGCCGCATCCGTGCTGCTGCATCCTGGCAAGTTGGGCCCTAGTGACCTGGAGCAGCTAGAAAGAAAAAAAAGAACTGTAAACAATTCTCTGTGCCAAAAACTTGTTTCAAATTATGTAGTGGGTGGCACAGTAGCAGTACATTGATGGTCTCCTAGGGCCATTCGTTTTGATGTGATTAGAGTCACAGCCACTATTACCCTTTCTCATAAAACTAAAGGCAAATGGCAAATGCTCTATCTGTCTGAAAGGAATTAAGGCAGAATAAACACAGCAATACACCAGTTTTAAAAACTGCAGTTTTTTTTCTTTTGAAGGATTTCCTAGTAAAGTGCTTAGATGGTTTGGGGCTTCACGAATTAGGTCCATTTACTTATGAATGGTCTAGTTTTAGCTACAATAATGATTCTGGTATGATCAGACAACTTTAATGTTCTTTTAGCATCTCTAGTCTGACATTTTCATTTGCATATTTTTCATAGGAGATCAGTCCACTACAAACTGTTCAAAGTGATCGGACCTTTGTCTGTGTGAGGTTAGCGAAGCCTATTGGATCTTGGGTCAAGGTATTTTGATTTTCTCTTAAATAGTAGGTCATACAAGCTGTCAACAGGGATTGCCAAACAAGAATCCTTGTGTTTCTATGAGCATGGTAATTTTGATATCACCTCAGGCCTATTTAACCTTTAACTCCTCAGCTATAACCTATATCCTTTTGAGCAAATAGACGGTGGGAAAAGCGATGTACTGCAGTTCATCAGTGAAAGGATGAAGGACCGGTTTATAGCTTTGACACGTTCGTCACAGACTATCACATCTACCGAAGTCAAGCATATTACATTATCCATTCAGCATTGCATTGTTCTTCTAGTATTCTTAATCTTCACCCTTGGCTTTGATATGAACCATTTCAGCTTTACATTCTCTCATCCACTCTTTCACCATAGAAAACTAGTCATCATTATCCAATCAATCCATCCATCCAAACATAGCTCTGAACAAACCTTTCACCAACATCCATTTACCAACCCATGCATCCTTGCTTACCTTTCACCAACATCCATTTACCAACCCATGCATCCTTGCTTTCACCCATTCCATTCACCCATCCTGCTTTGCCTTAACCCACCCAAGCATTCCTTTCAATCACACACCCACCCTGGCAGGCATCCTTCCAGTTCCACCCATATATACCCTTTCATCCATCCTTCACCCAGCCATGCAGATTGGTTCCTATTATCATCACCCACCTATATGCATCCTTTCACCCATGTATGATTTCACTCATATATTATATACATGTCACCCATCCTTTCTTCTTCCATCCTGTTTTGCCTTTGCCATCAACCCGTCATTCTTAAAGTTTATTTATGAACCGTTGTCTGCTGAGCTGTAGATATAAGAGGACATAACCACTCAACTCCCAGTGTATCTGCTAAACAGGGGTGCTGTTCACAAGTCAGTCAACGCCCTCGCAGTAAGAATATATCGATTTGTCAATAAGTAAGCAATGTGACTTACCACTGCCCACCCCTGCTGCCACTGGTACTCCCCCCTCAGTGGTGACCGCTGCAGCCGCTTCTCCTTCGCTGGCACCGTCCCCGGCACTGGTGGTCTATTGGCTAGAAAAAACATTACACATTTATAATTTGAGATGCCAAATACGTCTCCCCCTATTTTTTATAAGCGAAATGCAACCACAAAAAAAAAAAACATCACTACAGTTCGGTTACAGTATCTTAATCTTCTATCAAAAATTAAAAACATTAAGTTGGGCCTTTTGTTGGTTGGCAGCAGTCATTGAACAGCCAGGTAGTCAAGCCAAACAAAAACTTTTTGTAATGGAGAAGCAGAGCTATAATGAATCTGAGTTATTGAAGAGCGATGAAGTGGTGCATAATTGGTCAATGAAGGACATATGGTCTTAGTTGGCAAATGCAATTGGGCCGTCCTCCTCATCATACTTTCAGCCATGCTCCACGGTTATTAACTGCTGGTATACTATGATAATACTACATGCACAACACTGGGGGTCCACCATGACCATGGCCGCTCTTTTGTTTTACTGTTGAGCATGAGCAAGAAAAAGAAAGCCTTCTCAACAAACATGCGTACAAATCCCTTGACTGGGCATGCAATCTTCACAGTAGAGTACCTGACCTAAAATGGGTTCTCTGAGTCTTACTGTACCACATGTCTATAAGGGGAGAGGGAAAGCTTAGTGACAAAGATAGTTTTGAAGTCAAGTACAGAAACTTGAAATATAGAGAAAGTAAGTAATAAATAGGATAATGTAGGGATAAGAAGGATTTAGGAAGCAGATCAAAGTGTAGTTGGAAAATAATTTGGAGACAGGCACAGTAAAAAGGAAAACAAAATCAAAATGTGGAGCGGTAAAAGAATCAAGACAGGGAAATTATAATAATATTAACAGGAGGACTTACTGGGCCCAGCAGAGCCATCAGCACTCGTGGAGACACCTTCATCCCCCTCACAAGCTGACGCCTCGGTGGTGGTATTAGCCAGATCCCTCCTGCCCCGGGATGATGATGTAAGAAATAAACAAAATAAAATGTAAACAAAATTACAGTACAGTTAATCTCCCCAAAGATATTCTGACTGGGAGAGGCAAATGCCGTTACATTTGATTTAACTTTTATAAATCAGATTTCCTCTCCTATTAGTATCGTGGACCTATTCCTTAATTTCCTAACCCTATTCCAAATTTCCTAAACTACATTTTGGAACTACTAATAAATTGCAGCAAATGATCTTTGCTTCTCACCTCATTGATAATCTCTCACCCTTTGACAAGTCAACTCAGTCCGCATTTTGTTTTCAATGCATACATGCTGATGCATGCATAGTTACTAGTTACTTAGTACTCATCACTGGGAAACCGCTTGGGGTTGGGATTGCACGAGCTACAAAAAACAAAGGCACAGAGAGTAAGAGAACGTGATAACTCACTGATACCAATAACTACCACTATCTCAGTGACAGGACAGTGGAGTTCCTGCATGACTTCTTAAACAAACAGTCCAAGCGAGCACCAGAAAGTAGGATTAGGTAGCGCCGCCGAGCACCTGTCTACTCTAGGATAGCCACATAATATTTGTAACATAAACTTAACTTACCTGAGTATGAGCAGCATGCTTGCTATATGGGAAAAAAATATTAGCATAGATAGAACACAACAAATAAATAATTATTACTCACCAAGCCCCGCACCCTCCACACCCAGCAGGTCGAGCAGGTCCAGGTCCTGGTCCCTATCCAGGATGTCCACCCACCGGTGCATAAGCTGTTGTTGGGTGCGCCGAATCCCAGAGCCGCAGCACACAGCCCGGTGCACCCTCTCCCACTGCTGCTTATGCTCCAGGAGGGCGTACCCGCTACCAGGACTGTAGCCTGCTGCCAGGGTGGCGGGGAGGTGGCACTGCTCATAAAAAACAGGCGCAGCCACCTCTGTGAATACCGCGCGGGCTGCACTCCTTCGCGGCGCAGCCTACCACAAGGTAGGCTGTTGTGGCTGGTGGTGCTGGTTCGGGGGGGCGCCTGGCACTGCAGCTCCCCTGCTTTGCCATGGTGCTGGTTAGGAGACGGGGAAGAGAAGTAGAAGAAACAAGAAGGAAATAAGGAAAAAAAGTAAGAAAGTAAAGTAAAAAAGTACCAAAGTCACGTAAAATGAAATGTAAACACTTAGGGCACCTCACGTGTATTCAAAATTAACATAATAAAGACTTACATGGACATATGGGGACATCAGCAAATTATTATAAACAGATACAACTTTATTTTTTTTAAATCGTACAAAGAGTCTAAACAGTACAAATAAATATTTAGCTATATGATTCACAGCCACCTTCATGGAAGCTGTACCAGAGCTAGTACAAGTGCCTTTCTTAAAGCTCCATAGGCATATTGTACTAGAAGTCTGCAACCCTTTTCACACAGTACCTCACATGCAGAATCTGCTGTCTTAACTCTTTTGGTGAACGCAGTTTTAAAAATCTTTAAAGGGTCATTCAGATTATCATAAAGGAGCCCTTCATCAATTGGGCCTTACCGCCGAGATTACGGCACCTGCAGTAGTTCCGTGTGGCGTTCTTTAATCTAAAAACCCTATTTTTTAATTTTGTCAAATGTTTTAACGTTTTTAATAAAAAGACATATCTAATTTCTACTATTGGTGTATTTCTGGTGTACTGGTTTTGGGTTGGCAACTAGACTCCTTTGTGCTCAGTTGATGTGGTATTATATGGTTTGGTGACTGTTTCAGAGTGGTGTGTATTGTTGAGCAAACCAAAGGAAGACTTGCTTTTTACTAGGGATTGAAAACAGGCCAGCACCATAAACAGAGCGAAAAAACAAGATGCCCACACCCATGCAAAAACTGCGTGGTGACGTTTGCAAGCGATTTCCAGCAGGAGAACACACTTCGTGTTACATATGATGGAAAACGTTACGCAAACGTGCGCAGCAAGCAACTCCGCCCACTCGCGGAACTTGGCGTAGCGCTGCAGAGTTTTTTTACCACTTCGCGGTTCCGCGAAGTGCGGCTACGCGTACTCTGCCCGGGCCTAGTACTTGGCCCAGTTGCTCAGGATCCACAGTAGGTCGGGCCCATAAGCATCAAGAATAAAATAACTCTACCACCACGGTTTTGTCCCTAAAGCTCATGTGCGCCCCATGGCCTACTGAAAGGGTTTCTGAGACAGTGAGAATTAGAAACTTTTTTTGACTTTTTGACTTTCAACTGGTCCAAACCAATTGGTGGGTCCGACCTAGGCTCCATCGCGGTCGGTCTATAATTGCACCTTGGTCCTGGTCTACCATGACCATTTGTCATCATTGGCGCTTTATTTTTTTTGTGCCATTTCTACTTAAATGTTTTAAAGTTCATATCTCCATTACTACTTCTTGTATTTTTGTCTTTGTGGTGTTATTTTGTTGTCTAAATTTCACTTTATTATTTTTTGTTTGATTTGGGATGTGCATTACTTAGTGTTTTGACTTTATTACTGCTTTGATACTGCATAACTATTTTGCACAATGCCCTAGGCTAAGCCGGTCTGCTCTGTGCCATAGCTTCCACGGGGTTGAGCTTGGATTAATTTAGTGATTTCAAGGAATCACCCTGACAAGAGTTGTGTTTATTCATTTAGGTGGGCAGTCACCCACCACAAATAATAATCTGATTTCTTACAATAGCCATAGGTGGCCAGGCAGGAGGAGAAAATGTGGTGAGGAAAATAATGAGGCGGCTGCAGTTTGCCCCAGATATTGGACCTATGGAGTTTAAAACAGTTCAAGGAAATCAGCCTATAGATTGTGGTAGTGTGGTGGAGAAAAGGGATTTGAAAATGTATGGGAGACGTACATCCTAATGGCAAATGCATTACATTTCCTTGGGCTCAGGAGTGCTTTTGAGAGGAGTCTGTGCAGTTCCTGCACTATGCTAAGCTGGCACGAATGGCAAGAGAGATCTGGGTTGGATTCCAGATCACACTCAGCCCACAGACACTTTGTCAATGATGCCTCAAACTGCCCTAAAATGTAATCGGCTAGGACCCAGGCATAGAAAGCTGGCCATGCTACCCTCTCCTGGTCTTCATGGTCCCTATTAGTCCTTTTCACACCTTAAGCCCATCATGAGAGGACATTAACTGACTCACACTGACCCTCGGTCAGTCCTCACAGACCCAAGCCTCACTCTGCCTGCTCTCGGACTCTGTCTGCTTCCTTCCATCTACACTTTCATTGCATGTACATTAGTAGCATGAAGCCTTTGCATATTTGCATAATTTTTTAATCCTAATTTTAATATTTAATATAAACATATTTGAGTTATCCAACGATGTTCCTCTTCTTAAGTTATATAGGTAATATAATTATACAATTAATATGCTTGTCGATTTATGTCATTCTGTTTGTGTCATTTGTACATTTGCATCAATATTGTTCTTGTCTACTTGTACTGTGACTACATTTCTTTAAAAGTCATCACAAATATACTTACAGTGAATAAAGTAACAACAGCAGGACTTAAGTCTTAGTCTAAATGAACAAGCAATGAAATTGAATAGCTGCAGCTTTAAAGGATGCGCGCGCAGCTGCGCCTGCTACAGGAGACACGAAAACATACGGATACATATCGCGCGCCAAATGACTCACCTTTAAAAATTCGTGGCGGGCATTTTGAAATTGCCAAGGCAAGAACTGCGCACTGCTGCTGAAAGGCGGAAGCGACTTTGCGAGCGGCAGCTTCTAACCCGCAGCCCCCTACACCGCTCCCTGGACAGCGAGCAGAGGCGAGATCGGAAGACCCCCGGGGTCTGGCCGGCACCTGGCACTGAGGGAGGGGTCCCCGCGAGTACCCACTGGCAGAAGTTTGCCCCAGCCCGTGAATCCGACATTTTGCTGTCGCTTAACAATAAATCTGTCTCCTTTGCGAGACCTGTCACGATTTGCCCAGGATCACACCATTGCTAAGTTCAGTGATTTAATTTTTATTTATACCTCAGTCTTTTTCTTCAATTCCGAGAGTAGCATATCATGGCGGGTGAGCGTACGCCGATGACACCCCTGAAAAGTACCCCAGGCCACGATGCTTCCGGCTTCGCCTTTTCTCCTGGTCAGACCCCGTCGGGCCAGACTCCCTCTTCGCCCGAACAGCTCCAGAGACACCGCAATGGCGTGTTGCCTACCAGGAAGAGGCTGGAATTTGAGGACGATGTCCTCTTAAACAACGGGGTAGGCACAGAGGAGGGGGAGCGGAGCTCGGAGGCGACAGATGCGCGCCAAGCCGGAGCCAGCGGGAACAAGTGGACATGGACGAAAGATGGTCGGGTACTAGGTAAAGGTAAGCAACGGGGGCAGCTGGGCCCCCCCCGATCGATAGAATGTATCGAGCCTGGAACACAATGTAGCCTCCCTGCCACACACACTTCACGTGGCTCTGAGGTGGGGGCGGGGGGCAGCTTTAGTTTAGGTAGTCCAGACACACCAGTGCCTCATTTAGGATCTACTGTGGATAACCCTTCAGAGGTAGGTCGGGGGTTTCCTCCAGTTCGCGGAAGTGACCTGCTCTGTCCGTCTGTCTGACGTACCCACGAGGTCCCTCCACTTCAGACGCCCCCCGGTGCTGTACGCAGAGTGAGGTTTTGCATTTGTAAGGACATGCTGTGTAGGTATTTTGCAACTGCATTCAGTGTTCTGGCTGCAGGCAATGTTTGTGGTAAGATTATAGAAACTAACAGTTAAACAAGCATTGGGAATGCCAATCGGTCTCGCTATTGTTTTTTTTTATTTGTTGCGAATATAAAATGTTATAAGTAATGTAATAATATGTAGTATGTAACAAATAATTGATACTGCTCCAATTTATTTTTTTATTTGCACAGCAAACGTCAGTATGGTTTTTTAAATTGTAAAGCTTAAGACCTTAATTAATAAAATTCCTTTATACATTTTCTGTCACAGGTAAATAATGCTAAAAAGCTTAGGTTATATCATATGTAAACTTACTTAAAAAAGGAAGCCACGCAGCTACTTTGAAGTTTTTTGTTTTTTCTGCACAAGAAGCACACGATCTCAAGAAGACCTGTAAAGTACTTGTGTGCGGCTTTAACAGCAAGCCTAACAGCAAGTTTAAATGTAATCTCGAAAAACACACACACACACTAAACAGCTGCTAATAAAAAAACTGTGTGTTTCTGCCTAGAAAGCACATGATCAGCAAGGCCTGAAACCTTAAAAAATCTAAATCCGTATTTGTAAAGCACAAACTACTCACCCTTATGGGTCTCAAGGCGCTGGGGGCCGTCGTGGAAATTAAGTGAGCTATTGCCCAGAGTCACATGGTGCTGAGCTGAGCTGCCGCAGATCGAACCGTGAACCCTGTGCTCTGAAGTCAGCTGCCCTGGCCGCTGCACCACACCTCTCCTGCACTTTATAAACAACACCCGCTTAACTAAATAAAAAACAGCATAGTACAAAAATAAAATGACATTACTAATAGTAATACAAAGCCAGACGCCACACAAAGCACATGTTACAAAACTATATGTATCTGCGCAAAACGGACCGAAACTATGCAGCATTTGAAAAAATATATGCGTTTATACCTGATAGGCAGATAATCAGCAGGGGCTAAAACCTTTTGCATTCTTGGACATTGCGCTTGGCATTAAAACTGCTTGATTTTGCTGGTGAAAAAGTGTTACTTATAGTCGTTAAATGTCGCTTACAATTACACAGAAATTATGGAAAAGTCACATATAGCAATGTAAAATTTTGGCAGCTATATGCAGACAGTTTTGAATGAAAGCACCTCGTGAGTTGTAAATGCAGCTAACTTAATTAGACTTATTTATTCTACTTGCTTTATTATGGGATGTGGGCAGCTTTGTTTATAACACACCTTTACAAACCCTCAAGACACATCCCAATAATTTTTATTAAGTTGTGACTTTTTTTTTTTTTTTTTTTAACATTTGAAGCATTGATAGCAATATTAAACTAATTCAACAACTAGGTACAATTATTAAAACTAACGGTAAAACAACCTCTGGTTTTATTGCAAACAGTAAATATTTGAGCAAACAGTACTAACACGGCACCAGATGCAGCTGACCTCTGCAAAAGGTTTCCAGGCAAACGGACGAAAGGGTGATAAAACGCCCGCCCCCCACTCCACTTCTAAAGAGCACACAAGGAATTCTTAGAGCGGAAGATAAGGGCCCTATAAAAGTTGTGCTTATCTCGACAAAACGCATTTCTCATAGGCTCTGTGAAAACTGGCACAAACGCAGTAATAAGGCCGCAGCAACAACACAGGTTGTTTATTGGCTGTTACCAAAGCTTTTATAAACATTAAAGCAAGACAAATTACAAGTTGACCCTTAAGACTGTTTAAACCCTTGTCCAAAAACAAAATAAGAGACACACGCATCTGCAGCAGGCATGCTAACCTACTGAGCTACATGGACATTTAACAGAGAAAAAAACCAGTATGGCTCAGGGGGCGCAGCTTTTCTAGCCCCAAGTACAGAGTCACGTTCCACAATAAAACATGAAATAGGTGAAAGTGTCCCTGAGCAAAATAAAGTCTCAGCTGCGCGGGGGAAGGCGAGGCCGTGGTTATAAATATGTTAAAATAGTAGGGAATATGTGTATACAGTGAGCGCTACAACCTGGGGGCTGTAGGCGCTTTAGTGCATTGAAAACAGGTGAGAGGTGCCGGAAGGGAAGCCCGGAAGGCTTTGGTAACATTGTAGGGTGGAGGAGGTTCATACCGCCCTTAGTGCTGCGGCTGTGAGGACCTATATCACAGGGTCTTCAGAAACGGTAGTGTGTGCCATCCCGAGTACGCGGAAGGAAGCCTTCCTAAATATGTGGCAAAGGGTTTGTTTATGGTCATAGAGGCACCGGTGGTGAGAGGCTCTACAAAGTTTGCGGGGTGGCCTATGTAGTTATAAACAGTGCAGCGGTACTTTGTGACCTTTTGGCAGTGTGTTCCTCCAGAAAGTGGAGGGCTGCTTTATAAATAATAATTATAAAACGATATGTGTCCCGGTTTGTACAGAGGACACATGGGTTAGCTACACAAAAATCACAAACACACGCATTTGCAGCAGGCACTATAACCTACTGAGCTATATGCATATTAAACTGACACAAAAGAGCAGCGCGGGTCAGGTGGCGCAGCCTTCGTAGCCCCGGGCACACAGTCACGTAGGAGGATAAAACATAAACTCGGTTAAAGTGTCCCTAAGCATTACACATTCACAGCTGCACGGGGAAAGGCGGGGGCGGGTTATCCTAAAATATTATTACTGTAAGTAATCTCTGTAATACTCCCCCATTTCTCACATGTAAGGTACTATTTTAAATCTAGAATAATATTTTTTATGGATGTTGCGTAAAGCAAACATATTTCTCTGCAAAATTCCTGTAATCGACACTCACATATCACTTAAAAAATTAAATCAAAGGAAAACAGTTTTAAAAACAATCTGTTTTAGATTTATTCAGGAGCATCATGGCAACATCTCTGCAGAACAAACCTCGGTAAAATCAGTGTGCGCAATATATAATTGTAATACTGTACTTAGTATAAAGGAATCGCTGCAGCTAATGTACTGGAATAATCCAGAGTCCAACCAGCATGTTGCCCTGTTCCCTTCTTCAGCAGTGTTTAAAATGCCCTGTTTATGCCCAATCTGGGTGGCAGAATGCATCTAAATACCGCACCTACTTGCCTTTAGCAGCTGTGTCGAAGGATTTGCGTTTTCTCCCTGCTGCTTGTCCCTCCTATGAGCCGCCATTTGTTGGAGGACCGCCCGCCTGGCTGTGCCGAAAAGCATCTGATAAACTGTGCTTGAAAGGAGCCGCTCATAAAAGGCTGGGAGCTGCTTGCTCGTGGGTAGCAAACACTGGGTGTGTGTGGGGCCGTGCAGGAGAGACTAGCACAGACTTTAGGTCTGGGAGGGTTAATAACGGAGGATAAATGTGTGTTTACAAGTTTGAAGGCGTGTGGGGCCTCGGCTTTCTCTGACTGAATTACATGATTTTAAAACAACATAATACGAAAAAAATGTAATCTAAAAAAAATAAAAAAAAAAATTAATCTGGAAACAAACGGACTGGGAGGCACACGATCGGCAAGGGCTTTAACCTTTTGCACTTTATAAACATTACACCAGCTGAAAAAATGTGTGTCTGTGCCTGGGAGGCCCACAATCACCAGAAGCTGAAACCTTCTGCACTCTATCAACATCACTGCTTTCAAGCAGAAAGCTGAAACCTTCTGCACTCTATCAACATCACGTGCTTGCAATAAAAAAGTCCAACAAAAACAGCATACAAAACAACAACGCCCCTAATACAAGTAAAGGGGCCAATAGTCATAGGCGTGGCCAAGAGCCAAAATGGAGGAACTTTAAACACTATTAACCAATACCAAGTACACAATTTTGAAAGGCACACTAGAGAACAAATGAAAACAACCATTTAAAAAGAGGCGGGCAGCCACTCACTAAAGTATATACAGCATGTCTCAACGAGACAGCGCTGCCTAGGCGAGACCTAAAAATTCCTGCAGGAGCATAAAACAGGTCCTCAGACAACAAAAATGTCCCATGCACCGCCCTGCCAGACCAGCCGTTGTGGCACTGCCAGTTGGCCCTGGGTAACCAGTGTCTGTGACTGGGGGTGAGTGTCTGAAAATTTCAGCGCTCCAACCATCATCTCCTTGCGTTTGCTAACTTGTGTGTGTCATCATAATTACATCCTGCTGCCTGCTGCTGAAGACACAGTTCTGGTCTGGCCTAATGTATCATTCTTATCATTTCTGTTGGGGTGCCTTTGCTGTTTTGTCTTCTCACCTTCCAGCTGATCCTTGCTTCCCACACTGTTGGCTGGTGGTTGAGCGTGGTCTCGGCTCGCACGTGACATCACTTTGTTTGTGTGTGCGGACATGAGATGCGCCGCGGACCAATGGATCTGTTGGTGCAATGTGGAGGACCTATCACCACTGCCAGTCTTGCACACGTATGTTGCTGTGTACGGTGTGTACCTCTTTTGTCCAGAGTTAGTTTTGGCAAGCATCCGTTGGTTAAAGTGCGCCTGCGCAGGGTGTGATCAATCAATCAGGGTTTGTAAGTCGCGGCTACTCACCTGTGGTGGTCTCAGAGCGCTGGCGGGTGGGGGGGCTTCTGGTCCGTCTGGGCATGGAGGTTCAGTCAAAGAGCCAGGTCTTGAGGTCCTTCCTGAATTGGGTCAGCGACGGTGATTCTCTGAGGTGGAGGGTCTTGGCGGTGAGGTAGGAGAAGGATCTTCCTCCTGTTCTAGTCTTGTAGATCCGAGGGACGGTGGCCAGAGCCAGCTGGGCGAAGCGGAGGTGTCAGGTGGGGACAAGGAATGAGAAGCGGTGGTTCAGGTATGCTGGATTTGCGTTGTGGAGGGCTTTGTAGGCGTAAGTGCAGGATTCCTCTATCCAACCCCACCACAAACGCAGATTTCTCTACTCGTATCGTTTGAATGGGCCACCTTTGCTTGCTGTCATTTACAGCTGTAATTGAGGTATTACATTTTGTAATGTGGTGAATGTAAATGTGATGGTATATGATGCAATGCAGTATGGCTATTGAAAAGCATTTTATGTGCATTATTATATGGTGTTATATATGAAGCAGTGAAGTGGTGTGGTACAGGGTACTGTGGTGGGAAGTATTGCTTTGTGAGGGTTTTTGGTGGTGTGTAGGTTTATATAGAGCAGTGCTTTGTGGTCATATGGTTCTGTATAATGAAGTGCAGGGCTTATAGTGGTTTATTGTGGCTTAAGACCATTTTATAGGGTAGCATTGTGTGGTGGTGTATGGTTTGGTCTGCTTTGCTTTGTGATTCAATCAAAATGATATAAGTTGTAAAACAGTGTGCTCTGGTGTACTTGTGTCTGGTGCGATATGCTATTGGATTTTGTGGTGCTGTGTGGTTATTATCCAATGCTTACTATTAAGGTGCGGGGTGTTATGGTGTGGTGAAGTCTGGTGTGATTAAGTGATGGTGTGATGCATTTAACTTGAAATTTCTCCATGTTGGTGCATCATTTTAAGATCTAACATCTTCTGCCCACTGATTCAAATCGGAAAATCGTCTTCTAACTCGAAGGTATTTTAAGTTGCATGTTTTTTCTTTAGACTGTGTAAACACATAAAAACAGTACTTGGCTCTGTACTGAGCCAGTACAGCTGTTCATGACATAGACTTTCCGTTTTTTGACAAAATGAAGCCCAATGCTTATATTTTGTTGTATTAGGTTGTTGTGGGCACCCGATTTGGAGGGAAACTCCCAACAGCAATCTTCTGCTCTGTCTTGGGGGAGACCTGTTGGTTAATGACCACATCCCATGTCAGAGCAGGTGCCTGGCTCATCGCAGAGCTCAGCACCTGTCCTTAGGTCTTGTGTTAATACAGCTTTTAGATGTCTCTTGTCAAAAGATCTCTTGTAGACCATACAGAAAATGTAGATGGGGTTTGTATCAGCAGGGGCACCAGGCCAAAAAGTTGTCAGAACTCCTCTAAATACCTAATATTGCTATATTTTACTACCATACAGGCAGTCACAATTGCAGTTGCCTTGCAGTTAGGTCTTGATTTAAATGGTGCAGCAGGTGCAGTGGCACCAGGTCCAAAATGTTGTCATAACTCCACTAAACCTCAAATATTGCTATATTTTGCTACTAAACAGGCAGTCACAATTGCAGTTACCTTGCAAATGAAAGAGGCTTGATTTAAATGGTGCAGCAGTGGCACAGGGGCCAAAAGTTGTCAGAACGCCTCTGAACACCAAATATTGCTATATTTTACAACTAAACAGGCAGCCATAAGTGCAGTTATCTAGCAAGCACTAGGGTCATGATTTCAATAGTGCAGCTGGTGCAGTGACACTGGACCAAAAGCTCCAGGCACCCCACTAAACCCCTAATATTGCTTATATTTTATTCCTAAACAGGCAGTCACAAGTGCAGTTGCCTTGCAGACAACAGGGTCATGATTTGAATGGTGCAGCAGGTTCAGTAGCACTGGGCCAAAAAGTTGTCAAAACTCCTCTAAACGCTTAATTATGCTATATTTGACTACTAAACAGGCACTAACAATTGAAGTTACCTTGCAGTTAAAAGGGACTTGATTTCAAAGGTGCAGTGGCACCGGGGCCAAAAGCATTAGGGATCCCACAGAACACAGATTATTGCTAAATGTTACTACTAAACAAGACCGTCACAAGTGCATTTATCTAGCAGGCAATAAATTGGTCATGATTTGAATGGTGCAGCAGGTGCAGTAGCACCAGGACGAAAATCTTTAGGCACCTCACTAAACACCTAATTGCTATATTTTACTACTAAACAGGCAGTCACAAGTGCAGTTACCTTGCAGACAAAAGGGGCATGGTTTGAATGGTGCAGCAGGTGCAGTGGCACCGGGCCCAACGGTTTACAAAACTCCTCTAAACACCTATTATTGCTATATTTTACTATTATACAGGCAGACACAATTGAAGTTATCGTGCATTTAAAAGGGGCTTGATTTGAATGGTGCATCAGGTGCAGTGGCACCGGAGCCAAAATCTCTAGGGTTCCCACTAAATGCATAATATTGCTAAATTTTACTACTAAATAGGCAGTCACAAGTGCAGTAATCTAGCAGGCACTAGGGCCATGGTTTCAGTGGTTCTGCAGGTGCAGTGACACCGAGGCCAAAAATGGTCAGAACTCCTCTAAACACCAAATCTTGCTATATTTAACTACTAAATAAGCAGTCACAAGTGCAGTTACCTTGCAGGCACTAGGGTCATGATTTCAATGGTGTAGCAGGTGCAGTGACACAGGGCGCAAAGTTCTAGGAACCCCTCTAAACACCTAATATTGCTATATTTTACTACTAAACAGGCAGTCACAAGCACAGTTACCTTACAGGCAATAGGGTCATGATTTGAATGGTGCAGCAAGTGCAGTGGCACTGGGGTTAAAAGTTGTCATAACTCCTCTAAACACCAAATATTGCTATATTTTACTACTAAACAGGCAGTCACAAATGCAGTTCTTTTGCAGGCATTAGGGGCATGTTTGAGTGGTGCAGCAGGTGCAGTGGCACCAAGCCCAAAAGTTGTCGGAACTTGCCTAAACACATAATTTTTCTATTACATCAATTCATTCTATTTCCCTCTTTCATATCATTGTACAAAATGTGCTATTACTTACCATCACTATAGCACTAGTAACAGCATAATATTTTGCCTTTTTGTACATAAACAAGTCATAACACTTTAACAGACTTTCTGTAACGTATATTACAGCAAGCTGCAACTTACAACAAAAAACAGCTTATTATAAATCACATAGGCGAAACCTAATGCATTTACCAATTCTTGTTCTTTTTTCATTCACCACTCCATGAGAATGCGTGTTTTCTAGCTCATTTCATAGTGTGCTGCTTCCTCCCTCAATTACCTGACCTCTGCGTTCTCAATGCTACTTCTCTCCCCTCCCAGCTTGTCTGTAAAAGCACAGCACCAGGTATATTTTTGCTGTGGCAGACTAAAGAGCAGACTGAGTAATTATGCAATGCGTGGAATGCAGGAGATAAAACAGGAGATGTTTTTGTTTTATCTCCTGCATGCTACATATTGCATAATTACACAGTCCCCGGCATACAAAGGCTTTTAGAGAGCTGGGGGAGGGCTGGCTGCTTCGGTCATTCAGATGGCCTTGAGGCAGAAGGTATACTTAGCATGACTAAAAAGAAAATGTCTCTTTTTCTGGAGGACCATAAATCTGTCCCCGTGCTACTGCAGGGCACCAAACGGCTGCAGCAATTATTTTACTTCAGAATGCTGTGGAAAGTAAATAAGGCCTTGGCAAGCCTTTTCCTTTCAACTCTGATGACACTCTTTTTTAATTCTGTTCATAGCTTCCTGAATGAAACATATTTGATAAGTAAACCAATCATTTTTAAAGACTGAAAATCTTGAATTAAATGTACAGCTTTTAGACACCTTGTAATGTATTTGCTTTGTCTCCAGTATTTTGAAAAGTTTTTAAC
Source organism: Calotriton arnoldi (assembly GCA_963921515.1). NCBI lineage: Eukaryota > Metazoa > Chordata > Amphibia > Caudata > Salamandridae > Calotriton > Calotriton arnoldi. The sequence goes on from CAWUFW010004057.1 coordinate 1,030,128, forward strand.
TTTGTTTTTTTAAACAATGCTAAACAGACAAGTATTGGCAAGGACAATAGCTTGGCACTGACATTATCAAGGCAAAACGCATCCACGTTGGCAATGCTAGTTGTATGTGTACATTGCCTAAAGCTCATACATGTAACTCGTAATGTTTCCAAGTTAATGCACAAACTGCAAACACCACAGCTCAGAAACAGAGGCATTGTCTACTCACTGTTTCCAAGTTATGCTGTGTGCAGTTCATGCTCTGACTTGGATATGTTTTGACTTATCTGTATGAGCTTTCATCACTGCAAAAGCATAAAACAGGTGCACAACCAGTGCAACTGCTAATAACACAGCCTGTGGTGTCTATTTAATGATATGTCAAAATATTGCCGAAATGGAAAAGATGTTTTTTTCTTGAACTTTACAAATCACCAAACATTCTTTGTTTTTATTTACAGCATTGATCTCAGTTTCTGCGTTATTGGTGATTTCCGTTGCCATAAATGGGTGGCTTGCAGGTAAGCTTTTCAAGCACAACCCCATAATCATTATTGGCTACTACATAGAAGAATGGTCTTCAAACTTTTTATTGCAGTGCCCTCCTCCTCCCCCTCCTTGCATAGAAAAATGTTATCAGGGAGCCCAGAATAACAAACATATTTTCATAATTATTCTATAAAATTGACAGTTCTGAACAAATTTATCAAGTCAAACATTGTAGTTATGTGCAGCTATCCCTTTTAGCAATGTAAATGCATGATGGCCAACATTCTATTGGCAGGTAGGCCTCCCTAAAAGTTTAAAAGTATGATCCTTTATTTAGAGCCCCCCACTCCAATTTGACACCTACTTCCAGCCAGGACATGACTGACAAAATACATTATTGATGGCCTATTAATGAGCATCCAACTTTTACCTTGTCTTATTTCACTAGTAATACAGCATTGCTTTCAAAATGTTTGTCTCTATTCTCTAGGGGCATAATAAATGCTCCACTTGGACAGAGCCTAGTGTAACCCCCTCCCAAACCATCCAGTAGCAATTAAGGCCTCTCTAAGAGAGCCTGCCCCACAGTTTAACGACCTCAGCCAATGGTCCATGTGCTTTTGGCTTCACTCATATGAGCCTCTTCTAAGTGACCTCTCAACTCCACCTCTACCCTTCTCTCAGAATCTATTTTTGGGGATCCTTTTAGCTGGCTCACAATATCATTATAATATTTTTTATTGCCATGACTATTTTTAATGTGCAAAATTGTGTGTAGTTCCTTTGTCTTGCTAGTTTTCGGTTTAAAAAACAGCAGGAAATATCATAGCCATATCCCTTTCTTTGTCATTAGATCCACACACTAATACATGTATTAAATATCTTTTCTCTGGAGTTCTTCTTTGTATTTATAACTACAGTTCATATAGTTACACCTGATGTGGCATATGATGAAAGCCAGCCTGTAAGGAGGTACGAGCAAAGTACACAGAAATTAAAAACTGATACAAATGGATGTATATGGTAGGCCTGGGCGGTAAAATCCGCTCAGCTCGCGGAATTTTGGCAATTCCGCGTTCCGCGGAATTGCCAAAAATTCCGCGATCCGCGGCGTAGCGGAATCTTTTTCCTTGTTCGCGCTTTAAAAATGCGAAGTTCGCAGACACGCGGGAGCGACCTACCGGGAACCCTGCATTCGCCGATGAGTTTTCCTATACGTTCGCCACGAGATTTTGGTAGCCGGCCGCGTGATCCCGCGAGAGTGTGCGATCGCGAACACGTCATTCGGACGCGCCATCGGACATCCGCGTTCGCGAACAGGAAACGCGGATCGCGAACGGGCGGGACAAGTGAAACCAGATGGCCGCGCCAATTGGCGACCGCATGGGCAAGTTCGCAAGATATTTCCCCCGAGCACGCAAACAGCGTCCCCAAACAGGAAAAACGCATCGCGAACGGGCGGAACAAGCAATTCCGTGTGCTTTCTGAATTCTGCATAGCTCGCGGAGATTTTTTACATCTTTGCGGAACTTTGCGGAACGCGACTACGCAAATTCCGCCCAGGCCTAGTATATGGCACCCATTTATCTCCCAATTCTTGAAGATCTTAATACTTATTGACAAAACATTGAATTATAAAATTGGTTGCATTGAGGCTTGTTGTTCTAATTCTCATTGACGTTTTGTTGATGTACATACTGGTAATTGCAAAACACAGCAGTTCTGTATCTTTTGTCTCAAAATGTATTGCTAAATGTATTTTTTACAGTTTAATTTCTAAAGTAAGGGTGAATATGGCTAGACTTAATCCACATTCTGCTTGGTGTGATACATGGAAATACTACAAATAGTCACCTCATTTCTTCTTTTAGAAGTACAATTAAAGTCATGTTGTACTGTATTTTTTTTGCCTGTAGCCTCCTCACTGGGACATTTACATAATTTCAAAACCAAATCCACATGCATCTGGGTGACTTATCTGAGAGTGAAAGTAATATCAGAATTTATCTGAACCACATCTGACATTGGCTAAGAAAGATTTCCCCAAGTCCTCCAGGGGCCTTTCTTGATTGCATAAAGTTACTGTGGTGGCAATACCCATTTGCCCCACATACCTTGGTCCAAATTCCATCACTTACACATTTGGATAGAACATATTATTTCATGGAGTAACAACTAGAATTTTGTAGCTGGAAGAAAAAGTACAGAGGGGGAAATGCATATATTTTTCTCCCCCCCCAAATGGAATAATTAATAGCAATAACTGCCAAGATTCCAACGCACAACTCCAACAATTATCATACATTACAATTACTCTTACCCCGCCCTCCCCATTCACAAGCAAATCGGGCCCGGTACCAAGTTCAGATATGACTGTTAGCACTCAATATCATTGGACAATAACACAGCATGACACCAATAGTGTCCATGCCTTCCATAATTTCTCATGTTTATTTGGACATCTTCATACTTCATTGATTGCTAGCTCTAATATTCTACACCTGTCCCTTCTTCCTTATAGTGGCTCTCTAGACCTTCACTGCCCGCCAATCCAAGTCTGTGCTCTTTTAATTCTGACATTTATTATACCAATCTAAAGGAAGTGTTTTTCACATGTGGTAGTTTCCAAGTCTTCGAGTATGTTTAAGAGTGCTATTTGAGGGTTGGGAGTTAAAGGTGACGTGATGCTCCAATCCTCTGAAAGTATTCAACAGTCACCTCTAAATACCTTTGAACGACTTTGCAATTCCAGACCATATGTTGGAAGTATCATTCCTGAACTTGACATCTTAAACAGAGGAGGATAAATCCCACTTCATACACCACAGTCTTGTCCTAGTGTAACAAATGTGATGCAAGTATTTCAAGGGTACCAGTCTATAGTGTGCCATGAAAGCCTCCCTCCTACGATCTTCTATGTGACCCATAACTTGGAGAATGTGTTTGGTGTATAACGAGATAATGGTTTCTAGACCCACAGAACACCCTTTCCAGGCAGTTTGGACTTCACAAATCTAGTTTGAAGAGGATTAAAGCCTCCCTAGGGTCTGTGGATGTCATATAGGACATTAGCATATGTTGGAGTTGGAAATATCTATACAATTTAATGTGTATTGATACAACCACCAACACTAGTGTAGATGCACTCAATGTGTGCCAACCCTCCAAACCCAACAAGGCTGATATCAGAGGCAAGCGAGTGCACGCTCACAGTAGAGTCTCCATTATGAGCTTCTCAGATCAACCCATCACACTCGGTGTGTCATTCCATATTCAAAGCACTGCTTTTGTGGCTGGGGGATGTCTGGCAGCCGGCGCCCGCCATACAAGAGGTGAAGTGGTGTAGATATCCCCATTGCCCATATTTTGCTGCAGTATGTTAGGTCTTTATCATGACCATACAGGATATCAGCCATGGCCAGCTCTCTGTTAAAGTTTGATTTATAATAGCATTTTGCCATTGCCACACTAGATATTCGATGTTTCCAAATAAAGCCCCTCATCAATAATGTTGTTTATTGGAAAAAATGTTCCTGATAACATATAGAGGAAATTGTGTAGGATACAAAGCTTCCTGGGGATTGTAACCTTCTTCGCCAGGTAACTGAGCCCAAAGTCCATATTTTTACATCATCTCCCTCACACTTTGGACTTTAACTAGTTTACCTTCAGACCAGCAAACCTTCTGCTCGCTTGGGACCTTTTAGTTTGGGATTATTGAGGCGTGAGTCGTGCTTGAACTGAAAGTCATCTAGCATAGATCTTTCTTCCCCATACCACATTAATGTAAAGTGTAGAAATGAAGTAGCAGTCAATTCTGGAGAAAGATTTGTTGGCCCTGTTAAAAAGGTTTATGATTCAGGTGTTACACATACCATCTTGTAGACTATGAAATTCTGCAGAATATGCCAGTGGGGCCTAGCCCTCTGCAGGGGTAGTCATGGAATTGTACTTAGTCAGAGATAGATACTATGACCTGTTAAAGTTCCCTCCCACCACTGTGAGTCCGAGTAGAGTTTCCAGTAGTAGTTGCCCCAGTGTGTGCAGCAAGTTACTTATGGGAGTGGGTGAGCATCTAGGAGGATCATTACAGTACCCTTGAGGGACCCTGAATGATTGCATATCTTCCCAACTTATGCCTGTTAAAAGTAGGGTTTCTGACTGGCGGATGTATGCACCTTGTCCAACCACCACTCTAGTCAGGGTAAGCTAGGTACACTAAAAAAGATAACCCATGTTCACCCTCTGGTAGCCTGGCACAGATTAGTCAGGCCTATCTAAAGAGGCAATGTGTATAGTATTTGTGCAACACACACACAGTAACACAATGAAAACGCACAAAAATACTCTACACAGGTTTAGAAAACTAGAAAATAATTTTATGAGTTAATCAAGACCAAAATGACAAAATCCAATAAGTAGAACCGGAATTATGAATTTTTAAAGATTAAATAAAATTATAGTGCTTGGTCATAAAACACCAGCCGAGGTCATCCAAAGCCGACAGCCTAAGCCGAAGGGCAATGAAGTGTAGGCCGGCTACAGGACTTGAGCAGGTCCTGGTGAAAAACTACTTTGGATGGAGCAAACGTTCGAAGACTCGATGCGAGGAGCAGAGGAGGCGCTGCGTCGTGATTAATCTCAGTCGGCGGGGGCAATTCATTGGTTCCGATTGCTCAGACGATGAAGGCTTCATCGACAAACCCCTTTAAAATGCAGGCGATTCATATGCATCAATGAGCCATGCAGTCCATCGAAGCAATGTCATCGATGTGGTAGTGCATCGCCGGCGAAGGGAGATGCGTTGGTTCCAATCGACGCAAAGTCGTCGCTGTGTGGATTCTGCTGGTTCAGCACAGAAAAAGGCACTTCCAAGGGCCCACAAAAAATACTGCAAAACCTCTAGACTGACCTATATCACTTTAATAGCTGGCCATTTAGGCTCCTGCACAGAGAATGTCCCCACAATATTCACTCAACCAAAATGTTTTCATAAAACGATATTTATTTATACATTTTTTTTTTTTGATTTTTCTCTTTTTCAAGGAGTTCATTATTGTAAATTTACACAAAACATAAGGACAAATAATTCAATTATAACAATTTTTCAATACATTTACATCTCATGTACTTAGTTTCATGGATGGCTTGAAGTCTCAATAGTTCTGACATGAATAAATTGGACAGACAACACAATTTCAATATAGACAAATAAACAATACACATTAGAAGAAGACAATTATAACAGCACAAATCTCAAAGTAACCCCACACTCAATCATCAAACATACATTCATACCCATCACATGCCTCATCCATACTATCATACATCCTAGACCAACAAATAATGCACAATGCTGTTCAGAAACATATGAGGGATCCAGTAAGCTGGAAAGAGATCATTAGCTTTGTGATTTAAATATGCTGATACATCTCAATGATTTCTTCTTTTGTTGTATGTCTCAGACTGCATTCCCATCTTTGAAAAGTAGGTCAACGCACGTTTCGGTGGGACATAAATTAAACCACCTTCATCAGGAACAATTGCAATTCATTTACTTTTCTGAGAAAAGTGTTGAGTGGGGTTAATCTGGGTCAGTTTATTTATCTCCCAAATGTAGATCACACACGTCAGCCTACACGGGTGATTCTGTTATTTATGTCGACTATGCACAAACCGTGCTATCCTGAGGAATGGGCAATGATTCTATTCTCTCTATTTCGTGTGCTGCTATCACAAAACATCCAAGGTTGGACAGCGTGATTCCTTAGTCATCCTGAGCGTGTGGCTGATCGCTTCTGCTATCAGCACTTCTCCGCCATCTCCCTTCGGCGTCTCAGCGTTTCCCCTTGGAGTAACTCTGGGTTCAAGTGGAATGGGCCCAGTCCTTTCCTCAGCATGGCAGAGGGTAGCAAGCATCTGGCAACAGGCAACACATCTGAGCAGAAAAGCAGTACTTCCAGAGCAGCAGTCCGGCAGAGTGGCAGACGTTGTAGCAGCACATCAGTCCTTCTTCCTGACAGGGTTCTTCACAGGTCCCGTAGTGTACTGTTTTGTAGGGTCAGAGCCCCAGTACTTATACCAAGTTGTGCCTTTGGAGTGGGGGTGACTTCAAAGAGGGGATCCTTTCTTCCCAGCCCTGGCTCCAGACTCTCAGTAGGGGGTAAACAGCCCTTTGTGTGAGGAACAGGACACTGCCTATTCAGGTGTAAGTGTCAGCTCCCCCTCCCTTTCTGCCCAGGAAGAGCCATCAGACTGCAGATGAGTATGAAGACACACCTAACCATCTGTGTTTGTGGCTGTCTATAGGGAATGCACAAAGTGTAGCTGTCACCCACCCCAGATGTGTATTGGAGACAGGCTGCAGGCACACAGAGCAATAAGAGCAGAGAAATGCTCACTTTCTAAAAGTTGCATTTCTAAAATAGTAATGTTTAATCCAACTTTACCATTAAAGAGGATTTATCATTACTATTCCAAACATATAAAAAATGATGCTGCTACTCCTTTCTGATCAGGAATTAGAGCTTAATGTATTTTAATGAATTCCCAATGTTAACCTATGAGAGGGTTAGGTCACACGGTAGTGAAAAACAAATTTGTGTGTTTTGCACTACCAGGACATGCAAAACTTAAAAGTATGTGTCCTACCTTTTACTTACACAGTACCTTGTCCTATGGGCTACCTATGACGTACCGTAGGGGTGACTTAAGTGTAATAAAAGGGGAGTTTAAGGCTTTTCAAAGGGTTTTAAATGCCAAGTCAATGTGGCAGTAAACTGCACACACAGGCAGTGCAATGGCAGGCCTAAGACAGGTTTGAAAGGCTACTTGTGTGGGTGGCACAATCAGTGCTGCATGCCCACTAGTAGTATTTAGGTTACAGGCCCTGGGTATATTGTAGACCACTTTACAAGGGACTTACAAGTAACCTAAATATACCATATGTATATATACCAATGTTACCATATTTAGGGAGAAGCACCTGCACCTTAGCACTGGTCAGCAGAGTCCTAAAGCTAACAAAAAGAAGGTCAGAAAAGAGGAGGAAGAAGGCAAAAAGTCTGAGTTGACCATTCAGAGAGGGTCATTTTCCAACAATGCCTTATTTGGGACATATGATACAGGAGTTGTTTCTTTAACAACATTGCTACCCCTCTTGACTCCCAAGTGACCCCCACAGTGCCAAACCCAATTACAATTAGTGTTGACTAAATGTATCTCTTGTAGAAAGAGCACATCTAGGCCATATCTTTTGTCTGCCTTGCGTACTGCCCCCCTTTGACTCTTCCCAGGAGCCCTTTCACATTCCATGTATGCAGTTTGACTTGATGCCCTATATCCCCTATCAGTCTTTCAGACAGTCTGTGTTGTTGCCGTTGTGTTGCCCTTGGTAGTTGGAAGACTTTGTTAATCCATAGCTGCAGCCCTTTGAAAAATGCACCTTGGAATACCCCATAAACATGTGTAACCTTCTAATAATAACTAACTATCCTGGCGCTGTGTCATTCTCTTGTAAAACGACTACATGAATCTGTAGCTACTGCTATGTATTGTATTTATTTATTAGTTTGAAGGGACGATGTGATCAAGATACATTGTTTGGAAAGGTTGTATTGCTTTCACGAAAGGAGCTGGTGGTGTCTTCACTATGGTTAGAGAGTTCATCCTTTAGCTGATCTTCTCTATAGTACATACTGCTGATCATGATTTAACATTAATGGCCACCAGTAGCACACTTGTAAAAGTTGCAAAGTAACAGCCTCCTGCATTCACTACTCCACATAGTCTGCTTTAATCAATTCAGCCTTGACCGAATCATTCTGAAAATCTATAACACCTTCTCTGGGTATCATGACGTGAGGAAGCCCACCTTCTCCCAGGAATAGTTGTAGTTCACTGGGAAGCCAGGAGGCCTGGAGGAGGGGCTGGTTTTTGTGTGATGATTGTATAGCTGAGCATATGTGTGGGTCGTTCGTGGTTTGGGATTGCGTTATCGATGCTACTTTAAGTGCCTGTATTGCAGAGTTTACAGCTGGCTCAATGGGCAAATTTCATTCAGAGTTAAGAGTATGCTGAACATCCACCAATAGAAGCTGTCTTTTAAAGTCCGCAATCTATGCCCATAGCTTCTTTCCTCTTATATCCTTTCTTCATGGGGCTTTGTTATCAATTTCAATGTCAATTTCCTTTATTCAGTTAAAAGAATCAAAGCCATAAAAGGTCCATAAAACATTTAAAACAGCAATCTTAGGTTAACATTCAATTACTCGAATTCATGCCTGATAGAAAACATTAAGAAAGTAAATTAATACATGTTGCAATCAATAATTTCCTTAATTTGACATTGGCTAAGAAAGATTTCCCCAAGTCCTCCAGGGGCCTTTCTTGATTGCATAAAGTTACTGTGGTGGCAATACCCATTTGCCCCACATACCTTGGTCCAAATTCCATCACTTACACATTTGGATAGAACATATTATTTCATGGAGTAACAACTAGAATTTTGTAGCTGGAAGAAAAAGTACAGAGGGGGAAATGCATATATTTTTCTCCCCCCCCAAATGGAATAATTAATAGCAATAACTGCCAAGATTCCAACGCACAACTCCAACAATTATCATACATTACAATTACTCTTACCCCGCCCTCCCCATTCACAAGCAAATCGGGCCCGGTACCAAGTTCAGATATGACTGTTAGCACTCAATATCATTGGACAATAACACAGCATGACACCAATAGTGTCCATGCCTTCCATAATTTCTCATGTTTATTTGGACATCTTCATACTTCATTGATTGCTAGCTCTAATATTCTACACCTGTCCCTTCTTCCTTATAGTGGCTCTCTAGACCTTCACTGCCCGCCAATCCAAGTCTGTGCTCTTTTAATTCTGACATTTATTATACCAATCTAAAGGAAGTGTTTTTCACATGTGGTAGTTTCCAAGTCTTCGAGTATGTTTAAGAGTGCTATTTGAGGGTTGGGAGTTAAAGGTGACGTGATGCTCCAATCCTCTGAAAGTATTCAACAGTCACCTCTAAATACCTTTGAACGACTTTGCAATTCCAGACCATATGTTGGAAGTATCATTCCTGAACTTGACATCTTAAACAGAGGAGGATAAATCCCACTTCATACACCACAGTCTTGTCCTAGTGTAACAAATGTGATGCAAGTATTTCAAGGGTACCAGTCTATAGTGTGCCATGAAAGCCTCCCTCCTACGATCTTCTATGTGACCCATAACTTGGAGAATGTGTTTGGTGTATAACGAGATAATGGTTTCTAGACCCACAGAACACCCTTTCCAGGCAGTTTGGACTTCACAAATCTAGTTTGAAGAGGATTAAAGCCTCCCCTAGGGTCTGTGGATGTCATATAGGACATTAGCATATGTTGGAGTTGGAAATATCTATACAATTTAATGTGTATTGATACAACCACCAACACTAGTGTAGATGCACTCAATGTGTGCCAACCCTCCAAACCCAACAAGGCTGATATCAGAGGCAAGCGAGTGCACGCTCACAGTAGAGTCTCCATTATGAGCTTCTCAGATCAACCCATCACACTCGGTGTGTCATTCCATATTCAAAGCACTGCTTTTGTGGCTGGGGGATGTCTGGCAGCCGGCGCCCGCCATACAAGAGGTGAAGTGGTGTAGATATCCCCATTGCCCATATTTTGCTGCAGTATGTTAGGTCTTTATCATGACCATACAGGATATCAGCCATGGCCAGCTCTCTGTTAAAGTTTGATTTATAATAGCATTTTGCCATTGCCACACTAGATATTCGATGTTTCCAAATAAAGCCCCTCATCAATAATGTTGTTTATTGGAAAAAATGTTCCTGATAACATATAGAGGAAATTGTGTAGGATACAAAGCTTCCTGGGAATTGTAACCTTCTTCGCCAGGTAACTGAGCCCAAAGTCCATATTTTTACATCATCTCCCTCACACTTTGGACTTTAACTAGTTTACCTTCAGACCAGCAAACCTTCTGCTCGCTTGGGACCTTTTAGTTTGGGATTATTGAGGCGTGAGTCGTGCTTGAACTGAAAGTCATCTAGCATAGATCTTTCTTCCCCATACCACATTAATGTAAAGTGTAGAAATGAAGTAGCAGTCAATTCTGGAGAAAGATTTGTTGGCCCTGTTAAAAAGGTTTATGATTCAGGTGTTACACATACCATCTTGTAGACTATGAAATTCTGCAGAATATGCCAGTGGGGCCTAGCCCTCTGCAGGGGTAGTCATGGAATTGTACTTAGTCAGAGATAGATACTATGACCTGTTAAAGTTCCCTCCCACCACTGTGAGTCCGAGTAGAGTTTCCAGTAGTAGTTGCCCCAGTGTGTGCAGCAAGTTACTTATGGGAGTGGGTGAGCATCTAGGAGGATCATTACAGTACCCTTGAGGGACCCTGAATGATTGCATATCTTCCCAACTTATGCCTGTTAAAAGTAGGGTTTCTGACTGGCGGATGTATGCACCTTGTCCAACCACCACTCTAGTCAGGGTAAGCTAGGTACACTAAAAAAGATAACCCATGTTCACCCTCTGGTAGCCTGGCACAGATTAGTCAGGCCTATCTAAAGAGGCAATGTGTATAGTATTTGTGCAACACACACACAGTAACACAATGAAAACGCACAAAAATACTCTACACAGGTTTAGAAAACTAGAAAATAATTTTATGAGTTAATCAAGACCAAAATGACAAAATCCAATAAGTAGAACCGGAATTATGAATTTTTAAAGATTAAATAAAATTATAGTGCTTGGTCATAAAACACCAGCCGAGGTCATCCAAAGCCGACAGCCTAAGCCGAAGGGCAATGAAGTGTAGGCCGGCTACAGGACTTGAGCAGGTCCTGGTGAAAAACTACTTTGGATGGAGCAAACGTTCGAAGACTCGATGCGAGGAGCAGAGGAGGCGCTGCGTCGTGATTAATCTCGTCGGCGGGGGCAATTCATTGGTTCCGATTGCTCAGACGATGAAGGCTTCATCGACAAACCCCTTTAAAATGCAGGCGATTCATATGCATCAATGAGCCATGCAGTCCATCGAAGCAATGTCATCGATGTGGTAGTGCATCGCCGGCGAAGGGAGATGCGTTGGTTCCAATCGACGCAAAGTCGTCGCTGTGTGGATTCTGCTGGTTCAGCACAGAAAAAGGCACTTCCAAGGGCCCACAAAAAATACTGCAAAACCTCTAGACTGACCTATATCACTTTAATAGCTGGCCATTTAGGCTCATGCACAGAGAATGTCCCCACAATATTCACTCAACCAAAATGTTTTCATAAAACGATATTTATTTATACATTTTTTTTGTTGGTTTTTCTCTTTTTCAAGGAGTTCATTATTGTAAATTTACACAAAACATAAGGACAAATAATTCAATTATAACAATTTTTCAATACATTTACATCTCATGTACTTAGTTTCATGGATGGCTTGAAGTCTCAATAGTTCTGACATGAATAAATTGGACAGACAACACAATTTCAATATAGACAAATAAACAATACACATTAGAAGAAGACAATTATAACAGCACAAATCTCAAAGTAACCCCACACTCAATCATCAAACATACATTCATACCCATCACATGCCTCATCCATACTATCATACATCCTAGACCAACAAATAATGCACAATGCTGTTCAGAAACATATGAGGGATCCAGTAAGCTGGAAAGAGATCATTAGCTTTGTGATTTAAATATGCTGATACATCTCAATGATTTCTTCTTTTGTTGTATGTCTCAGACTGCATTCCCATCTTTGAAAAGTAGGTCAACGCACGTTTCGGTGGGACATAAATTAAACCACCTTCATCAGGAACAATTGCAATTCATTTACTTTTCTGAGAAAAGTGTTGAGTGGGGTTAATCTGGGTCAGTTTATTTATCTCCCAAATGTAGATCACACACGTCAGCCTACACGGGTGATTCTGTTATTTATGTCGACTATGCACAAACCGTGCTATCCTGAGGAATGGGCAATGATTCTATTCTCTCTATTTCGTGTGCTGCTATCACAAAACATCCAAGGTTGGACAGCGTGATTCCTTAGTCATCCTGAGCGTGTGGCTGATCGCTTCTGCTATCAGCACTTCTCCGCCATCTCCCTTCGGCGTCTCAGCGTTTCCCCTTGGAGTAACTCTGGGTTCAAGTGGAATGGGCCCAGTCCTTTCCTCAGCATGGCAGAGGGTAGCAAGCATCTGGCAACAGGCAACACATCTGAGCAGAAAAGCAGTACTTCCAGAGCAGCAGTCCGGCAGAGTGGCAGACGTTGTAGCAGCACATCAGTCCTTCTTCCTGACAGGGTTCTTCACAGGTCCCGTAGTGTACTGTTTTGTAGGGTCAGAGCCCCAGTACTTATACCAAGTTGTGCCTTTGGAGTGGGGGTGACTTCAAAGAGGGGATCCTTTCTTCCCAGCCCTGGCTCCAGACTCTCAGTAGGGGGTAAACAGCCCTTTGTGTGAGGAACAGGACACTGCCTATTCAGGTGTAAGTGTCAGCTCCCCCTCCCTTTCTGCCCAGGAAGAGCCATCAGACTGCAGATGAGTATGAAGACACACCTAACCATCTGTGTTTGTGGCTGTCTATAGGGAATGCACAAAGTGTAGCTGTCACCCACCCCAGATGTGTATTGGAGACAGGCTGCAGGCACACAGAGCAATAAGAGCAGAGAAATGCTCACTTTCTAAAAGTTGCATTTCTAAAATAGTAATGTTTAATCCAACTTTACCATTAAAGAGGATTTATCATTACTATTCCAAACATATAAAAAATGATGCTGCTACTCCTTTCTGATCAGGAATTAGAGCTTAATGTATTTTAAGGAATTCCCAATGTTAACCTATGAGAGGGTTAGGTCACACGGTAGTGAAAAACAAATTTGTGTGTTTTGCACTACCAGGACATGCAAAACTTAAAAGTATGTGTCCTACCTTTTACTTACACAGTACCTTGTCCTATGGGCTACCTATGACGTACCGTAGGGGTGACTTAAGTGTAATAAAAGGGGAGTTTAAGGCTTTTCAAAGGGTTTTAAATGCCAAGTCAATGTGGCAGTAAACTGCACACACAGGCAGTGCAATGGCAGGCCTAAGACAGGTTTGAAAGGCTACTTGTGTGGGTGGCACAATCAGTGCTGCATGCCCACTAGTAGTATTTAGGTTACAGGCCCTGGGTATATTGTAGACCACTTTACAAGGGACTTACAAGTAACCTAAATATACCATATGTATATATACCAATGTTACCATATTTAGGGGAGAAGCACCTGCACCTTAGCACTGGTCAGCAGAGTCCTAAAGCTAACAAAAAGAAGGTCAGAAAAAGAGGAGGAAGAAGGCAAAAAGTCTGAGTTGACCATTCAGAGAGGGTCATTTTCCAACAATGCCTTATTTGGGACATATGATACAGGAGTTGTTTCTTTAACAACATTGCTACCCCTCTTGACTCCCAAGTGACCCCCACAGTGCCAAACCCAATTACAATTAGTGTTGACTAAATGTATCTCTTGTAGAAAGAGCACATCTAGGCCATATCTTTTGTCTGCCTTGCGTACTGCCCCCCCCCTTTGACTCTTCCCAGGAGCCCTTTCACATTCCATGTATGCAGTTTGACTTGATGCCCTATATCCCCTATCAGTCTTTCAGACAGTCTGTGTTGTTGCCGTTGTGTTGCCCTTGGTAGTTGGAAGACTTTGTTAATCCATAGCTGCAGCCCTTTGAAAAATGCACCTTGGAATACCCCATAAACATGTGTAACCTTCTAATAATAACTAACTATCCTGGCGCTGTGTCATTCTCTTGTAAAACGACTACATGAATCTGTAGCTACTGCTATGTATTGTATTTATTTATTAGTTTGAAGGGACGATGTGATCAAGATACATTGTTTGGAAAGGTTGTATTGCTTTCACGAAAGGAGCTGGTGGTGTCTTCACTATGGTTGGAGAGTTCATCCTTTAGCTGATCTTCTCTATAGTACATACTGCTGATCATGATTTAACATTAATGGCCACCAGTAGCACACTTGTAAAAGTTGCAAAGTAACAGCCTCCTGCATTCACTACTCCACATAGTCTGCTTTAATCAATTCAGCCTTGACCGAATCATTCTGAAAATCTATAACACCTTCTCTGGGTATCATGACGTGAGGAAGCCCACCTTCTCCCAGGAATAGTTGTAGTTCACTGGGAAGCCAGGAGGCCTGGAGGAGGGGCTGGTTTTTGTGTGATGATTGTATAGCTGAGCATATGTGTGGGTCGTTCGTGGTTTGGGATTGAGTTATCGATGCTACTTTAAGTGCCTGTATTGCAGAGTTTACAGCTGGCTCAATGGGCAAATTTCATTCAGAGTTAAGAGTATGCTGAACATCCACCAATAGAAGCTGTCTTTTAAAGTCCGCAATCTATGCCCATAGCTTCTTTCCTCTTATATCCTTTCTTCATGGGGCTTTGTTATCAATTTCAATGTCAATTTCCTTTATTCAGTTAAAAGAATCAAAGCCATAAAAGGTCCATAAAACATTTAAAACAGCAATCTTAGGTTAACATTCAATTACTCGAATTCATGCCTGATAGAAAACATTAAGAAAGTAAATTAATACATGTTGCAATCAATAATTTCCTTAATTTATCAGTGGCTGCTATAAACTTACAACGGAGAAATAGACATATACATCGGAAAATAATTCCTAATACATCAGAGCTGGGCTTACCTGCTTAAAATTCAACCTCCTTATCAGAGGCATGATAAATGTATGCCTAGGATCTTGTAATAAAAACTACAAAACAATAAAGTGCATAGTGTCTTGAGGGGAGGGGCCATCACATTTGCAAGACCCAGGTTGGCTATTAGACTGGGTCGAATCACTGACATAATATCGACTGACATATTATCGACCAACATTTTTTTTCGACACAAATTACCGATAGCAATAATATTGAGACTATATACTTATTTAAAAAAATACAATATTATCGAAACCATAATATCGTTCTTCAAAAATATCGACATCAAAAATATCGTAGCAAAAGAAAAAAAGGCTGACCAAGGTTAAGCACATCAGATCCATATATACAGTCTATTTAGAGGTGGTGCAATCGCTTCCAGCATTCGCCGTCCAAGGATGCAGAAAATGACAAAATGTTCAGGAATAAGGAAGGTGCACACAATGCGAAGTCAATCAATCAGGCCAAGTTTATCCAAAATTGCTTCTTTTATTAAGTTAATCATAAAAACTGGCACACAGCCAACACGTTTCGTTCCCGGTTGACAGAGGGAACTTCGTCAGGGCTGTAACAATTACAAACAAACATAACATAAGTACCACATAACAACAACAAAACAGAAATAATAACAAAACTACAAACTTGAGATGACCTACAAGAAACCACAATAATATAACACATCAATACATACAAAAATTCCACATTACTTAAACATGTATACTTTACATCAAACAGAAAAAAGTCTATTCATAATTCCAAGAGAGAAAGCAGGAAAACAGATCATGATAAGGTCAAAGAACAAACAAATGTCTATAATAAACATATACAGTGCGATACTATCATACAGTGAAATAATACATTACTCACGCAAACAACACATAATTATATCGAAACAGGCATAAAAATACCTCACATGAGGCTAAATACAAAATAGAATAGAAATAAAACCTGACAAGAAGAATGAGTGAGAAACATTAGCCGCAGGAAAAAGGCAGCGTGCTGGTAGAAAGTTGAAGAGGGTGAACTTATTCTCCCCTCAGAAGTATTAGGCTTAGAAATAAGTGTGTGGTTTATAAAATGATATATAATATATAAGGTATACCACAGTAACTAGACAGCGTGCAGGTAGGAGGGCGAACTTATTTCTCACCTCTGAAACATCTGGCTTCGGACTCAGTATGTGGGTTATAACGTTAAGTATAACGTTCTAAATCGCAGTAAGCATCAAAGCGGAAGTCGGCACATATTGTATAATCTATAATAGAAATGGAAAGTGAACACAACTACCGTCCCATGGATATAAATAAACGAGGCTACTCTTAAGCACTATATTGTAAGTGCGGAACAACTTGCTGTTATTTGTAATGCAAAGAGGGAGCTCCATAGATCGGACAATCTGAGTGTTCTAAGATAGGTCCATCTCCCATATAATAAAAGATATTCGGCGCTCAAAGAGCATCATCACTCATTCATATACCCCGGACTCAACTCAAATTAAGTAAGCACACGGTTCATTATCTCAAGTATGTGAAAAACCACACGAGTCCATGAGTGGCTCCTTCTTCCCAGAGCTTTATAATAAATGGTTCATGAGGTCTGTTAAAAGAGTAAACAATCAGGACACCATTGTAGTATGTCAATAAAGACTTACTTAATTTGAGGTGAGTCCAGGGTATATGAATGAGTGATGATGCTCTTTGAGCGCTGAATATCTTTTATTATATGGGAGATGGACCTATCTTAGAACACTGTCCGATCTATAGAGCTCCCCTCTTTGCATTACAAATAACAGCAAGTTGTTCCGCACTTACAATACAGTGCTTAAGAGTAGCCTCGTTTATTTATATCCATGGGACGGTAGTTGTGTTCACTTTCCATTTCTATTATAGATTATACAATATGTGCCGACTTCCGCTTTGATGCTTACCGCGATTTGGAACGATATACTTAACGTTATAACCCACATACTGAGTCCGAAGCCAGATGTTTCAGAGGTGAGAAATAAGTTCGCCCTCCTACCTGCACGCTGTCTAGTTACTGTGGTATACCTTATATATAATATATAATTTTATAAACCACATACTTATTTCTAAGCCTAATACTTCTGAGGGGAGAATAAGTTCACCCTCTTCAACTTTCTACCAGCACGCTGCCTTTTTCTTGCTGCTAATGTTTCTCACTCATTCTTCTTGTCAGGTTTTATTTCTATTTTATTTTGTATTTAGCCTCATGTGAGGTATTTTTATGCCTGTTTCGATATAATTATGTGTTGTTTGCTTGAGTAATGTATTATTTCACTGTATGATAGTATCGCACTGTATATGTTTATCTATTATAGACATTTGTTTGTTCTTTGACCTTATCATGATCTGTTTTCCTTCTTTCTCTTGGAATTATGAATAGACTTTTTTCTGTTTGATGTAAAGTATACATGTTTAAGTAATGTGAAATTGTGTAATTTTTGTATGTATTGATGTGTTATATTATTGTGGTTTCTTGTAGGTCATCTCAAGTATGTAGTTTTGTTATTATTTCTGTTTTGTTGTTGTTATGTGGTACTTATGTTATGTTTGTTTGTAATTGTTACAGCCCTGACGAAGTTCCCTCTGGCAACCGGGAACGAAACGCGTTGACTGTGTGCCAGTTTTTATGATTAACTTAATAAAAGAAGCAATTTTGGATAAACTTGGCCTGATTGATTGACTTCGCATTGTGTGCACCTTCCTTATTCCTGAACATCAAAAATATCGTACACATTATCGTTGTAAAAAATTTCGGACATTGTTTAAATACATACACCATGCCTAAAATATCGACCACAAACATATCGACAGCTAAAATATCGTTATTTTATAATTATCAACTATCCAAAACTTGAGAAAACATACAAAATTAAACACCATAAATATAAATAAATACCTAAACATACATTACATATCAAATTAAATTAAACACATATTTTTTTCAAAGAATAAAAACATAATTATAAATTAAATTATAAAATACACTATTAATAACATTTATACATATAAACTTTCATCATATAAAATCCTTTTCTTGCATTTCATATATATTATAACACATAATCCAATAATTCCAAAAGTAAGGAGGGAAAAAAATAACGGACTCTTAATTAGCGTTTTCCATATAAGGAAAACAACTTCCAAATCAATTAAAACAATATAGATTAACCAATAGAAACACACAATATTAAAGCCCACCAATAAAATTAAACTAACAATTAAGTAAACCCTATATAAACAAACAAAACTTACTCTTATTTTCCACCTCAAACCAACAAGGCAAAAGAAGGCGAAACTCTGCTGGTTTTCTACCTGAAGCAAGAACATCCTCAAACCAAAACCTCTATAAATCTACTAAAAGTAAGTAAATTAGAATGTCCTAAATAACAGTTAAACTAATGTTCTCTAAATAATAACTTTCATACTCAAATAAGTAATTTAGATCTTTGTTCTATTTTATATTTCCACTACAGACAACTCTAAACACATCAACAAAATTACAGAGGACACCCTAAAACCATCCACCTAATAAAGTAAGCATTGTTCAAAATGCATTTAATAAACCTGTAAAACACCCACCCAAACCCAAAATCCATCCCAAACACCCACCCCATGTAAAATTATTGTAAAACAAATATCTGCTCATTTTTTTTCAGAAAAAGAAACTACTTAAGAAGATTCCACACAAAGAATAAAAATCATTATTTTCAAGCATCTAAATACGTGAAAAGATGTTATTTTTAAAACATTAACATCTATAACAATAATTTTAATAATTCTTATATGCATTTATTATAGAATTTTCTACATCACAATGACAGAAAGCGCACAATTTATAACATCACAAAAAGATTTTTTTTTATTATGTTACATGGGGTATGTCTACACCCAGGAGAAACAAACTGGCCTAAAAGTCAATTGGAAATGTTCTAAATATTATTCCAATAAATGTTACGGTCGTGCTACTACCAGAGAAACAACTGTAATGTACACCAGGGAACATAATCATCGTCCTAATATTACAGAAATTGAAGTTAGGGGTGCGCTTGAAAACATTAAAGAGGCTAGCACAAGCTCACAAAGACCTACCAGTGCAATTCTAAAAGAACAGCTGCCTAGAGTCCCCAAAGAAGCAACTGGACAAATGCCGTCCATAGCTTCATTAAAAAGAACCATAGCTCGCACAAAAAGAGCTACAACAACTCCTACACCTACTCCTAAAACTTTTGAGGAAGTGATAATTCCCCCAGAACTAGCTATTACTTTCAATAAGGAACCTTTTATTCTCTATGATAATAAATGTAAAGAAAAGAGAATAATTATGTTTGGTACCGCAAACAATTTAGTAAAGCTTCAACAAGCTGAGAGATGGATGGTACTTTCACAATATGTCCCAAACCATTCTTCCAACTCTATACTATCCATGGCCTACATCAAAATTGTAACATTCCCTTTATTTACGCCTTGCTGCCTAACAAACACAATGCAACCTATGTAGAAATCCTAAATAAAATTAAACAAGAGACAAATGATTATTTCCCTCAGAAAATAATTATAGATTTTGAACAATCTATGATAAACGCTATACTCAAAACATACCCACATACCTCAATTCAAGGGTGTTATTACCATTTTAATCAATGCCTATGGAGACACCTACAAAAATCTACACTCAGGGGCCGATTCCGATCTCGGCCGGTAGGGCTCCGAATCGGATTCGGCTTTACCGGATCCGATTCGGAGCCCTATTTCCCGACCAATTCGTGCGTCCGGGCGAGCGAGTACGATGCGTGCACTCGCGAAATCACCGACCGACTCGTTCGCAGGACCCGACCGCTCCGACCGACTCGCACGGGGACGACGCGCACCGCGCAATGGAGACGTTCCCCGGCCGGGTAAGTACGATGCGCACCTCGACCGCCCCAACCGACTCGCGCAGTCCGGCTCCAAGGAGCTGTCGGAGCCGCACTTTGGGGGTCCATGTCGGACCCCCTGGAACGTAGGCGTGCGAGTCGCACACAGGGGGACCCATGGGTCCCCCTACACGTGCATGTACGGCGCGACCCGCATCGACGCGATCACGCTGTAGGGGGCGCCCTTGTTCGCGTCATGCCCATTGAGTCAATGGGAGCCCGTGTACGCGTCGTATGACTGGCTCCCATTGACTTCAATGGGAGTCCGACCGAATCGAGTCCGATAGCATACGTGCGCATCGTACTCGTTCGGTCGGGCTGCTAGGGTCCGATTCGGTCGGAAATCTCTCCGGGTCCGGCTCGGTCGGGGAGATTTCCGGCCTGAATCGGAATCGGCCCCTCAGTGTAGAGTATGCAACTAACACAGCTTTTGCATACCAAATTAAAAAACTAATTGCATTAGCCTATGTACCAGTAACAGATGTTGCTGAACATTACAACCTTCTCCTAGAAAGCCCTTTTTACCAACAACATGAGCAACAATTAAGTCCCCTCCTGGACTACTTCGAAGACACCTGGGTGGGAAGACTACATAGATCAGGCCATAGGAGACAACCCAAATTTCAAATTCCCTGGTGGAACGTCTATATTAGCACACTTAACCAACAAGCCAAAACCAATAACTGTGTTGAAGGATGGCATAATGCCTTCCAATAAACCACAGGAAGAGTCACACCTACACTACACAAACTAATAACCTCCCTACAAAAAGAACAAAGCTATCAGGAACTCCGAATGGAGCAATCTGTCACTCAACTCAAACCAAAAATCTCTAAACAAACTAAGCAAATGTACCAATACCTTCAACAGCAAGTTAAACTATACCCTAGTACAAGAGGCCTAGAATACCTAGTAATGATCGCCAAAAGCCTACTTTAAAATGTCCATACAAATTAAATACATAAAACTTTTCTTTTACTTCATAGCCATCAATAAAAAAATATATTTATTACCTCACAATTATAATTACTGTGTGTAATATATTTTTAAAACTAAAAAATAATATATTTACACACATTAATTATATATGTGAGAAAATAAAACACAATAACAATAAAACATAACATTATTTCCCTCCCACAATTAAATAATTTTCAAAAACTTACCGTGTCCGTTGTAGATTCAAAATGCCACATCTTCTAAAATAATCCAGTTAGGTTTCAATTAAATATCCATAAAAAATTTCCCCCAAAAATGCAATAATACAGCTGTTCCAAAAATTAAATCCTCCATCAATAAATCCACAATCCGGAAACCATCAAAAACTCGAAATGTAAAAAAAAAAAATAAACGCTCCATGAAACCCCAAAAACTTAAGGGGTCAATTACAATGTCGGGCGGATCGCCACCGCCCGCATGGCGGTGGCGATCCGCCCGCCATTTTCGTCCGTCCGCCACCAAATTCCCCCCCGCCATATTACCATGGCGGAGGGGACCCCGGCGGACGGAAAGACCGTCCGCATGTTTTCCGCCCGGCCGATCAGTCGACCGGGCGGAAAAGGGATTAATATGGTGGCGGTGTCTGCAAGACACCGCCATCCACATTATGATGCCGGCGGTGATGAGCCTTTCCATGGCGGCGGCGCTGCCATGGAAAGGCTCGCGGTCCCTGACATTGGGGGCCCGTAGCGGGCCCCCAGGTATTTGGGGGTGGGGGTGCACATGGGGGGTACCTATGGTACCCCCTGCATTTGCATATACAACATGGCAGGCACCGCGCGGTGCCTGTCACGTTGTGCATTCAAATGCACAACTTGCATTTTAACCTTGCGGTGGGTGCTGCTGGCAGCACCGCCCGCCGCAATGTTAAAAATGCGGGATGCCACCGCCACCGTGGCGGTGGCATCCTAATCACATGTGCGGGACCGCCGCACACATAGCGGGCGGTCCCATTTCACGGGGCGATGGTGGGCAGACTAAGTCCGCCCGCCATCATAATCGGCCCCTAAGTAAGTGTAAAAAAAAATATGAGTTAGTAAAACTAATATACACTTCCTTAATTAAAAAAACGCAATCTTCTGGCACCCGCAACTTCTTTAGATTAAAACCTAGAAAATAAAAACACAAACATTCCCACCCACACATAATTCACTTAATTACATTATTACTAACATTGTACTATAAAAATAAACACATTAAACACTGTATTTTTACATTTCTAACTAGGCCTCAATTACGTAAAACTAGATAAACAGTCGATACCTAACTATCGCATATAAAACCTCAAAACATCACTAACAAATCTCTAAATATACTAAATAGACTCTAACTACCTTCAAAATAACTTTAAAATATAGTTAAAATAAATCTTACCTTGCTCGACATGAAGCAGCTTCAAACCGCGAGCTTCTCCCCTTCCAAATGACCCAAAACAACAGCGAGTGGTTACAAAATACAAGGCCCAAACAAATATGGCAGCTTTAAACATAGTAAATTAAACCATTTTAATTATTAAAAACTTTATTTCACGTATTAAAAATGTTGTTATATTTAATTTAAATACTACAAATAACGTTATTTTTTTAAATGCATTACATTACTTTGAAACTTTGTAAAATTATAATAATAAATATTATAACATATATTTAATATTATAATTCCATAAAATGAAAACTAACAAACAATATATTAAACATTGTACTATTTTTTTTATTATAAAAATACACTTTGTTAAAAAAAGTACAATATAAAACATATGCAATAATTAATATATTATAACTTAATATTATTAATTAAAATGTATTATATTGTATATAAATAAAACTGTTTATATTTCTCAATTATATGAAAAATGTTTAAACTTTCATTTATTAAAATATTACCAATATATGTGATAATGTAAAAAAAATTAATAATACAAAACAATTATTAATAATATTTTCTAAAATGATATTCTATTTTGAAATGTATGCAAAGTATTGTAAATATACAGTATCTCAAATTTGTTTACAAATATGTTAAAAAATCAAGTCATGTATTAAAATATGTTTTTTCATTATTGTACCAAAATTATAAAAAAACAATACTGTTATATTATTTGTGCAATAAAGAATATTTTTTATATTGTCTTTAAAATTTTATATGTAATAAAACATTATATTTACATTTACATACTACGTTTTCTTCATAATAAATGTTACAAAATTAATATGTATAATTTATTGTCTACCAGTTTATATTTTAAAAGTCAATGTTTTATTTTACATATATTTATATAAATTACACTGTATTAAATGTTATCATGTATATTTAATCTTTATTAATTTTCTGCACAGCAATTTTTTTATTTATGTTTATACTAATTTAAACTGTATAAATATATTTATAAAATATAATTATAATTGTTCCTAAATTACTCTTACAAGTCAACTTTACATAAATACAATATACATACTAAACACTAAGGGGCCCATTAGGATGACGGGCGGACTTTCGTCCGCCCGCCACCCTAGCGGTGCTGGGACCGTCCGCCAGTGGTGCGGCGTTTCCGCACAGGCGATTAGGATGCCACCGCCACCGTGGCGGTAGCATCCTCCATTCCCAGCACTGTGGCGGGCGGTGCTCACAGCACCGCCCGCAACAATGCTGGGAATGCACTGTGTGCATCGTCATGCACAAGGTGACAGGCACCGCGAGGTGCCTGCCACCATGTCCATGACAATACAGGGGGGTACCATAGGTACCCCCCATGTGCACCCCCCACCCCCCCAATACCCTGGGGGCCCGCAACGGGCCCCCGAAAGCAAACTCTGCATGGTTTTCCATGGCGGTGTCTCCGCCATGGAAAGCCCTGCACCGCTGCCCATGGTAATATGGATGGCGGTGTCTCAGCAGACACCGCCACCATATCCAGCCCCTTTCCGCCCGGTCGACTGGTCGACCGGCAGTAAACTGGCGGACGGTCTTTCCGTCCGCCGGTGTCCCCCTGCCATCGTAATATGGCGGGGAAACGGAGTGCAGGCGGTGGGAAATAGCGGGCGGATCGCCACCGCCATATGGGCGGTGGCGATCCGCCCGCTATCCAAATGACCCCCTAACTTAAATTAAATTACTATTCCCACTCCAGTCAGTATTAAATTGGGGTAGGTGTGGCACACTAAACTTAATTAATTTATTATTCCCACTCCACTCAGTATTAAATTGGGGTAGGTGCTTAACACTAAAATTAATTAATTTACTATTCCCACTCCAGTCTGTATTTAATTATTATAGGTGCTGGACACTAAACTTAATTAATTTACTATTCCCACTCCAGTCAGTATTAAATTGGGGTAGGTGCTGGACACTAAACTTAATTAATTTAGTATTCCCACTCCAGAAATTATTAAATTTGGGTAGGTGCTGGACACTAAACTTAATTAATTTATTATTCCCACTCCACTCAGTATTAAATTGGGGTAGGTGCTTAACACTAAAATTAATTAATTTACTATTCCCACTCCAGTCTGTATTTAATTATTATAGGTGCTGGACACTAAACTTAATTAATTTACTATTCCCACTCCACTCAGTATTAAATTGGGATAGGTGCTGGACACTATACTTAATTAATTTACTATTCCCACTCCAGTAATTATTAAATTGGGGTAGGTGCTGGACACTAAACTTAATTTATTATTCCCACTCCAGTCAGCATTAAATTGATGTAGGTGCTGGACACTAAACTTAATTAATTTACTATTCCCACTCTAGTCTGTATTTAATTATTATAGGTGCTGGACACTAAATTTAATTTACTATTCCCACTCCAATCAGGATTAAATTGTAGTAGGTTCTGGACACTAAAATTAATTAATTTACTATTCCCACTCCAGTCTGTATTTAATTATTGTAGGTGCTGGACACTAAACTTAATTAATTTACTATTCCCACTCCAGTAATTATTAAATTGGGGTAGGTGCTGGACACTAAACTTAATTAATTTACTATTCCCACTCCAGTAATTATTAAATTGGGGTAGGTGCTGGGCACTAAACTTAATTAATTTACTATTCCCACTCCACTCAGGATTAAATTGGGGTAGGTGCTGGACAGTATACTTAATTAATTTACTATTCACACTCCAGTCATAATTAAATTAGGGTAGATGCTGGACATTAAACTTAATTAATTTACTATTCCCACTCCACTCCGCATTAAATTGGGGTAGGTGCTTCGCACTAAAATTAATTAATTTACTATTCCCACTCCAATAAGGATTAAATTTGGTTGGTGTGGGAAATTAAATTTAATTAACTTACTATTCACACTACAATAAATATAAAATTAATATAAATACCAAACTATAAACTTAATTATTTGAATAAAAACACTACAAACACTATTAAATTACAAAACTTGCTGGAAAATAAACATATCTTAGAATAAATTACTTAATTTTAAATTACTTCTCTCATTTAACAACTATAAAATATACATACCACTCCTAACTACTATTTTATCCAACTTTTTATATATATTACTATTTTTTTTCAAATTAGAATGTCTATTTTTTTAATGACATTTTTTTTAATCACTCCCCACCCTTATTCCCTATAAAAACCAAACTGCTCTGAAAAATTATTTTATTATAAAAATGTAAATTAAAATTTAATGAGAAAATGTAATTAAATAAATTTTTATTGAGCAAAATATTAATATTATATATATTTTTTATAAACACTCCCACACTTATCCACTATAAAACCAACATCCCCCTCCTAAAAATATATATGGAAATTCGAAAATATATAATTTCAAAATAAATTTTAAAATGTATAAAATAATTATAAATATTTTATAAAATTTTATTTTAACACGACACACCCTTCTCCCCTATAAACACAACTTTACTCATTTAAATTATATTTTAAATTTATGTATAAATATTTAATTTATTATTTATCAATTTTTATTATATTTTTCAACATTATTTAACAGCACCCCCCACCTTTATCCCCTATAAACACAACATGCCACTCATAAAAAATTATTTATACAATTTTGTTTTTTTTCTATTTTAAAAAATTATACTTTATCAATTTATAATATTTTTTTAAAAATTTATTTTATAAAAGATTCGGCTTAACCGAATCGGATCCGGTTAAGCCAAATCCGATTCGGTGCCCTACCGGCCGAGATCGGAATCGACCCCCTGGTCTGTAAATGAGAATGGGCCCTTTCTTTGGGTTTAGTGAGCTCCTTCTCTTCTCTTGTGGGCTGTCACCACCTAAAATAACTAGTACTTATCCACAGCAAATCAGCCTTCACAATCTTATCTGAATTATCAAAAGGTCCTTCCTCCCTAACTTAAAAAAACAACTACTTGCATACCTTAACCATGGTATAAAATTCATCCATCCAGGCAAATGGAATATTTCAATACCAGCCTATTTTGAGTACATTCTGGTCTGATACGATAGTGAGCCACTTGATATAGGGACGTTATCCAATGGTGTCATTCAAGAAGGGGAAGCCCAATTCTCGATGAAATATGTGAGCAGGTACACAATGAGGGTTGCAAAAGGGCGGGTGATTGGGTATGGTATGCGCTAAGTCGTGAGCAAGTCATACAGTAAACAATAACATCAGAAGAAAAGTGCTCAAAGGATATTGGGTAACGACCACCCAACGTTGCCAACTATGTAGACAGAAGTCTACACATATACAAAACTCAACATTCAATATCCTGAGCAACAAGAGTCCATAATGAATTAATAAGTCCACACAGTTTTTCTTCATAGGAGTCTTCTTAGATCTATGTTTATTCCAAGCTTTGTATGATAATGGTTACTTCGGTGAGCAGCAAAACAATATTTCTTTGACTCATGCTAAGGTTTTAGCTCAACCCTTGGCTTGGGTAATTGTGGCATACTGTTTCTGTGCGAGGTGAAACTTTTGGTTGACATGTATGATGGTTTTACTTTAATTTATATATTGCGTGACCTGCAGTTTGAGGTGTTATGAACGAGTAACAGGATCGGTTTCCGTTCACATCCTTCTACTTATGTAGCCTAATAATTTTATTTTCCTTTAAGTTTACTGTAGTTGACCGTACCAGGAGAGGCTTCATTAGAACATTAGATACGTGCTGTATACGGGACGTACATTTCAGCAGGTATCCTTGGCAGTCATTTGACCATTATAGTCCGCTTGTTGCGACTTAGCTGATATGGATCTAAGTACGGCGTCATTTCAAGATGGCGCTCAAGTTGTCTCAATGATGCATGAAGTCCGTTTTTGCTGACTACACCTTTACTCCAGAGTTGCGTTTTAGTCCCTCCTTTCTTTTACCCTAATTCAGATGGGTATTTAATGACATTTCAAGATGGCGCGAGTGCCAGTCGCCACCGTCACATGAGGAGCACTCTCCTTACGGACTGGAGCTTTTAAGGTGAGCTGTTATGATGTGCTTGTGAAATAATGTTGGGTTGTCCTCACAGTTTATATTTATTTTTGTTTAGATTTTATCATATACTATGACGCTTTGGTGGGCAATACTGTCACATTTGGATATTCGTTTTCTTCGGTGCTTGACTGACGCATTTAATGGCTATTACACTTTGCCTTAATTGATTAGTATTTCCCGAATTTGTGCTGATTTTTATACCCAATGGCTTACGTTGTCTTAAGATAGGCTTACAGTTGATGACTAAGCATATTATATTACAGGATATCGCTTAGATGACATTGTAGGATTTTACTGTTTGAATATGAGGACATGAATTTACTTGTGATGTTGCCAGAATATTTGCAGTAGTTGGTGAGTTCGTTTGGAGTGTGATACTCCTTTGACTTTGGTTTTGCGCACTGGGTTTGTTGGTTCCTTCTCGTTTATTAGTCTATACAGAGCACTACTTCTGTAATTTCCGTTACTCACTGGGTGTTTCTTTGAGGCAGTATTCTTGGTGTTTCTGGGTGACATTCCCTTTTCTGCCTTATTGCTTTACTCCTATTTTATGTATAATGGATACTAGATTCATGTGGCCTTCTGCTTCTGCCTTGTTTCTGTAATTAACAAATGTACAGATAACCTTTGTTGTGGCCATATTGGTTATAATGTGGGCTTACCTGTTTAATTTTTAGCCCTGAAGAAGTCAGTGGATACTTCAATGGAGAGGAAACACATGTTGGCTAAAAGTTGTTTTGCTGTTGGCCGAAGTTACTGGCTAAATATTGTTTTGCTGATGGCCGAAGTAATCATTATCGTACAAAGCTTCGAATAAACAAAGATCTAAGGAGACTCCTATGAAGAAAAACTGTGTGGACTTATTAATTCATTATGGACTCTTGTTGCTCAGGATATTGAATGTTGAGTTTTGACACAATGAGGGATGACAACAGTCTTCTTAAAGAAGAAGGCAACAAATGAGTCCACTAGCCTCTGCAACCCCAGCGCTGATCTAGATAGAAGCAATGCATCGTCTGGGTACAGTAAGGAAGGTATAAGGGGTGTCCCCACCTGTGGAAAATCTGCATTTGTCAACGGAAGGGAACTCTCCAGCTACTTAATACATAATTAAAAAAGAAATGGGGCCAGAATGCATCCCTGACACAATCCCCTCTTAACTTTAAATCGCTTTGTACCAGAGCCATCAGTATTATATTGGGCCATAGAGGACATATCAGCGTACAGATCTCTAAAAAAAAAAAAACTAAAAAAAAACACATCATTGCAGTTCATCCCTTTTTAAAAATTGGAATAATTACAGAGGATGACCAAGACTTTGGAATTCCCTCCACTACTGCTGCATTAATACTATGCTGCAATATAGGGGTCCTAGCTCAGGGTCTCTCAGAAAGAGGTCTGTCTGGATCCCATTCAGGCCAAGGGCCTATTGTGAGAAACACCGAAGATGGCCTTTTTATTCTCCTCCAAACCAACAGGCAGCGTGGAGACCTGCTGCGCTTGAAGACTCGACAGAAGGAGCCTCAGAGCCCATATTATACATCCCTTCAAAGTGGAATATCCACATTTCTGGGGAATATGAGAAACAACTGAACTCCTTATCTGAGTTCTTAAAAAATGGGTGGTTGGCTAATTCCTAAAACATGCCTTGTTTTTTACTGTGAAAGCTAAAATGAATTCCTGACATGCCTTTTCCTCGATCTTTTTTTTTTTTTTTTCTCCTGCTAGAAATCTCTGCTTTATAATTCCTTCCACATCTAGCATCTGCCATTGGGTTGCTCTGCTCAGGTTAAAAGTTGTACCAAGCAAGGGGCCCCCTCATTTCTCCTTGCCATTTTGACTTAATCAAAGGCTCAACAACTCTATGGGCCTGCGCTGCTGAAGAAACACGGGGGCGTACCTGAAGTTGGTGGGGGTAGTGAATGGCTAGCCACAGGCTACTGGGGCTCTGGAAGTTTAGCAATAGGGTGGTCTGCACAAAAAGGATCATTGAGAACAGCCTCCCATGAGCCAGAAATCTGAGAAGCAAAATTTACCCTACGTGTGCTCTCAACGCTCCTCCCTCCTAAACTTGAGTTGGAAACCAAATTACTGGGGGTAGTTTATCCGAGTTTTGACAGTAGACCCTGCCAAAGTGAGGTTGGCAACCACCTTCTTGATAGCTGCCAACCTAATTAAACATTCATGAACACATGGCTTAATCATTGTTTTAATTCCAACCAGCAAATTGTCCATTGGGGAACCAAAGTTATTGTCGTCTGCCTGTTTGGGACCCCATGCGGAGATCTTCATCTGGTCAGAACGGCCCTTCGGGTCATTGACCCCACCTATTTGACTTAATAACTGGTTCTACATTTTCCTTTTGAGTGCCCACAGGCCTAAATTTGCGGAGGGGGGAAACAGGGCTCACATCACTATTGCACAAGTGATCTTCTTTGCACCCGCCTTAGCACCAATGGGGGTAGGGGCTACTTTGAGATATTAGGGCTTGACCCAGGGCCATCTAAAATGATTGGTGGGTGTTTATCAATCTCTACCGATGGCACTACAACAGTGTGCAAACCAAGTTCCTACTCAACTGATGATATCGCCCCAGTACTTGCCCCACCTCTTATGTCAGAAAACCTGTAATTGATTTTTTTTATTTGAGGTGCCCTGGTGGGAGGTTGATTATGTGGGGCAATGAGCGGGTGAATTAAGTTTCCCCATCTTTGGGTCGCTTGTACAATCGTCACAAGGATGGTCTGGGGCAGTGAAAGATGAAAGAGGGGTGGATGATCCAGTCTCGCATGGGCACAGAAAGGCCCGCCTTGGCCCAGATTTTGCCCGGGCAGAGCCTGGGAGCGTCCTGCACTGCGGGATCTGTAGGTGCCTTAAATATGTCCTGGACCCACCTCCTCTCCTCTCTTTAAGGACTCTGAGCGAGGTTGTCCCAGCCCAAGAGTCAAGTCAAGAACCAGCACAGCTCTGTTTGAATTCCAGATGTTTTAAATCTACATTGTAGCCCTGTGCACAGAATGAGGAGACTGAGACTACAGTATCCAACATCTCCAGCGCGAGGACGCGCTACAAAAACGGGACGCCGGCCCATGGCGCCTGGTAGCCGCCTTCACTCGCTGGGTCTCCTGCTGCACGCCCGCATTTCCTGGACTACAGTATCCAGCATCTCCAGCGCAAGGACGCGCTACAAAAATGGGACGCCGGCCCGCGGCGCCTGGTAGCCGCCTTCACTCTCTGGGTCTCCTGCTGCATGCCCGCATTTCCTGGACTACAGTATCCAGCATCTCCAGCGCGAGGACGCGCTACAAAAACGGGACGCCGGCCCGTGGCGCGGGACGCGTGCGGGGACGCACCCGGTCCAAGGGCGGGCCCGTCCACGCCCGGAGGAAACTGGGCTGGGCCACATCTCTAACGCCTCAAACCGGATCCAGGATATAAGGTACCCTTCACCTCTGTATTTGCCGTTTCATCTCATACTGATAGTCTGTCAACATGGGGAGAAAGAAGGCTCCGGCGGAGAAAACGGGGGGTGGACAAGTGGCCACACTTGATGCATTTTTGTTACGCGCAGCAAGCGTTCTCTCCCATGAAATTTGAACTTACAGAGAGACGCTTATCCATGGAACCACTTTTTCTTTCTAATAGGTCACCTTCAAGCACAATCCCTACAAATTCCCTCCCCACTCCACTTCTCCAAGAGGCCTTATCAGACGATCTTCCAGCGGGCCAACATGGGCCTCCTCCTGTCATCCAAATCTCCCCTATCTTTAATAGGAGTAACGATGACTTACTACTTCTCCCTGACTCTGAAACTGACCCTCCTCCAAAGCGAAGCAGAGGCGCCGGGGTTGCCAAACCTAAACCACCTAAAAGTACTCGAGTAACTAAACCCTGGGCAAGCCGCTCTAAGACCGTCACCCTAAAGTCCCCCGCAACTTCGCTACCTTTGACTGCGAATGCTCTTCCTTGTGAGCCAGTCCTCAACAAAGCTTTCTGGGATGAAGTCAATAAATTGATGTCCACTCTTCTTGAGCCCATTATGCTGAAATTAACTAAAATCGAAGAGAGACTTGTGGGCTTAGAGGCCCATAAAACATCAGCTACTCTACTAAATGCTATACATTCCGCTGACACACCCTCGGCCATTTCGAAGCAGCCCAACTCCGTTGTGCCTGCTGCCATGGATGCAAACACTTTAATGCACCGGGGTTCTATACCACAGCTTCCTGCACGAGCTGATCTGGGCCATTCCTCCTTTGCTCAAGCTAATGGTCACCCAGAGGCTCGCTTTACATCTGTGTTAGCCGGAAGGGACAAGGACTGCTAAGTACCACATGGCCCGGGCGTTTTAAACACGGGTTCCTGTTCTGCAGGTATGCAAGGATCACAAGCGGCACCGGAGGCAAATCATTCACATCAAGTCCTCCATCTTCCACCGGCCTCCTCACCACTCGTGTTGGTCCTTGCTAATGTTCCTCCTCTGCGGGCCCAACAGCACGAAACTACCACTCAGCTAATGGACAAATGCCTACATTGGCTATCAACTCATCTCTCGGACTGGGGCACAGGGAGCTATCAGTTAGCAAACCAGATTATCATGGCAAGAAGAGTAGGGTGGGTTGGTAACTCCACTAAGACTATTGCAGGGGACTGTGTGGTGATTCATTTTAATAACCCACTTTCTGGCACTGCACTTCTTGACAATTTTCACAGAACACCTTCTAGGAGCATCCAAATCACTCTTCTTGGTCTGGAGTTTTTCTACAAGCAGGGTCCCCCGCTAGACCTCATTAAGAGGGGGGGGCGAGGGCCAATTACCCATATACCACGCCTCCTGACTTAAGCGACCACCACCCCAGGGATTGGGTTACACAATAGATTCACTCCCCTCTCTGGCCTGGAAGCTTGTGATTGACCATTAAAAACCACCTCCTCTCCAGTTGCGGCACAAGTCAATCCTGCTCCTCGACCCCAGGTGCCCTTAACGTTTCTACATTCCTCGCCAACTGTGGTCAACAAGAAGATTAGTATGGCGTCATGGAATGTGGCAGGGATCGCACCCAAGGTTGGAAACTTGGAGTGGCAGAGTTATTGGTCAAGGATGGAAATTATCTGCCTCCAAGAAACATGGGTGAAGGATCCGGTATTCTTTGCAGGATACTGTACATTCCATACCCCAGCGATTCCCTCAGTGTCAGGCAGGGCCAAAGGGGGACTATTAACCTTAGTTTCTAACACTTTACCCATTCAAGCAAAACAGGTAGGCGCCCAGAATAATCACTTTCAAATCCTTAAACTGGAGGACAAAAAGGTCGACCCTTGGCTTTTAATTAATTTTTACAACAACGAATTTGGGGGTAATATGAAATGTGTGGCAGAGGAACTAAACAAGGAGCTAGGTTCACTCGACAAACGTTTGCACAAGGGCTCATTTAGTTTAATCTGGATGGGGGACTTCAATACACATTTGTGTAAGCATAATGAGGCGAGGGTGTGTGGGTTGGATGACCCCCAGGGTATCCCCCTTCTCCATTTCACCCATAGTGAATACGGCGAGACACTTAATGGCTTACTTTTCTCGAGGTCCCTGAGCATAAAGAATAGCTTGAAGACTGGCCGGATAGAGAAAACATTCAGGAGGAACAACAGTGAGACCACAATAGATTTTGTTTTGGTCTCAACAGCAGTCCAAGATAGAGTGAGTCACTCAGTTAACCTGTTTACATCATACAGTGACCACGCAATTCTATATATTCATATGAGCATTCCCCAGAAACTGGAACGATCTCAACAGGTATTAGGTGACATTGCACCAGCCAGGAAAAATGGATATCAGTTAAAGTGGGCACAGGTCATGAAGCAGAACTTGGCCCCCGCATTATTAGCCCAAGTAAGGGATAATATTTTACACTGTTTGGGTGAGGAGCTGTCTCCTCCTTTCCTAGTCACCCAATTCATAACCCTCCTATCGGAGTTAAAAGCTGCACTCACGCGACATAAGCCAGCACATGATCTCCAGCAGAGCCGCTGGTTTGATACATTGTGCTCTTTAGCAAAGAAACGTCTCATTACTACCCTAAAAGTCCAGCCCAGAGATGTGGCCTTGGTTAAAACACTAAGATATGAGTATAAACAAGCTAGAAACAAACACGTAAAAGATTTAAGGGAGAAAGCTTGGGAGGATCTCGAAGAAGCTGCCATTTCTGGAAATAGTAGGGAGTTCTGGAAAGCTATAAATGCCCCTTATTTTAAGGATATAAAAGATCCGACTCTGGACACGCATGTAGAGGAAGAGGTATGGATAGAGCACTTTAAAGGCATCTTTGGGCAAAATTCTGCCACGGAGCCACCTCCTCTTGCTCCATCGTCCCTTCCCCCGAGACCGCTGACATTCACGATACATGAAGTCAGAATAGGGCTAGAAGCTTGCACACCGGGAAAGGCCCCGGGACCCGACGGGATCCCAATCGATCTGTTCCAGGCCAATTACGACATCTGGGTCCCCCTACTAACAAATGTCTTTTAATAGCATAGCGGTAGAGGGCCCCCCCCCCTCCTGGAAGCATAGTGTCATAGTCCCGATCTTCAAGAAGGGTGACAGGGGCAGCCCAAAAAACTATCGCCCAATCTCCCTTCTTGATACAACAGCTAAATTAATGGGCCAGCTGCTACTAGCCAGGCTGGAGGATTGGGCACTGGAACGGAATATTTTAATGGAGGCTCAATACGGGTTCCAGAAGGGGAAGGGGACGGTGGACCAATGTCTTAATCTCTCGCTCTGTATAGATAAATACACAAAGGCCAAAGGTGGTAAACTATACATGGCCTTTATGGATTTGTCAGCCGCTTTCGACTGCGTATCCCATCAGAAGCTATGGCCAATTATGGAGGAAATGGGTATAGATCCCCAGGTCATCTGTTTTATATGCCAGATGTACACAAACGCTACCGCCTGCGTGAGGTATGGCGTTAATGGGGAGTGCACGCGTCAGTTTAAAATCGAGAAAGGGGTCAGGCAGGGCTGTGTCCTCGCCCCGTTTTTGTTTTCCATCTATACTAACGGGGTGGAGGCAGCCCTGTCTGGCTCAACCCCAGACGTGCCTGTATTTGACAACCTCCCACTGCCAATATTGGCCTATGCCGATGACGCAGTCCTAATTGCTAGAACGGGAGTAGCCCTCCAGAGCCTCATTACAGCTTATGCCTCATTCATGGCCTCCCTAGATCTCCGAGTCAATGAAACCAAATCTTTTGTCATCATAGCTGGAGCTGCCAGAGTCACAAAACCTCATTTCCATCTGGCCTCAAAGAAAATTGAAGTGGTTGATTCTTTTGCATACCTGGGAGTCTTGTTCGACAGTAAACAATCTTGGTCGAAATTGGTGGCAGCAAGAGTCCTTGGTAAGGAAAGAAGCCTTCAATCAATAAAAGGTTTCACCAAGAAGCTAGGAGCGAGCCCCGTGGGTACAATTAAAAACATATACCAAGCTAAAACAAAGGTGGCCGTAACCTACGGGGCTGGCGTTTGGGGGATGGCCCAGATTGAACAACTGCAAAAAAAAAGGAAGACATCTTTTTCAAGTCCAGGGTCTCATTACCATCTTCAGCCTCCAATTTCATTTTACATCTGGAATTAGGGCTCCCCTACCTGTCTGACTGCATCAGATTGGCGCCGATCCTGCTGTGGCACTCCATATGGCGAAGGTAATGGTCAAATTAACCCAATGAATAATCAGGGATTGTATGAAGCTGGATGGGTGCAGCAGGATCGGATGGCTCCGATATGTAGAAGCAGAACTCTCCGCCATCGGGCAGGTAGACCTTTATAGAGATCCCGCTAATTGCAGAAAGGTCCCTAAACAGAAAATAATCGACCTATTCACACAGAGGGCTAGTTTTGCTCGTAAGGAAAAGAACGGGCAGATGAAATCATTTAGAGCCTATGCCACCATTCCGTCTAGCCCAGGGGAAGCTCATTCTTACCTTTCACGTTTTACATTAGCCCACCATAGATTTATTTTGTTACGTTTTCGCTTGAACTTCATTTCACTAATGCTTGGGTTTCCAGAGAGGCAGTTCAAGCACTTTGATTTAAGTCTTTGCCCCTGTGACAATGCCTCTTCTCAGACGGATTTACATTTGGTACTTTTCTGCAAATTTTATCAAAGAGAAAGAGAAGCGTTTATCCTCCCTATTTTAAGACGCCATAATTTTAAACAATGTAGGGTGGCTTTGTACTTTCTAAAATCCCGAACTAACCCGTACGTATGTTTTTCGGTCGCAACATTCTTGTGGGCATGCAAAAGGAAAAGAAAGTTGCTGGGTTTGTTATCTGAATGTTCTACAAGGGGCACCTAATTTTAAGAATGATTTTAAATTGTTTTTTACGGTTCCTTTTATGAGATCAGTATGTTATGATGATGAAATTGTGCTTTTATGATCTACTTGCAAACAGATCGAATAAAGATTTTAAAGTAAAGTAAAGACCATCAGTGTCAGGACTGAAGTGTTGACTTTTGCAGTGCCAAGTGGAGTGCATTTAATTTTGCAATACACCATCTCTCCTACCAGGATGGTTGATCGCTTGCAGGAAATTGTGGTCACGGATTCAGCCTTGAAACTTCTGTCATCCTTCCTGACGGATAGATCACAAACAGTAGTGGTGGACCAGTTCTACTCTGCACCAATAGCGACTCTATATGGGGTTCCACAGGGCTCATCTCTGAGCCACACTCTGTTTAACCTATATTCTGGCCGCTGGTTGAACTGATTAGATGTTTTTGATTACAGGCTTTATCCTATGCTGATGACACACAAATAATTGTGTCTATCACAAAGGACATAGATGCCTCCGCCATCAACTTTAACAACTTCATGCAGGCTGTGGCCATCTGGATGGTAAAAAACGACTTCAGACTGAATGGGGATAAAACTGAGGTTTTGATCTTTTGTAGCCAACAATCTATTTGGACCCATTCCTGGTGGCCAGAAATGCTGGGTCAACTTCCCAACCTTGTTGACTCCACAAAATATCTTGGCGTTCTGGTTGATAACAACTTGTCCTTTAATCTCCAGGTTAATAGGATGGTATCATCCTGCTTCTGGGTGACTCAGCCCCTTGGGAAGGTGTTTCCATTTCTTTCCTTCCCTTCACGTAAACAAATGGCCGTGGCACTGATTATATTCTGGATGGATCACTGCAATG
The DNA here is from genome assembly GCA_963921515.1 of Calotriton arnoldi. Lineage (NCBI taxonomy): Eukaryota > Metazoa > Chordata > Amphibia > Caudata > Salamandridae > Calotriton > Calotriton arnoldi. The sequence continues at coordinate 1,066,950 of CAWUFW010004057.1, forward strand.
CGCTCAATCTGGTCATTAATAAGACAGCCATAGCCATGTTGCAGCTTGTCCGGCAGCAAGACTCATTCTGGATCTTCCTAAATTTCATTCAGTCTCTGCTGCTATTCAGAAACTGCATTGGCTTCCTGTCACTAAAAGAATAACCTTCAAAGCCTTATGCATTGTCCATAAGGCACTTCACAATACAGGCCCTGAGAGAATTAGACATCTCTTTCAAGGATATACACATCTAGACAGCTGCGTTCTTCTGGAAAAAAATCTGCTGGTTATTCCCAAGTTTCGGGAGGCAAGCTGGGGAGGGAGAGCTGCATTTAAGCTTTGTAATACTCTCCCCTACTCCATCTCCTGCCAGGAAGCTCACCTTCCTTTCCGTAAGGCCCTGAACTCCTGGGGCTTTTTGCATTGTAATGTCCCTTTTAGGTCAGGGATGATGTACTTGTCCTCCTCAGTAGACGAACCGCGTTAGCGCCTTGCCGCCTTTGGGCATTTGTTCGCACTATATAAATTATCAAATCAATCATGGCAGTTGAATCCACTAAAGGAGAAGTGGAGTATCATTGTTTGGTGCCTACTGTGGTCTGCGCTGACCCATCTGTATTTCTAAAAAGCAGTTTTATAATCACTGTGTTTTTATTGACAGATTATGTGGAATTGCTTGCTGATACAGTAATGTAGTAAATCCAGCTTTTCCGCTGGTCACCCCATATTTTTCTAGACTCTACTTTTGCTGGACTTAGAACTCTGTGTACTGTTACCCCTGCTAAACAGAAGTAAAGTGCACATGCTTCCCCTTTAAACATGGTTAAATTAGCTTAACCTTGATTGACACATTTAACTTTCTTAACCCTTATGACCATAGTATATGGTGTGTGTTGGACTTGGCCCTTTTTGCAGGGTTATCCCCAAACTTTTAGCTTCTTCCTCCTAATTTTCCTGAGCTGTTTTTGTTGGCTAGAGGACTCTGTGCACTTTGCCACGGCTGATCAGTGCTAAAGTGCATATGCTTTCTGTGTAGATTATGATGATAATTGGTTATCCAAGATTGGCAGATATGATTTACTGGAAAGTCCCTAGTAAAGTGCACTGAGTGTGCCAGGGCCTGTAAATCAAATGCTGCTAGTGGGCCTGCAGCACTGATTGTGCCACCCACATGAGTAGCCCTGTAAGTGTGTCTCAGACCTACCACTGTAGTGTCTGCACGCGCAGTTGTAAACTGCCATGACAACCTGGCAAGTGCACCCACTTGCCAGGCCCTAACCTTCCCTTTTCTTACATGTAAGACACCCCTCAGGTAGGCCCAAGGTACCCCCATGGGCAGGGTGCAGCGTATGTGAAAGGTGGGACAGGTACTTGTGTGTGCAACATTTCCTAATAGTGAAATACTGCAATTTTTGTTTTTCACTATTGAAAGGCTTTGTGTCCCATAGGATGGCATGGGAGATACTTTGTAACATCTTAAAAGTATAAGTTCTCATTGGCACAAGTTGGAGGAATAAAGTTTAGGCTCTCTGAACTCAGATTTTAATAACACATCTTTTAGTAATGATGGTTTTTAAATTGTGTTTGAAAATGCCACTTTTAGAAAGTAGGCATTTTCTTGTTTAACTATTCTGTGTGCCTCTGCCTGTATGTGGATTGACTGTCTGGGTTGTGCATTCACTATAGACAGCCACTGGGGGGGTTGACCCTTCCTGGATGACTCACAGCTGATCTGAATAGACCTTGGCTACATTTAGAGTAGTGGGAAGAGTTTTCCTTGCACTTGAATAGGGTCTGTCTCCCTTGCACAATGTTGTCTCCAGCCCCTGTGGTCATTCTGCACCAGTGTGGACAGAACTGGTTTAGACTGGGCTCAGAGACCCTTGCACAAAGAAGAACAAACACAAAACAGGGTATAAGTAGTGGACCTTAAACCTCGGAACTTTAGATCACTTCTGGACTCAAGAGGAACCTTTACCAAGGAGAAGAGTTGGATAGCTGTGAGGAGGAGTACTGCCCCTTTGCTGTGTGTTGTGTGGGGTTGGCATGCAGTTGCTGCTTCTGCCAAGGAAAGGACAAAGACTGGAACTTTGCTTGGAAACCTGTTTGAAGAAGAATCTACAAGGGCCTGTGTGTGCTGGCCTCCTGTTCTGAGGTCTCAGGGACATAAAGACTTCACCCCCATCTCCCCTGAACTCTATTGCTGAGAGTTCTGACCTGCCAGGAGATGCCTTTTCAAGTTTTGGGCCTCTGGAGGTTGTTCCTACTGTTGGGAGCGGGAAGCAACTTGAAAGAAGCAAGAAAACTGGTCTACAATGCCGTCAGCAACGCCGCGACCTGCACCGAGACCAGGGGCACCACTCGTGAAGTGCACGAAGCACCGCTCGGCCTGTACCGCAGCTCCGACGCCCATCGATGCCTACTGACGCCTGCAATTATTGGCCATGCTCGACGCCAGCGCTCTCACCGACTCTGTCACCGCCAGCGGTTGCATCCAGTTATCGCGATGCCGATAACCACCTAGGGTGACTCCACAAACTCTCCAACTTTGCATCGCCTCATTGGAACCAACGCCTCACCGCCGATGCAATCGACTTCCCCTGTCCTGGATTCAACATGTCCCCTCCTCGCGGACACAACACCTCACCTTCCCCGTGGCAGCCAGGGAGTCGACCTCCGCACCGACTCCTCACCTCCATGACGCCGTGCATCGTCATAGACTTCGTTATCCAAAGGTACTGTTTGTATGGGATCCGCGTGACTCCATGCCTGACACCGTGCATCTCGCGGTCGGCGCCATACTTTAGTTTTATTGCTGTCACGACTTTGCAATAGCCCAGATGGAGCTATTTGTTTTCTACAAGCTTTATTTTGGAAATAACTGTTTTTGAGTGCTATTTTACTACACGCATGTTAAATTTTTGTCGTTTTGGTCGTGTTGAATTTAGATAAAGATATTTTATTTTTCTAAACTGGTGTGGTGTACATTTGTGGTGTCATCACTGTGTTACTGTGTGTTTTGAGTACAAATACTTTACACATTGCCTTTGGGATAAGCCTGTCTGCTCGTGCCCAGCTACCAAGGGGGTGAGCAGTGGTTATCTAGAGTGTGTATCCCCCTTACCCTGACTAGAAGCAAGGGTCCCTAGTAGGATAAAGGTACCTACCTCTGCCAACTAGAGACCCCCATTTCTAACAGTTTGGAATTACACCAGTGGCCTGGAAAGTTAAATTCCTCTTGTGGATTGCAGCATCTATTGTGCCACCCACTACAGTGGCAGTGACAACATGGTTTTTATACCTACCCTGTGCAGTCTGATGGCAGCAACGTGAACCATGCTGCATAACCCTGTTAAAATCACCCTTTTGACAGGTAGGAAACACTGATTTTAAATTTTAAGTAAGTCGCCACTATGTGCACTTTTCTGCTCACATGGTAGGGGGCATGATATTTATGAGTCAAACTTGTGTCCTCCCAGTGACTAGGCCCAATGACATTGTCACTGGTCAGGCTGTAACTTGGGCACACAAAAAGTACAAAAATAGCTGTTAGAAATTGTGTCTCTAGATGCAAGAGGTATGCACTCTGTCCAAGTAGGGACCACAATCCTTGTCAGGGTAAGCTAGATACACACTAAAAGATAACCTGTCCTCACCCTCTGGTAGCTTGGCACAGAGCAAGCAGGCTTATCTAAAGAGGCAATTTGTAAAGTATTTGTGCCACACACAATCACAGTAATACAATGAAGACACCACAAAAATACTTCATACAGGTTTAGAAAAAAAGAGAATAATTTTATGAATAAAACCAAACTGACAACAATCCAATAAGTAGAACCGGAGTTATGCATTTTTAAAGAACTGGACTAGGGTAAATCCAAAGTTCAGGCTGACTGCAATTGAAGGCAGGACGTCGACCAGACCCAAGCAGGGCCCACTGGAAAAGTTCCTTGGATGGAGCAAGCGTAGGCTTTGAAGACTCGATGTTTCAGTTCCGATTAACGCAGTCAAGTCAGTGCGTCATCATCCCGCCTCGCAATCGGGCGCACTTCGTTGTCGAACCCCACATGATTCAGGCGCTGCGTCATCATTGAATCTGGCAGTCAGGTCCCACGTCAGTGTCAAACCCCTCACGATGCAGGCGCTGCATCATCTTCGAACCTTGCAGTGGGGTCCCGCATCTTCATTAAGTTGAGCAGGGATGTCCTTGGATCAGCTCGGGCACTGCGTTGGTTTTGAGCAGCGCAAAGTCATCACTGCGTCAATTCTGATGGTTCTGCACAGCAGAAATCACCTTTCAAGGGCCCGGGACTGGATTGGCACCACTAGGCAGGGCAGGACTCGCATATGGCACAATCCAGGTGCTGTTGCAGGAAGTCTTTGATGGCTCTGAGACTTCAGAAAAGGGGGCAATCCAGCAAGCCCTTGGGGTCACTCTGGGTTCAAGTGAGAATGGTCCAGTCCTTGTCCTCATCAGGGCAGAGATCAGCAGGCGGCAGGGTAGCTCAGCAAAGCAGAAAGCAGTTCCTCCAGAGCAGCAGTCGGGCAAAGTGGCAATCCTTGTGGCACTGCAGTCTTTACTCCTGGTAGAGTTCTTCACAGGTGCATTAGTGTACTGTCTTGGTAGGGTCAGAGCCACAGTACGTATACCCAAATGTGCCTTTGAAGTGGGGGTGACTTCAAAGCAGGCCCTTGAAGTGCACAGGTCCCTTTTCATCTCAGCCCTGTCTGCCAGGATATCTGTTTGGGGAAATCAGCCTTTTGTGTGGGAAACAGGACACTACCTATTCAGGTGTAAGTGTCAGCTCCCCCTCTCTCTTCCTTCCCACGAAGAGCTATCAGAATGCAGATGAGTTCTCTGTCACACCCACCACAGACCTCGAAAAATCCCCAAAATGTTACCAGATCTGCTGGTCTAGTGACTTAAAGTATCTACTGGACCTAACTGTCATGCTATTGACCCATAAACTGATTTCAAATTGTGATCCTAGGCAAATATTTTAATTCACTGAGCCGACATTTTCTTCATTATCACATATGATAGCACTTCAAATATGTTAGTTCAGCATGTCTGCTGGACAAAAAACTCTTTTGTTTGATTGCATAGACTAAATGTTTGCTCCATAGATAATATATATCTAGCTACATGACCCCTGAATTACCTCTCAGTTTATTAACAGCATTATCATCAGGACGCGGGCAAGAATGTTTCTCAAATCATGTTTAAACATTATCACTTTTAATAAATATGTAACTAAAGCATGAAGTGGTAGCACACTAATTTCCAATCAGCACATTTTCCATTGAATTATCCACAAAATTTCTAAGTGACGTGGTTTTACTGATAAAACTATATAGTATACAGGGTGGCATTGTGGTACTCATTGCGGTCAAATATGGGTCTATAGTAGCCAAATGTATAAGTGTTTCCCCTGGGTTTCAACTGATAATTATTTCGAGTCTGGCCATGGTTAAAATATTATTGGTGAATTGGTATCCTAACATTTTTGACAAAGTAATTGCCAAGCCATAGAGTCTTTGCAAGTAGAAATTATGAAAGCAACCCTGAAATGGCAACCAATATGTCTTTTATGGGTGGGGGATTTCAATTGCACAATTTGCAAGTTTAGTTCTCAGGGTGTGTGTGGGTTAGAAGACATGGAGGGGCAGCCCCTGACTCATTTTACTCATTCTCCCCAGGGCGATGTATTAAATTCAATTCTTATGGCCAATGGCCTACATTTTTAAAATAACCATGGTTCGAAGCCTTCTTTGGATCACCCAACTTTCATTGGTGGTGGCAGGGCTAGTTCGATTGACTTTATGTTGATGTCAAAGCACTTCACCACTTGGGTCCAGGATTTTTACTTTGAGCCAAATTGTGCGAGTGACCATTACCCTATTATTGCTTCCTTTGATTGACAACTAAATAGAGGTTGTAGTGATAATCACCCAATATATTTTAACCCTAACAAAGGTTGTAGGCTAAACTGGGGACAAGTAAACCCGGTAAAATTTGAGGAAGATACCATCAGAACTAATTTCAGTTTAATAGATAGATGTTTACAGTTTGATTCTTCCCCGGCTGAAGTGGTTAGGGCGTTTGAGATATTTTGTTGCAATGTAGTTCAGAGGTTGCCTAGGAAGGCTACCCAAAAGCAACCGTTGGAGGTGCGTTGGTTTAATACAGAATGCTCCAAAGCTCACGAACTGAAAAGCGCTTTACCCAATACCCTCCGTGACAGGGAGCAAATCAAAGCCACAAGGAATACATACAAAAGGGTGATTGAAGTTAGGAAAAGGGAATTAAGGAAGATGGCATAGGAGGACCTGGAACAGGCTGGGTCACTTAAAGATTCAAAGATTTTGGGGGGGAAATCATTAACCTCCCATTGTTTACTCAAGAGGTGAAGCAGATGGACTCATTGATCCTAGGAGAAACATGAGAAGCCCAATTTTCAGGCATTTTTAATCCATTACAAAAGGGGCTAGAGGATAAAATAAAGGAAATAGCTACTGATCTAACTTTAGCCACAGAATTAAGTTTATCCATTACTGTGGACGAGGTGGAGGTTGCGCTATAACGGGGCATTTCTTTGAAGGCCCCTGGTCCTGATGGAGTGCCCCTTGATCTCTTTAAAAATAATCCTAGGCTCTGGGCACCTCTGCTTACGAACATCTCTAAAGCTGCCATTACTGGCCCCTTGCCCGCATCATGGAAGGAAGCAATAGTGGCCCCAGTCTTTAAGAAAGGCGCAAGAAGTGATCCGGCGTGTTATAGGCCCATTTCGTTGATAGATGCAACGGCCAAAGTTCTGGGCAGGGTTCTCCTCGCATGTTTGGAAAATTGGGCATCAAAAAATGCGATTATGTCCAATACCCAATATGGCTTTAGGAGAGGGCGGGGCACAACTGAACAATGCCTTAATTTATCCCAAATTATCAATAAGCAAGTAAGGTCCATGTCGAGCTCTATCCATCTGGCCTTCATGGACCTATCTAGTGCTTTTGATACTGTCAATCGTGATAAATTATGGGCTATGATGGAAGGCAGGGGTGTGGAACAAGCATTAGTCACCCTATTACGCAGGCTCCACGCTGGTACTCAGTCAAAGTAAGGTATGGCAGTAAAGGGGAAAAAACATGCCCCATTATGTCGACCGAGGGAGTTAGGCAAGGATGTATCCTGGCCCCCTTCTTGTTTTTAATTTACACTAACGGATTGGAGGCTTTCTTACTAAATAAGGAACTTTATTTCCCTAAAATTGGCAATAAACCTGTCCCGCTTTTATCTTATGCAGAAACACGGTTTTATTACCAAGGACAGCCATGAGTCTGCAGAAATCTCTTGATGCTTTTACTAATTTTATGTCTTCGCTTGATCTGAAAGTTAATTTTATTAAATCATATACAATGGTATGTGAACCCAATACTACTAAAACTAAAATTTCTACTGTGCAGGAAAAGAGGATTGGAAAGGTTAATAACTTTTCATATTTGGGCAATCTTTTTGACAGCCAGTTGAGATGGGAAAAGCTCCTAACTCTAAGAGCACAGCAGACAAGCAGGGCGATGGACGCATTATTCCGCTTTGCGTGTAAATTGGGGCACAAGCCCGTGAAGGAACTAATTACCTTTTATAGAGCCAAATGCCTCTCTATTGCCACGTATGGAGCTGGGGTTTGGGGCTATGCCAAAAACCAACAGCTTGTTTTAATCGAAAATAAATTCATGAAAATATTACTGATGCTCCCAAGTGCTTCTACCCTATTCTGCCACACAGAACTTGATCTAGAATTTATAGAGGACCGTATAGGCAGTGCTCCTTTGCTCTTATGGGCTAAGATATGGTCCTCTGAGGATCTAATGTTCTCACGTGAAGTGATTAAAGACTGCCTAAAATTAGACAATGTTTTAAAGATTCCATGGTTTCAATATGTTAGGAGGAAGCTCAATTAGATTGGCTTCGAACACTTTTTTGAAAACCCTCAAGGAATTCCTCTGAATGCCAAAAGTATAATCAAGGAGGCGTACCGTGCTAGGGGGAAATGGCTTACTATGTGCAAACACGATGATATGGGAGAACCCCTTTTGCTTCCATCCCCTGCACAATTTTATCTTTCTTTTTCTGCTAAGTCTCCATTTTGGTTTTATCTAACCAGGTTTCGTTTATGCACTGTGCACTTTTTGCTGGCATTCCCCCGCCAAGGAGGGTGGTCAAACAAGCTTATGCCGTGTCCATGTGATAATGCCTCTGTTCAAAGCACTATGCACTTTACATTATTTTGCACACTGTATAAATCCGAAAGAACTAGATTTCTGCTTCCATTATTAAGGAATACTCACCCGTGTTTGTATATTGATGGTTTTAACTTTTTACAGTCCCTAGCTACGGCTGAAATTTGTATTGCAGTCGCTAACTACATAAGAGGCTCTACTGTGAGTAGAAAGTCTTATGAGTAAAATCTGTATAGAGTTTTAGCCTTTTATTGTGAATCTTGTATGTATTGTATCTTAAATTTTTTAACCTGTAAACCTTTTTATGGCTCTGTGAGCCGAAATAAAGTTATTCTTGACTTGGCTTGACATGATATAGTGTACCAACGATAATGTTTGGAAATCGAGTTTCTTTAAATATTTGTCATTTGCACATCCCAAAGTAAAGTGTTCTGATTTGTTTTGACTTTATTTAAATCTTTGTTTGCATCACACGTTTACAAAAAAATTTTCTTCGTACTTTTTGATATATTGTGAAATATTTGCTATTTAATACAAGCTATTTGTCAGTTTTTTTTTGTAACAAAGAACATTTAACCTACATACAGCCTTTTGTTTCACAATGATTGTCAGGCAGCTCACTTTACAAAATACTCTAACTGTAGTAAGAAAGAAAAGTAAACACCATTTTCCAGGATAAGCAGCAATTAGTAAAGACAAACTGACATTTGACCTCTGTCCTTGAACAGACAGCAAATATGTCAAGATAAAAACAAGATTTAAAGATATCTTTATTGCTCAGTCACTTTCTGAATGAACTAGTAGGTCCTAAAAATAGCTCCATCTGATAAAAGCTGAGTCAACATAGTGAGTGGGCAAATAGATTTTTCAAGGCCTGCACCCTGCCTGTGTTTGTGGCTGTCTGGAGGGAATGCACAAAGTGTAACTGTCACCCACCCCAACGTGTATTGGAAACAGGCTGCAGGCACACAGAGCTAAGTTAACAGTAGAGAAATGTCCACTTTCTAAAAGTGGCATTTCTAAAATAATGTAAAATCCATCTTTACCACTAAACAGAATTTTTTTCTTTCTATTCCAAAGATATAAACCATGATGCAGCTACTCTTTTCTAGTCAGGAATTACAGCTTAAAGATGTATTAAGGAATTCCCAATGCTTGCCTATGAGAGGAGTAGGCCTCACACTAGTGAAAAATGAATTTAGCTGTTGGTCACTACCAGGACATATAAAACTTACTAGTACATGTCCTACCTTTTAATTACACAGCACCCTTCCCCTAGGGCTACCCAGGGCCCACCTTAGGGGAGACTATTGTGTAATAAAAGGGGAGTTTTAAGACTTGGCAAGTGATTTTAAATGCCAAATCGAAGTGACAGTAAACTCCACAATGGCCTTGCTGTGGCAGGCCTGAAACCGGTTTGAAAGGCTACTTGTGTGGGTGGCACAACCAGTGCTGCAGGCCCACTAGTAGCATTGAGATAACAGGCTCTGGGAATATGGTATACCACTTTACAAGGGACTTACAAGTAAACTAAATATGCCAATTGAGTATACACCAACGTCACCATGTTTAGAGGAGAAGCATGCAATTTAACACTGGCCAGCAGTGGTACAGTGCTCAGAGTTTGAAGGCCAACAAAATGATACAGCAAAAAGGGGAGGTAAGCAGGCAAAAGGTTTGGGGTAAGGGCACCCTGAGGATGCCAGGTCTACCAATAGCTTATAAAGTTTAATTTAGAACTTTTGACATGCACCAAATACAAACCCCATTCAAAGATATATTTTCATATTTAATAAAATTCCAATCAAATGGTAAATTTGATTTTCCATTAAATATATTTGAAATGTAAAATTTAAGTATTTCCCTTTACCTGCCCGAGGTTTCAGAATGCTAATTCGCATTAACCTTCGACAGCTCCCAGCCTGTGATTGGCCTGAATGAGGTGTGAAATTCCACCCAGGAGTTACACAATAGGTCGTCTTAGTTGAATGGTCAACTTGAATGGGCAGGGGTGATTCCCCTGAAATCCACAGAATATTCAGTAGGGGGGCTGTGGGCATTCTGCTGGCACAAAAAGTGTCAAATCCTGCCTGACAGGCCTGTCTGAAGCACATGTAGAACTTTGGCACACTTGAAAGGGAGCAAACCAGATGACAGGACATTTCTTGTGTATCCCCTGCCTGGGTGTTGTAGGACACTGCTTTTTTCCTACCAGACTTCTAACTCCTGATTTGTTGTGGATACAGGGCCTGCTTCAGGCTGAATTTTTGTGGTAGATGTCCGAGGACACTAGTGCTTTCCCTATGAGACGCCAACGCACACACTCAGCCCTCATAGCCCATGTCAGTTTGCCACCTTGAAAATGCCCTGGCACATGGCATTCTGTGCCTGTTGAAGTAAGGTAATTTGGTAAATGGAGAAATTCATGTGTTCTAAATCTTGAACCAGACTAAAATTGGATATCCAAATGGCTTGGTTTAGAGACATTTGCACCCAGCACATGCACCTTCCACAATGGAATATTCTTAAGTGACATCCAATTGCACTGCTGTGGAAACCTTCTCTATTGGAGCAGAGTGTTTCTCTGCGGCAGTAAACAAATGTGATTTTTAGGCAATCTGTGTAGTCTGCCCTTAATTGTAGACTATGGGGCCGATTCCGATTCAGGCCGGAAATCTCCCCGACCGAGCCAGACCCGGAGAGATTTCCGACCGAATCGGACCCTAGCAGCCTGACCGAACGAGTACGATGAGCACGTATGCCATCGGACTCGATTGATCGGACTCCAGTGAAGTCAATGGGAGCCAGTCGTACGACGCGTACACAAGCTCCCATTGACTCAATGGGCACTGGCGTGAACAAGGCGCCCCCTATAGCGTGTTCGCGTCGATGCGAGTCGCGCTGTACATGCACATGTAGGGGGACCCATTGGTCCCCCTGTGTGTGACTCGCGCGCCTACGCTTCCAGGGGTCCGACACGAGACCCCCAAAGTGCCTCTCCGACAGCTCCTTGGAGCCGGACTGCGCGAGTCGGTCGGAGCGGTCGAGGTGCGCATCGTACTTACCCGGCCGGGGAACGTCTCCATAGCGCGGTGCGAGTCGTCCCCGTCGCGAGTCGGTCGGAGCGGTCGGCTCCTGCGAAGCGAGTCGGTCGGCGATTTCGCGGCGCACGCATCGTACTCGCTCGCACGGACGCACGTACTGAATCGGTCGGGAAATAGGGCTCCGAATCGGATCCGGTTAAGACGAATCCGATTCGGTGCCCTACCGGCCGAGATCGGAATCGACCCCTATATGTCTAAATCCTCCCTGACTTGGAACAAATCTTGCCAATAAATCCTGTTTGCTGTCCTGTGTTTGTAAGTGTTCTGTAGCAATAATGTCCTTCTGTAGATCTTTTCAAATCCTTCAAGTCCTTTCCCAAGAATGTGGGGATAACCAACTGATATAAGGATTTTACTCTCTGTATAAAGTGGGAGATAGTTTCCCCAACATTCACAAATCCTGTGAATGCCTGTAATCTATTAAGTGTGTTTGGGGGTTCCAGTATTCCACATTTTTCTAATAATTTAGCTGCTAGACCTTTTCCTTCACTGGGTGAGTCCTATCTAAATAGATTACATTTAAATAGCATACCCTGGATTTACTGAAGCTCAGTTTGTGTCCTGCTTGTGAAAGAATGTGTCTACATGTGGGAGGTGTTTATCTAATTCATCAGCTGTAAGGCATAATCCATCTACATAGGAAATCACCAGTGGCGGCTGGCAGGCGGGAGGACACGGGGACGCAATGTAAATAAAAAAAAATAAAAAAACACTTACCTTGCTGTCGGGTCCTGCGTCTCTCCTCCTGCCCTCCTTCCTCGGACTCCAGGAACAGGAAGCACAGCCAGGCTCCCCTGACCATTCACAAGCCATAGCGGAGGAGACACCAATGGAAATCACACGCAAAACCTTCTGGTAAAAGCTCAATTATTCAGACTGAGAAGACCCCTAGGCTATTTTTATACCCCTTGCGTGATCTTGTGAATCTGTTCTATGTTCACAGAATGTGAATGATGTCAAATAGTATGATTCATGGGCTATGTTTCGTGTAAAGAAACTGTGCACCATACTGATTGTAGTTTTGTAAATTTTGTGTGTTAATTGCACTTGGGGCCACCCTAAGTGGCATGGGTATGCCCAGGCGTGGGTCCCGTGCACACTGTCAGTGGAACCAAGTTGTAACCGGCTGATCAGCCCATAACTAGGGCGTAAACGGTCCTGGGTTGCTTATGTACTGTTTCAGGGAGGTTCAGGCCTGGCAGTTTGGGCTGGACTATTCCCATGAGGAGCAGGGTCAAGACTGGTTTGCATATGGCTGGGTGCAAACTGAGGTGGCATGGTGAAACAAATCAATAACCTGAGTTTTTAGGGTAGATATTGCATTCTACTTTCACTTTCAAAAAATCTTTAAGGACTTTTTTGAGGATATCTTTTTCAAACTAAATTGTCCCAGTTTCTATTGGTAGTCTACCGATTACTATGCTTAAGTGTTATGTATAAAAAAAAATCAAATTATAAAGACCTCAATAACTCAAAACATCCCACACCCTTACTGATCTTTTCCCATTAAAACCAATGAGCTCTTCACAATTCTTGTATTAGGTTGAAGCTCCACAACAATATCTCTGTCAAAAAGATTAAACATAAAAATGTTTTTTGTCTTGCTTGTGTCTTTTTATTAACGTAATCCCATTGTATCAATGAAAGCATTGCTCAAATTCATGCATTTCTCTTTTTGAGTTCAAACAGTGAAACCTTTTCAGCTACATTTACTTTCTTTAAAAGCTTTCAGTCTTGATCCTTTAAAAAACTAGGACTATTCAGATTTTAATTGTGGACTATAATAATTAACTTTAAAAATGAATCTGAACTTGTTGTCTTTCTGTTTTTTGCCCAGTGAGTTTCCACAATAAATGTAAAGACAATGATATGAAACATCAGGTTACCCAGGAAAACCAAGAACCCCAATTATGTAAGTATTGTTGACGCACCTGAAATCTTGAAAAAACATTAATCACAGTATTGTTGCTGACTTGACCGAAACTGAATTTCTCCAACATTGGATCTGGAATCACTTACAAATAGCCATGCATATGCATGTCACTGTTTTCTCAGGCTGGTTACTATGCTGAGTGTGACTCTGCGATAGGTAAACAAACTCTTACCACTACTAAATGGTCCAGCAAATTGGGATAACTGCGTATAGAAATCTTTTGGGAAAGTGAATTATTAGTTAGCTCTTAATATAGTGAGGGAATGATTGACACACAGAACAAGTTGTGACATGAAGTTCCATGTGCAGTGGGGTAGAGAATACTTTGATAGAAGTTCAATTTAGTATATCATAAAAACAACAAATTGACAGAGTAAAATAAATGTAAATTGAAGTTATGTTTAGGGCTGGTCCTAATACCTTAACACAATTTCTTTAAAAGTTTATAATTCACTTAAAAACCACAGTTAGAGTGAAGTTATGGTTATGAAACAGAACCTATAAGTCACTCAAATTCACCAGTCATGGTTATCTCCCCAATCAATAACTCACACAATAGCCTTACAAACCATAAGTTACACAGCAAGTCAATGCTAATGCCTTCTCACTATTTATAACAATGAGTAACAACACCTAAAAGTGCAACGTCATTAAATGATAGAACACATTGAAACCAATGAATAATATTGTATTCATAATCATCTCATTGTTATTGTTAATGGTACTGTGATATCTAATCTGACTTGTGGTATAATTTATGACACCTGTAAATATATCGCACATCAAGGGTGAGATCATGAGCATTGCCTTTGGTGTTCGAGTTGAGCGTTGCATTTCAGGAGCATGTGTTTTTCAAGAATGTATACAGTCTGCCTTGACTCTGGATTGTATGTTATCAGTGTAGTGGGCGGGTGTATGTATCATATGATGTGTGTGTATATTAGAAGCTTGTAACCTCTAGAGTGTGAGTATCAGTGATGATTACACGTCCTATCTCACCAGTGTACATAGTCAGGTGTGTTTATTTAGTTTGCACATCAGGAATCAGAAATGTGCATCTCTGCAGAGTGTCAAGAATGTGTCTCAGGAGTCTCTAAAGTCAGGAGTACTTAAACAGGAGTGTGTGTGTTTGTGTGTGCAATTAGGTGTTTGGAGTGTATGTTATGACCGTATTGGACAGACATCCGCATCACATGGATTGCGTGTTGGGTGTGTGATTTGTTTTTTTAAATAATTTCTATGTCATCTTGGTGAGAACAAAACTTTGAGGAAACAGATTCTTGCAAAGTCACTCAGATGGTTTCCTCAAGTCTTCCTTGCTCTGAGGCTCCCTTATTCTGATGACTTTGTCACTGATGCACTTTCCGCCCTACCTTTATTACCCCTCTGTTCCTGCCTTGTTTTTAGAATGTTATTAAAAATACAAACAAGCATCGGCAAAGCCAATAGGTTTTGACTGTAAAAGGCCAAACTATTGGCTTTGGTAATGCTTCTGTGCATGACATTAGGTAATGCCAAAATGGCCATAAGTACATCAGAACAAATCTGCATGCATGCATGGCCATCTTGAATGGGTTTTCTATTACAGGAAAGAGTGGCCGCCAATGGTTGGTTATGTGCATGACATGAAAGCACACACACAATAGGTGTTATTGCAAGTGCTCATGTATTTCGACCACACGGTCTTAGAATGCGGAGTCAAGCTAGCTGGTGTTAGAATGTTCAGTCTTCGAGTGCCGGGGTGGGAGAGGAGCTAACAAGTTATATTTCCATCTGTTGAGCGATAAATGCAGACTTCTCAATCTTTTGCAGCAGCTCGGCATGCAAGACTATCGGTTTTGGCAGGAGATTCCCATTATTATTATTTTATTTTTTTAAATCAAAGTGTGACTTTTTTTGACGTTTCAGCAATAGATCTGAATCTGTCTTTTTTTTTTTTTTTTTTTAAAGCACACTAGATAAACATTGATTTACTTGCATGCCATATGTAACAAAGTTGTGTTAATTGTATATGTGGGCTCTGTCATGGTTCACTATTCCCGTAGCTGTGAAACCAAAAACAGCAGGCTGATGGAATAGCTCAGCGAGCTGAACTTTGCTGCCTTCACAAGTGTTGGTTGGCAGATTGCAAGTTAAAATCCCAATAACAATTACTGTTTTCAGCACTGATCTGAGCAAGGGGGGCAGGAGCAGAGGGAGGGGGGAAGCATCACATGGAGGGGAAGAGTAAGAAAGCACGTGCACTCACGTGAGTGTTTAAAGGAAAAGTGAGTGCAGTGCCATGAATGTTTGCAACATCAGCAGTGGAAGGACGGGAGTCAACCAATCGGAAGATTGTGAGACTGAAATGCTCCTGGGCAGGGTGGGACCAACACAACAATAGGGAAGAAAGCCATTGATTCAAGTGAAGGTAACTGAGATAGAAAGCAAAGCCATCCAATCATAATTTAGGGGCTGACCCCCAGCCTACTCCAAATATATTGGAAACAGATTCTTCCTACAGACAACTAAAGCTGTCTGTAGCAGACTCTTTACTGACATTTCTTTTTCCTGTTTTCTAATACTTTTTTTTTTTTTTTGCACGAGCTTCCAAAGCAAATTGCTCGAAGCTTTCATCCCAAAAATGGTAAGAAATAGTGTGAAAAAAGGCCATAGTATAATAGAGTGGTGGGAGACATTAGGTACACAAGTTAACAATTACACTGTGCATTAGAGGGAGGTAATCGGACACTGAGCATTTGTGGTGGACAAATGGATAAAGAGTTTGAGGCTACCAGTCATGTTTGTGTAGGTAGTGGGTGTAAACATGTGGGTGAGTGGTTTTGGCAAGGGGCCTTCACATGCTGTTGAATGACCAGGAGACATGTGACCCTTGTTCAAATGTAGCACCAAAAGTTAGGCATACTGCTGATGGTGAGGGGAGGACATCTGATATAAGGATGTGACCCAAAAGGCACTTTGGTAGAAGGGAAGCAGGGATTATTTCAGCGATACATGTAGCGGACAGACATTTAAGAACCTTACGGTAATGGGTGAATGTCCATAAACACACCAGCCCTGGATAGGAAAGCCTGTTTTGCAGAGAAGAACAGGTATAGGGGCATCAGGCATGGAAGGAAACCATGTAGGTGGGCAGAGGATACATTATTTAAGAGAATGGCAGAAGATCAGACAAGCGAGAGGCATGGGAAGGAGTAGCACCTGGGAAGAAAGCAATAACATTTAGTTGTTTCCCATGAAAATAATTGTTTTTGAGTTTAATCGGCTTTATTAAAAGTAAAATGTACATAATAATAAACATACCTAGTAAAAGGGATAGAAAAGGCAAAACAAAGAATGCATGTTTAACAACATAAAAGACAGAAAAGCTGTTTATACTTATGTATATTCTGAAGGGAAAAAGGGAGAGTTACAAAAAGGAGGAAGGAAGGGGAAAAAATGTTATATCAATACACAACTGATGATCGGAAAGCAGCATGTATAAAAACAAAAACATAAATAATTAAAAATGCAACAAAGAAGATAAATACAAAATATATATAACAAAAAGAAGAGATAATTACAATTTACAGAAGATTAAAGTTTTCAGAGCAGTATCCATAACATGCTGTTTAGCAAGAATATTCAAATAATTAGTTCAAGACATCCAATATGTCTCTATTAATCTGCGGTCTACACGAAGTAGAAAATGCAACTTCTAACCTATGATAATGACAAACAATATTCCACCAGGCAGAAAAAGATATATTAGTAGAACACTTCCAATTGGTAGTGATTTGCTGAAAAGCTAATGCTTACATAAGATCAAATAAACCTTTGTCATGGGACCTTAACATAACAACATCAAATAAACTACCTAAAAAAAAGGTAAAGAGGTGGACATAGAACAATGCAGATACAAGATTGTTGAAAGTTGAGACCAGATTTTCCTCCAAAAACCCGCAGTAGGAGGACAGGAAAAAAAGGAGATGTAATAAATCGCCATTTGAATGTCCACATGACCTACAGGCCTTATTGGTTCCTTTGAAAAATTAGCAATAGAGGCAGGTGTGTGGTATAGTCTATGATACAAAAAGAATAGGGTCTGGGTGGTAGAAGTGGTTCTCAAAACTTCAAATATTCTGGACCGTATTTTATTCCATAATTGGATACTCCAGTCACATCCCCCAAGTCTGCTTTGCAAGTAAATTCTATCTTATTTTTTGTACTGGAGGGATTTGGGCTCATAAAGTATCTATAAATAAGGGAAGCTTTAGGAGCAAGTGTAAGTAAAGTTAGAAGCACAGCTGGAGGCACTGGAGTCATGGGAAAAGATGGAAAGGAACAAAGAATATCTAAAATAAGTTCCATAAGAATTGGAAACTTATACCAAAGTAACCGAGGACAGTTAAAAGTAACCTGGCATTGAGGAAAAGAACGCGGATTCAAACCATCAAATAAGTCCTGAACCCAAATAATTCCCTTTTGTCTCCAAGACTGCCAATAAATGGGCCTATTACTGATAGTAATAAGACGGTTATACCAGAGTGGAGAGTGCAAAAAAAGAGTCACAAGATAAAATCTGATCTTGATAATGAGGCTTCAACAGAGAGAACGTATGATTGAATAGTGGCGTAAAACTGTCATTTTGAGGAAAAAGCGAGGGCTTCTTTAGGAGTAAATGGTGACAGAAAGGAAAGCTCAACATCAAACCACAGAGGCCATAAAGATGAAGAAAGAGGGAGAGCCACTTGGAAGCCTGTTTTAAACAAAAAGCTTTATGATATACCTGAAAATCCAGAAATGTTGCACAACTACCTGCCCTAAGTTTCTTGAGATGAGAAAGAGGAATTCTAGACTTTTTGCCGTTCCAGAGAAACTTGTAGAGGAGAGAGTCAATTTGTTTAAAATATATGGATGGAATATATATTGGGATCATAGATAAAATATATAATAAAATAGGAGTTATCATCATTTTATTAGAATCAAGGCGGCCCCACCGTGACAAGAAAAGGGGACTACAAGAAGACAAAAGCTTATCAATTCTAATTAAACCTTCTTTCATTTTGAGTTTGACTGAATCTATAATAGCATTAGTAAACCAAATACCCAAATATGTGATCTTTGAATTATTTCAATGAAAACCTGTGGTTGCAAAGGAATCCTTAACTCAGAATGTTGTAATGGGTAAAACATCAGTTTTATCAGAATTAACTTTATATCCTAACACAACATAAACATCAGAAGTTTCATGAAGAAGGGCAGGAATTGAAGAATCTGGATTGGAAAGAAAGAGAAGAATATCATCTGCATAAGCAGATAATTTCAAATGCTTATCAAGATAATGAAAACCTGATATAAGAGTATTCTCGCGGATAGGAGATAGAAAGGGTTCAAGAGCTAAAACAAATAAAAGAGGAGATAAAGGACATAATTGATAAACCCCTAGTTATAATGGAAAATAATGGGAAAGACCGCCATTAACTAATACAGAAGCTCTCATAGCTGAATAAAGTAAAGATATCAGAGAAATCATCTTGAGACCAAAACCATGCCAGGCAAGGGATTTAAATACAAAAGACCAATTCACCCTTTCAAATTCTTTTTCAGCATCAACAGACACTGCAGCTAAAGGAGAAGAAGCTTTATTTAATACATTAAAGAAATGGCTTCCATTGTCTGAGATCAAACGGCCCTTGACCAAACCACATTGCTCCCTCCCTATTAATCTGGGTAAAGTAGGCTCACGATGCAAAGCAAGTAATTTGGCAAAAATTTAATAGTCAACATTCACAAGAGATATAGGACGATCATTTTTACACTAAACAGGGTCTCGAACATCCTTATGGATTAGGCAAATTGCAGCATCCAGGTAAGTACCTCCGTCCTTACCAGCATGGTAAAAAAACTAAAAAAGATGTAACAATTTGGGTAATAGCAGATTGGAGAAATGTAGATAGAATTACACAGTAAAGCCATCAAGACCTGGTGATTTACTGTTTTTAAGCAAGTTCAGGGCGTTAGATAATTCTGAAATTGATAAATCATTTTCAAAGGATAGAGAATCAAATGAGTCAGGAGAAGGAGGAGGGGTATCATCGAGATACGCCTCAGTAAGAGAAGATTGAGCATGGGAATCAGGAGTATAAAGCTGTTTATAAAATGTCGTGAACTCCTCTGACTATCTTGATCCTTGAATAAATGTTTCCCATCAGAGGAATGAATAGGAGGTAATGGCAGTACGTTCTTTACAAATCTTTAAATAATTAGCTAAAAGTTTCCCTACCTTGGTACAGCCTCAATAATAATGAGCACCAGTACGCAGTAAGATGGAAGAGGCATTATCCATAGTTACTTTATTGAATTCTAGTTTAGCAGAAATAAGCTCTAGTAAAGAAGAATCTGAAGATGTAGTATATAATGGGTGTTCCATTAGTTTAATATTAGATAATAGGGAGATACGCTTTGTAAGAACTAGTTTCTTTTTTCTATAGACAAAATCAATGATAAAGCCACGTGGTGCAGCTTTAAAAGTATCCCCCACTAATTGAGGAGATGAATTAGCATTTTTTTTAAAAATCATCAGCAAAGGATATAAAGGAAGAGGAGAAAATGGATCTAGTAAAAGAGAATTGTTAAATCTCCACCTATTTGACTTGAGATGCAAAGGAAGTAAATTCAAATCCACAACCACTGGTGCATGGTCAGAAATAACAATGGGTTCAATAGTGGAGGAAATAAGATTTTGTTCTAGGGATTTATTAAGAAAATATGGTGTAGACAAGAAAAGGAACCATGTGGAGGAGAGTAAAAAGAATGTTCCTTAGCAGTAGGATTGCATAACATCCATGCATTAACTAAACAATTTTGTGAAATAGTGGACTGCAATGTTTTGTGAGATTTGTGGGGAATAAAACAAGCTAAAGAATTGCGATCAATAAAAGGATCCATAATCTGGTTTCAATCACCACCTAGAAGAAAAAAATCATCTTTTAATTGAAGACACTTCTTTGTTATGTTAGGCCAGAATAAATAAT
The DNA here is from genome assembly GCA_963921515.1 of Calotriton arnoldi. NCBI lineage: Eukaryota > Metazoa > Chordata > Amphibia > Caudata > Salamandridae > Calotriton > Calotriton arnoldi. Next base: position 1,087,220 of record CAWUFW010004057.1, read on the forward strand.
CTGGTTGAGTCGGACCATAGACCTTGAACACAATAAATGGAATATTATTAACAAGAAGTTTGACAATCAACCAACGGCCCTCCAAATCAATTTCTTGAGAAATGACAGTACCATTTAGCAGGGGCGGTTCTTGCATGAGGGCGTAGGGGGCGGAGCACCAGCAGTCTCAGGAGAAGGAGATTGAAAGACTGGTCTGAGGCTGCGGCACTTATACTGAACAGCAGGGTAGCAGTGCAGCACAGCCGTGTACCAACATGCTGCTCATGTGAGATGGACGACTTCAATAGCACCCAAATCATGCATGCACAGTGTCCATCTGTGGTGAGGGCAGGCAGGCGCTACCTAAAGCAGTAGATTTTCCAGTGCTTCGGTCAAATACTCGGCTCATCTGGATCTATGAAGTAGCTCAGAACATCCTTCTAGGATCCCGCCTCCTCCTCCTCTGACTGGCTGACCCTTGATACTGTCGGCCAATGAGAATAGGAGGCAGGATTTAAAGTACTGCTTTCTTCGGCATGTGCTGGGTTCGTATTTTCCTGCTTCCTTCAACCAGCTGCAGCAAGGCTTGAGAGACACCTCTGGGAAAAACACAGTGACCAAGCTGAAAACGGCGAGTACAAGTATGCCTTGCATCGTTTGTCAAGCTGTCTTACAGGCCTGGCACGCGCCATCTGTCTTCCATGGCTGCCAAATTTACGGTCTGCTGGGATAAACTGAACGCCCGCCACTTTCAAAGTTCACCGGCGGCAACTGCAATGTAGCCTTTTATGACATCAGAGAACTACTCCATTCTTCTTCGTAGATGTAGGCGAAACTAAACCAACCCAATTTTATTTGAGCTTTAAGGCTTCTTCTTCTGTAAGATGAGTCTCTTGTAAAATGACTAAATCAGGGTTATAGGAAGCTAAATGTGAAAAAATTATCTGCCTTTTAACAGGATTAACAAAGCCTTTCACATTCCAAGATATTACTCTGAATATAAAAAGTGACAAGTAAATTATATGATCTACAATCTGATAAAGAGAAAAAGTAAAGAAAAGGGAGCAGAGGAAAAGAATAAAGACAAATAAGATACGAGCTGAAGAGGAGTAGAAAGAAGAAAAGAGGAAAAAACAAGGAAGAAGAAACAAATAGAGCAGTAGAAGACAGTACATGTGAAAACTGATGACTGAAGTATGTACCTTATGGGAAACAAAAAGGGACAGGCAGTGGCGACACACATGAGACGGCACGACCAACAAGGGAGAACGCACCACACCAGCACGTCATAAGGAACAATTATGAAACGGATAACAAAAGATTCTTGAAGACCTGCAAGAAAATTGAGAAAAGTTAGTTCAAACAATAAAAGTTAACAATGAACAACCTATGAAGCAGTCAGTAAAAACAATACAGTAGCAATTTGCAAAAGCAGTTGAGAAGGAAGGACCAGCAGTGTCCATTGACATGACCGAGTGAGACTGAATACATTTTCTGAGATCTGCTGGATCTTCAAAAGTTGGAGTATGGTTTTTACATGTAACTTTAAATGTGCAAGGATGAAACAATCTGTAACGTGCAACCATAGAATGTAATGTAGGACGCAAATCCAGGAAGTCTTTTCTATGCTTAGCTGTAGCTGGTGAAACATCTTGTGAGAGAAAAAGTTTTGCACCAGACCACATAAGTTGCTTCTTGTGAGAAGTTGGCCTGGTATATGCTGTCCACTAATTAAAGTGGGCACCTTGCACCAGTCCAAACAACCTTTATTGATGATTAGGTTAAAGACAACCTTTATTGAAAGCTATCCTAGTGGTAGCTATGGAGAGCAGCCTTCAGGCTAAGTCTCGAAGGAATGTAAAGCAGCTAGTTTTACCAGTATATAACCTCCTGAATGGCCAAATGAAAGGAGAACCACACAAGGTATGTATAAAATATATGTATTTATTACTAAACACTCTCTACTAACCTCTTTATGAGATTAGAGAACAAGGCACACAATATTAAATCACTAGAACGACAGTAAATAGCACCATACACAGTGGGCTCTAGGGGGAGACAAAACCATATACTAAGAAAGTGGTATAACAACCACGACTTGACTAGACACAGTGCCTAGAGCACGTAGAATCGCTGGGACCCCAAGGAACCACCCAAGGTAGTGACACAGGGGACCCACGGAGGGCGGGTGCAGTGTGTGAACACAAACGCGAGCTCCGTACAACTCTATGGGAAAGTCGCAGTTGGAAATTTAGAGATGAAGGACACATCGGAGAGGACTCTAAGCAAACCCAGCTAAACATAGAAGGTTCTAAGGCCAGCACCCTTGAGAGTACCGAGGTACCCGTGTTACCTATCCCAGAGGAGCCGGGTGCATAGGGGTCAAGTGATGTCAGAAACCTTCGTCGTTTTCAATGGCGTGATGCGGAAAAGTGCTGCTGCCGTGAAGATGAAAAGTGTCCGGTGTGATCCAAGCCTGGATCGGAGATGAGAAGAACCTTAAAGCAGAGGGGACAGAGTCTGGGTCACTTCACAGTGACCAGGGGCACGATAGACTAAAGCCCACCGATGTCTGGTGCTTCAGGTGAGAAGAGGTGAAGCTTGACTCTGCAGCCACGGGGACCAGGAGGTGCTGACGATGACCAAAGTCCGGAGGTGAGCTGTCCCACAAAGGATGTCGAGTGCTGGGGGGTCAGTGTCCGGATTGAACACCAACAAGCCTTGGCAATTGCAACCCACGCGGTCAGAGGAAAGATGCTTCTGTGAGGACCAGCAAGGTCCTGGGGACTCTCCATGCTATGGAGAGTCAGGGCACGTCTGGAGCAACCAGGTAAGCCCACAGAAAGTCAAAGTTACCGTCACAGGGACCCACAGGCCAACGGACCAGGGATCGCGAAGGGACCTCAAGCTGAATCACTAAATACCAGCCCACGGAACACTCGTGGAGTGTAGGCCGGAAATCTTCGGTGGAATTACTGCTCGGGGTCAGGACTACAAGTAGCCCAAAGCACAGCCTCAGGGATCGCCGAAAAGCATATGCTGCTGCAAAAGAGCACAGTGCACAGGGGTACGGGTTGCACGGTCCCCACGAGAGATACAGGCCTCAGAATTGCTGAGGGTGCAGATCAACCTCGGGGACCTCGGGAACCCACCTCTGTTGCAGAAATCTTTGGAGTCCTTCAGGAGCTTCTTAGATGTAAACCGGTCAGATGCGTTTAGGTGCCTGCTCAGCAGGGGAGTAACTCCTTTACTCCAAGGGAGATTCTTCAGTCATCCAGCGTTGTGCAGATAGTCTAAGTACTTGGTTTCTGTAGCAGAGTTTAGTCCAGGTAATATCCAAAGTCCTGTAGTCAGGGGTTCCTACTTTATACCCAAGGAAGGGGTGGGACAAACTCTGGGGCCCCGCCTATGGGAGGGTCAGAACAGAGGGGTGGCTACACCCATGTCCTTTATCCAGTTTCGCGCCAGAGCAGGAGCAAATGGCTCCTGCAACCGGTTTGAGCTGGACTATGCACAGGGACACCAAATGTGCCCCCAGTGCAGACATGAAAGCACTCTGAGTGCACCCACCCTGCCCCAATACACTAAAGCCTGTCTGGGAGGTGGTCACACCTCCCTGTGACAGATAACCTATTGTCAAACCTTCCCCTGCCGGAGTTTCGTCCAGCAGCAGGAGGGCAGACCCATGTCTGTGGCTGGCAGCATCCATTTTGTGATGCCAGGTTCAAGAAAGCTGGTACCGGGTGTACCGGTGTTGTCATATTTCTCCCTCTAGGAGGGTGGAATCATACCTCCCACACCAGTTACTGGTGTGGAGGTATGATTCCAAGGTGTTTGACACCAAACACGACATGTTTCCATGCAGCCGTTTTAAAGTTAGCATTTACCGCGAGGTCATAATGCACTTAAGTATATATGGTTGGCTGCATCACAAACAACCCCGGAATATAGGTTCCGAAGGCTGCAGAGGGGCTCTGCTCATGCATGGGCGCACACTCCCATAAAACCCAGCACCCTGCCTTCAGGATTGATAAGGCCTGCTATAGGGGTGACTGATAGGTTTACATGTGCAGTGATTAGGATAGATATAGTGAACCTATATCTAAGCAAGGGGTGCATGCACCACCTTACACAGGCTGCTGTAGCAGACCTGTTCTGTCATTTTAAATGGTCTCTCAGGGGTGGCATAATACATGCTGCAGCCCCTGGGAGGCCTCTGGGGTACCTATGTCCTGGGTACATAGTATACCATATACTAGTGACTTATAAGGGTACCCCAGAATCCAATCTGGAGTGTACCTAAAGTACAGGAACAACCAATTTAGGGAGAAAGCAGATGGATTGGGGTCCTGATTAGCAGGATCCCAGTCAGACTAAGTCGAAAACCAGCAAAACACCTGGAAAGAAAATTGGGGGTAACCATGCAGTCAGATTCCACCTTCCTACATAAACCCCCCCCAAACGAAAGGAGATAAGGCTAACCTTGTCCAGTTGAGCCTTTATTGACTATTTATTATTATCACCATTTTTTACTTTCATATTTTATGTGGACTCTGAACCATCCGTTGGCACGGATTTCCATTCCAACTTCTGTAAAAAAGACGATCACGGGAATCGTGTCTTTTTTCCCTCTCTGTAACATAGTACCTGTATTTTTACACGTACGACCGCGTCACTAATTGTTTTCCATATTTGCATATATAGACGTAGTCAGCTCCGTTGCCCCAGTTCGACGGAGCGAGTTGGATCTACGTACAGCGGTAAGCGTTAGCACATTGGCGGCGTGATTTTTACTTGCCTGACACTTCTGACCCCATGTTTATTTATATAACCTCCCAACCCAGTCAATGCGATTTCGCAGCCCCTAACCCATTCACAGTGACAGCGCATATATGAGGAATTCGACATTCCGTCTTTTTTCCTTTTTAAGCCGCAATTAAGCCACTCACATTGACAGCGCCTAGATGAGCAAATCTTGTTTTTCTTGACATCAGTTTTAATTCCCGGTCTGCTCCCATGTAACTCCACACGACGCGTACTTTGTCCCGCTACGACTGCCACGCGGGCCGCAACCCCTACACATCGCAAGTGCGTTAGCTAGTTTCTCGTAATCGCATAATAAGCATGGCCACAGATGGTTAACATTCCAGCGCCAGCACGCATGTTAAGATTCAGGTCACGCTCTTGTTAACTTTCACTGTGTCAGTTGCAGTTTGGAGTTGGTGTTAGTCATACGAACGTCACCACTTTCACTTTTACCCTCTAGAGATCTCTCCACGGAGCTGTTTTGCCCATTTTCTATTGGATTAAATTCTTCGGCCCAGCTAATTCTATGAGCTTTGCCTTTCACCATTTTCCAAGGGATTGACACCCTCCATTGTAAGTTGACCACCCTGCCAATCCAGGCTCTAACCGCTTTTAGTTTATCCAGTGGACCACTGAGCCACCATTGAACCTGCATATTATCTTTTGCATGGTTTTCTGTTCTCGCTCTTTCAAATAGGAGCCTACGCGCCCTACTTGCCTACCTGGCCCACGAGGACCGCTCAATGGTAATTTACTGGGCCTAGGCCCTAGATGTGTTACCCACAACCAATTTTTAAATTCACTATTTTTGAATAGCTTTCATTCTTTTTTCCAGGTATTTACCCCTCCCCACCCCCCACCACTGTCCTGAGGAAGACCCCGTCGTAAGGGACTCATTCACCTACCATCTTCTAGGGGTCGAAACGTCGACATCTGTTACACGAACCAGTCTCAACAACAGCGATCAATCACTGTGTTGTCTATCATTGATCATGGTTTTGAAAATGTGTTTCGATAATGTATGAATAATTTGGCTGAAAATGTGAGCCTTCGTCTTCTTGTAAATAGTGAATTTTGTGAATCGCATTTACCTCTACTCACTCCCTCATCCTCACTGCAATCACTTTTTACCCCTTCCCTTCCCCTCCTGGGGCACCTTTTTACTATTGTGTTAAAATTGTTTTGAAACATCCACAGTTCAGTGTGATTAAATAACACTGTCCAGCGAGCTTAATACATTTTTCTCATTCTTTGTAAAGTAACATTCTTTTTGTATACTTGTTTGTCCACTGGGACCGCTGCTCCTATGTACTATTTATTGACTAAGTGGCCATATAAGGAAGATCCTGCACTAGCATGGATACCCCCTGTCTTATGGTCCACTAAGCAGTCCCTACCCCTAAGGGTATGGGATGGTCTCAAAGTTGGGATTTCTACCTGTACGGTGTTTTGGCAAAGTAAAAGGCTGGTGGGGTGTCTGAGTAGAAAAGTGAGGCCCTAATAAAGTTGGCCTCCGCTTCCCCAGATCACTGGTCACCATGGAGGCCTTTCTTTCCATGACTGAGTTATATCTGGCCCTAAGGGTCAACCTCTGGCTGCCTACAGCTGGGGGTTGGGTCCCTTTGGTTGGAACACTGGGGGGACATGGCAGGTTTGGAACCACTTGGTCCCAGGTTTGCCTTTGCCCAACAGAGTCCATCTGGGGGTGGTCCCTATTCAATGGTAAGAGGGGTCCCTCAGTGTGTTGAGGAAGTTTCACCAGGCTAGGGCTACTAGACTGGGTGCCCCTAATCTGTTGATGGGGGGGGGGTTCCTCTGGGCAGTGGGCCTTTAGGGGTCCACTGACCTCCCTGACCTCTGCAGCCCTAGGCTGATTGAGGTAAGGTAGAGAGGGGCAGGATACCTGCTCCAGACTGGGTACCACCTTGGAAGGGTCCCCTGCCATCAGGGGTGTTGCCAGGCCAGGCCTGACCACCTCTGGGGCAATTCTTTCACTAGAGGTAGGATCAGTTCCCTGAGGAAGCTGACCCTTACCTATAGTTTGGGGGAAGAAGACTTTTCTTCAACCCTTCTGCTCTCTTGTGGAGTAGAGTGGGCCATTCTTTCAGGCTCCACCTCTCCAAAATTTTCCTGGGATTGGGCTGAGGCCCTAAGAGCCCCACCAACTTTCTCAGGGAGGCCTAACATTCTTAAATGGGCCTGGTATTCAACTTCAGCCCAGGCTCAAATTTCCAGATCATTGCCCAACAGGCAATCTACAGGCAAGTTTGGGGACACTGCCACTCTCTTTGGGCCAGTGACCCCTCCCCAGCTGAGATTGACTATGGCCATGGGATGATCTGTTCTAATACCATCAATGTTGGTCACCTGGTACTTAAACTCGGGTAAAAGCTGTTGAGGGGGGACTAATTTCCCTGTCACCATGGTGACACTAGACCCTGTGTCTCTGAATGCCAAAGCTTTCTGACCATTTTTCAGTGGCTCCTGTCTGTACTTGCCCAAAGAATTAGGACTGACAGTAAAAGTGGCAAATCCGATGCCACCATCACAGACTGAGGAGGCCTGTGAGGGGGACCTTTCTAAATTATGGTCCACCTCAGTTCCCCATGAGAACCCACCTAACTTTTTGGGTGCATTACTACCACCTGGGGGATTACTACTGTACCAGGAGGAGTGGTAGTATTGCTGGGAGGAACATTTTCCTTATTGCTGGCCTTGGGGCAAATGGAGTCATTTTTCCAGTGGCCAGGCTTCTTACAGACATGGCAATAAGGTTTCTTTTCAGGGGAGGAAGAAGTTTGGGACCCACCCCCAGAAGAGGACTTTTGGGGCCCTGTAGTGGAATTATCTTTTGATTTATCCCCACCTTTCTCTTGGTTTTTGGAAGAATCTTTCTTCTGGTCACCACCCTGGTTCTTTGGCTTTACCCTGGTCCTGACCCATTTGTCTGCCTTCATTCCCAATTCTTGGGGAGAGGTCAGATCAGAGTCCACCAGGTACTGGTGTAAAAGCTGGTTTTTACAATTATTAAGGATCTGCTCCCTCATAATCAAATTGTACAATCCTAAAAAGTCATGCACCTTGCTGCCATGTATCCAACCTTCCAGAGCCTTAGTAGCACAATCTACAAAGTCAACCCAGTCTTGAGTCTGGGCCTTTTGGGTATCTCTGAACTTAATCCTGTATTGTTCAGTGGTTAAGCCAAACCCATCAATCAGAGCACTCTTCAAGACTTTGTAATTATCAGCATCCTCTTCTCTAACAGTGAGGAGCTTGTCTCTACCTTTGTCTGCAAAGTAGAGCCACAAGATTGCTGTCCACTGCTCCTGAGGGACCCTCTGTACTTTACAGGCAATCTCCAGTGCAGTTATCCATTTGTGGATGTCATCCCCACTCTGGTAGGGAGGGACAATCTTGTTCAGGTTCCTATGGTCATGAGTATGTTCTCTACCTCTAGGGACACTGTTGCTGCCACCATGGGGCTCTAGCCCCAACTTTTGAGAAGCTCTTTGAAGCTCCAGGGATTCCCTATCTAAGGCCAATTGCTCTCTCTTGATTCTGAGCTTAGCTCTCTCAAACTCAAGCAGTTGGCACTTCTTCTCATAAGAGGACTCCCTTTTATGAGAAGCAGAGGTCCTATGAGAAACAGAGCTCCCTACAGAAGTACCAGAATGATTAGATTCCTGAGAAGGAGATCTTGATCTTCTTGGTAAACTGTTAACCCTTCCAGGTGGGGTAAAGAGAGGGCCACTGAGGCCTCCTCCCTCACCTTCAGGAAGAATTGGATTGTCCAGGTTAGGATCAGTTTGATCCTCCTGGCCAGCATCAGAGTCCAGGTCATAGAAGTTTTCACTTCCTGGCCTTTCCTCTTCTGCTGTCCCACCCAACGTGCCTGCCTCATCAGACCCTGGGGTCTTTCTGAGGTCACCTAAAAGCAAATCCTCTATGAGTTGTTGATTGTTTGGGTTTTCCCTGTCTTCAGTTTCCTAGATGTACACATGGTTCTCAATTCCTGGAATGAGATGTGGTCATACTTAGTTGGCAGAGGCCCACTGGCTTCTGGCCTAGAAGACATACTAGTGTGGTGTGGTGTAGGCACCTACCTACCCAAGTGGGAACTGAGAAGACTCTCTTGAGTTGGAGAAAGGGTGTGCTAGGCCCTTGACTTACCCAACTCTAAGTTCAGTAGAACTTACTTTATTCTAGTCTTGATTTATATGTACCTAAGTAAGTTTAGTGGTTTTCAGTTAGTCATTCAAATGAGATTATCTGGTAAAACAATAGCAAGCTTGAATCCCAACCGCTGCACACCAATGTGGTAAGTTGGCCTGGTTATATGCTGTCCACTAATTAAAGTGGGCACCTTGCACCAGTCCAAACAACCTTTATTGATGATTAGGTTAAAGACAACCTTTATTGAAAGCTATCCTAGTGGTAGCTATGGAAAGCAGCCTTCAGGCTAAGTATAGAAGGAATGTAAAGCAGCTTGTTTTACCAGTATATAACCTCCTGAATAACCAAATGAAAGGAGAACCACACAAGGTATGTATAAAATATATGTATTTATTACTAAACACTCTCTACTAACCTCTTTATGAGATTAGAGAACAAGGCACACAATATTAAATCACTAGAACGACAGTAAATAGCACCATAGACAGTGGGCTCCAGGGGGAGACCAAACCATATACTAAGAAAGTGGTATAACAACCACGACTTGACACAGTGCCTAGAGCACGTAAAATCGCTGGGACCCCAAGGAACCACCCAAGGTAGTGACACAGGTGACCCATGGAGGACGGGTGCAGTGTGTGAACACAGACGCAAGCTCCGTACAACTCTATGGGAAAGTCGCAGTTGGAAATTTAGAGATTAAGGACACTTCGGAGAGGACTCTAAGCAAACCCAGCTAAACATAGAAGGTTCTAAGGCCAGCACCCTTGAGAGTACCGAGGTACCCGTGTTACCTATCCCAGAGGAGCCGGGTGCATGGGGGTCAAATGGTGTCGGAAACCTTCGTCGTTTTCAATGGCGTGATGCGGAAAAGTGCTGCTGCCGTGAAGATGAAAAGTGTCCGGTGTGATCCAAGCCTGGATCGGAGATGAGAAGAACCTGAAAGCAGAGGGGACAGAGTCTGGGTCACTTCACAGTGACCAGGGGCACGATAGACGAATGCCCACCGATGTCGGGTGCTTCAGGTGAGAAAAGGTGAAGCTTGACTCTGCAGCCACGGGGACCAGGAGGCGCTGACGATGACCAAAGTCCGGAGGTGAGCTGTCCCACAAAGGATGTCGAGTGCTGGGGGTTCAGTGTCCGGACTGAAAACCAACAAGCCTTGGCAACTGCAACCCACGTGGTCAGAGGAAAGATGCTTCTGTGAGGACCAGCAAGGTCCTGGGGACTCTCCAAGCTATGGAGAGTCGGGGCACGTCTGGAGCAACCAGGTAAGCCCACGGAAAGTCAAAGTTACCTTCACAGGGACCCACAGGCCAACGGACCAGGGATCGCGAAGGGACCTCGAGCTGAATCACTAAATACCAGACCACGGAACACTCTTGGAGTGTAGGCCGGAAATCTTCAGTTGAATTACTGCTCGGAGTCAGGACTACAAGTAGCTCAAAGCACAGCCTCAGGGATTGCCGAAAAGCATATGCTGCTGCAAAAGAGCACGGGGTACGGGTTGCACGGTCCCCACGAGGGATACAGGCCTCAGAATTGCTGAGGGTGCAGATCAACCTCAGACACCTCGGGAACCCACCTCCTGTGTTGCAGAAATCTTCGGAGTCCATCAGGAGCTTCGTAGATGCAAACCGGTCAGATGCATTTAGGTGCCTGCTCAGCAGGGGAGTAACTCCTTTACTCCAAGGGAGATTCTTCAGTCATCCAGCGTTGTGCAGATAGTCGAAGTACTTGGTTTCTGTAGCAGAGTTTAGTCCAGGTAATATCCAAAGTCCTGTAGTCAGGGGTTCCTACTTTATACCCAAGGAAGGGGTGGGACAAACTCTGGGGACCCACCTATGGGAGGGTCAGGACAGAGGGGTGGCTACACCCATGTCCTTTGTCCAGTTTCGCACCAGAGCAGGAGAAAATGGCTCCTGCAACCGGTTTGAGCTGGACTATGCACAGGGACACCAAATGTGCCCCCAGTGCAGACATGAAAGCACTCTGAGTGCACCCACCCAGCCCCATTACACTAAAGCCTGTCTGGGAGGTGGTCACACCTCCCTGTGACCACCTTGTCAAACCTTCCCCTGCCGGAGTTTCGTCCAGCAGCAGGAGGGCAGACCCGTGTCTGTGGCTGGCAGCATCCATTTTGTGATGCCAGGGTCAAGAAAGCTGGTACCAGGTGTACTGATGTTATCATATTTCTCCCTCTAGGAGGGTGGAATCATACCTCCCACACCAGTTACTGGTGTGGAGGTATGATTCCAAGGTGTTTGACACAAAAACACATGGTTCCATGCAGCCGTTTTAAAGTTAGCATTTACCGCGAGGTCATAATGCACTTAAGTATATATGGTTGGCTGCATCACAAACAACCCCGGAATATAGGTTCCGAAGGCTGCAGAGGGGCTCTGCTCGTGCATTGGCACCCTCTCACATAAAACCCAGCACCCTGCCTTCAGGATTGATAAGGCCTGCTATAGGGGTGACTGATAGGTTTACATGTGCAGTGATTAGGATAGATATAGTGAACCTATATCTAAGCAAGGGGTGCATGCACCACCTTACACAGGCTGCTGTAGCAGACCTGTTGTGTCATTTTAAATGGTCTCTCAGGGGTGGCATAATACATGCTGCAGCCCCTGGGAGGCCTCTGGGGTACCTATACCCTGGGTACATAGTATACCATATACTAGGGACTTATAAGGGTACACCAGAATCCAGTCTGGAGTGTACCTAAAGTACAGGAACAACTAATTTAGGGAGAAAGCAGATAGACTGGGGTCCTGATTAGCAGGATCCCAGTCAGACTAAGTCGAAAACCAGCAAAACACCAGGAAAAAAAGTGGGGGTAACCATGCAGTCAGATTCCACCTTCCTACACTTCTTAGTCGTAGCTGCTCACAAAACTTGTAAATCAGTAAACTTCAAAAATAATATGATGACACCACAAGGTCTTGCTGGAGCAGACAACGAAGACAAGCGAGGACCTAAGCGGCCAGCCTCCATGACGCCGGCATACAGGGAACCGCCCTCGACTGGCTCCGCTCCTTCCTCGCCGGCAGAACCCAAAGGATCAGACTCCCGCCTTTCCTCTCCGAACCCACAGATCAACTGCGGAGTACCCCAAGGATCATCGCCCAGTCCCACGCTCTTCAACATCTACATGGCCCCCCTCGCCGCCATCGTCAGACGGCATGGACTCATCATAGTATCCTATGCCGACGACACCCAGCTCATCCTCTCCCTCACGAAGGACCCCGAAACCACCAGACTCCGCTTCCAAGAAGGAATGAAAGACATCGCAGCTTGGATGGGCAGCAGCTGTCTGAAACTCAACTCGGAGAAGACAGAAGTCCTCGTCCTTGGACCCACCCCCTGAGCTTGGACAACTCCTGGTGGCCCACCGCCTTCGGCAATACCCCCCTCCCCCATGGACCATGCCCAGAACCTCGGCCTTCTACTCAACTCCTCCCTCACCATGACCCGACAGATCAACACCGTCGCCTCCAACTGCTTCAACACCCTCCCCATCCTCCGCAAGACCTTCAAGTGGATCCCCCTGAAGCCAGAAAGACAGTCACCCATGCACTCATAACAAGCAGACTGGCCTACGGAAACGCCCTCTACGCTGGAATCAACAAAGTCCTTCTACGCAAACTCCAGACCATCCAGAACACCGCAGCCAGACTCATCCTCAGCATCCACATGACATGAGCACATCACCCAACACCTGCGAGACCTCTACTGGCTGCCTGTCAAGAAGAGAGTAACCTTCAAGCTATTCACCCATGCCTACAAATCCCTCCCCAACACCGGACCCAAATACCTCAACGAAAGAGTCTCCTTCCATGTACCCAAAAGAAACCTTCACTCCGCCGACCTCGCCCTAGCAGAAACCCCGCACATCCACAGAACCAGAGCGGGTGGAAGAGCCTTCCCCTACATCGCAGCCAAAACCTGGAACGAGCTCCCAGTCAACATCAGATGCTCCCCTACTCTGCACACCTTCAGGAAGAGCCTCAAGACCTGGCTTTTTGACTGACTCGGAGCTGCACCCCACCTCCCCCTCCCCAGTGCCTTGAGACCCTCACGGGTGAGAAGAGCACTTTAAATCCCCTGATTGATTGATTGATAGTTGAAGGCAAATCCATAAGCTTCAGCAAAAATGAGGTGAGAAAAGAGAAAGGGTCCCCACCCTCAATACATTCTGGAAGACCATTTAAACGTAGGTTATTACGCCTATTTCTATTTTCTAGGTCCTCAGAGTGCTTTTTCAATAATAGAACATCCTTCTCCAAAGCAGCAATTTCAGAAGAACTGTCCTGCACATCATCAACACATTTCTCCACCAAAGTCATTCCAGACTCCATAGATGACCACTTATCGTCGAGATTCTGGATCCAGCTATTTGTTTGCTCAATGAAGGGTCGCAAGGCACAAATTTTCTCCAACATAGTATGAAGAGAGACAGGAGAAGATGACTTTGGAGGAGAAGGAGCATCCTGTTTGAATCTTTTTATTGGCAGAAGAAGGTGACTGTAGCTTTAACAGTGGAAGCACACAGGCGGCCGCACGAAAATAGCCAGGTTGAGCCATATCGTAGATGCACATGAACCTTCAGCCAAAGACACTGTAAATGAACAAGCAGAGTCTTCTATATTCTTCTGAGACACCTTACTGGAATGTAGGAGTTTCTTAGCTCTGCCCATAAATGACACATGCACCATCAAAAAAGTAGAGAAGGTCTGTATGAATTAAATTGGACAACTGAGACCAACAAGAAACCCCTAAATGTCAATAAAGGCAAAGCATAATGAAAGACTGATAAATAAAAGTAGTAGTGACTCCACTCCTGAAGATGGCTCAAAGATTATAAACATGGGGAGGCGCTAGAGGGCGCGCTGTGAGATGGCCGCACAATAGTGTAGCTCCGCTGGCCGGAATCAATATCCAACGAAAATATGCGCAGAAGGCGATCATGGAAATGATCAGGGCACAGAATCGGACATTGGAATACCGGCGCTACTAATAACTGAAGGCGGAGATCACGGTTACTGTGCGAATCAGCTGAAAATTTTAATCAACACCAGCGCGCTGCGCGATCGGAGCTCAAAACAAAATGGCCGCACAGCACGTGAATGGAGCTGCAGCAGCGAAATAAACTGTGTCCCGGCGTCTCTGTGTGGCGGTTCCAAGCGGACATCACATTGAGACACCCACTCCACAATCCGGCTATAGTTTGCTATCGAGCGGTAACACCTGCCCAAGACCATACCGCTATATCGGATGTAAGGCACGAAGCGGTATAGCCTAAACAGTACTGGAAAATGGCGGCGAAGTGTGGAGCCAGATCCCCGGAGGCGGACCGGCCACTGCAGTGAGTGTGCTCTTTTTCACTGCTAAAGGCCACAAACGGGGACGAGTGCGGCCAGCACGCACATATGGGACACTGCACCCGCAAAGACAACGACTACTATCAGGCAAGTGCTGCAGACGAGACGAAGGTGGGGGCTGATGGCAGGTAAAGCGTGTGGCGCCCACATTAACTGAGAGGTGGAATGCCACCTGTGCTGCGAACGGAGAAAGCGTGCACCTACAGTACAATAACCTGGGGACCGCATCGTATAGTGCTACTGCAAGATTCGCCACAACTGTGATTGCATTGCGAGAGGAGGTCCGGGCAGTAATTCAGAGCCCACGCGGCGGCGAAGGCCAAGTTGCAGACTTATAAGGATAGCTTTGGGGACATTGTTCAGTGTGCTTGCATTGTTGCATTGCGGCGACCTCCTACTTTAATGAGCAACACATCTGCTTACCTGCGAGTAAGACCCAGACATATCGCTATCTAATACACACAGTCTGATTTCCCTGCTGCAAGATGGCAAACGCTATTAAACTCTGCTGGAGCACTACGCGCGTCGGGGCACAACTGCACCAGTGCTCAACCTCATCGGACACATTGCGACACACCAGCAAAATAATGGGCAAAACGGATAAACAACAGCCAAAGATATCCTTTGACGCCCGCCGCACACCCAGGGCGACGCTAGCGCACTCTGACACCGAATTGGATACAGAGCAAGCAAGGGGATCAAATATGGAAACTGCATTACTTGCTATTCAGCAAAGCCTGCAAGCCATAGATGGCAAAATTTACTTCCTAACTCTGCGAGTTGACAACATGGCTGCAAAGCTAGATAAACAGGGGGAACACCTGGACGCAGCAGAATTGCGAATATCCGCAGTCGAAGATGAATCAGGAGCCACGGCAAAAAAATGCAATGACATGGAAAAATTACTGGAAGTAATTAAAAACAAAAACGAAGACTTCGAAGCGAGATCTCGCCGGAATAACATAAGAATTATGGGAATACCGGAAAGTGCAAACACCGGGCGCTTAGAAACCTTTGTAGAGGACATGTTGCTCGAAGTCTTCGGGGCGGACAGTTTTTCTCCCTTACTTATAATTGAACGAGCGCACAGGTCCTTGGCGCCAAAACCACCACCAGGAGCCCCGCCGTGGCCAATTATATCCTGTATACTAAACTACAGGGATAGAGACACGATACTGCAACTAGCGCGTGAGAAACAACAAATCATTTACCAAAACTACAACATCACCTTCTACCCTGACTTCACGCTAGCGGTTCAAGCAGCGCGTAAGGAATTTGTACATGTGAAGAAAAAGCTGAGAGACCTGGGAGTTCTATATGCAATGCTTTACCCCGCAAGATTACGGGTCACTCATGAGGGACAAATGAAGATACTCTCTACACCAGTAGCAGTGCAGGATTTCATAAAGCACATATCCAACAAAAGGAAAAATGCAGAGCGTGCACTCTCCTCTTCACAATCAGACGGTGGGAGTGGGTAGCCTGTTGCAATAATTGCGTCTAATGGTAAGACTGTGTTGCTATAGGCAAATGACTGGAAGCAGACAGGCGATATCCCGATTCGAATCTCTTAAGGTAGGCTAAACACCCTGCAAATGTGAACGAACTGCACCACTTATGTTGCACGGACACTAGGACATTGCATACAGCCTCGTTCAAAAACGGTGTAGTACCATGTCACTCAACTTCAATAAGGCGGGGTAACAGAGGGATTAGAGTTGTAATGCACTAACGATTGTTTAAATATGGCTAAACACGAATGCCCCTACATGTGGGGCGAGCCAGGTAACGAAGTAGCCAAGGTGTAGCCGGTACTAAGTAAGATTCAGACAGGTGGCACGAGAGCAATATACCACATCGATACTAAAGTGCCTTCACTATATAGTTACCATATACGTCATCTACTTTAAGTATATTCCGGCCACATCCGCCCTGCGGATGAAAGTTCAGGCACCTAGCGCCCCCCCCTCCCCCCTGAGGGTACTTCCCGACACAGTTGAAATGTTTTTTTTTTTGTTTGATTGGGTATGTCTTCGGTGTAATTGGGACGCTGAAGTGGGTGGGGGGGTTGGGGCATTGTTTGTTTTCTCAGGCACTAGTAATCGATGTACAATACAATATGATATGGAGAGATATCCCATATATTGGAGCATTGAGTACAGACAAATCCAATAGTATAGAGAGAAAAATCCTTTGGACTAGATTACTAGTGACAGTAGAACTGGGAGTTTTAACCCTGACAATATCATACAACACACACTCAAATACTACAGATATACCTTTGGGAAAACTGATCATACATCTGAAAAACAATCTAAACAATATACCACATGTTTGGAAAAATATCAAAATCTTTTATTAAAAAATCTCATAGATCATAAAAAACCACAGCGGCATAGATCATAAAGTTACAGTGCACAACATATCTAAATGAGCTTACACAAACTCCTAATTATAATTCATACACATATGCATAAAAAAACAAATTTTTAAAAAAAGGGCTTAAAAAAACATATGAGAGTACATGGAAATAGACAAAAATAATATGTAATTGAAAATCCAACCATCCGTGATTACACAATTTCTAGGGCTGGAGCCCGGTATATCTCACTTCATTAAATACTCAAAGGCCCAGACCGTGACACAGATTAGGTTGTATTCAAAGGGGCGTCGACACGTTTCGATGGCTAGTAAATGATACCATCTTTATCAAGACAAGCAGGTTCCGGCTCTCAAAAGATTAAAAAGCAACAATGCTGCAGTCAAAACACACCTATATTCAATGGGGAAGGCCACTTTAATTTCCAGACACTATTATGGTCATGGGAGGATCAAATAAATCCTTCTGTCGTCCAAATGAAGAAGTATATATATATATATATATATCTGGATTATTAATGTTGACTAGCCGATTCGTTTTTCATACCACCAGGAAGTAATAGTTCAGAAATGAACTATATCTCTCCTCAATTCCTTAATCACTGATCAGAGATTGACGGGAGTCAAGGATTTTAATTTTATGTCCTTGGTACTTATTTTCGTAATTTCCTCTGGCTTCCACGTACCCTTTTATAATTAGGATTTGTGGCAATATTGTCCGTTCACAGTGGCGTCCTCCTGATGGTGTATAATGACGGGAGAGACAGACAAATCCTACAAGATTTATGCACAAGGGGGAGCGTGATCTATTTATTACAACTATGCTATACACCTAGATATGGATAACAAAAAGGCATCATCAGTGATCCGGTTACTAACATGGAATGTCCGGGGCCTAAACAACCCCAAGAAAATAAGGCAGGTGTTTACATATTTAGACAGGCATCACATCGACATAGCTATGCTACAAGAGACCCACCTGGCGAAAGCCGACAAATGCACTTTGGGTGGAAAATGGGCTGAAACTATACTAGCATCTTCATACTCGTCCTACTCTAGAGGCGTCATAACACTGGTTAACAAGCATTTGCAATGCAATAGGTCTCGCATTTACGCGAGTTTAAGCTATTGGCATTATAAATGACAATGCCTTTTCTTTGTTTTAGAAACGAAAACAAAAATAAAAGGCATAGTTATTTGCAATGTCAGTAGCTCAAACTCGCGTAAATGCGAGACCTATTGCATTGCAAATGCTTGTTCAATTGTGCCTCTTAGTGCGCATTCTTCACAGGGGGCTTATTGGTGTGTGCCATTTCTGATGCATGTATTAGTGGGCACTCTTCACAGGGTGCACCTTTCTACTTCACGTTGGTGTGTGCATTTTGCACACTGGTGAGTGCGTGTTCTAATGCACTGCAGTGTGCACTCTTGACACTGCACCTTCCGACCACACTTTGGTGTGCGTGTTGCACATTGGTGTATGCGAGTTCTAATGCACACCCCAGTGTGCACTCTTGACACAGCGCACCTTCCTACTGCACTTCTCTGTGGGTGTGTGTTGCACACTGGTGAGTGTGTGTCCTAATGCACAACACAGTGTGCACTTTGACACGGTGCACTTTCCTATTGCACTTCGGTGTGTGTGCGCACATTGATGGGTCAGTGTGCACTCTTGACACAGTGTTTGTTATTACTGCACATTAGGTGTAGTTTTGCACTACCCATCACCATGCATACTTTTATACCACGCATACTTTTCTACCACGCATCATTACGTGCACTCCAGGATTAGAGCTCTAAAGAGAATCATACACATTGAACAGTGAGTGTGGGTGCGAGTTAAAGATGGGACACTGCTTCTTTTGGGGAGGCCTGGTGGGGCGCGTCTATCCAAGTATCTATCACTAATGCACTCTAGTCCCCATCTATACCAACGGAAAGGGTGATGGAGAGATGCAGAGGTCAGAGGGTAAACTCCACGACTGGAAATGGAACTCGTCTCCGACTCTCAAAGCTTTCAAAACATCTCTGAATGCCCACCTACACGTCTCTGATAAGAACAGCATTGCAAAAGGTATTACTTGTGTAAACAGGCGCACACGTCTACTTGGAGGTAGCACATAAAATTTGACCTGAGGTTTGCGTACATAACTGCAACTCCTTGCTAATTATCTGCCAGTCGTTAAAAGCGATTTTACAGATCCTCTAATGTAGAGTCCATCGGGGATATACGAATGTAAAATAAATATAGCTGCCAGCCGCACTTTTAAGAGTATTTTTAGAGATATTGAGTCTGGCTTCTTGGCTCTTGATGTGCTTTAATCCGGCTATTTAAGCCTACCCTAGGATTTTTCTCATTCTGAATGAAGCTTGCTTCCCAAAATGCACAGTTTATGCATGAGTAATTGGAAGCCCTTAGCAGAGGGGGTTATTCCTTTACACGCATACATTGAGAGCTTACTATTGTACTTACAAACATTAAACAGTGCTTTACATTGACAGCTGTGTGTATACATTTAACAGCTATTGTGGCATAATACCAAACTGGGAGAAAAATAATTTTCCATATTCTTGTTCATTCAAACTTCTTTGGAAGGCCTAAAGAGACTCATTCCCCGAAGGCTCCTTCCAACTCTGTCAGATGTCATATTAACGCGACTAATATGGGCTCCGTTTGAACATCTGAATACATGTGCACTCGAAAGCACTTTTAAAGATAATTTTTTAGTTGCCATAACACTACTTGAGGTTGGTGAGTTAAAATCACATTCAAGAAGAGACCTACTTTAAAACAGATACTTGTTCTTCGTGCACATCTCAAGTTTTTCTTTAAGTTAGTGTCGCCTTTTTATGATTCATACAGTAAAATTGCGCGCATGCTTTAAAAACAATATACAGTCACTGGCTGAGCACTCAATGTGTGGCTCGAAGTACGATGATTACACCATGCTGTTTTGAAATCCATTTGCAGCACTGTGGTGTTTGCTGAAGAAGAATGATGTTTTAATAGATTGCTTTTTTAATCTTTTGCAAGCATGCTAATGGTTATCTTCCTGCTACTCATAAACCTAAAACGATTAACACATTTCTGCCTTTGTTCGCTGCGATAGGAAAGGGACCGGTACTACGTTACAGTGTATACACAGCCTGTGAATCTACAATAAACGATTGCTGCGAAAGGAAAACTATTGTTTGTTTACCTATCGCCATCGTTTGCCAGTTCGTTTCTGTTGTACGTTCAATTCTCCCACCTTCCCGTTAAGTAGATAACTGCGTGATGCATGTTCGTTAAACGGTGGCATAAAAGGAATCCGATGGTTGACTAGCTCTGAAGGATGCATTGCGCATTTGAGTCACTCACACCTTGTAGTGTCACACTTCCACGCCTACAGGAAAAGTCAACAAGGGAGAGCGAGGGTGAGACAGGCAGTGGAGAAGCAAGCACGCGCGGCCACGCTAATTGAAAACAGATGGCCCCTGCGCGCCGCTGCTCGCTCCCGCAAGGTGGATGCCCGCACAAGCACGAGTGCTTGAAAAGAGCTGACCAATTTCTAAAGGTCATCTCCTAGGGTAGCGCATGCGCGCTGCCTAGGCGAGACTTAAAAAGGGGACTGTTGGACTTTTCCCTTTTTGCAAGGTCATCCCTAAACTTTTTGCCTTTCCCCTAGCCTTTTCTCTGACATGGTGTGGGTGGTTTGAGGCCTCTGGGCACTTTAGCACTGAGGTCCAGTGTAAAGTGCGTGCGCTCTCTTTGTTATATATGGTAATACTGGCCTGCCCTCCCATAGGAATGCATTGGGTATTCCCTGATAAGTGTGTCAGTGGTAATTCCTGGGATGAGAGGAGCAGCGTGGTCAAGTTTGGTATGTTTGAAATAGTAATAATAAATGCTACGCAATGGTGTGCGCAGATTTATTATGACTATTTTAGAAATGCCACTTTTAGAAGTTGGCATTTCTGTGTGCTATGTGTCTGCCTGCCTGATGTGAATTGCATGTCTGGCTTTTGAGTGACAGGGGCGGGGATGTGTGTGTGTGTGGCTCCAGGAGGGGCAGGGTGAGTCAGCACTAGGCTGAATGGGACATCTGCATTGGGAGTAGTGGGAGGAGTAATCCCCTGACCCTGAATAGATCTGTGCCTGCCAAAGTGAATGCTGGCTCCGCCCCCCTGTGGTGTGTCTGATGACGAGCCCCCACCTAACAATAGAGAAGAGGAGCTCTGTCAACAGAGTGCTCCAAATCCCCCCTGAACCAGTTGCATCTGGTTCCCGCAAAAGCCCTGTCCTGCAGACAAAGAGATTCTGTGTATAAATACTGGGGCTGTGACCCCATGAAGGTGTGCTTGTTCCTGAACTTACTGGGGCGTGCTGCTGCTGGGGCTCAGGAGGAACCGCCATTAGGGCTTGCCTCCCTGGGCCCAGCCTTGCCCCCTTGATCTCTCAGGACTTTTGCTGTTGGAGCTGTGGCTCCTTGCGCCCTGTGAGCGCTACACCTTTTATTTTCCTTGCGCCCTGTGAGCGCGATATTTTTCCAGGAGAGAGGAGCGTGTGGGCTTTTCAGCGCTGCGCTGCATGAAGAGAGAGAGGGAGAATCCCCAGCGTAGGGATTCCCCCGAGTGGCGTAGGAGCGGGTGCCCACCCCGCTTTATGCACCTGAGATCGGCAGGTGCCCACCCCGCATGGTGGTGCCCTTAGAGCGGGTGCCCACCCCGCTTTATACTTTTAGTTTTAGCGGGTGCCCACCCCGCTTTATGCCGCCAGGAGAGGAGAAGCGCCACACCTCGGGTGCGACGCGGAAGCCAGGCAGCCCTGCCTGGTTGTGGGCGGGGCTGCGAAACGGAAGCCGGAAGTCCGGAGCCTCGCGGGCTCCACATCGAAGTCCCGGGTCCCAGGAGGGGGCCCGGGTGAAGTGAGCAGAGGCCCGGTGCAGTGGATGCCAGGCGAGCTGGCCCCGGATCGTCGGCGGGGCTCCCATGTCTGGAGAGAGCCCCGCATGCTGGGTGAGGAGGCATCCGACCGGAGCCTCCAGGTCTCCCAGTGCATTGTCCCCGAGTGGTAGGGGCTGCCCTTGGCCATTCGGTGCCGAGGTCGGCACCGGGAGGACCGGCGCAGAAGAGGAGCAGACGCCCGGAGAGTCCCGGTGAGTGGGGGCTCCATGTGCGCCGTTGTGGTGCCTTTCGAGGCACGGTGTCGGTGCTTGCTCTGGGTGGTCCCGCAAGAGAGTGGGCCGCCCCAATGATGGGGGCATATTTGTTTTTAGAGCCCGTGGGGGTCCAGAGGGCACAGTGGTGCTGGGCCCCCTTTATGGATATTGTCACTGCTGCGCCGCTATAGCGGGCAGCTGCAACGTGGGCATATTTGTTTCTAGGGCCCCAGTGGGGGTCCAGAGGGCACCGAGGTGCCCGTGCCTGCTCTTTGTTTGCTCACAGCTGCCCCGCCTGATAGAGGGCAGCTGCAACGTTGCGCAGATTTGTTTAGAGAGCCCCAGGGCAGGGCCTCTTTGTTATCCCTAGTTGCGCCGCACCAGAGCGGGTAACTGCAACCATTGGCATGTTTATTAGAGAGCCCCAGTGGGGGCCCAGAGGGCACCGTGAGTGCCAGGGTCTACAGTACCTTCACAGCTGTACAGCAATTAGTGGCAGCTGCAACGTTTATGCCAGCACAGTTGCGCACTTTGGATTCTGCTGCATTGGCAGCGCGCCCTGACATTATGGGCATAGGGCATTTGAGCCCTCTAAGAAGGCCAGTTGGCCAGGGGGACTGTTTGAGGTTATTGCCTACTGCGTGTAAGCTGGTGAGGCCTAATGCGTAATGTGTTTATGCTTATGAGGTTATTGCATACTGCGTGTATGCTGGTGAGGTTTATTGCATAATGTGTTTATGCTTATGAGGTTATTGCATACTGCGTGTATGCTGGTGAGGCCTAATGCGTAATTTGTTTATGCATATGAGGTTATTGCATACTGCGTGTTTGCTGGTGAGGCCTAGTGCGTAATGTGTTTATGCTTAGGAGGTTATTGCATACTGCGTGTATGCTGGTTACGCCTAATGTGATGCTGAGTGCATAATATGATTTATGTTGCAGGATATAATGCTGAGTACAGTGTTTGCCAGTAATTACTGGTTGTGTTCTACATTTACCATTTTCACTTTGTGATGGTTCTGACAGTGGCCCAATTGACCCTGTCATTGTATATAATCCCCTGTAAATATTGCCTAGTGCCAGTTGGCACAGTGTAAATGTGTGATTGTTTCTAATGTGGTTATGATAATACAAAGGCTATTTTTTATATAACCTTGTGTGGAGTTCCTTTTGTGGTGTGCCTAGTGGGTTGCTGCTGTGTGTGTGTGTGTGTGTGTGTTGCGCAAACGCTTTACACATTGCTTCTGGGATAAGCCTGACTGCTCGTGCCAAGCTACCAAGGGGGTGAGCAGGGGTTATCTTCAGCATGTAACTCCCTTGCCCTGACTAGAGTGGTGGTTTCTGCCTGGCTTTGGCGCAAGCCTTAGCCAACCAGAAATCCCATTTCTAACAGGGAGTCAATTCATTGTAGACCAAACTGTTACAGACGACCAAGGTAGATATATAATTGTCACTGGACTACTCCGTGGCACCCGGGTAGGCCTAGTCAACGTTTATGGTCCAAACATAGACGATCCCGATTTCTTCATGTATATCTGGAAGAAAATACAGGAACTACCAGATATGGAAATACTGTGGGGTGGAGATCTTAATATCTCACTTAATGACGAACAGGATAGATCGGGGACAACAAAGGAACCCCACAAACGAGCAGTTAAAGTAGTAAAATATGGAATGGCAGAATTTAAGATGGTAGATATATGGCGCCTCCGGAATCCCCACCTTTCGGAGAGCACACATACATCCACAGTTCATAATAGCTGGTCGCGTATTGACTGTTGGCTGACAACGGAAGGAGCCAGCACATGGGCACGGGATATACAACACTTCCCGAAGACACTATCGGACCATAAGCCAGTATTACTTTCCATTAACATCCCAAATTACAAGCCTCCGCCCTACATATGGCGCTTTAATGCCAAAGCACTGTTGGATCCACTCTACAACGACACAATCAGAAATGCAATAGACCAATACTTTCACCTGAACAAAAATTCTGTAGATGACGCTAGTTTGCTGTGGGAAGCATTTAAAGCCACAATACGCAGCATATGTATAAGTACGAATGCAGGGATACTGCATGATATACGCGCTCAGCTAACTAGATGTGAGAATAAACTCCGGCAGTTAGAAGAGGAATATGAACGCACACACAACACTGCTATACTAGGTGACATCAGGGAGGTGTTAACTGAATATCAGGAACTTGCAGACAGTGAGATAAAATATACAACACAGAGGCAGATGGCTAGGGCATATGGTGAGGGAGGCAGAACAGGACGAATACTGGCACAAAAAATATGCAATGCGCGCAAAACACACACACTGATTAAAATTAAGGATGCACAAGGTACATCGCATTTTAACACTGCAGGCATCTTAGAAGCCTTCATGGCAACATACGGAGATCTCTACGCGTCAAGAATCACAACCACGACACAAGAAGTCCTAAATGACCTAGAAGACATAGCAATAGCATGGCTATCTGACGGCCTACAATTGAGGATGTAAAAGACGCAATAAAAACACTGCCCAATGGAAAAGCTCCTGGACCAGACGGGTTCACTGGGGAATTTTATAAAGAGTATGCAGAAATACTGAGCCCCTATTTAGTTGAAATGTATGGAGATGCCTATGACAAACAAACGCTCCCGCCTACACTACGGGAAGCATTAATAATAGCCCTGTTAAAACCGGACAAAGACCTGGAGCTCTGCGAATCCTACCGACCTTTATCATTAATCAATACAGACACAAACATTTTAGCCAAAATAATAGCCACAAGGCTCCAGCCACTAATGCAGAATATTGTATTACCAGACCAATCTGGATTCATACCCAATAGGTCTACAGCACACAACATACGTACTTTATTCGCACTTTCCCATCAGCTTAACCCAGAACAGGAAGCGGCAGCAGTACTATTGGACGCTGCTAAAGCGTTCGACTCTGTTGAATAGGTATAACTATTCAGTGCTGAGAAAAATGGGTATTCCTCCTAGCCTACTGAAATGGATTAAGATCTTATATACTAAACCTGTAGTGCATATAAAAGTAAATAAACATATCTCGGGGAAGATCCATATACAGTGCGGAATGAGACAAGGATGCCCGTTGTCTCCCTTACTATTCGCCATTGCGCTGGAACCACTGGCATGTAAGGTAAGACAACACCATGCGGCCACAGCACTGAAGTTTACTCAACGCCCTATAAATATGTCATTATATGCGGATGATATGGTGCTTTATGTACACGAACCCCGAGATAACTTATCTCCCCTACTGCGGGAATATATTAAATTTGGTAGACAATCTTGCCTCCAAATCAACTGGAGTAAATCTTTGATACTCCCATTAACGGACATTACTAAACCACACCCAGTGGAATTCCCGCTAGAATAGCACATAGACCCTATCAAATACCTCGAAATATGGTATCACAGAAACCCTGAGACAGTAATCACGGAGAACTAAGGGAAGGCGTTAGTTAAAATAGAAGAGCAGATAGAGCGCTGGATACATTTACCATTATCCCTGGCAGACAGAATGGCCATTGTTAAAATGGTTATCCTCCCCAAATTACTTTATTTATTTAATAACATCCCAATACCACCACCAGTCTTTAAGAGACTGACTGCAAACGTAACGAGGCTCATATGGGCAGGGAAACAAGCACGCTTGGAACTGTGAACAATAACACTACCATACACGAAAGGGGGATTCGAAGTGCCAGATTTCTTACTATATTACCTATGGGCACAAGCGCAATATGCGCATTATTGGTACCATCCAATTCGATATATGCCACATGTAGCGGTAGAAGATGGAGATGCGCATCCCATCTCACTACGATGCATACTGCCACACCAGCGCACGCACATAGCCAAGAATGAAATCAATACTATCAGAACCACAAATTTGGCATGGCAACGCATGGGAAAACTAGCACACAGGTTGCCACTGTACGCACCAGCGATGCCTCTGCAGCAACACCCCTCAATATCTGTGACACAAGACGGAGATGGAATGACAATGCTGCAACAAGTCAGTATAGATACCATGGGTGACCTATATAAAGAAGGAAAATTCATTGACCATAACGACCTAAGCTATATACGTAACCAAACACTACTTTTTAAATTTGCATATCACAGATTAAGGGGAGCGATTAGAAATCACTATCCCACCTTTCCAGAAGAGCCACCAATCTTGGCGGCACTACAAATGATTATCACTACTCCAAACAATGCCCATATGGTAACAAAACTATACAAGCTAGTACAAGAAGATATAGCGGGGACACTGGTAAAGCTCGGGAGCGGTGGAATGCTCAACTTGAGACACCACTAAATGACGAAGACTGGCATAACTGCTGTACGCTGACAGCAATCCTTACACCCAATGGAAACCTACGCATAATCCACTATAAATACATACACCAAACTTACCACACCCCACTCAAATTACACTAATGTGGTCTCCGGGCAGATGCCAACTGTCAACGATGTGGGGAGGAAAATGCTGACTTAATACATTTAGCATGGCGCTGCACTAAGATTAGGGAGTACTGGGAGGACATAACTAAAACACTAGGCCGTATACTGGAAACTACAATCGAATGCTCAATACAAGTATGTCTGTTGGGGCTTGTGAAACATCTGCGCCCTGTGAAGCGCAAACTGTGCGATGTGGCGCTGATTTTGGCAAAGAGAAGGATATCAATGCATTGGGACAGTAAACAATTCCCTAGCAGTAAACAATGGATAACGGACTTGGTGTATTGTAGAGACACTCCGAAAACATATGAAGAGGAACTCCCAACAACATCAAAGAGTACTGGACACCCCTAACGGACTTTCTAAGATCTAACCCAGATATGTTACCACATAATACTGTGTAAATATTTATGCTCTCTATGGAGGAAAAAGGAATGTAAACTGTATTGTACTACTTATGATTTATATGTATGACAGTCGCATTGTTGCGATATGCACTACTGTAACCTGAGCTGTTTGTTGTTTGTGTTTACAAGAATACAATAAAAACGCTATTAAAAAATAAAAAAATAAAAAGATTATAAACATAAAGTTCAAACAGTGCTGCTGGAGCCGTCACTCAGTATGAACAAGTTGAGCATTTTTTGAAAGTATTTATAAAAACGACTTAAAACGCAATGAAAGTTTGAGGGGAAATGTGCAAACGCTGTAAAAAATTCAAAATGGCAGCCACAACAGTGCAGGATACACCGACCAGAGGTTCCAACCCATAACTGCCATGCCGAAATACCAGAAAGTAGGGGCCAGATGTATGACCCGTTTTTGCATGCGCAAACGGATTTGCGACCCGTTTACGCATGCAAAAACCTACAGGGCCATGTACAAAGCCTATTTAGCGAGTCGCAATTTATTTGCGACTTGCTAAATAGGTTTTGCGACTCGTAGTTAGGAAGGGGCGTTCCAAGAGCGTCCCTTCCTATTTGCGACTCGCTACCCTATGTAAGAATGTTTTGCGACCGCAATTGGGGTCGCAAAACACTCGCAATTTTGGTGGTAATGCAGTCGCAAATGGGAAGGGGTCCCCAGGGGACCCCTTCCCCTTTGCAAATGCAGGGGAAAATATTTTTTAGGGGCAGGTAGTGGTCCCAGGGACCACTACCTGCCCTTAAAAAATGAAACGAAAACGCTTCATTTTTCTTTTTTTAAATGCATCCCGTTTTCCTTTAAAAAAAAGAACTGCTTTATTTAAAAGCAGTCCCAGACATGGAGGTCTGCTGAGCCCAGCAGGCCACCATCCCTGGGAGGGCCAGCCATTCCTAATGGGGCCTTAAATTGCGAGTGCCTCATTAATATGCATGAGGCATGCAATTTGCAACCCCATTAGGAATCGCTAACAGTGTCTGTGACACTGTTGTACATTGGCTTTTGTGACTCGCAAATTGTGACTTGCAATTTTTCGCAATTTGCGAGTTGCAAAAGCCAATGGTCATACATCTGGCCATAGGTCTCTTGACGTTTACCTGCAATGAACAAGCCGTTTCAGGGACATAGTATAGCGGAAGCCACTAGGAAAAGCGACAGAGGTACTGGTGTTTGCGGAGCCCCGGAACTAAGCGGCAATCTTTAGTGGCATCTAAGCCACACCCCTCCCATGAAAATAATTGTTAAAGAAAATTTCAAATGCAAACAAAGAAGCTGCTATATTGGAAATATATACACCCTGAGAGGTAAGAATGGACCACAATATATATATCCCAATAAATTAAAATCCTATTGCATGTATAATTTGGTTAGTTGGCTTTCTAGGAGTGCTCATATCTTCTATTTAGAGCAGCTTGCATTGTTTTAGGTCATGAGCAGTTATTATGTATTCACGATTTACACTACTGTTCTAAAATGTCTTTTCTAACTGTTGTACCTTAATTCTCTCATTATGCACTTTGTAAGGTCTGGTAAGAGCTTGCTCCAAACTCCACTTCAGGTGTGTGAACAGATGTTCATCCAAGCCTTCAGTATAGGAGGTTGTTTAAAAGTGTGAGACATAGTAGAAATGTCTTAAGCTTTCTGAATACCCATCTTTCAACAGACGCATCACTTCTTCCTTGCCCTATGGACTGGATTTGGTATGATGGAAAATGTTACTTCTTCTCAAAAGAAAAGAAGACCTGGGACGAAAGTCAAAAGTTCTGCGCATCCCATAATGGCACACTGGCCATTATCTCGGATCAAAACACTCTGGTAAGAAGTAGTGGGGAAATATTACTTCTATAGTCTGCATCTCATGGGGGTTGGATTATGCTTTAGGGTAATCCATATTTTTGTGAAACGTGATTATCTGTGGAGTTTGTTTAAGGATTATTCACAAGTACAGCATAAGAACTGGTAATGAGGGATAATTTCATGTTACTTTATTTCACGTAGTGAATATATATAACAGGTCTTCTCAAAAGGGGGTAGAAGAGCGCTTCTTATGGAATGGTGAAATAATCAGTTGCATTTGTGTTCTGACAAAAAAAAACTGACTGAACCGGCTCAGATGAACCCTTTTTGTTCGGGCCTCTTAACATTTTTTTTTTAACCAAAGATGGCATTCACCAGGCTACTATAACCAACGTGGTGATTGCCCTACTTGGTGAAAAATAATTTAGTTTTTTCCCCATCTACTCCTGTTTTTTGTTTTAATAATGGGGGCTTCGCCTTATTTTGTTTCTCATTCTTGCTTCCTTATGCCTTTTAAAAGTGCCCCGATTAAGCCCTACACCCCTTTCTTCTACCCTCCTAATTGTCTATGGAGCCGACTGCCTTCAGTCAAGCACTCCTTCCTCTTCATCTATGCCCACCCCCCCGGGGCTTTGAGGCCCTATCTTTCAGTGGCGGCCAGTAAATATATAAAGGAGGGGGCAGGGGGCCACACACTCACACATACACACTCACTGACACACACTCACTGACACACACTCACTGACACACACTCACTGACACACACTCACTGACACACACTCACTCACTCACTCACATACACATACATACCAACATTCATACCAACACGCACAAATGCACCAAACATCAAAAAACAAAACTTACCTTCATTGCAGCTCTCCGGGAGGGAAGCTTCTGAGGTCCTAGAAGGGTTGGGACTGCTACTTCGTTTGTTGGTTGACCTTGGGTCAGCCAATAAGAAGAGGAAGGAGTCCTTCAGTCATCAGAGTGGGATGGGGGTCAGTGAGAGTTGCTGACCCCACCCCACTCTGTGGTGAGGTGTCACTGATTGACACTCGACCATGGGCACTTCAGGGCTTAAAACTAAATTGCCCAGGTCCAAGGCAGGCAGTGATTCTCTCCCTCATGAGGGGGAGGGCCTGGAGGCACTTTTGTTGGCTGAGGAGGTCACGCCCACAGGGCTGTGAAATCCTCAGCCTGGCAAAGTTCAGCTCAGGCAGCAGGATCCTGCACATTTAGCACATGTCTAGCTCCTGGCTGCCTGACCTGGACAAGAAGAGTGTCTGTCAGACTGACCTTTGTTTCCTGACTCTCCTTGTTTGGGGGGAAAAAGGTCGAAGACATGGCCCCTCAGCCCATATGGATGGTCCCCGCTGCCTTATACTACTCTACCACATTTTTTCTATTCTTCTGCTAGACCCCACGCCATTATCATACTCGGCTTTGCTTTTCTTCTTTGCCATGTTCTTCTTCTCCTTCTTTGCCTTTTCATATAGTCATAGATGAAAGACTGCAGTGGCTACTTTTTCACTGTACCCGCTTCATGTTTTTAATGTTTGTAACAGTTTGTAAAACATAGGAATTGTGCGATAAATTGTTTAATTCGAACCAGGTCAGGCTTATCTTTCCATTAAAATCAATAGATTTTCATCTAAATGGTATTTATCATTATGAAATTTACCAAAATGTATTTTTTTTTCTTTTTAATTTTCGAGTTTCATAAGATGGGTTTTGTCAGGATGGTTTGACCAAAACTTGCAGACCTAAAGCTGTCACACAAAGATATTTACTAAATTCAAAGGTACAAGTATAACAACCGGTCTCAACTGCAGATTGCTTTGGGTAGAGGAGGGTCATGGTGAGGGTGAGAAGAGAGGATGCTGTAACCACGCCAGGTTCTTGTCAATGTTCACTATCAGACAGCCTGAAACAACAAATGTCTTCCTAATTTGCTATAGATAGGAGTGTGTGTGTGAAGGATGGGTAAGGGTTTGTTTCTGTGCCTGAGTGCCTGTACAAAGAAGACTTGGTTTTGTGTCTATACCTATTTCTTCTTCTCCACACCATCCTGAATAAGGAACCTTATAAGTTATCGAATTATCTAAGGCCTGGACAGATTCTAATGGCTTTCACTTTTAAGGTCCTTTAAGTGGCCTCTCTAGCTAAATGTGATGTATTGATGCACAGCTTCTATTTCCACACCTGCTGCTCTCCATGACAACAGTTTCGATGAGCTCTTCTTCCCAAGAATCATTTTCTTGGTTTCGTAGGTATTCATCATAAGTGTGATAGCTAAGGGCCTGATTCTGAGTTTGGCGGTGTGGGAGATGGTCAGCATGCCACTTGCCCCGCTCCCACACTGCAAAACCTCATCGCTGACCACCTGCCAGATTACGAGTTCTCATGGTCTGGCGGGTGGTTCTTTGGTGCTCCTACGGCGGTACCTATTTCAAAGGCACCGCAATGGGAGCGCCAAAACCTGTTCCTGCACAGCATGGACTGTGCAGGCCATGCCGTGCAAGAAAGGGAGTGCATGCAGACAGGGGGGCACACCATGTTCCCCCCTGCATGCAACACAAAGGCCTTGAGGCAACTGGTGGCCCTGTAGGTCCCCCTTTGTTTCCTCACTGCCACACTTTTCATGGCGGGCTCACCGACACGAAAAGTGTTGCAGTCAGGAAACTCGTAATATGCTTGGCGGTGCCGCAGCGGAAACAAACTGCATCATAGTAGGCCAAACTGCCCCGCTTGATTGCCAGCAACATTAGCTAATTATAAGGCATATATCTTCCAATGGCACCTGAAGAAAAATATAGAATGCCTTCTATGCGCCATAGGAATGATCTCACATATTGAGCAGCGAAGTATATAGGGAAGTATATTTGCTAATATGTTCACCATTACACATGAGACACTCTCTGCAGATGTGTTACTGGAGGTTCTGAAACAAATACAGGATGAACATTAAGAAGCTTCAGCAGTTGACTTGAGCATGAAACTGAATCGTAAATATTGGTGCAGTCTCTTTGATAGTTCAAGCAGCAATTCGAGTTAAGCAGTGTTATTGGCACCATGCCATTGCCTCGCCACCGTGCTGCAATTTATTTCACAAGTGTATACCACTATATTTTGAGATAACTTAGGTACTCACTCACCTAAACCAACCCTAGGTACTCACTCACCTAAACCACAACTCCAGCCTAAAGCAGAGACAGAGAGAATGCTAAGAGATAAACCTCCCAATGTGAAAAAGCAAAAGGGCTAACAGAAAATCCGAACTGGATCACATCAAGAACAAGAGTTCGTAGGGGGATTATCAACTTAGGGACTGTAAAATATCGAAGAGCCTAAGGAGTATCAGTATACTTGGTGCTGCCTCCACATTATTTACAAAACTCTTGGGACAGCAGATGCTGAGAGAGACAGAAGAAAGGAGCAGCCAAACCGAGTATCGGAGAAAGGAAGAATAAGGCTCTCAGAAAGCAGAAAAGGGATACACTTGGTAAGGTGATGCTGAGCAAAGTGTAAAGAATGATGAGAAATGTTTTGATTGAAAAGCTCATTTTAATACAGAAGAGCGTGGCAGATGTGACCACTAAAGAGCATCATGCCGCTGGAAATTAGCCTTCTGCAGAACAGGAAGTGGTCAACGAAGCTTCTAGAAAGTGTTGGCAAAATAATGATAGCTCACCAGACTCACTGGGTATGCTTGTAAATGCCCGAGAGAGAAGTGTTTTGGCCAGGTTTATGAAACACCTATGATAGCTTCTTAGCTGAGAATGACTGACCATCACTCTGTTAGGGAAACATCCCAGGGTGTAATACTTGGAGTATTCTTGGGCGTAGAATCTGTGCAATTGAGGAAAAAATACAGAGAATCAAAGGGTAATTCAATAAAAACGAATAAGCGGGTAAAGGTGACCATCCTACAGGCTGAGAGGACAGTGGTCTATGTACCTTATACAATAACCCATCAGATGGAAGGATGCAAGCTAAAAGGCACTGTGCAGATGACCTCTGGAAAGAGCCAAACAACGATGTCTATGATCAGATCCAGTAGAAGTTCCAACTAGAAGAAGCACAAGGCAGGGACAAAAATAGTGGTAAGGGGGTGAAGAATGTGACAACAATAAGGCAGCAAATGAGATGCGAGGTATCCATCACTTATCAATGCCTCCTTACATATAACTCAAACAGGTGATGACATCACCAGAAAAGACTCTACTTCACTTTAGTTTGAGAACCTCAGATAGAACTCTCTGACAAACCACCTTCTTCGAAAGGGCAGTTTATAAGGTTTGTACAAGCCCATTTCGTGAAACTCATAGCATCAACTTGGCACAAGAAGAATAAACCCACGAAAGACATCCTTTGACCAGGGCTAAGCATCTGAGTCCCGCCACCACCCGTGCTGCCGGACACTCTGCACAGCTTGCTGAGCACCACTCTGTATGACCAAAAGTGCAAAACACCAGTAACATCCACGTGGTGAGGGCACTTAACTACATGCAAAGCATGGAATATTGGAGCATGCTGCCGACGGCTTGAGGATCGCACCATCTTCTCCTGAATGCTTGCAATCTCTGGTATGCTCTTGGCACAGATGACACAGCATATCCCCGCCTGGAGCTCTGGTCATATTAAGTTGCCTTTCATATAAGTGTCAGACCAACAGGGCAGCATGAACGGAAGAGGCATCTGCCCAAGAATGCAATCTAGAATGATCATCTCTCCAGCAGATCAGAAATTGAAGACTCTTGGGGCAAAAAAGGTCACCTGCATTGTAACTGACATGCACCCCTGCTCTGAGTGCCCCAGCTCCATAGGTATCTGGACCTCTCATAATGATTTGGGGTCATGGGTGAACAAGGATAACATATGTGAATCATGACCTAGCCCTGTCGCATGGTAATGCAGTCTTGTTAGACTGGGAGGGGTGCACCAAGCACTACCCTCGTGATGGCAGAGGGTGACTGCCCTTACCTGGAGTTATGAGACGAGCAGGATGGTGGCAGCATAGCGTTTTGTGTTTCATAGGAATCAGTAGAGTGACAGGCCTTTTTCACTGGAGTGATGCCTACTGTTTCACTGATGTAAAGTTATGTGTACTATACTCCCTCTTGGCCTGCATGGATTGTGTGTATGCTGGACACCGCGTGATAATTGAATGTGCATGCTACAATGTGTGTATCTGTGTATGGTTTATAAAATGAAGGCCCTTGGGTTCTATTTTGAAAACACATGGTCCAGAGAGATGAGGAGAAGTGGGGACTGCAACCCCCAGACAGGCGATGTGTATAGCTGACATTCCTGAGGCCTAGGGCGGGACACACACTGAAGGAAGGGGAGCAGAGTATCCTCTGTGTGCATCAAAGATCCTTTTGGTTCAAGGAAATGTTTCTGGTCAGTGGGGCCTGGGCTCAATGTTAGGGAGAAGGTGGAAATGATAAGGTTAGCACTCCAACCAGGGAATCTTGTTTGAGGTGGAGGCTTAGGCCTTTGAACCTTTATGAGGCATATTTCAATGAAGGCTGACAGCCAGGTGTGATCCCCGGTTACTCCCTTGACCTGTGCTGTGGGTCAGTCGGAATTGGAACCACTTTTGTTGTGGCCAACTGCTCCTTTGACAAAGGGCAGCAGAGGAGAGAGCACTTCAAAGGAGCTGACATCCACAACCTGAATTTCTAAGGATCAGACTTTAAATCACATGTGTGTCTAGAGTTGGACTACAAACGTTGGGAGCACCAGACTCACAAGTTTTACAACAGCACTGTTCATGAGGCGAAGGAAGAACCAAGACTTCTAGCTGCTGGGACCAGGAATCAAGACTAGGAACCAAGATCTGCTACTCTTCCTGCTGGGTGAGGAGTCATCTCCACGGAAGTCAAGACCACTTGCACCAAGCCTGGAGAACCAGCCTTCTGCCTGCCTACCAATACCAGTGGACCCTGTGAGGAGGAAGAGAGTGACTTGAGGGACCGTGGCCCAGTGGGGATCATGGTAAGTGGATCCCAGTGAGCAAAACACAAGATGCCTGGTCCAGTCAGGAAAGCTGCAAAAGTGCTGTCTACCCGCTTGATCTTGCCAAACTTGGAGACCTCCATGTAACCAGGAAGGCAGCCACTGTGAAGTCCGGGCCATCGCTCATGTATGAGATGAAGTCAGCAACCACAGTGTGACCAAAAAGGGGGACACCGTAAAGTGTGGGCCATTGCCAAAGTGTGCGCCAAGGTTGGAAAACCTTGTGTCATGCGCCAAGGTCAGCGAGCCTTGTGTGACCATAAAGGTTGCCACTGTGAAGTGTGGGCTGTTGCATGTTCAGATGCCAAAGTTGGCAACCACGTCACAGAGAATGGTACTGTTATTAAGGGAAGACTGTCGCCCATGTCCAGGCTGAAGGTGGTGAATCCACAACCCCATGTGACCAGAAGGCAGGCCACGTGAGCCAGGGCCGTTGCAGAGGAAGCCAGGAGTAGCACTTGCTGATTACACCATCACAGCTCCCGATAAGAATAAGGAACATATGAATTCAGTTGAGATAAATGAAAGACCAAATGAATCTTCCAAGCACAATGCAACTTCAACTAACCAGGGAGCCTGAACTAAAGAAGCATCTGCCAAAGAGGACTGTCTTCAAACTGTGGGGGGCGCCCCCCTGGGGGGCTGAGGCTGCATTCCCAGGGGGGCGCAGATGGCTCAACAAGTACTTGTAAATGAAGATGGCCTGGAAGCGCAACTATGCACATTTCCAGGCTGTCTTCATTTACATGCAGTCCTTGAAAAGGTTAAAAAACACATACATTCTCATAATGTTAGAAGAATGTATTTCCATCCGATTAGCTCAACTTGCAATTATTTTTCGTTTAAGGTTTCTGTATTAGTTTATATGCGGGCAACTGAAAGTGGAAAAACAAGACAATTACAAAATATTTTGTTCCTTTTTGCCACGTGGTGGCAAAAAAGAACAAAATATTCTTCAAGTGTTTTGTTTTTCACTTTCAGGTAATTGCATGTAAAATAATGGAGAAACCTTAAACGAAAAATAAATGCAGATTAAGCTAATCAGATAGAAATACATTGTTTATGTTATGAAATTTAATTTGGGTAATGTGACCACTGCAGATGTGAGTAATAGTGACTTTTGTATTTATAGTGCTACAAGGTCCTAGCCTGGAGCAGAAAGCACTGTGAATATGCAAGTCATTATTTAAACAGGCATTTTCAATGCAATAGGTCTCGCATTTGAGAGCGTTTAAGCTATTGGCATTGAAAATGACAATGACTTTGTATTTATCTGTTTTTAAAAGGAACACATATATGAAAGGCATTGTTCTTTTTAATGGCAAGAGCTCATACTCGCAAATGCGGAACCACTGTAATGGTGGCCCCTCCCCTTTTTTTAGACTCTGCTCACATATTCAGGTTACTGTGAGCAGCGTCTAAACAAAGGGGCGCGGCCAACATTAAAGTGAAAGCACGTATGGTGCTTTCACCCAAAGTAAAAAAAAAAAATAAGTAAATTCAAAAGGTTCTGTAGCTCGGCCACTAAAGTGAAAGCGGGCCGCGCTGTTAATTAAATAATTAAGCGCGGCCACTAAAGTGAAAGGAGACTGCACTGGTAATTAAATAGGCGCGGCCGCTAAAGTCAAAGCGGACCGTGCCGTATATTAACTAATTAAATAAGCGCGGCCGCCATAAAGCGGACCGCACTGAAATTTGAATAAAAATACATTACTATTAAAATAAAAGCAGGCGGGTGCTGCGATGTCGTGGGTGGAATAGGGGAAGAGCATTAAAGAAAATAGTGCTCACGAACTTATAAAGCACACCGTGTAACAACCGAAGTAAAAGGGCCAGTCCTCAGGGGAGGTTACAATTGAAGACAAGGCGGTACTAAGGAGGGACTAACAAACCTATGTACGAATCAGAAGCCAGCATTTACGAAGGGCAATAACGTAAGCCAATGACAAATATGGGCAGAGAGTGGGCGGGGCTTCAAGTGCAAACTCCAATACAGCATGCCGCAGAGCATCGCATGCGCTGCCCAGGCTCGACCTAAAAATGTATTATACACAGTGTAAGTTAGACTGCTGCAAAATGATTTGATGTTTTAAGATGAAGTAAGTGCTTTAAACTTATATATATTAGTAATAGGTAAATCATACCTAGTGCACACATTTGTCAGATAAAAGTACACTTTCTAGAACTCATCTTATAACACCCTGACATTAAGTATAAAGAAGAACTCATTGTTCCGATGTAGCCTCCGGCGATTCCATCAATTAAAGCCTAAACTGGCTTCCAAGCAGCCTTTACATTTGGTGATTAACCTATTGCACACATTTACATTTTTTCAGGTAGCAGACACCCTGGTGAGAATGCCTGTTTCGTCCTTAGCTCTGTGTTCCTCCGTGAGCTTAATAGCACAGGAAAACTCCTCCCCACCTCAACCCTGCCCTCCCTTCATTTTTACGCAGAGGCACTTCAAGGGCCACAATAACTGTTCAGGGATGGTTGTTTTTTAACGAAAAGTATGGGAACTGCTTTTGTAAAATGAAAAAACCATGGGCATGTGGATCCCCATAGATCCCGTCCACTTCGACCTCTGATAACATGCACATGTCCTTCAAGGTGAGTCCAGTCGGTAACAGGGAGGAGGCCAGCAGGGTCATGTTCAGACTAAGCGCTCTGATCGTCCAGATCCCTTGGGTCTCAGAGTAACGGTCAGGAGAGAACAAAGTAGTGAGATGTTTGGATAGCATCAAAGAGACAGCCCAGAGGAAGTGTTGCTATATGGGGGTCTGGGATATTTTTTTAGATTACAAATTATAGAGACCGCTTCCTCCAAGAGATGCCTTGAGAAAGGTGAGGAGTTTTTTTTTTTTTGTAGGGCTTTCTAGTGCAGCAGGTGCAGTTCCATTGAGACCCAGGCTCCAAACACCCCAATTATGGTCAATTTCTGTTTTGGTATGATATATTTGTACTTTTATAAATCTCACATATAGCGTGTGTTAGACCTGGCATCCTTGGCGTGGGTCTCCCTTCCTTTTTTTCATAATGCCTCCACTGTTGTCGATATGTTTTTGCTGGACTAGATGCTCATGGGCACTTTGCCACTGCTAATCAGTGCCAAAGTGCAAGTGCTCCCTATGGTAAATTGTGTTATGAATTAGTGACTCCATGTTTGGCTTATTTGATTCACTGTCAGACCCTAGTACAGTGCACTGTGTGTGCCCAGGGCCTGTGAATCAAATGCTGCTGGTGGGCTTGCAGCACTGGTTGTGCTACCCACGGAAGCAGCTTGTAAAGTGTGTCTCCGGCCTGCCATTGCAGAGCCTGTGTGCAGTCTGTGACTGCCATGTCGACTCGGTAAGTGCACCCACTTACCAGTCCCTAAACCTTCCCTTTTCTTCATATCAGACACCCCTGTCGTAGGCCTACGGGCAGGGTGCATTGTAATGATAAGGTAGGACATGCCTGGTGTGTGTGCATGTCCTAATAGTGAATTACAGCCATTTTCGTTTTTCACTATTGCAAGGCTACCTGTTCCCCATAGGCCAGAATGGGCAGTTTGATTATAACATCTTATAATCCTAAACTGACTCAGGGAACTAGGTAGAAATTCGAGTTTAGTATGCCTGAACTCAGAATGATAAAATACATCTCTTAGTGAAGTTGGTTTTAACATTCTGTGTTTGAAAATACCACTTTTAGAAAGTGGGTATTTTCTTGCCTAACTATCCAGCCTGCCTCTGCCAGCATGTGTATTGTGTGTCTGGTTTGTGCGTGACAGGGGCTGGGGGTGGCCACAGGAGACAGGGTGAGGCAGCCCAGGGCTGAATAGAGAGATCTGCATCCAGAGTGGAGGGAGGAGTTGCATCTGGGTCTGAATAGGGCTGTGCCTGCCTGCCACAATGCTGGCTCCACCTCCTGCCGGGCGTCTGAGTACCCTGCCCCACACTTTGAAAGGAAAGAAGGAGTCATGTACACAGAGTGCTCCAAAGCTGCACAGAACTGGTTTAAGCTAGGCAAAGGCCTCTCTGCCTCCAGAGAACAAAGAGAATCAGGGTATAAGAGGGGCACCCAGACCCAGGAAAATTAGATCACTTTTTGGGAACAAGAAGAAACCTTTGCTGAGGAGCGGAACCAAGAAGAAACTGAGGAGAGACTATCCCTAAGCCTGAAGTGCTGCTTGGGGGGTTGGCCTGCAGTGGTTTGCCTGACTGCCCCCTGACCGAAGTACCAGGACCAGTGGACTTCACCAGCCTTGTGAATTGCTGCTGGAAACGCTGTTTCAGTGGCTTCAGGGTTAGGGAGCTGTGACCGACTCTGATGACCGGCTCGGTGTCCTATAAGCACCGCATCGAAGCACCGTCTCGCCCTGCAACGCACGGCCCTGGTCTCACCGACTCCGTCAACGAGCCGCTGCCTGCACCGCATCGAGGGACAATGCGTCCTGCAATGCTTCGCTACGCCGAAACGAACTGGTCCGACCGACACGGTCACTGCTGCTGAGTTCGAGTCCTGTGACCGCACCGGAGTTGGGCACCGCTCGCACGCTTCACGACGCACCGCCCGACTCGCACCGCTGTCTGGACTGATCGACGCCAGCTCCCGAATCCGGCTCAGTCTCCGCACCGTAACCTGCCAGCACCGCATCGAAGCACCGTCTCGCCCTGCAACGCACGGCCTTGGTCTCACCGACTCCGTCTCGACGACGTCAACAAGCCGCTGCCTGCACCGCATCGAGGGACAATGCGTCCTGCAACGCTTCCATTTTGCAACGCGACCGTGACGTACAGCCATCCGGCTCGCACGCCCGTGCCTGCCGCTTCAAGTAAAATGTACTGTGACCGAGTCTGTCTACGCTGCGTTGGCCCGTCTCGACGCGGTCAGCTGGATTTGTTAGACTCTGTTTGTTCTTGACATCGCCGTAGCCGGAGGAGGCTACCGACTCGCATAGAACCTTGAATTAAGCGTTTTTGATAAGAACTAAGCATTCTTGACAGTATTGTGGATTTTTTTTGTCGTTTATGGTCTTGTGATAAATCTATATAAAGTATACCTATTTTTATAAATATATAACCAGTGTGGTGTCCATTTGTAGTGTTGTCACTTGATTACTGTATGTGTTCACAAATGCTTTACACACTGCCTCTGAACTAAGCCTGTCTGCTCGTGCCAAGCTACCAAGAGGGTGAGCAGGGGTTATTTCAGGAGTGTACCTACTTTCCCTGACTAGACTCAAGGGTCCCTATTTGGACAAAGGTACCTACCTCTGCCAACTAGAGACCCCCAAATCTAACATTGGTGGCAGCGGTGGGATTCTGGACTTGCATTTGTGACTCATGTACAGTAATTGGTGAACACTACTTAGTGAGTGCAGACCAAAACGCAACCGCATACTCTTTGATAGGATTTTTTCTGGGATTTTCTATTTTTGCCACTGCCAAGTTTAATCACCATGGAGAAACCAGCATCAGTAGCCACTGTTGAGTGTGATTGGGAAGAGGAGAGGCTAGAATGCTACACCCTCAAGCAGCTCAAGCATTTCTGCAAAAAGTTTAAAGTGTCCATGACCAGGCTCTCCAGGAAGGAGGACCTCCAAAAGGCGCTGAGGGCCTGGGTCGAATCAAGGAGTGCCCCTGTGGAGGGGACTGAGAATGCAGAAGGGCAGCTGGAGGGGCTATTGGGTCTAGGGGCTGGAAGACCACCTTCCCCAGTAGGTAGCAGTGTTTCTGCCAGAGGTCTGTCTCCAGAAGAGTTGGAGGACAGGAAAGAGAGTAGGATGCACGAAATGGAGCTGACCAAGCTCAAGCTGAATGGGCAGTTAGAATTTGAATTGCAAACTAGGAAATTAGCCCTAGAAGAAAAGAAAATGCAGTTTGAACATGAGAAGGTTTTAAGGGAGTTGGAATTGACGGCCAAAAGCTTAGAGATTACTCCCTCTGGTGGCAGCACACCTTCCATGCCTGTTGAACCTAGGGTGTATATTCCCAAAGATCTGGTGAAGGAATTTTTTAAGAATGATGATATTGGGCAATGGTTTCGGGCCTATAAGGTAGCCATGACTTCCCACCGGGTCCCTGAGAAGGATTGGGGAGCGGGGTTGTGGGGTCGGTTCCTTAGTGAAGGGCGGGATACCTTGTTGGACTTGCCCTCTGAAGTCTGCAATTCATACAGCCACATGAAGGAAGCATTAATGTCTAGATATGGTTTGACCCCTTAGCTTTATAGGCAGAGGTTCAGGAACTGTAAGAAGATTTAAGGCAGTACCTGGGTTGAATACGTGACTTTTTTTTGCAGAGCATTGGATGTTTGGGTGAAGGGTAGCAAAGTGAATGATTTTGAGGCGCTCTTTGATTTGATTGCATGCGAGCACTTGTCAAGCAATTGTTTTCCTGAGCTACGCCAGCACTTGATTGATAGAGGCTGACTAACCCCAGAAAGCTTGCTGAGGAGGCGGACCGCTGGGTGAGTACCCGGGTCCACAGGGTCACGTGGGAGACTCCGCCAAGGGTGGGCAGGGTCCCCAGCAGAAGAGTGGGGGGGACAAGGGTAAACAGAGGGAGTTCCAGAAAGGGCCCCAAAGTAGACCCCAAGGGAACCAAGGGAAAGGTTCCCAGCCTCCCCTGAGAAGAAGCCAGTGGCCCTGACAGGCCCCCTGTTCACCAGGGACCACTGGTGTGTTACAAGTGTGGCGCCCCTGGCCACAAGGCAAATGATCCTCGTTGCCCTTTTTGTGGAAAACCAGCACCCTCTGGTGCAGTCCCCCGGCAGTTGGCTAGTGTAGCCCTGGGGGAGGAGTTGGGTGCCCAAGGTGGGGGGATCCCACAGTGTTTTCCCTTGTCTCATTAGGAGACTCTGAGATGGTCCCTAGGGCCCAGCTGCCTGAGAACACTAAAAAGTACAGGCAGTGGGTGACCATCAATGGCCATAGGGTGGAGGCTCTGAGAGACACAGGAGCCAGTGTGACAGCTGTCAAGTGTCACCTGGTGTCTAAAGAGCAGGTTGTCCCTGATGCATTCTATCCAGTTGTTGCCGCTGACAACACAGAGAGTCACTGCAAGGTGGCTCAGGTTCCCTTTGAGTGGGGGGTCTCGGGTACTCTTCAAGTAGCTGTGAGGCCAGCCATGCCTGTTGACTGTTTGTTAGGGAACGATTTGGAGAGCTCACCTTGGGCTAAGGTGGAGCGGAGTGCGCATTTAGAAATGTTGGGCTTGCCTGATTGGGCATGTGTGACCACCCGGTCAATGGCAGCTAAAGGTGTTCAAGAAGACCTGGAGCCTGAGAGGGAGGCCCAGGTGCCTGCCGGAGAGAGAGGAGGCAGGGGGCGCGGGAAACCGGCCCCGAAGTTCCCACGGTCCAGGAGGAGGCAGACCCTGAGGGGATGCCCTGGAGCCTACAGGGGAACAGGTAGCTGAACTGGGGGACCTACCTGAGCTGACCATTGCAGCAAGAAGAAGGACCCTCCAGGGAGGAGTTCTGCGAGGAGCAGAAAACTTGCCCTTCTCTCGTGGGTCTGAGGCAACAGGCCACAGACCAGGCAGCAGGTGATCAGTCTGGATCACATTGGATTTACTGGGAGAATGGTCTCCTGTATTCAGAGCCTAAGGTTGCTGAGCCTGGGTCAGCCCGTGTGCTGGTGGTACCCCAGTGCTTCAGAACCTTCCTACTGGGGTTGGCTCATGATGTACCGTTAGCAGGACATCTGGGGCAGGACAAGAACTTTGAAAGGCTTGTCACCCATTTCTTTTGGCCCCAGATGCGCAGGAGTGTCGCCACTCACTGCAGGACCTGCCAGACTTGCCAGGCAAGTGGAAAGAGTGGGAGGAAGCACAAGGCTCCTCTCCAGCCATTCCCTGTGGTCAGCACCCCCTTTGAACGGGTGGGTATTGACATTGTGGGGCCACTGGACCCCAAGACAGCCATGGGCAACAGGTTTATCCTGGTCTTGGTGGACCATGCCACCCGGTACCCTGAAGCCATCCCTCTGAGGACAGTGACAGCCCCCGTGGTGGGACGGGCACTGATGGGAATTTTCTCACGTGTGGGATTCCCTCAAGAGGTGGTGTCTGACAGAGGTACCAACTTCGTGTCCAAGTACATGAAGTCCCTGTGGCAGGAGTGCGGTGTAACTTACAAGTTCACCACTCCTTACCACCCTCAAGGAAATGGGCTGGTTGAGAGATTCAACTGGACCCTCAAAGGCATGATAATGGGTCTGGAAGAACCCATGAGGCGTAAATGGGACGTCCTCTTACCATGCCTGTTGTTTGCATACCGGGAGGTGCCACAGAAGTCTCTAGGGTTCAGTTCCTTTGAGCTCCTCTATGGACACCCGGTGCGAGGACCTCTAAGTTTGGTCAAGGAAGGCCGGGAGCAATCTTCCAGGAAACCTCCCCAGGATGTATACAGTTACATGCTGGCCTTCAGGAACCAGACTAGGCGTTTCAGAGAACTTGCTGAGGCAAATCTGGAAGCCAGCCAGGAGGAGATGAAGCGGTGGTACGACCAGAATGCCACTCTGGTAGAGCTTCAGCCTGGTCAGAAAGTGTGGGTCATGGCCCCAGTGGAGCCTTGTGCGCTCCAGGATAGGTGGACCGGCCCTTTTACGGTGGTGGAGCGCAAGAGTCCAGTTACCTATTTGGTGGACTTGCAGTCTCCCAGGAACCCCTTGCGGGTCCTGCATGTGAACCGCCTGAAGCCCCACTTGGAGAGGTCCCAAGTGGGCATGCTCTTAGCTACAGATGATGGGGTGGGGGAGGAGACCGATCCTCTTCCTGACCTCCTGTCAGCCCGAGAGCAAGATGGATCAGTGGAGGGAGTAAACCTCTCTACCTCCCTCACACCTGAGCAGCAGGGTGACTGTCGCCAGCTGTTGGGACAGTTCCCTGACCTGTTCTCCCTGGTTCCCAGTGTCACTCATTGTTGCGTCCATGATGTTGACACTGGTGACAGTCTTCCTGTGAAGCACAAGGCTTACAGGGTGACTGACAGGGTCAGAGCCTGCATCAAGGAGGAGGTCTCCAAGATGTTTGCGCTAGGGGTGATTGAGTCCTCTAACAGCCCTTGGGCCAGCCCAGTGGTCTTGGTTCCAAAGGCTGCCGCGCCTGGTGCCACACCAGAACTCCGGTTCTGTGTGGACTACAGGGGACTCAATTCCATCACCAGGACTGACGCACACCCCATCCCCAGAGCTGATGAGCTCATAGATCGGTTAGGGGCTGCGCGGTACCTCAGCACGTTTGACTTAACGTCTGGGTACTGGCAGATCGCCTTGACTGATGGGGAAAAAGAGAGGTCAGCATTCTCCACACCAGATGGGCACTACCAGTTCTGGGTGATGCCCTTTGGGATGAAGAATGCCACTGCCACCTTTCAGAGGTTGGTCAACCAGGTGTTGGTTGGACTGGAGGATTTCAGTGCCGCCTACCTGGATGACATCGCAGTGTTCAGCGCCAGTTGGGAAGAACATCTGCGCCACCTCTGGGAAGTGTTGATGGCGCTGCGGAGGGCAGGCCTCACGATCAAGGCAAGTAAGTGCCAGATCGGGCAGGGTTCCGTGGTGTACTTGGGACACCAGGTTGGGAGCGACCAGGTGGCGCCCCTCCAACCGAAAATTGATACCATTCTGGCTTGGGAGCCCCCCCAAGACCCTGACAGAGGTGAGAGCCTTCCTAGGACTCACCGGGTATTACAGGAGATTCGTCAAGGGGTATGGCAGCATTGTTTCCCCCTTGACAGAGCTGACTTCCAGGAAGCAGCCCAGGAGAGTGATTTGGACTGACGCCTGTCAAAAAGCTTTTGACACCTTGAAGACTGCCATGTGCACGGCGCCTGTGCTCCAGGCACCCAACTTCTCCAATGAGTTCATTGTTCAGACAGACGCTTCAGAGCATGGTGTAGGGGCTGTTCTATCACAGATCAATGAGGAGGGCCTAGACCAACCTGTAGCCTTCATCAGTAGGAGGTTACTTCCACGGGAACAGAGGTGGAGTGCTATTGAGCGTGAGGCATTTGCTGTGGTCTGGGCACTGAAGAAGCTGAGACCATACCTGTTTGGG
Source organism: Calotriton arnoldi (assembly GCA_963921515.1). Taxonomy (NCBI): domain Eukaryota; kingdom Metazoa; phylum Chordata; class Amphibia; order Caudata; family Salamandridae; genus Calotriton; species Calotriton arnoldi. Next base: position 1,131,868 of record CAWUFW010004057.1, read on the forward strand.
ACTCACTTCCGGGTTCAGACAGACCACAGGCCCCTCAGATGGTTGATGCAGATGAGGGGTGAGAATCCAAAGCTGTTGAGGTGGTCCATTTCCCTACAGGGGATGGACTTTACGGTGGAACACCGCCCTGGTACAGAACACGCCAATGCTGATGGTCTGTCCAGATTTTTCCGCCTTAGTGATGAGAACTCCCTAGGGGTAGGATAGTTCTCCCCACATTTCAGCTGGAGGGGACACGTGTTAGACCTGGCATCCTTGGCGTGGGTCTCCCTTCCATTTTTTCATAATGCCTCCACTGTTGTCGATATGTTTTTGCTGGACTAGATGCTCATGGGCACTTTGCCACTGCTAATCAGTGCCAAAGTGCAAGTGCTCCCTATGGTAAATTGTGTTATGAATTAGTGACTCCATGTTTGGCTTATTTGAATTCACTGTCAGACCCTAGTACAGTGCACTGTGTGTGCCCAGGGCTTGTAAATCAAATGCTGCTGGTGGGCTTGCAGCACTGGTTGTGCCACCCACAGAAGCAGCTTGTAAAGTGTGTCTCAGGCCTGCCATTGCAGAGCCTGTGTGCAGTCTGTGACTGCCATGTCGACTTGGTAAGTGCACCCACTTACCAGTCCCTAAACCTTCCCTTTTCTTCATATCAGACACCCCTATGGTAGGCCTACGGGCAGGGTGCATTGTAATGATAAGGTAGGACATGCCTGGTGTGTGTGGCATGTCCTAATAGTGAATTACAGCCATTTTCGTTTTTCACTATTGCAAGGCTACCTGTTCCCCATAGGCCAGAATGGGCAGTTTGATTATAACATCTTATAATCCTAAACTGACTCAGGGAACTAGGTAGAAATTCGAGTTTAGTATGCCTGAACTCAGAATGATAAAATACATCTTTTAGTGAAGTTGGTTTTAACATTCTGTGTTTGAAAATACCACTTTTAGAAAGTGGGTATTTTCTTGCCTAACTATCCAGCCTGCCTCTGCCAGCTTGTGTATTGTGTGTCTGGTTTGTGCGTGACAGGGGCTGGGGGTGGCCACAGGAGACAGGGTGAGGCAGCCCAGGGCTGAATAGAGAGATCTGCATCCAGAGTGGAGGGAGGAGTTGCATCTGGGTCTGAATAGGGCTGTGCCTGCCTGCCACAATGCTGGCTCCACCTCCTGCTGGGCGTCTGAGTACCCTGCCCCATATTCTGAAAGGAAAGAAGGAGTCATGTACACAGAGTGCTCCAAAGCTGCACAGAACTGGTTTAAGCTAGGCAAAGGCCTCTCTGCCTCCAGAGAACAAAGAGAATCAGGGTATAAGAGGGGCACCCAGACCCCAGGAAAATTAGATCACTTTTTGGGAACAAGACGAAACCTTTGCTGAGGAGCGGAACCAAGAAGAAACTGAGGAGAGACTATCCCTAAGCCTGAAGTGCTGCTTGGGGGATTGGCCTGCAGTGGTTTGCCTGACTGCCAAAGAAAGGAGAAAGGAACTTTTGCCTTGCTGTGACTTTCATCAACTTGTGAAGGATCTCCAAGGGCTTGAGAGAGAGCTTGCCCCCTGACCGAAGTCCCAGGACCAGTGGACTTCACCAGCCTTGTGAATTGCTGCTGGAAACGCTGTTTCAGTGGCTACAGGGTTAGGGAGCTGTGACCGACTCTGACGACCGGCTCGGTGTCCTGTAAGCACCGCATCGAAGCACCGTCTCGCCCTGCAACGCACGGCCCTGGTCTCACCGACACCGTCAACGAGCCGCTGCCTGCACCGCATCGAGGGACAACGCGTCCTGCAACGCTTCGCTACGCCGAAACGAACTGGTCCGACCGACACGGTCACTGCTGCTGAGTTCGAGTCCTGTGACCGCACCGGAGTTGGGCACCGCTCGCACGCTTCGCGATGCACCGCCCGACTCGCACCGCTGTCCGGACTGATCGACGCCAGCTCCCGAATCTGGCTCCGTCGCCGCACCGCAACCTGCCAGCACCGCATCGAAGCCCCGTCTTGCCCTGCAACGCACGGCCCTGGTCTCACCGACTCCGTCTCGACGACGTCAACGAGCCGCTGCCTGCACCGCATCGAGGGACAGCGCGTCCTGCAACGCTTCCATTTTGCATCGCGACCGCGACGTACAGCCATCCGGCTCGCACGCCCGTGCCTGCCGCTTCAAGTAAAGGTACTGTGACCGAGTCTGTCTACGCTGTGTTGGCCCGTCTCGACGCGGTCAGCTGGATTTGTTAGACTCTGTTTGTTCTTGACATCGCCGTAGCCGGAGGAGGCTACCGACTCGCACAGAACCTTGAATTAAGCCTTATTGATAAGAACTAAGCATTCTTGACAGTATTGTGGATTATTTTTGTCGTTTATGGTCTTGTGATAAATCTATATAAAGTATACCTATTTTTATAAATATATAACCTGTGTGGTGTCCATTTGTAGTGTTGTCACTTGATTACTGTATGTGTTCACAAATGCTTTACACACTGCCTCTGAACTAAGCCTGTCTGCTCGTGCCAAGCTACCAAGAGGGTGAGCAGGGGTTATTTCAGGAGTGTACCTACTTTCCCTGACTAGACTCAAGGGTCCCTATTTGGACAAAGGTACCTACCTCTGCCAACTAGAGACCCCCAAATCTAACATTGGTGGTCAGCGGTGGGATTCTGGACTTGCATTTGTGACTCATGTACAGTAATTGGTGAACACTACTTAGTGAGTGCAGACCAAAACGCAACCGCATACTCTGTGATAGCATTTTTTCTGGGATTTTCTATTTTTGCAACTGCCAGGTTTAATCACCATGGAGAAACCAGCAACAGTAGCCTCTGTTGAGTGTGATTGGGAAGAGGAGAGGCTAGAATGCTACACCCTCAAGCAGCTCAAGCATTTCTGCAAAAAGTTTAAAGTGTCCATGACCGGGCTCTCCAGGAAGGAGGACCTCCAAAAGGCGCTGAGGGCCTGGGTCGAATCAAGGAGTGCCCCTGTGGAGGGGACTGAGAATGCAGAAGGGCAGCTGGAGGGGCTATTGGGTCTAGGGGCTGGAAGACCACCTTCCCCAGTAGGTAGCAGTGTTTCTGCCAGAGGTCTGTCTCCAGAAGAGTTGGAGGACAGGAAAGAGAGTAGGATGCACGAAATGGAGCTGACCAAGCTCAAGCTGAATGGGCAGTTAGAATTTGAATTGCAAACTAGGAAATTAGCCCTAGAAGAAAAGAAAATGCAGTTTGAACATGAGAAGGTTTTGAGGGAGTTGGAATTGAAGGCCAAAAGCTTAGAGATTACTCCCTCTGGTGGCAGCACACCGTCCATGCCTGTTGAACCTAGGGTGTATATTCCCAAAGATGTGGTGAATGAATTTTTAAGAATGATGATATTGGGCAATGGTTTAGGGCCTATGAGGTAGCCATGACTTCCCACCGGGTCCCTGAGAAGGATTGGGGAGCGGGGTTGTGGGGTCGGTTCCTTAGTGAAGGGCGGGATACCTTGTTGGACTTGCCCTCTGAAGTCTGCAATTCATACAGCCACATGAAGGAAGCATTAATGTCTAGATATGGTTTGACCCCTGAGCTTTATAGGCAGAGGTTCAGGAACTGTAAGAAGATTGAAGGCAGTACCTGGGTTGAATACGTGACTTTTTTTTGCAGAGCATTGGATGGTTGGGTGAAGGGTAGCAAAGTGAATGATTTTGAGGCGCTCTTTGATTTGATTGCATGGGAGCACTTGTCAAGTAATTGTTTTCCTGAGCTACGCCAGCACCTGATTGATAGCAGGCTGACTAACCCCAGAAAGCTTGCTGAGGAGGCGGACCGCTGGGTGAGTACCCGGGTCCACAAGGGTCACGTGGGAGACTCCGCCAAGGGTGGGCAGGGTCCCCAGCAGAAGAGTGGGGGGGACAAGGGTAAACAGAGGGAGTTCCAGAAAGGGCCCCAAAGTAGACCCCAAGGGAACCAAGGGAAAGGTTCCCAGCCTCCCCTGAGAAGAAGCCAGTGGCCCTGACAGGCCCCCTGTTCACCAGGGACCACTGGTGTGTTACAAGTGTGGCGCCCCTGGCCACAAGGCAAATGATCCTCGTTGCCCTTTGTTTGGAAAACCAGCACCCTCTGGTGCAGTCCCCGGCAGTTGGCTAGTGTAGCCCTGGGGGAGGAGTTGGGTGCCCAAGGTGGGGGGATCCCACAGTGTTTTCCCTTGTCTCATTAGGAGACTCTGAGATGGTCCCTAGGACCCAGCTGCCTGAGAACACTAAAAAGTACAGGCAGTGGGTGACCATCAATGGCCATAGGGTGGAGGCTCTGAGAGACACAGGAGCCAGTGTGACAGCTGTCAAGTGTCACCTGGTGTCTAAAGAGCAGGTTGTCCCTGATGCATTCTATCCAGTTGTTGCCGCTGACAACACAGAGAGTCACTGCAAGGTGGCTCAGGTTCCCTTTGAGTGGGGGGGTCTCGGGTACTCTTCAAGTAGCTGTGAGGCCAGCCATGCCTGTTGACTGTTTGTTAGGGAACGATTTGGAGAGCTCACCTTGGGCTAAGGTGGAGCGGAGTGCGCATTTAGAAATGTTGGGCTTGCCTGATTGGGCATGTGTGACCACCCGGTCAATGGCAGCTAAAGGTGTTCAAGAGGACCTGGAGCCTGAGAGGGAGGCCCAGGTGCCTGCCGGAGAGAGAGGAGGCAGGGGCGCGGGAAACCGGCCCCGAAGTTCCCACGGTCCAGGAGGAGGCAGACCCTGAGGGGGATGCCCTGGAGCCTACAGGGGAACAGGTAGCTGAACTGGGGGACCTACCTGAGCTGACCCATTGGCAGCAAGAAGGAGGACCCTCCAGGGAGGAGTTCTGCGAGGAGCAGAACACATGCCCTTCTCTCGTGGGTCTGAGGCAACAGGCCACAGACCAGGCAGCAGGTGATCAGTCTGGATCACATTGGATTTACTGGGAGAATGGTCTCCTGTATTCAGAGCCTAAGGTTGCTGAGCCTGGGTCAGCCCGTGTGCTGGTGGTACCCCAGCGCTTCAGAACCTTCCTACTGGGGTTGGCTCATGATGTACCGTTAGCAGGACATCTGGGGCAGGACAAGACCTTTGAAAGGCTTGTCACCCATTTCTTTTGGCCCCAGATGCGCAGGAGTGTCGCCACTCACTGCAGGACCTGCCAGACTTGCCAGGCAAGTGGAAAGAGTGGGAGGAAGCACAAGGCTCCTCTCCAGCCATTCCCTGTGGTCAGCACCCCCTTTGAACGGGTGGGTATTGACATTGTGGGGCCACTGGACCCCAAGACAGCCATGGGCAACAGGTTTATCCTGGTCTTGGTGGACCATGCCACCCGGTACCCTGAAGCCATCCCTCTGAGGACAGTGACGGCCCCCGTGGTGGGACGGGCACTGATGGGAATTTTCTCACGTGTGGGATTCCCTCAAGAGGTGGTGTCTGACAGAGGTACCAACTTCGTGTCCAAGTACATGAAGTCCCTGTGGCAGGAGTGCGGTGTAACTTACAAGTTCACCACTCCTTACCACCCTCAAGGAAATGGGCTGGTTGAGAGATTCAACCGGACCCTCAAAGGCATGATTATGGGTCTGGAAGAACCCATGAGGCGTAAATGGGACGTCCTCTTACCATGCCTGTTGTTTGCCTACCGGGAGGTGCCACAGAAGTCTCTAGGGTTCAGTCCCTTTGAGCTCCTCTATGGACACCCGGTGAGCACGGGCCTCTAAGTTTGGTCAAGGAAGGCCGGGAGCAATCTTCCAGGAAACCTCCCCAGGATGTATCCAGTTACATGCTGGCCTTCAGGAACCAGACTAGGCGTTTCAGAGAACTTGCTGAGGCAAATCTGGAAGCCAGCCAGGAGGAGATGAAGCGGTGGTACGACCAGAATGCCACTCTGGTAGAGCTTCAGCCTGGTCAGAAAGTGTGGGTCATGGCCCCAGTGGAGCCTTGTGCGCTCCAGGATAGGTGGACCGGCCCTTTTACGGTGGTGGAGCGCAAGAGTCCAGTTACCTATTTGGTGGACTGCAGTCTCCCAGGAACCCCTTGCGGGTCCTGCATGTGAACCGCCTGAAGCCCCACTTGGAGAGGTCCCAAGTGGGCATGCTCTTAGCTACAGATGATGGGGTGGGGGAGGAGTCCGAGCCTCTTCCTGACCTCCTGTCAGCCCGAGAGCAAGATGGATCAGTGGAGGGAGTAAACCTCTCTACCTCCCTCACACCTGAGCAGCAGGGTGACTGTCGCCAGCTGTTGGGACAGTTCCCTGACCTGTTCTCCCTGGTTCCCAGTGTCACTCATTGGTGCGTCCATGATGTGGACACTGGGGACAGTCTTCCTGTGAAGCACAAGGCTTACAGGGTGACTGACAGGGTCAGAGCCTGCATCAAGGAGGAGGTCTCCAAGATGTTTGCGCTAGGGGTGATTGAGTCCTCTAACAGCCCTTGGGCCAGCCCAGTGGTCTTGGTTCCAAAGGCTGCCGCGCCTGGTGCCACACCAGAACTCCGGTTCTGTGTGGACTACAGGGGACTCAATTCCGTCACCAGGACTGACGCACACCCCATCCCCAGAGCTGATGAGCTCATAGATCGGTTAGGGGCTGCGCGGTACCTCAGCACGTTTGACTTAACGTCTGGGTACTGGCAGATCGCCTTGACTGATGGGGCAAAGAGAGGTCAGCATTCTCCACACCAGATGGGCACTACCAGTTCCGGGTGATGCCCTTTGGGATGAAGAATGCCCCTGCCACCTTTCAGAGGTTGGTCAACCAGGTGTTGGTTGGACTGGAGGATTTCAGTGCCGCCTACCTGGATGACATCGCAGTGTTCAGCGCCAGTTGGGAAGAACATCTGCGCCACCTCTGGGAAGTGTTGATGGCGCTGCGGAGGGCAGGCCTCACGATCAAGGCAAGTAAGTGCCAGATCGGGCAGGGTTCCGTGGTGTACTTGGGACACCAGGTTGGGAGCGGCCAGGTGGCGCCCCTCCAACCGAAAATTGATACCATTCTGGCTTGGGAGCCCCCAAGACCCAGACAGAGGTGAGAGCCTTCCTAGGACTCACCGGGTATTACAGGAGATTCGTCAAGGGGTATGGCAGCATTGTTGCCCCCTTGACAGAGCTGACTTCAGGAAGCAGCCCAGGAGAGTGATTTGGACTGACGCCTGTCAAAAGCTTTGACACCTTGAAGACTGCCATGTGCACGGCGCCTGTGCTCCAGGCACCCAACTTCTCCAATGAGTTCATTGTTCAGACAGACGCTTCAGAGCATGGTGTAGGGGCTGTTCTATCACAGATCAATGAGGAGGGCCTAGACCAACCTGTAGCCTTCATCAGTAGGAGGTTACTTCCACGGGAACAGAGGTGGAGTGCTATTGAGCGTGAGGCATTTGCTGTGGTCTGGGCACTGAAGAAGCTGAGACCATACCTGTTTGGGACTCACTTCCGGGTTCAGACAGACCACAGGCCCCTCAGATGGTTGATGCAGATGAGGGGTGAGAATCCAAAGCTGTTGAGGTGGTCCATTTCCCTACAGGGGATGGACTTTACGGTGGAACACCGTCCTGGTACAGAACACGCCAATGCTGATGGTCTGTCCAGATTTTTCCGCCTTAGTGATGAGAACTCCCTAGGGGTAGGATAGTTCTCCCCACATTTCAGCTGGAGGGGACACGTGTTAGACCTGGCATCCTTGGCGTGGGTCTCCCTTCCATTTTTTCATAATGCCTACACTGTTGTCGATATGTTTTTGCTGGACTAGATGCTCATGGGCACTTTGCCACTGCTAATCAGTGCCAAAGTGCAAGTGCTCCCTATGGTAAATTGTGTTATGAATTAGTGACTCCATGTTTGGCATATTTGATTCACTGTCAGACCCTAGTACAGTGCACTGTGTGTGCCCAGGGCCTGTGAATCAAATGCTGCTGGTGGGCTTGCAGCACTGGTTGTGCCACCCACGGGAGCAGCTTGTAAAGTGTGTCTCCGGCCTGCCATTGCAGAGCCTGTGTGCAGTCTGTGACTGCCATGTCGACTTGGTAAGTGCACCCACTTACCAGTCCCTAAACCTTCCCTTTTCTTCATATCAGACACCCCTATGGTAGGCCTACGGGCAGGGTGCATTGTAATGATAAGGTAGGACATGCCTGGTGTGTGTGGCATGTCCTAATAGTGAATTACAGCCATTTTCGTTTTTCACTATTGCAAGGCTACCTGTTCCCCATAGGCCAGAATGGGCAGTTTGATTATAACATCTTATAATCCTAAACTGACTCAGGGAACTAGGTAGAAATTCGAGTTTAGTATGCCTGAACTCAGAATGATAAAATACATCTTTTAGTGAAGTTGGTTTTAACATTCTGTGTTTGAAAATACCACTTTTAGAAAGTGGGTATTTTCTTGCCTAACTATCCAGCCTGCCTCTGCCAGCTTGTGTATTGTGTGTCTGGTTTGTGCGTGACAGGGGCTGGGGGTGGCCACAGGAGACAGGGTGAGGCAGCCCAGGGCTGAATAGAGAGATCTGCATCCAGAGTGGAGGGAGGAGTTGCATCTGGGTCTGAATAGGGCTGTGCCTGCCTGCCACAATGCTGGCTCCACCTCCTGCCGGGCGTCTGAGTACCCTGCCCCACATTCTGAAAGGAAAGAAGGAGTCATGTACACAGAGTGCTCCAAAGCTGCACAGAACTGGTTTAAGCTAGGCAAAGGCCTCTCTGCCTCCAGAGAACAAAGAGAATCAGGGTATAAGAGGGGCACCCAGACCCCAGGAAAATTAGATCACTTTTGGGAACAAGAAGAAACCTTTGCTGAGGAGCGGAACCAAGAAGAAACTGAGGAGAGACTATCCCTAAGCCTGAAGTGCTGCTTGGGGGATTGGCCTGCAGTGGTTTGCCTGACTGCCAAAGAAAGGAACTTTTGTTTTTGCTGTTACTTTCATCAACTTGTGAAGGATCTCCAAGGGCTTGAGAGAGAACTTGCCCCCTGACCGAAGTCCCAGGACCAGTGGACTTCACCAGCCTTGTGAATTGCTGCTGGAAACGCTGTTTAAGTGGCTACAGGGTTAGGGAGCTGTGACCGACTCTGACAACCGGCTTGGTGTCCTGTAAGCACCGCATCGAAGCACCGTCTCGCCCTGCAATGCACGGCCCTGGTCTCACCGACTCCGTCAACGAGCCGCTGCCTGCACCGCATCGAGGGACAACGCGTCCTGCAACGCTTCGCTACGCCGAAACAAACTGGTCCGATCGACACGGTCACTGCTGCTGAGTTCGAGTCCTGTGACCGCACCGGAGTTGGGCACCGCTCGCACGCTTCGCGACGCACCGCCCGACTCACACCGCTGTCCGGACTGATCGACGCCAGCTCCCGAATCCGGCTCCGTCGCCGCACCGTAACCTGCCAGCACCGCATCGAAGCACCGTCTCGCCCTGCAATGCACGGCCTTGGTCTCACCGACTCCGTCTCGACGACGTCAACAAGCCGCTGCCTGCAGCGCATCGAGGGACAACGCGTCCTGCAACGCTTCCATTTTGCAACGCGACCGTGACGTACAGCCATCCGGCTCGCACGCCCGTGCCTGCCGCTTCAAGTAAAAGGTACTGTGACCGAGTCTGTCTATGCTGCGTTGGCCCGTCTCGACGTGGTCAGCTGGATTTGTTAGACTCGGTTTGTTCTTGACATCGCCGTAGCCGGAGGAGGCTACCGACTCGCATAGAACCTTGAATTAAGCCTTATTGATAAGAACTAAGCATTCTTGACAGTGTTGTGGATTATTTTTGTCGTTTATGGTCTTTTGATAAATCTATATAAAGTATACCTATTTTTATAAATATATAACCAGTGTGGTGTCCATTTGTAGTGTTGTCACTTGATTACTGTATGTGTTCACAAATGCTTTACACACTGCCTCTGAACTAAGCCTGTCTGCTCGTGCTAAGCTACCAAGAGGGTGAGCAGGGGTTATTTCAGGAGTGTACCTACTTTCCCTGACTAGACTCAAGGGTCCCTATTTGGACAAAGGTACCTACCTCTGCCAACTAGAGACCCCCAAATCTAACAGCGTGGATTAAAAACTACAGAAAAATACCCCTGAAATGATCTGCTAAGCGCTGTCCTGGAACCCTTCCCTTCTCTTCCCGCTCTCTCTGTTCTTGCCATACATTTTTGGAGGGGTGGCCCTGGCACCAAAACATTTTGCTTGGGGGGGCTCAGAACAAAAAAGTTCTAGACTCTAGAAGGATAATCTTTCCAGTGTATTAGAAACTGAAGACAACTTTGAAACATCAGAGAATCGCACATTTCTTTGTACTCACACCCTGGTTACCTTTGTACCATAACGGGCAGAGGTTCCATACACAAAACGATGATAAGGCTCTAGAGCATATGAGATCAGTTTGGATAAATGAAAGACAGAAGTTATCTTCCAAGCACGAGGCAACTTAAACCAAAATGCCACAGGATTCATCTGAGGAGTTATAACAAGTATGCAAGAATTAATGGTCTAAATTTACCCTGCAGTGTATAAGCATGAAAAATATAAAACGACTGCTAAACATCTCTCCAAGAGCAAAAGAAGATAAACTTTATCATGATTTATTCACATATCCCTTCATCTTGGCTTAGAGTGATTTAAACTTTCAGAAATAAGTTGCCTATGTTTCTGAAAATAATTCATATAATCATTAACTTCTGATGCCAGAGCATCTCTGCGAGAGGAAGAAGGAAAAACTCGTGGATTAATTCCTTGCATACAAAAAAGGGTGAAACCTTGGTGGCTGTACAAGTTGCATTATTATAAGAAATGTCCACAGGTGGTAAATGGCAACCCCAGTTATCTTGAGTTGCATTACAGCAGAATCGTAGAATTTTCTCCAACATGGTCAGTTTGCTCTCTTCACCTATTTGACTGTTGTGATCCAGAAGAATGAGTTTATGCAACTCTCACTGCCTTAGGAGGAAGGGTTCTCCAAAACCTTGAAAGATATTGTGTATGTATCTTAGAAATGATGGTATAAAGTATTCCATGAGGAAACAAACATCGGTCAAAAACATTAAGCCATTTCTTCACTGTTGGTAACTGGGAGAAAGGCATCAGAAATGGGAGGAGAACATTTTTCACTTCCCCTCCCTTTTTCCTGATTCAGAAAGGAGTTGCTAAATCCCTTTTTTGAGTCGGATAGATTCTTCTGACATGTAAAAACTGTGGAACCAGGAATAAAGCACTTTTGCGATGGTACATCGAGTGAATTTGAAAGCACAGGGTGTGCAACCATAAAAGGGCTTTGTATATCAGGCCCTAGGTTCTTTGTCTTCTGTACTCTAATTCTTTCTAGTCCTGAATTCCATAGTTCATACCCATTTGATTTTGACTCTACCTCATTGCTCATCAGTGACCCCAAATAAACAAAGAAACATGAAAGTAGGAAGGGGAAGACATAGCATTCTACACCTCCTTTAAAACTTGAGTTGGGCCTTCATATTTGGTTTCCAGGGTTTTGTGCACCTGTGTTCTGATGCTTCTATTCAGTCTTGCATGATGTGGGTATTGGAGTGTGAGAGTCTGCCAGTGTTGAGTTGGGGGGGCTCACTTGAAGAGGGGTTGAACAAGGGTCAACACCGGTACTGCAGGGATTTGAGTACACCTACAGAAGACATCATATACTTTGGAAATGGTTGAATAAACCTACTTTATGCACCTTTCTACACCTGGACAGTGGAGTTATTATTTGTAATGAGGGTGTGAGGCAGACTTACATGTGCGTAGCTCAGGAAGATTTGGTCCAACAGTTATGTGGTCGTAGCAGCCTGCTTCGATCCTATCGCTGTCCTGACCCTCAAGGTATTCAGTTGTCCATCCATTCCGGTGTTTTGTCATTCATTTGTTACATTATTTTCCCACTGCTGAACCTGCTCACATGTCTTCATGGTCTAATGTCTTCTTTGTGTGTGATGATGGTGGGACCCAGGGTTAACCCCAGACCTTCTTCTCCTGCTCTTGCTTGTGATATTAATTTGCCTGTTTCTAATTTCAGGATACAATAAGACATTACAAAACCATTAACGATCCTTGGGTTGGACTACGGAAAAGAGATGACGAATGGTGGTGGGTCAATGGCCTCCCCTTTTCAAATTCATCGTGAGTACCTCATGTGGACACCTATTGCTTCTGTGCAAAAATCGCACATATTAGCTGGCTGCTCAACATTTGGCACACAACGTACATATAACTGGTGGAGTAAAATGACTTTTAGGTGTGGCGTATCCATAGTGTTGTATGCTGGCATGGCGATGGTAAAGTGAAGTGTTCAGCAACAGAACATTCACTCTGGTAGGGGCACAACTGCTCTTTGTAAGTCTGGCTCGGCAACTTGCTGTCTGTTTAACTCATGTTAACACTACACACGACACTTGACAAGATATAAAAAAACATAAAAGAAAATCTACTTCTAGAGGCTTTGAGTCAGCCCTCTTAAGCTATTGGCTTGTTTCGATGAGGCCGCTTTGGGCATTGGCTTCTTCAGGAGTGTCAAGTTTTAGGATTACCCCTAAGGATTTTGAAAATTGTTATTTTTTTACGTAAAAATTTATATTGAAGTTTAATTTAAAATGTGGACCAAGTTGCTGCTGACAGCACTATCCCTTCCGTACAGCAGCAGCATTCATGAAGGGCAGGTGTGGCTCTGTTTAATTGTTATTTTTTTCTCAAGCACAAACAGTTATTAGTTTTCTGCTGGTTGCCCTGTATTTTACATTTTTAGTTGTAATGTAAACTGTCATTTATTTAAAAATAAATAATAAACTTTATTAAATGTCTGCTTGTGAACGCACAAATACTTGCAGTGTGCCATTGGAATGCCCGTAACAGGGCTGTGAATTTCGGAGATATGAGTTTGTGGTTTTGAGCTACATGGCTTTGCTAGGCTTGGAGTAGAAGCACTTGTTATGTAATTTTATGCAGATTTGTAGAGCGCGCTATCACCCGGTAGGGTATCCTGGCGCTGAGCAGGTGTGATTCTAGGCTTACCTAGGGCCTAGTGGGACTACTTGAAAAGCCAGGTCTTCAGCTTCTTGTGGAATTCAAGAAGCGAGGAGGATGCTCTGATGTGTAACTTTGGTTAATTGCATTACCTATGAATACCTTAAGCTTCCAAAGAACTTGGAAACACAAAAGATAACCATGCAGACGTTTTAGGGATTACCACCAATCGCGACGGTGCAGGTAAGAGCAGTGGTGCGGGGTGGTAGTGGGGGTGAAGTCAACAGAGGACCACGAGGAAAAAAAAAAACCTAAACCCATTTACCTTGCGCTCGCTGCATTGCTGACTCGGTAATGCGGCGAGCGCAAGTTAAGTAGTTTTCTTTTTCTTTTATTTTCCCTCCTCGTCATTTGTCGACTTCCCCGCCCCACCGCTTTTACCTGCACCAGCCGTGACTGATTACCACGCTCTCAAGTCGGGGTGCTGCCAACCCCTCACAGCACCATAGCCAACTACTCCCTACATGTCCAGGATAGCTACACCCCTTAGACAACCTACCACACTACCGACTTCCACTCTGCAAGTGCTTACTTAAAAGAATGAGCTAGAATCACTGATTATATTTAGTGTGTGCCTCCATAGACATAGATATTGATATATCCTGTACATTTTATGCAATATCCAACTATGAAATGCCATAAAGGAGCATGTGACCAATAATACACTTTTTACGAAGTGTCTAAAGACCATGATAGCCGAGAGATGCTTGTCCAGCTCAATAATATTCATTTCATGAATCCACAGAAGATATAATGCTGAGTTGCTGGTGCGGCAACGCCTTCAGATATCTGTGACAATAAACTCACAGTAAGTCAAGTCAATTTGTATAGGATAAGGCCATCGTTTTCGTCACTCTTGCACGACCCCAAAATGCTTCCCACATAACTCTCACTGCAAATACAGTCCTTCCAACCAAACACTACGTGCTCGATAATGGGCTTCGGTACCTCGCCTGGGATGCAAAGTGCTATCCAAAGGCAATTAGAAATATACAACTGCATAGCACCACAATCAATTAAGCAATAGAAAACATAATCGCAACTAACGTGAATTTGAGGCCAAGCGTAAACCATGCGTTTCTGCAAGTGTAAACTCTGCAAAAATAAACTTGAAAAATAACACTGCCAGAAAGAAATGTTTTAGAGAAATACGGTCATGCTATTTTCCCAACAATCCATTTTACCATGACTTGGTTTTAAATGTAAATAAGTACAACCTTCAACAGCGACAACGTATGCATTAGACATATTTTGATTTCAGAAATAGTAAAAACAGAAAAAGTAAAAAAAAAAAAAAAAAAAATCACGACAAAAAAACATGTTTTAACTCCCCGTGAGACCTTCATCTCCAACGAACCTGACGATGCCTGGGAACACTGGGACAAAAACAAACGAAAACATGTTTAATATCGTAAAAAAAGTAGATCAGCATTTAGTAAGACGCTCTCCTTACGTCAGTGGCGTAACGAAACTTGAGGGGGCCCCCCTGCAAAGTACATGGAGGGGGCCCCCCATTCTCTGCGTCAGTCAAGGGCTCTCAGGCCAGCGACCCGCCGTACTGCAGGGGCTCACCCCAGCCATAAAAAAAGGATTCTGGTTCCTCCATTGGTCACATCCGCCCTCTCATTGGGCGATTTACATACATCAGTAAATACTGCTGCTGCGCCCTCCAGCAAAGTTACATAACACGGCCTGCAGCCTGCCCACCAAACACATCCTCCTACTTGATGACCCACCTTCAAGCGAAGCCCACTCAGTTGACCACCTCCAAACACAGACCACTGCCTTCGTGCCTGCTACTAACGCATCCATTAACTCTACTCTCACCCCTACAAAACCCGCATTTATGCTTTTACGCCCGCCTTTAAAACCACCCCTCGGATGTCACTGTGAACCCGTGACTGCCGCCCACTGCTCCCCTGTCCACCACCGACAGAAAGACTGATGGCCGGTCCCCATCTAACCACTGCCTACCAGTAAAGACATAGCCTTTCAGCTGCTGCCCTCCCCAATGCCACTGTAGTAGTTTAAAACATGTTAAACAATCTCTTCAACTGACCACCCCAAAACAGTTCTTCCTGCTAGCCTCTACGGCATCAAAGCCGTTCCTGCTACTTTTCATCCTCTGCATGATGCACACAATAATATTAAATGTACAAAGGGTCTGATTTTTGTTTCCTCACGCCAACATTAATTTACACTATGTACCCCACTAAACCATCCCTCCTGTCAAAGGCAAACCTGATCCCATGTGTAGCACCAGTTAGCAAGTACCCCAAGGACAAACACCAGAGAGACTGCGCCATTCATGTAATTAAACCTACAGTGACAACGTAGCATTTCCCCACCCACTGTCAGCCCAGCGAAGTCTGCAACCGCACAGTAGCCATCAATACCGGCAACATCTAAAGCGCATTTCCACTTCCTTTCAATGGCAGCTCCTGATACATATACCTATGACTTCTGGGCGGCATCTACCACAGACCACAGCATTCTTTGTCTCCCTAAGACTAACCGAATGCTGTCGGTGAACGCTTCTCTTCTCCCCTCTTTACTAATAACTAATGGAGGATAACAAAAAAAATATATAGTATTTTCTTATGCAAATAGCGTATCAAGCACTTGCTGCCCGCAGTCCTCACCAGATCCACACGTATCAATATTCTGCTATCGCACCATCCTGTCAACCCTATTATTATCTGGAGATGTTTTTTATCCCTTCCGTGAACTGGGAAAAGCAATACCTTGCACGAAAACAAGTCCCTTTAAAACCTTTGCTACTTATACAGGCTCACAAAGCACTGACTTGTTTTACTAACTGTCGTTTTAAAGCAAACCGGTAACTCATTCCAGGATTGGAATTACTGCTTAGAAGTGTGGAAGTTAATACTGAGACGTAAGATGATTTTTTGCATGTCTGCCAGACACTCATTCTTCCCTGCATGCGCACACAATGCAACAATGCAATTTAGCTTAACAAATTGTTCAGAAATGTACCGGAAGGTAAAGAAACAGCCCATATTATTTTTACAAAGAAAAATAGACAAACGTCCACTTTATACCCCATGACATAAAAGTCTTAGCGTGCACAGCTTGTCCAAATCCACGCCACCTAATTCAGCCCTGCCAAGTACCACGCATCTGGTGTTAGACTAACGCATTTCAGTGTGGTGATCCGCATCACCGAACTGAAATGCAAAATGACGCATAACAGGCATCGCGCCTCCTCGGGTACCAGTGCTGCTAATCAATGCTGGTATAGTACTATTTCCATGTGGCCGCCGTCTGTTTTCTGGTGCTTCCCCTATCTCCTAAACGTGATGCGGTAAATTTCGTTATGCAGTACAGCTGCCTGTGTGGTAGTCCTGTAATGGATGTCCCTTTTCTATGCCCACAACATTTTGCTGTATTTCCATAGTGTGTCCATAAAGTTAGGTCTCGCTAAGATTTGTTGCAGGCGCGCGCGAGCGCAATGCACCGTCAGCCCTACGATGTCAGCCGCTTAGAGTGCGACATCTGCAAGGACTGGTTCCTGACGGGAGCTAAGGGCTTGAGAAGGGCACCGGAGCTCTGGAGTGGGTGATGTTGTGACCCGGGATAACCTCCGCCTCCCTGCGGGGAGCGATGTGCAAAAACGTCCGCTCTGCATGGAGGAGCCGAGATCTAAGATTCCAACACGATGACACCACAGCGCTGAAGTGCCCAATTTCATTGCTGTTTTGATGTTGGGGGAACGGAAATAACGATGAGTAAGTATTAAAGGGATAACATGCGGGAGTCTGTTTCCAGGCTGATTCCTACTTGTTTTCTTCGAAACTTTCACATGGCGGTAAAAGCTACTTTCAGCAGCAGACATACCGGAATGAAAAACAAAAACGTTAATTGTGAAGGTCCCGTAACCAGGGCCGGCTCTAGGGCGGTGCGCTCGGTGCCACTGCACCGGGCGCTGACTTGGGGTGGGGGTGTCATTTTCCCAAGTATATTATCATTTTAAAAGCACCTGCTGCCAAGTCCTGGCCTCCAGCAATTTTCAGGCATCAATTACAATGTCAAGGGAACTCCGGTGATTAATCGTCTTCCTGGAAAGAGATCGGAGGTTTGTCTAGTGGAAGTTTTGAATCGTATTAAGGTAGCGCAGAGGGTTAAAATGCCTGCTGCTAAGAATGTGTACCATGGAGATAACAAAGTGCATATAATGTAAATAGGTCAGTGGGTTCCTGCTTTTGTAAGAGAGCTCCTTTTGTTACTTGTCGTTTATAAGTCAAAATTCTAATATAGAACATTGAGCTATTAACTGTCATCAAAGAGCTGCTGCAAACTGCAAGTTATATGTTAAAGCTATATGCTTTTTTTGCCCAGTCTTTCATTATCCTAATCTTGCCAAAAGGGTTCATTTGGTTAGAAAACAATTCTTATTATTAAAGAGAACCCCTAACAATGAAATTATGTTTTACATTCTGAATTAGCGCCTTAGCAGAATAAGGACTCTTAAACTATATTGCCTACCAGTATCAATGACAAGGCACTCCTACACTACACCTTGTAGTCCTGTCTGATGTAACATTTCCTATACACTGATTTCCACACATATGATTGTCTCTGTGCAATGTGTGTGTGATGTAAAGTGCTCAGATACCTTACACTGGTATGAGTGGTGCTATAAAACGAAATGAATCTGAGAGTCAGTGGTTACGGAGACTTGAGGGGGCACCGTTAAAGGGTGCTAGTGAGGGAATACGTGCAGAGGTGGTCATTGGGGGGCATCAAAAGGCATCGTCGCACAGGGCACCACCAGTGTTAAGGCCGGCCCTGCCCGTAACTCCTGTGACCTAGGTGTATTGGTAACTCTTACCTGTGTCAGAGCGTTGATTTCTTCAGATGCAAGATAGATACATAGCTGCACTGATTAGGGGTGTCACATTGAGTAATTGCTAAATGCGTGACAATGGTTTCCGAAAGCGTTACTGTACCCAGGTGACATTGTATTGATACCGCACAATACACTCTCTGAGTGCATAGACATAACCTCCCCTCCCTTTACTGCCATGAATTATTGCTCCTCAGAGGGTTAGCGCCTCCAGTCATCTCTCGTAGTTCCACCTTTTACTGTGGTCAGTCACCTTGCAGCCATCCAATGCCTGTTGGCCCTCCCGCGGTCCTCAATGCTCCTCTTTTGACTAGAGTCCATCGAGAGGCATGCTCTAACAGTCTACTATATTGCCTCATCCAGCCTCTCAAGTTCGTGAGGCCCAATTTACACACACACAGAAGAGGCCTCAGGTCCCCCTCTGTCCAGCAGGTGTTCTATTAATGCACCTACAGACCTTGCTCCGCAGACGAGCTGATTGCGCCGAGGGTCTAGGTGCCTACCGGGGCGCAGGGAGCTGTGGCCTAACTCTAGTCTGGGAGCATCAGAGGCACCACTGCACATACTGCTTCAGGCTCGGATCTCCCCTCCTCACACTCCTGGCTAAATGGACGAAACACTTTGGCCCAGGGCAGTCTAGACCACATAGTCCTAAAACATGTTAGATCCCAGTTGCACCCTACCTCAGACAGAAGATCACTGAGGAGGCACTAGAGGGTAGGTCACTGGGTCTTACTGTGACTTTTGCATCCCAGAAACGGACTGATTACTCATAGATGAAAGCAGCTCTTTTTGGAAGGTTTAATCTGACCACAGATTAGCATTAAAAAACAACTTTGCACCATTTCTACGCAGAGTAACCAGACATTATGGGAGGCCTGATTGGACTTTGAATGAACTGCCACTTTTAAAGTGCTGGAGTAAGTGTAACCTGGCGCAGGCAAACCCCTGATTTCTGCAGAGAACATCCTATGTATTTATTTTGTAGAGTTACATTAACATGTAGCTGATGGAAAACTGCTTGGCGCTTGCAAGTTTGCAAAGACACCTGGCAGGCTGGTCACCAGGAGAGTGCAGAGGAATACACCTCAATTAGAGCACATTTTCACACTGATTCACTCATAGATGCCAAGGTTTCAGATTGGCAAGTGTGACGTTTTCATAATTTAACTGTAATAATGGGTGACATTCACGCAGTCTGACTCTGCTCAGTTTTCAGTAGCCTGCTGTTAGCGCACTTTAGTTCAGTGACTTTCTTAGAGTTTCTAGTTGCTCAAATGGGTGTAATTTCTGATATTTATATGTTTCCCTCCTCTTCATTGCTTGATTTTGCTCACGAGAAAGTGTCACTCATAGTTGTTGAAATGTCACTCATAATTACACTCAAATTATGAAAATGTCATACATAATCTGAAACCTTGGCAGCTATGCTAATTCTACCACACACAGCACATTTGAACATCTCATAATTTCATGCCACACAATTCAACTATAAATAATTTAACCCTACAACATTCAATACCACATAATTACAATCCTAAAAATAAAACATATTTCCACTTCACTCCATACCACATAATTCCACATCACATATTAACATTCCACACAACTTAATACCACTCCAAACCACATAATTACACTCTAAACAACACTATTCAACTACACATATTTCCATTTCAACCTATATAATTATACTTCACACAACATATTTACACTTAACTCCAAAAGACATAATTACCCTCCACAAAATACAACTCTGTAACATGCTGCATAATTCCACTTTGCACAATTATACACCACACCACATAATTCCACACGTCACACAATTCCACAATTCATCCCCACACAATTCATCACACAACATAATTACACTCCACATAATACCACTCAGCACCACATAATTTACCTCCACATAATTATTCTCTACTCCATATTGCATAAATACACTCCACATAAATCCAGTCTATGCCACGTAGCAACATTCCACATAACTGCACTTCACACCATGCCTCATAATACCACTCAACACAATTTTCACTCAACAGCGCACACTTCCACGTCACACAAATTCAACTCTACACATTTCCATTCCACACCACATAATTCAACAACAAACTACATAATTCAAACCAACAACACAATTACACAACATACATCCAATTTACACCACAAAATTCCACATCATAATACAATATTTAACACCACACCACATAAGTAAACTCCACTACATACCACTCCACAACACAAAATACCATTCCAGATAATCTCTCTAAGACACACAATCCCACTCCATGACACACAATCCCACTCCACATAATTCCAGTACACTCAATACCACACAATTACTATCCACATAATTACACTGCACACCATGCCACATTATTTCACTACACAGATCCAATCCACACAACACAATTCCACAACTAACAATTCCAATCCAAACCATATATGACTTGCATATATGCAAATGCATATATTGCAAAACCATATATTGCAAATGCTTGTTTACCTTCCAATGCGTCCCAGCAGATGCTGGAGCTGCAATCCTTCTCCTGCCCCTGTCAGCTCTCCTCTGTGCTGCCTCCTGCTCTGTCTGGGGCCACCACCCCCATCCTTTTGCCAGCCGGGCTCTGACTGAAGAGAAACAATGTAACTTGTTACTTTGTTTCTCTTCAGTCCTGGGTCAACCCGAGGAGCTCAGAGCAGACTGCACACTGCAGCTGCCTTAGAGCAAACCTTTCACAGCTCTCTACCGATGAGCTGAGGGCCCCCCCCCTTCATGTACTGAAGACTGGGGGCCCCCCCGCACCGCGGGGGCTGCGGAGGTGTTTGTTACGCCCCTGCCTTACGTCGTATTTCTTTACTAACTCGTACTTGGGACAGTCACAAGAGCGGCAGAAGCGGGGAGTTGTCCGATCGGCGTCTGCAGATCTTGTCCCAGAGGAAGAAGTAGCGCTAAGAAGCAGCAGCAAGGCACCCAGAACTCAGTAAATTTTGTTTTCAGGCACAACTAAATAGCACGCAAACACCGGCTCGGGCTTCTACAGAGCATCACCAAAACATCTGTTGGTTAGTTGCTCTGTGCTGAATTTTTAGGTTCCCTCTTCCGATGGTTGTATAATCAGGGAAAGGGTTCTACACGCGCATGCGTACCATATTTCAACAGTATACCAAACATTGAAACATTCCATCGTATATAAGATGCGTAAATCATATTTTGCATGAAATAAGTCTGCCTGTGACTTTCATGCTTTTACTGTGAGTAAAAGCTGAATCAACTCTCGGGAAACATGGCTTTTTTATGTGAGATTACCGTCTTTGTGATAGGCAAGCCTAGAGCCTGTGCAGGAATGGAGAAAAACTTACCTAGTTCCGCCAAGGACACAATTTGAAAATGGAGGAGCTGCTTGTGAGTCGGAAACGGTCACTTCAGCAGTCCGCAGTGTTACCAGCAGTTGGAGAGCAGAGAGGAAGCGGCAGTGGTTCTCGTCAGCTGAGCAGTCGGTGTATAGAAACAAAACTTGGTTCCGTCGCTCCAGTCAGGGCCCGTCTTTGTGTAATATTCAAGTAGCTGGTCGCCTCTAATCCCTGTACACCCAGTTTTAAATGATGCCCAGGCCGTTGAGAGAGGGCTGTGTGCAGGCGTCTCCTACCAAAATTCTTTGAGAATGTGAGCGTAGGCAGGCAGCTCTAGCAAGAGCTCCGTGCAACAAAAGAAAGTTTGTTTACAAACGGCATTTGCTGGAAAATGCAAGCTCTCTAAGCGTGCGCCGAGGTCATGATCGTAAAACATTAAAAACTATTACACATTAAACGCAGCACCCGTCTGTAAAGAGGGCACCGTGCAACAAAATAAAGTTTGTTTAAACACGCTATTTGTTTGGAAATGTACACCGTGCATCAACAGAAAGTTTGTTTGCTCACGGCATTTGTTGGAAACCAAAAGTAAATAAAGATTTTTTTAAAGCGCAATGTAAGCAAAGCACATCATCGTGTCTGAGGTAGGCGAAACTCAATAAAGAAAATAGTGCTTACAAGACTAAATAACACGTACCGTGTAACAACCGAAGTAAAGGGACCACTAGCCATGGGAGGTTACATATGAAGACAAGGCGGTACTAGGGAGGGACTAACAAGCCTATTAGGAATCAGAAGCCAGCACTTACGAAGGACAAAGACACAAGCCAATGAAAAATATGGGAGGAGAGTGGGCGGGGCTTCTCTTCCATACTCCACTACACACTCTCGCAGGGCAGCGCATGCGCGCTGACTCAGGCTCGACCTAAAAACTGCACCCACTAACGTAATAGGTGTTTCTGTCTATACCTCCACATATTTCTATATTGTATGTGTGACACTGAGTGACACCATCATAAACCAAAAAGGTTGTTGTGTTAGTGTCATGGGATTTATTTAAGAAATGAGCCTGTTGTGTGCAACATAATAACCTACAAAGGGTAATAAAATTGCTACAGCACGCCTAAAGTACTTGCACCTAATCTATTTCAGTTTAATAATATTTTAGCAATAGAAACATTTCTGGTGCCACAGAAAAAAACTCAACATTCAAGTCATTTTCAGCCATTATGACCACAGTGAAGAGACCTTGACATACATGCATCGCCCCCTGCCACCCTGCAGAGCCCCTTGTGACAGACTTTGTGCAATGATCCCTGAAACACAGTCACTCCTTCTCACAAAAACCCCAACCTAGTCCACATACTCATGTTTGGAAGTGCCTGTCAGGTTTACTGTGCCAAAGAAACAACATCTTCGATTGCACTGCTGTCTGCCAATCTCATACAACCATGGCACATGTCTTTGCATAAGACACCCTAGGGCACACCTCCCGGCCATATGCACACCTTTAACACAGTTAATAAAAAAGACCTTCAAATTCAAACCTTTAACACCCCTCCTCTTTCCTACACACATCTGCAAAGAAGCTCGACATACATCTTCTCCTCCTGCACAGACTACTGACACAAACTCTATCTATTAATCTTAAATTAATTTAAGCTTTAAAGGTCAGAACAATGTTTCATAAAATAAACTTCTTCAATTCTGGTCCACCACAGAATCTGTGCCAAATTAATATTTTGTTAATGCACCACAGGCCTGCAACGGAGCAGGTCATGGGGTTCACACCGGTCGACTCTGGGAATGCACCTCAATCCAAAATAGATTTCTCGCTGAAGTGAACTTTTAAGAGATCGCGATTCCCACTGTTAAAAACAGGCTTGCATATACAATATAAAATGCGCCACTGACTGAGAAAAATGAACAAACCCTAACTGAATTTGGACACCGCAAGAATTCTTTAATCGAATAAAAACTGTGTTTTTTCACGAGTACAGACTACCCTGTGCAGAGATGGTTCACTTGACTTCAAAACAACAGTTTAGCAAGATCACAGAAATCACATCGCTTCGAGAGAAGCATTCTGCAAAGTCATCCATTGAAAATGAAATGGAATAATTGCTTCCAGAACAGGTGCACGTCCATATCGACATGACTGCTCGCAGTTACACTGCAGCACATTTCCTTGCAGAAAAAATTCGGACGTGGGCTCATTTTTACCAGCAGACCAACTTTTCATTTAGTCTTTTCTAATAGCAAACATCCTCTTGCAATTGTTGACATAGCCCATCCAAAGGCACGTGTATATCTGTGGTTCATGCTCTATAGAGGAGTGCGGTGGCATGTATCCTTCCAGAGGACGCACATAGTGTGTGGCTGCCCAGGTGCTGGGCTGTCCAGTGGTTTAGTATAGTGATAGACAGTGTGCAGTGTAGGAGGAAGTGTCCCGGGTGAATCTTATAAGCCTCCGTAAGATCTTCAAAGGAAAGACGTACGCCACCCCTGTAGAGATAAGCCCATCCTCGTCCACTCCACACCCCCACCCACAATGCACCGGTTTTGTTAATACATTAGGAAGTAGCCGGACATGCAACCATTGGTTAAGAAGTGGCCAATAAGCCTCAACAACCATACTTTTTTTTGGTCAAAGAAAGTTTGCAATCATAGGGTAATATGGAAGCTCTACGTTCTTCCTCGTGTTCTTATCCTGACCCCGCCTCAGAGCTCCCAAGATTAGCAGATCCATACTTGAATTTATCACCGAGTCGGTCCAGGTTTTTCGTTTTCATTTTGGCCCTTGTTCCTGCTTATTCTAACTAATAAAATCAGAACCACAAGACCTAGAATGAAAAGCAAAACCCTGGTTTGCACATGCCACCCACACATAGACCTGGAAAACGTGAGAGCGCTGCTTGCTGAGGGCATTGAAGTAGTTGCCATTGCCAAATGGCAATACATACTTTGGAGCTATCAAGTTTGCCAAGTTCACGTGTAAGTAACTTATTCAGCCGTCGTTTCTTCATGGAAGTTGTAGTCCTTCCCGATTTAAATAAGGTGTTGAGCAGATGGGGGGGTGTTTAAACTACAGATCCCTGAGTGAAAATCAAAAACCTGGCCTGGACGATCTACTTCATAGACAGTCGAGAACTCTGAATAATTCCAACAGAAATAAACTTAATTTGTTAATGTTTAGCCAGCGTTTCTGTCATTATTATTAAGCAAATTAGAATTGATAATAAAATCAAAGAAAAATACATTAGTTGAGTCCGTCATAAGCAAAAAAAAAAGTATACTAAAATATAAACGCTCTATGGAGTATAGGCCATGCATGCTGCTGACTGCCACTACTAATGCTACAGAAGAGGGGGTGTCCTTTAACACGCTCAATTGAGATGTTCAAATAAACGACTGGTGATACAAGACGTCTCACAAACACGCACATTTCACATCTAAACAAAATGTATTTCTGTAAACCAACCGCAAAGTGGATACGTACTTAAATGCGCCTACTTCTGAACAAAAATAACCCCTCCTCTTCCTAAATTAAAACGAGGAAGAACCAGTCTTAAAGGGCTTGGGGTGCTGTATGCGCACCACAACTGACTCACCATCAGGGTTGATTCAACGCCTGACCTCGAGAAGCAATCCTTTCAATGCACCGGAAGGACTAACGCTCTGTAAGAAGCAACAAAAAAAAAGCATTTGCAATGCAATAGGTCTCGCATTTACGCGAGTTTAAGCTATTGGCATTGTAAATGACAATGCCTTTTTATTTATGTTTTAAAAACCAAAACATAAATAAAACGGATTGTCATTTACAATTGCAATAGCTCAAACTTGTGTAAATGCGAGACCTATTGCATTGCAAATGCAAGGCATCACGGACAACGGGAGGGGAAGGGAGAAGGCACGGACAGCGGGCTGGGGGGGAGAGGGAAGGCACGGACAACGGGAGGGAGGGCTGGGGTAAACAAGGCACGACAATGGGAGGGGGGGGGGGTAAAGAAGGCACCAAAGCACGTCGTGCCTGCAGTAAGAGAAACTGAATAAAGAAAATAGTGATCACAGTCTATATAACATGTACCATGAAACAATTGAAGTAAAGGGGCCAGTCGCCATACGAGGTGACAAATGAAGAGGAGGCGGTACTAAGGAGGGACTAACAAGCCTATTTTCGAATCAGAACCCAGCATTTAGGACAGACAATGACACAAACCAATGGTAAATATGGGTGGAGAGTGGGCGGGGCTTCTATTCGCTACTCCACCACAACAAGTCTCGCAGAGCAGCTCATGCGCACTGGCTCAGACTTGACCTAAAAACATTGCTGGGAGCTGTCTAAGGAAAATCAAATAGGTCTTGCTTTTCTAGTGGGTGGGAGTCATGCAGAGCACGTGGTAGGTTAGAGGTCAGACCTTTATAAATAGGATTAAGCAGTGGGCCTGTGGCACAAGACACAGGACTTGACAGTAATTTTAACAGTTCATTAATTTTCAGTGAAATGTCATTTTGTTAATAAATGTTTCCAAACCTGTGACTGCTACAGGCCTCAGGGCTGCAAGACATTTGATTTGATATAGAATTACAGAGAAGAGATGTGTGAAGGCTGGGAGCTGTGATGGAACCTCTGCAGTCCAAAGACTGGCGTAGATCTATCTGCATGAGCATGTCCTGGTGCTCAGAAAGAGTATTATCTTGAATAAAAGGCTTTTTGCATTAGGTAACAATTCGTAAAAGAACAATGATGGACGGAATGCTGAACAATGGCTGAGATTTGTTTGTTTTTACATTTGCCATCCTAAGTGTGCCAGGTATGCCCCGACTTGGGTCCCATTCTCACTGTGCCACTGGAACCAAGGTGTACCTGGCTGAAGAGCCCTAATTAGGATGTAACCAATCATAGGTTGTTGGTGTTCCAGTTCAGGGAAGACCTGGCCTGGCAGTTCGGGCTGGATTGTTCCCATGAGCTGCAGGGTCAAAACTGATATGGCTGGGCCTGAACTGAGGTGGCGTAGTGGGCAAATAACAATGGATTGGGATGCAGGCCAGAGCGATTGCCAGCAGCTGAGATTAATTCAAGCATTCCTCCCATCACCTTGTTGTTTTTGCAAATAGTTGAATAGCAGGAGTTCTGCAGCAGGCAGAGGGGACAAACATCAGATTTGCTTGAGGGGCCAGCAGATTCAGAGCGATGCCACATTGTTGCTACATCCAAATCATTGTTGTAGTGCAAGCACTGTTGTTACCTTTTTCCTCTATAGCACAATAGTCTGATCCTGCTTAATTTCCTTTGTGCCATTATGGTCCCAGCAAGCATGTAGCACTTTACATTTTATTACATCAGGAACGAGAGAGAATCCTTACTAGTCAGGCTGCAGAAGAGCTTGTTCAGGCCTGGGGGTACCTCTGGAGAAGAAACTCAGTGCACATATTGTGTGCATGGGCAATGTCTGAGTGATTGCAAAGGACACGTCACAGCCTGCAACACATGCTATATAGATATATTTAAATAGAGATCAGTTTTGAGAGTGCATCAGAATCCTAGTAGTTGTTGCTAGTGTGCAGTTCAATAAGTGGGGAACGCAGACAATGCTGTGGCGTGTTCATCCTATACTTATGATAATTTTAGAAATTGGTACTAGAGTGTAAATGAGAACATTGGAAAGTTGAGAGCTCAGTTGTGAATGATAGAGAGGAAATGGCCTTTACAAGCTGTCAGAGACCCACTACCATCAATAGTTTGATGAAGCAGTATATATCATCTTCCTCTCCCTGTCCTCTGAACATAGGGATTTTTGAAGAGTACTGGGAAGGCATGAGACCATAGTCCTGCTAACAAGAGGAGAGTCTTTCCTTCAATCCTTGCACAGCTTCTGCTGTCGCTGTTGTGCAGTGAACAAGCGGAGATGCATAAGGGAAAGGAGAGACCCCATGGTCCCTGCCAAACTGAAGAAGAGAATTAGGTAGGACTTTGGAGACTTCTTTTTTCTGTGGCTCCCACTGTCCATGCATGTCATCTACTGCTAAGGCTGTGCACACTGATGGGTGGCCTTACAGGTATTCAGTGATGGCTATGTGTGGTGCGGGGGAGATACTGAAAGCCTCTGGGTCTTTAACCCGCTCTCTCTCCTGGACTCATTTTTCTTCACAATTTGGAAATGCTGCTCTCCTGGAGCATTATTTTTTAATGAACCCGTAGCTCACTGTAAACTTATACCCCGCTGCTGAGGGATATACCAGTTGCTAAAGGCCCTGAACCATGTAACAAGGGTTAGGGCCTTTAACAAGCAATATAGCCTAAGGCCGATAAAGCAATTAGAACATTCTTTCCATTTAATGTTCTATATTAAACAGGGATGTTATGTTATGTTATGTTATGTTAACAGAAACTTCTAAAGCGCACGGTCACCAAAGAGGTTTCATGGCGCTAATCTTGAACAATATTTCGGCACACTAGACTATGCGTAAGCTTGCTCAAACAACCAGGTCTTAAGCACCTTTCTAAAACCCAGCAAGTTGTCGCACTTCCTGATTGCCAGAGGTAAGGAATTCCAGAATTTAGGGGCAAGGTAGGAGAACCTACATCCACCCTGACGTTTGAGTTTAATGACAGGGGTAGTCAGTAAATGAGAATGGGCTGACCGTAGGTTACGAAGTGGAACATACTTCGTTATCATGCTGCTTACAAATTTGGGGCTCTTACAATGCAAAGCCTTGAAAATTAAACACCCTGTCTTAAAAGCTGCACATTGTGCGACAGGTAGCCAATGAAGTTTAGATAACCATGGTCTGGCAGATTGCCATTTAGGTTGTTTATAAATTAGTCTCGCAGCCTGGTTCTGTACCAATTGTAGGCGTTTAAGTAGGAACAGAGGCAGGCCCAGATAGATGGAATTTGAAAAATCAAGGCGCGAGAGAACCAAAGCTATCACCACCTGAGTCAGGGCTGAATGAGTCAGCAAGTAGGCAATCCTCCTAATCTTTCGCAATTGGAAAAAGCAGGAGGAAACCACTGCCCCCACTTGTCCTCTAAGCGAGAGGTCTGCATTTATAGTGACACCCAAGCTTTTCACAGAAAGAGAGGGAGTAGGGGGTTTCCCAATTCTGTCGGCCAAAAGTGAGGGCCCCAGGAGATCTCACTCTTCCCAGGCAGCACTAATTCCGTCTTGCCCGGGTTGAGTTTGAGATGGTTGAGATCCATCCAATGCTGAATATGAAGCATAGTAGCTTGGAATTCAAGGACAGAATCAGGAGAATCTAAGGTAAAAACAAGCTGGAGATCATCAGCATAGTTAAAGGAAGTTATCTTTCTATTCTTCAATGAGTGGATCAAGGGCTTAAGGTACAGATTAAATAAGTGGGGGGATAGGGATGAACCCTGTGGCACCCCGCATGTAGTAGCGAGCTTAGAGGCAGAAAGACATTATTTACCCAGAGGCATTCAATTGTCTTTAATAGAGAGCTCAATATTTCAGTGGTGTAATAGCAATTAAAGTCTTGCTCTGTTGTTATGAGCCTGAGCTGAATGTTGGATGGGGATTTTATTAGCCTGAATAGCCTACTGCCCCAGCCTACATGTCTATTTATCACAGTAATTAAAACATATGGTAATTCTTTAAGATAACTTACTTACTACAAGGCCATCATCTAAAATACTTTAATAATCAGATTCCAATATCAGAATGTAGTCTTGGTTCAGAGCTGGTCTTATTAATGAATGAAATATTTATGCAGTGTAAATCCTCTGACATACCTGCTTCATGGCTGTCTTTCTTTTGCACTTCCTCCACAGACTGCGTTTGGCCCAGGATGTTTCCGGTCTACATTGCGCCTACTTGAATGAAGACAAATACGGAGTATTGGACTGCACATCATTGCGCAACTTTATCTGCACCAGTAACAGCTCCTTTTCTATGGCAGGTACAGTCCTCCCCCTCTTCTGACCCGGTGCCATTTAGCAATGCAACTCATCCTGTAACATCTCCCAAATGCACATAACTCTTTCAGATTTCTTTCATGATGGTTTTTGTAATTGTTCTGTGTGGGGCAAGGGCTGACAGGTGGTTTGCAACAGACTATCAACATCATAGTAGACAGGGAAAAATAGTTAGGTTCATGTCTTTTCAGAAGCTAGTTAAAATGCCTTCAATCTTGGGGTGACTCCAATCACAAGAAGTCCCTAAAAGTTATCAATCAAGCTTTTTCACAATTTAGACCACAAAGGCATGAGTTCACATAAGGTCAAAAAGGCTCCCAAGACATTCCTATATCTTCATAACCCTGTGCTCTATGAATTACGCATTCAGAAAAGGCCACTCTTGCTACCTCCTCTATTCACTACTTTATGCCTCAGTTACTTCTTTGTCCTCCTCTCCTCAGTGTACACTTCTCTGCTGCCATCAGAGGGGTTTCTAATAACTGAGCACAGGTGTTGGGATTCTCTTGGGACTTCAATGATCATGTAAGTGAATAGTGAAGGTTTATTATGGTATCTTTCACCTCAGAATTTCTTTGATTTCTGTTAACACCTACTCTCAACAGTCTGTTTGATTTTGGCGATAAAGTAGGGTGTGAAGCAATTATAGCTTTGCCCCTTGCAGAGCAAGCAATAAGCCTTGTATCTCAAACCTAATTTTCTCATTCACAGTATCATGGAGGAGCTAGTTGAGACTTAAAAGTTTAAGCTCACAAATGTCATTACTGCTACCTGGTCTGCTTGCTCATTGTTCAAGAAAGTGTACTGTATCGAGGTGTCTTTTCTCCCTCTCAATTCAGCACATATAGGGGTAAAGTATATCTTGTTAGCCAATTCTACACGAGACAGGCAAAAGTCCCCAGAGTTTGCCATCTAGCCAATTTATGTGCTCTTTATGATACTTGCGCCACTCCGTTTAATCTTCATTATAGCCTTTTGTACGCAGCATTTCAGCTGAATGCTGATTCAGTGCAGTGACCGAGCTAATTGATGGGTGTCCTCTATCACGAATGTTATTAACCTGGTCACTTACTGGTAATCTTCATTACTGTGAGTCCAGGTCTTCCTAGTCTCAATCCTTACACAGTGAACAGTCCTTCTGCCTCACAGATCTTGATTACCTAGCCCAACAAAAAAAGTTCTTCAAATATGCTCCTATATCCCAGGAAGCAGAAACGGAGGAACTGTAGAGGACCACTTCCTGAAATACAAAGCCAATGAAATAGAAATAGTATAGGAAACAAAGAATCAATCGCTAAATGATGGGTGAGGGTGGGACGGGGTTCAAGACTGGTGGGTGAGGGTGAGACGGGGTTCAAGACTGTGGCAAGGAAGACTAGCACTCTGTGTAAAGAATATACCGGTAAGTAACTAGGCCATTACCCCCTTCATCCATCTTTCTGTCACAGTCCTTACACAGTGAGATAATATCAAAGCTGAAAGTCATTATTTTATTTCCTCCCTCAAAAAGAAGTTGACACCACATAAAACATGATGCTAAACCTGTGATTTTATTTATTATAGGATTTTGAAAAATGAAAATTAAAGGTGATGACCAGAAGGTAACACCTGAGTACTGAAATTGCAGATGCCCCAACATCCAACTGGAGACTGTCATGTAACATAAAAGTATGAAGAGGTGCCCAAGTGGCTACACAATAAATGTATTTCAGTGAGGCTCCCTTAAAGGCTGCCCACGAGGATGCCATCCCTCTAGCTGACCTGCCCTGGATGCGACTAGGCAATTCTACATTTGAAACCGTGTATGATTTAATGATTGCCAACTCAAAGCTCCCCCGTCCTATGACTTGAGCATATGGCCACCAAGAAGAGTAGCTTGGCAAAGAGAAATTTCAGGTCTGATGACTCCAGTGGCTCAAAGTGGGATCCATTAAGACATATAGGAACAGAGGAAGATCCCAGGATGGAATATAACAATGGGCAACTGGTCTACAGAGGACAAAAACTCTAAGTAGACAAGAAGTAAATAAAGAAATATCAACCCTGAAATCACTGTCCACTGAAGCAGTCTCTCAACCAATCTAAAGCCTTGACAGGAACACATGAGGTGGGGGACAAACCTGTGTCTATATCAAGATTTGAAATAATGCCAATGGAAACTGTAGGATCTTAGTTTAGAGGGTCTCTTGTAAAGTTGAATGCTCTCTGCAACTTCCCTAGAGCAACCTTAGGCTAACCAAGCTAACCTCTGAAGAGCCATAACCCCAGTCTCAGCCATCTGAGGGAGTCCAGCAGCAGATGAAAGAGTCAACTGAAACAGAATGGAAAATTGCCAGTGAGGTCACCTCTCCATCTGTAATAAGAGGGGATGCCATATTTTCCTGGACCAATCCTGCCCGGATGTTTCTCAGAACCCTGGGGATCAGCTGAAATGGAGGTAAACCATAAGGGAGACCTAAAGGCCAAGGGACAGGTAGAAGGTCTATCGCCCAAGCTTTCTTGAATGGGACTAGACCGCAAAATTGAGGAAGTAGAGAATATGTCTCTGAAGTGAATAGATCCAGCCACGGTTGGTGGAATCATGGGACAATCTGCTGGAAATCAGGGCGGGGAGACAGAGACATCAAGGAGGGAAACTCCTGGCTCTGCAAGTCTGCAGGCCCATTCTCCCCCTGCAGTAGATATACCACTGAGAGACAGATAAGATTCCTCTCCGCCAAGAGACCTATATCCCAGGAAAGGAGATATTGTGACTACTGCATCCCAGTCCTGGCTGATGTAAGCGCGCACCTCCTGATTGTCCGTCTGGACACATACAGCCTGGTTCAGGAGGAAGGGGGAGAACCAGAGAAGAGTGTTCTGACTGCTCATCCCACCAATTGGAGGACTGAGATCTCTCGTAACTATCTGACTATTCCATTTGCCCTGGGCTTAGTGTTCAATCTTGCTGGTATCTGTCAATAGGATGGATAGAGGAGAAGCCAAATGACTGCCCCTTTCTAGGTTCCCTGGGGTGAGCCACCATTGAAGGTCCTGGCATATCGCTGGGATAACTGGGACCAACGTTTCATAATCCTGAGATGCCAGATCCCTGTGATAAAGATGTTGGTGAGCCAAGGGATACAGATGGAGATGGACCCAAGGAAGGCTCTCTAATGTGGAAGCCATTTCTCCTTGGCTTCTTAACCAACGTTTTGATGAGGTCCAGCTTTTCCACAGCAGGACGTAAAGATAGGCTGGCAGTTTCCTTTTCCTTTTATTCAGCAGAAAAACCAGGTCTGATTGAAAAAAGGCTCCGATGAACTGTAGGGGCTGTGAAGGATGAAGATTAGACTTTTTGTACATGAAGAGGAATCTGTGTTTCTGTGCACTTGGTGCTGAGGAGAGGTCGAAGGAGAGCACCTGGAAATTATAGAGATACTCCTCCACAGCAAAGTGTAGGTATTTCAGATGGTCTACACAGATGGGTCCATGCCGGTATGTGTCCAGCATGTCTAGAAATGCTAGAAAGTTTCCTTGGTTGATCAGGGGCAAGGTTTGCTGCAAGTCTACCATTTTGAATGGTCTGTGGGGAATGTATTGGTTCACTCTTTTGAGATCGAAAACTGGGTGAAAGTCTCCAGGCGTTTTCTGCACAAGGATAAGATGGAATAATAGGCCTGCTGCCTTTCGTTGGAGGAAACCTGACAAATTGTTGATTTCCCTAACAACAGTTGTATCCCAATGAGAAGGGCTTGCCAGCAGACAGGGCCCCTTGCAAGAGGCATCTTATGAAAGAATTGGGATGATGGGCTGGAAAACTCAATGGGATAGCCCTCTGATTCTGCCTATTGGGCATTATTGAAAGGTTCCACAGCTCCTGGAAAAATAGGAGATACCCTCCAACTGGAAGAGTCTTGTAGTTATGCTTCTGGAGTGGGAGTGTCAAGGAGAGTGGTTGGAACCTGGACTTACCGATATTCGAGCACCCCAGCCATGACCCATACCTTGAAAGGGCTGATTATTACCCTTGGCAGAGGATGGATCAAATGCTTTTTGTAACCCAATGACTCTTTCTCTGGGAAATGTTCAGACATTAATTTTTTGTTTTCCATAGACTTCTTCACTATACCTTCGAGTTGCTGACTGAAGATCTTGGACCTTCTAAGAATGCATCCATATGTGACGACATGCACAAATAGCTGCCCCTGGAACAGCAGCAGAAGCAGAGAAATTGCCAAATGACATGTCTGATAAAAAAAATACTGTAGGAACATGACATGGTCACCCCCACTTTTTGCCCAAAGGTACTGATGTTTTTGATTGGAAGTGCACTGGGCCCCTGCTAACCAGGTCCCAGTGCTCATTCCTAAAAACTACAACCATGTTGATTGTAAACCAATTGGCAAGGACTTTAGCACCCCTGTAGGACCCTGATAAATGGTGCCCCTGGTACCAAGGGCATGGGTACTAAAGAGGGTCCCTAAGGGCTGCAGCAGGTATTTAGCCACCCAAAAGGACCCACACGCAAACTACATGCAGACTGCCATTGCAGGATGTGTCAAATGGTGCAAGCCATTCCAAAAACACGACACTGTCCACTCCCTGTGTGCAATGCCCATGTCCACTGCATATACTATATGTAAGTCACCCGGGCAGCAGGTCTTAAGAGCCCGAAGGCAGGGTGCATTATATTATATGTAAGGGCACATCTCCATGAGCAGATATGCCCCTGTGAATCCTAGTTCCATTGCTAGACATTGCAAGTGCTCAGGAAGCCATTTTGAGGACATGTACTGGGCACTGGTCATTGCGAGTTACCAAGTTACATAATGGCTTCACTGAAAACAATGGTGTTTTTTATGAAACACCTTGTCTCATTAAATCTGTACTGATTCCAGTATCAGATTTATTGGGACATGCACCCAGAGGGCACCTTAGAGGTGCCTCGTGTAGCCCTATTAGTCTTAGTGCATTGGCTGACTGGTATCTTCCAGCCTGCCACTGCAGGTGGATTTCTGACCCCTGCAAGGGAAAGCCTCTGCTCTCAGAGGCCAGGAACAATGCCTGCTCGGCAGAAGGTGTTCTAACCTCCTCCAGCAGGATGACTAGCGATTTAGCATATCAAGTTCAGAGGCTTCAAAACCTCTGCTGCCTTTGAAATGCAACTCGGCTGCCCCCCAGACCTGGGGAATGCCACCCCCTGCCCTGAGACCCATTTGGCACCAGAGCAGGCTGAAAACAAATATTCATGAGACGTGTTGCACCGACAGGCTAGTCACAACCCTAAGGTGGGCTACCAGAACTGAATAGCTAGAGAAGGGATCCATCATCTTGTTTTTGGTGAAATCGGGACTTCTGGGTCAGGGTTATGCCCACTGCCCACAGGAAGTGGTCAAATAGGGGGCATAGTCGACCTAGTGGTAGGTAGCCCATTGGCTACTACCTCGTACTCCCCTAAATGCCCCTAAATTGAGTACTTAGGGGTCCTCTGACAGCAGTTCCTCAGATTTGACTTCCTGGGAACTGAAGAGGACAAAGAAGAGCCGATACTGCAAGAACCAAGGACCTGCATAGAAACTGGCATCAAACCCTGCTTTGCTGCTGGCTCCTTAACAGTTGCAAAGACCCGATTCGCCCTGCAGCTGTGCATCCTCTACAACACTTGGAGCATTGTCCAGCATTTTAACCTCCAGTGATCATCTCCGTTAGGGTAGTAGAACCATCCCTCTGCATCTCCAGGCATCAACCACATGTGCCTGGTTCGCTGTGTTTTCCCGGCCATCAGGACCACCGAGGGAGCATCACTTCAATAGGAGGTATTCAGAAGGTCAGCCTCATCTCTCAGCCAAGGTTTGAGATGCTAGACACTCCAGGAGCTCCACTGCACCAATACCCTGAGTACCGGGGCACTTGCACCAGACAAGGCTTGTTTCCCGTCCAGCCCAGACTCCACTGCCTTAGAAGCCTTCCTGCACATCGAGGGACTTCAAGACAGATGCGACCCATGATCAGAGTTGCCCTGCTGTTTTTTTATTCCCTCCTCTGCAGATTTACTAACAACCGTGAGAGCCTTGAATTCCAGTGGCCAGCCACCCAAGACACTCTGCACCCCCGCTCCACAGCCCAGGTCCTCAACTTCTGACTGCATCCCCTAAGCGTAGGGGTACCCATGATCTGAGCCCCCCCCTTTGGGTTCACCCGTACGTGCCCCAAGTCCCTTTTGAGATCCACGGTGTACGTTTGAGGCTACCATCCCGACCAGCACCTATGCACCCAGACACGCCAGGGCAGGTAAAGGGAAACTGCTGGTGGTACTTTGAACCTTGGCTCCCAAGCACCCTAAGTCCCAAAGGGCACCTCCGAAACCAGTTTACAAGAACCTGTTTGTATGTGTTTTTCTCCTACAGGATATCATTGTAGCATTCGAGGCTCATGCCTCAAAGCCGTTATTTGAGCTACTTTCCTAATTCTTTCTAAAACCGATATCTCTGCTTCCACTTAAGTTATTCTAAAGATCTTGGTGTCTAAATTCATATAAAATAACCTACTCTATTTTTATAAATTGGTCTCAGATTTCTTATTGAGTGGGTGAACCATTTCTTAACTGTGTGTGTACAACAAATGCTTAACATTCCTGTCTGTTAAGCCTAAGCTGCAATAGCACACTACTACAAATACAGCACTTGGGATTATTAAAGTAAGCCCTGTAAACCAATAAGGGGTGACTGGACTTTTTACATGGTGTGTCCTTACATTGGCATCACTAAATAAAAAGCCAGCTTCCTACATTGGTGGATCAGCGGTGGGGTTCCAGACTTCCATTTGCTGATACCACTTGGTCATAAGTGTGTTTTCACTAAAAAAATCTACAATTGATACTAGTTCAGAGCTATTTTTGTAGTTTGTCGATTTTTTTTTAATGTTTCCTATATTTTCTAATGGGAACTGTTATGGTCTTGTGTTAAGTTCCCCATTCCATTGCAATATACATTTAAAAAGAGTACTAGTCAGATAGGTCTTTAAAACTTTCTAGAATATTTTGCACAATTTTCTAAAATGGTCCCAGACTACTAAATATGTCTGGCCCAGAGGATACAGTACAGGAACGCAACCTGACCCCTTATCTGAATCTTAGTATGCAGCAGTTACAGACTCTCTGTAAAGCCAATAACATTGCTTCTGGCTCAAACCCTACAGCCCTTGCAGACTTTGATGCAGCTCAGTTTGAAAGGGTCCCGTCACCTCTGAGGAGGAGGATGACCGTGCCCAGTGATCTGTAGTCAGTATCTCAGGGGATAGCCCACCTAACTTAACCTAAGAGGGCGCGGACCTAAACCAAAACCTCTACGCTACCTCTAGACCTAGAGTGCCCTCCCCTTCTGGGAATAGGACAGGCAACTCAAGGTACACAGAAATAGAAGAACTAGAAGGAGAAGATATACATCTTTCAAGACTAGCCAAAAGAGCAGTCCTTGAAGAGCAGTCCAAATCCTGGCTATAAAAAAAGAAAGGGATGAGGTGGGTTTAGCACCAATGAATGGTGGCAGCAAAATAAATCGGGAGAAAGAAGAAACTTTTGATCCCAAGATCCGCAAAGGGATTGTTCCTAAATATGTTGAGGGTGATGACACTGGGGCACTCTACTGTGGGAGTTCTCAGGAAAGTGCAGGGATAGACTCCTGACACTTGATGAGGATGAAGCGGAGTCCTATGACCTCATGAGGGGTACTGTTAGACTTGGCATCTTTTGGCGTGTTTCCCCTGATTTTTGCTTTCTGGCCTCCTGGTTTTGACTCTGTTTTTGCTGGTGTAATGATTCTGCGCACTTTCCTCACTGCTGTCCAGTGGGAAAGTGCAAGTGCTCCTGTAGAAAATGTGTTATGGATTGGCGTTTCCATGATTGGCCTATTTGATTTATGTGTCAGTCCCTAGTAAAGTGCACTACGAGTGCCAGGGCCTATAAATCAAATGCTGTTGGTGGGCTGCAGCACTGGATTGTGCCACCTACGCAAACAGCCCGTAAAATGGAACTCTGGCCTGCCGTGGCAGAGCCTGTGCGCAGCCTGGGGCTGCCATGTCGACTTGGCAAGTGCACACACTTGCCAGTCCCTAAAACCTTCCCTTTTCTACATGTTAGTCACCCCTAAGGCAGGCCCAAGGTACCCCTGTGGGCAGGGTGCATTGTATGTGAAAGGTAGGACATGCCCTGGTGTGTGTGGCATGTCCTGATAGTGAAACGCAGCCTACTTCTTTTTCACTATTGCAAGGCAACCTGTCCCCCTAGGCCAGAATGGGCAGTTTTTGATTATTACATCCTATAATCCTAACTGACCCAGGGAACATGGTAGGAAGTCGAGTTTAGTATGCCTGAACTCAGAATGATAAAATGCATCTTTTAGTGAAGTTGGTTTTAACATTCTGTGTTTGAAAATACCACTTTTAGAAAGTAGGTATTTTCTTGTCTAACCATCCAAGTCTGCCTCTGCGAGGTTGTGTATTCCTTGTCTGGAGTGTGAGTGACAGGGGCTGGGGGATTCCAGGAGACAGGGTGAGTCAGCACAGGGCTGAATAGCCAGATCTACATGTAGATGGGTGGGAGGAGATGCACCTGGGACCTGAATAGGGCTGGGCCTTCCCTCCACAATGCTGGCTCTACCTCCTGTGGTGTGTCTGATGTCCCTGGCCTACACTGCAAAAGGAAAGAAGGAGTCTTGTCAACAAAGTGCTCCAGGACTGACCAGGACTGGTTTGGACTAGGCAAAGGCCTCTCTGCCTTCAGAGAACAAAGAGAAATTTAGGATAAAAAGGGGGCCCAAACCCCAGAATTTTAGAACTCTTTTGGATCAAGAAGACTGCCAAGAAGAAGAGCTGGAGAAGCTGTGAGGAGGAACTACCACTTTGCTGTGTGCTTTGCTGTGTTGGCCTGCAGTGGCTGCTTCTGTCTTGGGCAGTGAAAGGACTGGAACTGAACTTTCTGCAATCTACTTTGTGAGTTTCTCCAAGGGCTTGAGGTAGAGCTTGCCCCCTGTTCAAGAAGTCTCAGGAACAGCAAAGACTTCAAGCCTGACGCCGTCTACGACGCCACTGCCGACTCCGTGCCCTGAAGGCACCGCAGAGGGCACCGCGACCCTGGTCTCACCGACGACGCCTGCTGACGCCGCCACCGAGCCGCTGCTCGCACCGCGACCTGTGGGCACCGCACTCCGCACCGCCTCGCTTCACGACGACGCCTTGGTATCCCCGACGACCCCGCTCCACGCCGGACTCGACGCCGCTGCTTGCACCGTGGTTCGAGGACACCGCTCGTAAGGTTACACGACACACCGCCCTCATCCCGCACCGCAGCCTTGGCCTACCGACGCCGGTGCCATCGACTCCAGTTCGTCAGCCGACGACAGCGCTTCAGCAACGACGACGCCGCTGCTGCACCGTGACCTGCCAGCACAGTGACGAGCACCGCCTTCATCTCACACTGCGACCCTGGTCTCACCGACGACGCCATCTGACGCCGCCACCGAGCCGCTGCTCGCACCGCAACCTGAGGGCACCGCACGCAGCACCGCTGCACTTCGCACTGCAGCACCCGGGGACTGGGGACATCCATCTTGTCAAAAATAGAATTTACAGGCAGTCTGACCAAGTTAAGAAAAGCATCAGAGTTGAGGTCAGCAAGATGCCGGAGTTAGGGGTGACTGAACCCTCTGAAAGTCCCTGGGACAGCCCAGTGGTCTTAGTCCCCAAACCTCATTCCAAGGGAGGTAAACCAGAGCTGAGGTTTTGTGTGGGCTACAATGGTCTCAATGGAGGCACAAAGACTGGTGCTCACCCTATTCCAGAGCCAGATGAGCTTATTGACCGGCTGGGTGCAGCAACGTTTCTCAGTACCTCTGACCAAACATCAGGATTCTGGCAAATTGGTCTCACTTGTGGAGCTAAAGAAACGTCTGCAGTCAAGACCCCAGGTGGGCATTGCTAGTTTACTGTGATGCCATTTGGTCTAATGAATTACCCTGCAACCTTACAGAGGCTGGTGAACAAAAGTCCTGGCTGGGATGGAGCCTTTTAGTGCAGCACATCTAGATGTCATTGCTGCTTATAGCTCCCCTTGGCAGGATCGCCTGATTTAACTTGGAAAGGTCCTTGCTGCTCTATAGAAGGCAGGTCTCACTATTAAGGCCAGCAAGTGCCAGATAGGGGAGGGATCATTTGTATACTTGGGCCACTTTGTAGATGGAGGCCAAGTTCAACCCTAGATACAGACTATTGTGGACTGGGTTGCTCCAACAAGCCAGACTCGATTCACATCATTCCTTGGCTTGACTGGGTACTACAGGAGGTTTGTGAAGGGGTATGGTACTATGGTGGCTTTTGACACCCTAGAAGAAGCAATGTGCTCAGCACCCACACACAAAGGTCCAGATTACTCTAAGCAGTTCATTGTGCAGACTGATGCCTCTGAGCATGGGATAGGGGCAGTACTATCCCAGACCAATGATGAAGGCCAGGACCAGCCTGTTGCTTTTATTAGCAGGAGGTTACTCCCCAGAGAACAGCGTTGGAGTTCCAGAGAGAAGGAAGCCTTTGCTGTGGTCTGATCACTGAAGAAGCTGAGACCATACCTCTTTGGTACTCACTTCCTTGTTCAAACTGACCACAGTCCTCTCAAGTAGTTAATGCAGATGAAAGGTGAAAATCCCAAACTGTTGTTATAGTCCATCTCCCTTCAGGGAATGGACTTTAAAGTGGAACACAGACATAGGACTGACCATGCCAATGCAGATGGCCTTTTCAGGTTTTTCCACTCAGACAATGACGAACCCCTTGGGAAAG
Organism: Calotriton arnoldi; assembly: GCA_963921515.1. Taxonomy (NCBI): domain Eukaryota; kingdom Metazoa; phylum Chordata; class Amphibia; order Caudata; family Salamandridae; genus Calotriton; species Calotriton arnoldi. The sequence continues at coordinate 1,171,816 of CAWUFW010004057.1, forward strand.
GTTAGTTTCATCCTCCTCCTTCATTTGGGGAGTGGGGGTTGTGTAGGAAGGTGCCTCTTTTTTACATGGCCACCACGACTGTTTACCCACTGGTACTGATGCTCTTGATTGGCACTGCACTGGGTCCCTGCTAACCAGGCCCCAGTGCTCATTCCCTAAAACTACAACCATTTTGATAGTAACCGAATTGGCAAGGACTTAAGCACCCCTGTAAGGCCCTGGTAAATGTTGACCCTGGTACCCAGGGCATATGTACTAAAGAGGGCCCCTAAAGTCTGCAGCATGTATTATGCCACCCAAAGGGGCCCACACATAAACTACATGCACACTGCCATTGCAAGATGCGTGAAATGGTGCAAGCCTTTCCGAAAACATGACATTGTCCCCTCCCTGTGTGCAATGGCCATGTCCAATGCTTGTACTATATCTAACTCCCCTCTACAGCAGGCCTTTAAAGCCCTAAGGCAGGGTGTAGTATATTATATGTGAGGGCACATCTGCACGAGAAGATATGCCCCTGTGATGCCTAGTTCCATTGCTAGACATTGCAAGTGCTCAGGACGCTATTTTGAGGACTTGTACTGGGCTCTGGTCATTACGAGTTACCCTTTAACATAATGGTTACACTGAAAATAATGGTGTTTGGTATCAAACACCTTGCCTCATTAAATCTGCCACCGCAGATGGTTTTTTTGCCCCCTGCAAGGGAGAACCCATGCTCTCAGAGGCCAGGAACAATGCCTGCATGGCAGAAAGGTTCTTACCTCCTCCAGCAGGATGGCTAGCGATTTAGCATATCAAGGCCAGAGGCTTCAAAGCCTCTGCCACCTTTTAAATGCAACCCCTGCTTCCCACCAGACTTGGGGAATGCCACCCCCTGCCTTGGGGTCCACTTGTCACCAGAGCAGGTGGGAAATTATCTATTCAGGAGACGTGTTGCATTCACAGGCTAGCCACATCCCTAAGGTGGGCTACCTGAAGTGAATAGCCAGAGAAGGGTTTCCCCATCTTGTTTTTGATGAAATGGGGACTTCTTGGTCAAGGTTATTCCCACTCTCCACAGGAAGTGGTCATATAGGGGGCATAGTCGCCCTAGTGGTATGTCAATCAATCAATCAATCAGGGAATTGTAAGCGCGCTACTCACCCGTGAGGGTCTCAAGGCGCTATGGGGGGGGGGTCCGCAGATCGGTTTAGCCGAAGAGCCAGGTCTTGAGGGCCTTCCTGAAGGTGTTCAGGGAGGGGGTGCGTCTGATGTCTGCCGGTAGCTCGTTCCAGGTCTTGGCTGCAATGTGAGAGAAGGATCTTCCGCCTGCTCTGGCTCTGTGGATGCGCGGGGTTTCGGCCAGTGAGGGGTTGGAAGATCGGAGGTTTCTTTTGGGTATGTGGAATTTGATTCTGTCGTTGAGGAATTTAGGTCCATTGTTGTGTAGGCATTTGTAGGCGTGAGTGAGGATTTTGAAAGTGACTCTTTTCTCCACGGGGAGCCAGTGGAGACTTCGTAGGTGTTGGCTGATGTGTTCGTGTCTGGGGATGCCGAGGACGAGTCTGGCGGCAGTGTTCTGTATTGTCTGGAGTTTGCGGAGTAGGGGCTTGTTGATGCCGGCGTAGAGTGCGTTTCCATAGTCCAGTCTGCTGGTGATGAGTGCGTCGGTGACTGTCTTCCTTGACTCAGGGGGGTCCACTTGAAGGTCTTGCGGAGGATGTTGAAGCAGCTGGAGGTGACGGCGTTGACCTGTCGGTTCATGGTGATTGATGAGTCGAGTTCGATGCCGAGGTTCTTGACATGGTCTGAGGGGGTAGGTGGGCTTCCGAGGGCGGTCGCCCACCAGGTGCTGTCCCATGCAGAAGGGGTGGTACCGAGGACGAGGTTGCACATTGGCTAATACCTCGTATTTCCCTAAACGCTCATAAGTTGAATATTTAGGGGTCCCCAACACCAGGTCCTCAGATTCGACTTCCTGGGAACTGAGGAGGACACAGAAGAGAGGACACCGAAGAGACGACACATCGAGAATCACACCTGCACAGAAACTGGCACCAAACTCTGCCTGCTGCTTGCTCCCTAACAATTGCAAAGACCCAACTCGTCTTGCAGCTGTGCATCCTCCCCAAAACTTGGAGGACTGTCCAGCCTTTCAACAACCAGCGATCATCTCCCTTGGGGTGGAGTAGCCATCCACCTGCATCTGTAGGCACAAATCACATCTGTCTGGGTCCCTGTGTTGTTGCCCATCGGGCCCACTGAGGGAGCATCACTTCAGGAGGAGGTCTTTGTGGCTCTAGGAGGTCAGCCTCACCTCTCAGCCGAGTTTCGAGATGGTAGACCCTCCAGGAGCTCCCTTGCATCAATGCTCTGAGTACTGGGGACTTGCACCAGCCAAGGCTTGTTTCCCATCTAGCCCAGACTCCACTGTCTTGAAAGCCTTCCTGCATATCGAGGTACATCAGGACAGACTAGATCTATGACCAAAGTGGCCCTGCTGTTTTGTTTTTCCCTCCTCTGCAGATTTACCAACAACCGTGAGAGCCTCAAACTCCAGGGGCCAGCTGCCAAGACCCTCTGCACCTGCACTCCACAGCCCGGGTCCTCAACTTTTGACTGTGTCTCCTGTGCCTAGGTGTCCCCACTACCTGAGCCCCCCTTTGGGTTCACCCGTACTTGCCCCAAGTCCCTTTGAGGGCCACAGTGTAGCATTTGAGGCTACCATCCTGACCAGCACCTCTGCACCCGTACACACCAGGTCAGGTAACGAGAAACTGCTGGTGGTACTTAGGACCTTGGCCCCCTAGCACCTTAAGTCCCCAACGGCACCTCTGAAATCCGTTTACAAGTACTGTTTGCAATATGTGTTTTACTCTCATAGGATAGCATTGTAGCATTTGAGGCTCATGCCTCAAAACCGTTATTTGACCTATTTTTCTAATTCTTTCTAAAATCATCAATATCTCTGCTCATACTAGAGTTATTCTAAAGATCTTGGTCTCTAAATTCATAGAAAAAACCTACTTTATTTTTATAATTTGGTCTTGGATTTTTTATTGAGTGTGTGAAACATTTATTGACTGTGTACAACAAATGCTTAACACTCTTCTCTGATAAACCTATGCTGCTCAACCACACTACCACAAATAGAGCACTTGGGAGTATAAAAGTAAGCCCTATAAAGGGTCATCTGGACTTTTTGCATCGTGTGCCCTTACATTGACATCACTTCATAAAAAGCAAGCTTCCTACACATATGATGGCTAATAGGGCAGAAAAATCTGACCCTTCTTGCATCGGATCCACCAGTAGAGTCCCTCCTGAGTCTGGAAATCCCTTAGGAGAAACTGTACTGTATAGGTGGTGTAGTATTGGCTCTAACGGAAAGGTTTACAGCAGCATCTGCTGCAGGGCAACTATAGCATGGGCCAGGAGGCTCCTTAGAAATGGCACACTGGTCACCGCTACTGCTATCCATGGTGCTCAAACTGCAAACAACCAAGCCTCCCTTTTGGTTCGTTTCTAGGCAATGAGATAACGTGGGTACTAAGCTCTTGCTAGAGCCTCCATCTTGGGACCAGGCCGCATTGCAAGAGGGCCCCCAAAGAATCAGGAAACATTACTAAACGTCAAAAATGCTAAATTAAAGATAAATAGAACACACATTTTGAAATACCTTTCACAAGTTGGGAAAGTAATGATCACTGATCTACAGAAGGTAAAAACAGAAAGTGATCATCCAAAAATCCTCTGGTTGTGCATTCTGGGAGTTGCTATATTGGAGCAACATTTGTGTTGAGCTAAGTAATCAAGACCTGTGAGCTTGAAGAACTGCTCACTTTGCAAGGACTGTGACAGGGATACGGACGAGGAGGTAATGTGCTGTAACCCATGACCTAAGCTAGGTACCCTCTTGTCTCCAAACTCTGCCCAATGAAAGCCCCACTTCACATTCTTAGTACAATAATGAAGCTTGTACTTGCACATGACAATCTTCTTGAATAGGTTTCTCACCTTTTTTTCTTAGCCTTGCATATTAATAGTTGTAAAATTGTGTCTGACTGTGCCTTTGGCCCTTCCTTATGTTAGGTCCTGGGGCTGCAGTAGTCTGGCTTTTGTTTATTTTAACAGATTGCCCTTACCCATCACCTTCAAGCATGTTCCCATCAATTGGCCCGCCTCCCCGAAAATCCTATTTTGTACATCTTCTGTGGTATCCTCGACATACGTCAAGTGATACACCCTGCTGCACAATGTTATATTGCTATTTGCTTATGTAACCAGGCATCAAAACTTGTTTTTTACCACTCGCATTGGTGGCCACTGTTAACTAGAGTTGACCTCTGTCTTCGATCCAAGGGATAAATTAAGTACTTTGATTGTGACAGTGTCCTTTAAATAGAAGAAATTCTGTAGACCTAGGACCGTATTATGCATTGTGATTGTTTGTGCCTGGCGCACCTTTTAAATGGTGTGTCGGGCGCAAACAATCACAATGCGCCCTTTTATGAGCAGCTGCTCTGTTTTCACAGTGCAGGCGGCACCCGCCTGCACTTTTACAGGTTAATAGAGATCCCCTTGCAGGCGGGTGCAGTCAGTTACTGCACCCGCCTGTAAGGGTATGTCTGGGGGTGTCCATGGTACCCACTTTACCCCCTGCAGAGGGCTGCTCTCCGGAGGCGCACTGACAGTGCGCCACCTTTAAATGGCGCACTGTCAGTGCGCCTCCTGAGGCTCCTTTGACCCTGCACCCACTTCTGTAATATGGCGCAGGTGCAGAGTCAAAGGAATTCCCTCATTTGCATAGGGCACGCCCCTATGCAAATGAGGGAACCCCCCTCTGCAGGTAGCGCTGGCGCTTTAAGTGCACCAGCGCTATCGGTATTATAGAAGGGGACACACAAGCGTCTGTGCCCCCTTCTATAATACCAAAGTGCCCCGGGGGTGCGCAAAGCAGGCGCAAATGCCCGTTGCGCCCCCAGGTCACTTATTGTCATACGGCCCCTAGAGTCTTTCGGTGCAATCTTTCAGTGACGCAGTGCTAACATTTTTATGTCTTATTGTGCTCTCTATTTGTTGATAAGGAATTGAGATTAGCTCATGGATGAAAGCATGGAAGTACAATTCTGAAATGTATAATTTGTGTATAGTTTTAATTACATGTGAATATACCTAAGCAGTCCGTCTATGACCACTCTTACTCACAAGCTAATATGAATTTTACGCACAGGTGACTGCCCCTCAGTATCCTTCTGAAAGGTTGGTTATGCAGGGGAGCAGACATTCACATATCTGCTAGGTAACCTATGTCAAGTGTAATACCCACAGCCCGTCCTGGCTTGGGAGCCAACAACAGTACACATTACGAGACTTTGGAGCTGGCAAAATGTAATCGAAAAAGCAAAACTAAAAGTCCCAGAACTAATCAAGGTCAAAGGTTAGAATGCTGGTGTTCCTGGCTACTAGGATTCTAGATACCGAGCCTGAGGCGGAAAGTTGCTTACTGAGGCCTCCTTGAGTATTCGGGTAGCCTTGAACAAGCACTCAAGGCCTAGCTCAAAGGAGGTGGAGTCTAGGTTCAGAGGGTGAAGTCTAGGTTCAGAGGGTGAAGTCTAGGTTCAGAGGGTGAAGTCTAGGTTCAGAGGGTGAAGTCTAGGTTCAGAGGGTGAAGTCTAGGTTCAGAGGGTGGAGCCTAGGTTCAGAGGGTGGAGCCTAGGTTCAGAGGGTGGAGCCTAGGTTCAGAGGGTGGAGCCTAGGTTCAGAGGGTGGAGCCTAGGTTCAGAGGGTGGAGCCTAGGTTCAGAGGGTGGAGCCTAGGTTCAGAGGGTGGAGGCTAGGTTCATTGCAACACAAATGTTAGTTGCAAATAAGGAGGTGAATGTCAGGCAACAATTGTGGCCACAACACTTCAATATCTCAAAATCTACGAAAAAGTAAATAGAGAAGTGGGATTAGAAGAATAGAAGGTATACAAAGAACAGACACACTGTTGGACTTGGCCCTTTTTGCAGGGTCATCCCTAAACTATTTGCCTTTCTCCTAGCCTTTTCTCTGACATGGTGTTGGTGGTTTTAGGACTCTGAGCACTTTAGCACTGCTGTCCAGAGTAAAGTGCGTGTGCTCTCTGTGTTACCTATGGTAAGATTGGTCTACACCTGATTGGCATATTTAATTTACCTGTCAGTCCCTTGTAAAGTGGTATCTCATATACCCAGGGCTGGTAAATTAAATGCTACTGGTGGGCTTGCAGCGCTGATTGCGCCACCCACCAAAGTAACCTTTCAAACCTATCTCAGGCCTCTGCCATTGCAGGGCCTGTGCGTGCAGTGTCACTGCGACGTGACCCCCCTTTTACTGCATGTCAGTCACCCCTAAGGTAGGCCCTAGCTAGGCCTAGGGGCAGGGTGCATTGTAGGTAAAAGATAGGACATGTACCTTAAGTGTGTGACATGTCCTGGTAGTGACAAACAGCCATTTTGGTTTCTCACTACTGTGGGGCTGCCCTCCCATAGGAATGCATTGGGGATTCCCTGATAAGTGTTTCAATGGTAATTCCTGATATGAGAGGAGCAGCGTGGTCAAGTTTAGTATATTTGGGAATGGTAATAATAAATGCTGTGCAATGGTGTGCGCAGATTTATTATAACTATTTTAGAAATGCCACTTTTAGAAGTTGGCATTTCTGTGTGCTATGTGTCTGCCTGCCTGATGTGAATTGCATGTCTGGCTTTTGAGTGACAGGGGCTGGGAGGTGTGTGTGGCTCCAGGAGGGGCAGGGTGAGTCAGCACTAGGCTGAATAGGACACCTACATTTGGAGTAGTGGGAGGCGTAGTCCCCTGACCCTGAATAGGATTGTGCCTGCCCTGTACAATGCTGGCTCCGCCCCCTGTGGTGTGTCTGATCTCCGAGCCCCCACCTGAAAAAGGGGAAGAGGAGCCTGGTAAACAGAGTGCTCCAATTCCCCCCTGAACCAGTTTTTGCTGGTTCCCCCAAGCCCTGTACTGCAGACAAAGGAATGTGTAGTATAAATATTGGGGCTGTGACCCCATGAATTTTGTGCTGTTCCTGAACTTGTTGGAGGCTTGATGCTGCTGGGGACCCAGGAGGAGCTGCCACAGGGGCTTGCCTCCCTGCTGGAGTGCCCTGTGAGCTGGCCTCCCTGGGCCCAGCTATGCCCCATGGACCTCTAAGGACTTTTTGGACAACTAGCGCCTGGTGAGCGCTTGGCTTTTACTTTGGAGAGCGCTGTGTCTGCTCCCCAGACTGGAGGAGCGTGGGTGGCCTGCAGCATGCTGCTGCAGAGATTGCTGGAGGAAATCCCGGCATAGGGATTCCCCCGAGTTCCCTTCAACAACGGGTGCCCACCCCACGTTTTGCCCAGCCGAGCGGGAGCCTACCCCGCTTCATGTATATTTAAAACAGCGGGTGCCCACCCCGCATGCGGTGCTAGTTGGCGGGTGCCCACCCCGCTTATACGAGTATTTTTGACGGCGGGTGCCAACCCCACATTGCTGCTGTTATTTACAGCGGGTGCCCACCCCGCTTTTGGTGATAATTATGGCGGGTGCCCACCCCGCATCTACGAGGAATCACCGCCGCGGCCCGATCGAATAAAGATATCAGTATCTCTATCATTCACTGCTGCCGGTGACGAGATGCTGTGATCATCGTGATAACAAGAGAGGACGTATCAAGGTCCCGTTTTTAACAAAAGAGAAATATCGTCCATCATTCCGTGACGAAATTAATGCTTTGGAAAATAGAAGTTGACATTACTGCCAGTCGGATCGATATTGCATATATTTTCTGTTGGATTAATGACTGAGTTTACTTAATTACAAGCTTACGCTTTGAAAATATGGAAATGAAATCAGCATTTTAAAACCATAGCCTTGAGAAAGCCCAGGGGGGTGAAACGTACGTTGGCTGCTGCTGTTTTCCGTGTATAATGAATTGAAATAAAACAAGTCAAAGGACCTGATTCAACATCTTTTGTGGATTTCGTCATAAGGACATTCAATTTTTGATTGACTGAACCACACATTGTGGAAAATTGGATAATAGTTACAATTATTGGGTGTGCCTGGGTGTATTTTGGTTAAATATTGTTCTACGCTGATCTCAGTCCTAGTGGATTCATACCCGAGTGGGTGGGTATTGATACACCGCGGGAGCACCCTGAAATTCTGTCTTTTCAAGGACATTTTTGAGAGAATTTAAACATTGGTATCAATAGGTGTGCAGGTCATGTGGCATACCCACAATCTTTTGAAAAAATAGGGGGCATAGACGACCTAGTGGTAGGCAGCCCATTGGCTACTACCTCGTACTCCCCTAAATGCCCCTAAATTGAGTACTTGGGGGTCCTCTGACAGCAGTTCCTCGGATTTGACTTCCTGGGAACTGAAGAGGACAAAGAAGAGCCGATACTGCAAGAACCAAGAACCTGCATAGAAACTGGCATCAAACCCTGCTTTGCTGCTGGCTCCTTAACAGTTTCAAAGACCCGATTCGCCCTGCAGCTGTGCATCCTCTACAACACTTGGAGCACTGTCCAGCATTTTAACCTCCAGTGATCATCTCCGTTAGGGTAGTAGAACCATCCCTCTGCATCTCCAGGCAACAACCACATGTGCCTGGTTCACTGTGTTTTCCCGGCCATCAGGCCCACCGAGGGAGCATCACTTCAATAGGAGGTATTCAGGAGGTCAGCCTCATCTCTCAGCCAAGGTTTGAGATGCTAGACACTCCAGGAGTTCCACTGCACCAATACCCTGAGTACCGGGGCACTTGCACCAGACAAGGCTTGTTTCCCGTCCAGCCCAGACTCCACTTCCTTAGAAGCCTTCCTGCACATCGAGGGACTTCAAGACAGATGCGACCCATGACCAGAGTTGCCCTGCTGTTTTTTTATTCCCTCCTCTGCAGATTTACTAACAACCGTGAGAGCCTTGAATTCCAGTGGCCAGCCACCCAAGACACTCTGCACCTCCGCTCCACAGCCCAGGTCCTCAACTTCTGACTGCATCCCCTGAGCGTAGGGGTACCCATGATCTGAGCCCTCCCCCTTTGGGTTCACCCGTACATGCCCCAAGTCCCTTTTGAGATCCACGGTGTACGTTTGAGGCTACCATCCCGACCAGCACCTATGCACCCAGACACGCCAGGGCAGGTAAAGGGAAACTGCTGGTGGTACTTTGAACCTTGGCTCCCTAGCACCCTAAGTCCCAAAGGGCACCTCCGAAACCAGTTTACAAGAACCTGTTTGTATATGTGTTTTTCTCCGACAGGATGTCATTGTAGCATTCGAGGCTCATGCCTCAAAGCCGTTATTTGAGCTACTTTCCTAATTCTTTCTAAAACAGATATCTCTGCTTCCACTTAAGTTATTCTAAAGATCTTGGTGTCTAAATTCATATAAAATAACCTACTCTATTTTTATAAATTGGTCTCAGATTTCTTATTGAGTGGGTGAACCATTTCTTAACTGTGTGTGTACAACAAATGCTTAACATTCCTGTCAAGCCTAAGCTGCAATAGCACACTACTACAAATACAGCACTTGGGATTATTAAAGTAAGCCCTGTAAACCAATAAGGGGTGACTGGACTTTTTACATGGTGTGTCCTTACATTGGCATCACTAAATAAAAAGCCAGATTCCTACATTGGTGGATCAGCGGTGGGGTTCCAGACTTGCATTTGCTGATACCACTTGGTCATAAGTGTGTTTTCACTAAAAAAATCTACAATTGATACTAGTTCAGAGCTATTTTAGTAGTTTGTCGATTTTTTTTTTTTTTAATGCTTCCTATATTTTTTAATGGGAACTGTTATGGTCTTGTGTTAAGTTCCCCATTCCATTGCATTATACATTTAAAAAGAGTACTAGTCAGATAGGTCTTTAAAACTTTCTAGAATATTTTGCACAATTTTCTAAAAAGGTCCCAGACTACTAAATATGTCTGGCCCAGAGGATACAGTACAGGAACGCAACCTGACCCCTTATCTGAAGCTTAGTATGCAGCAGTTACAGACTCTCTGTAAAGCCAATAACATTGCTTCTGGCTCAAACCCTACAGCCCTTGCAGACTTTGATGCAGCTCAGTTTGAAAGGGTCCTGTCACCTCTGAGGAGGAGGACGACAGTGCCCAGTGATCTGTAGTCAGTATCTCAGGGGATAGCCCACCTAACTTAACCTAAGAGGGCGAGGACCTAAACCAAAACCTCTACGCTACCTCTAGACCTAGAGTGCCCTCCCCTTCTGGGAATAGGACAGGCAACTCAAGGTACACAGAAATAGAAGAACTAGACGGAGAAGATATACATCTTTCAAGACTAGCCAAAAGAGCAGTCCTTGAAGAGCAGTCCAAATCCTGGCTATAAAAAAAGAAAGGGATGAGGTGGGTTTAGCACCAATGAATGGTGGCAGCAAAATAAATCGGGAGAAAGAAGAAACTTTTGATCCCAAGATCCGCAAAGGGATTGTTCCTAAATATGTTGAGGGTGATGACACTGGGGCACTCTACTGTGGGAGTTCTCAGGAAAGTGCAGGGATAGACTCCTGACACTTGATGAGGATGAAGCGGAGTCCTATGACCTCATGAGGGGTACTCTGATTGAGGGCTTTGGTCTCCCAACTGAAGAGTACAGGGTCAAGTTCCGGTAGACTCCCATAACCTCAAATTAATCCTGAGTAGACTTTGTTGACTTCTCAGTTAAAACACTAGGTGGCTCATTCAAGGGCAGTCAGGAGCAGGATTATGATGGGCTCTATAATTTGTTGATGAAGGAACATCTGTTGAGTAATTGTACATCCGAAAAACTACATCAGTACCTAGTGGACTTAGGGGTAGTCTCTCCTCAGGAGGTGGGGAAGAAGGCTGACCACTAGGTAAAAACAAGGGTGTCCAGAAAGGCCCATGGTGGGGGTGACCAAAAGAAATGCGTTACTGCCGCCTCCCAGGGGAAAGATGTGGGACACATAGGGGAAAAACACAAGAAGTCATCAAAAGGTCCACAAAAACCTCTTCAGGAGTGGGTGGGTGGGGGGGCAAGACTCTTCCCAATCCAAGGCTGGGTGCCAGGGTAAAAGTTGGGATCCCAAAAAGGCTTGGTGCCATCTCTGTAAACAGACTGGGCACCAAACTGGGGACTCTACCTACCCCAAAAGGGGTGCAGCACCCTCGGGGATTGCTAGACTCCAGATGGGATCCCTGGTGCGCACTGACCAAGTCAGAGAGCACACTGAAGTTAATTTAGTCTCCGAGGGTGGGGTGGTTGTGGCTACCCTAGCTGTCTAACCCAGTAACCTGGAGAAGTACAGACAGATGGCACTTATTAATGGGATTGAGGTGGAAGCACTGAGAGATACAGGTGCAAGTGTCACCATGTTGACTGAAAAACAGATATCCTCAGAACAGTACTTAACTGGACAGACATATCCAGTTATCAATGCTGATTATTACATCAAGGATCACCCCATGGCTATGGTGACCTTAGAATCGGGGAGGGTGTGCTGGCCAAAGGAAGGTGTTTTTAGAAAACAATGGTTCCTATGTGGCTAAAATGGTCCATTTAGGCCACATAAGAACCATTGTGTTCTAAAAACACTAATTCACCCCAGGTTCAAATATTGGGGTACCCTTGTTTACCGCACTACCAGCCAAAGGAAGGTGGCCATGTCCTCTGCCATACCAGTTGAATTTCTGCTAGGGAAAGATCTGGAGACCTCAGCATAGGCTGAGGTAGAGATGAGAGACTATGCACCCATGATGGGAATACCTGCGTGGGTTTGTGCAAAAACAAGAGCACAGACCAAAGCCCAGGGTGAAAAAGAGGCATTGGAGCATAGAATAATGGCCCTAGAAATCTCCAAGAGAAAAGGCAGGAAGGCTGGGAAACCAACTTTCACACAGACACAAGCTTAGGTCCACTCTCCCCATGGAGAATACCAGTCAGCCCTTAAGGGAACTGAACCTGAGAAACTTGGGCATTACAGAGCTCCTAGGTACAGGTGGGACCTTCTAGGTAAGATCTATGCCAGGGGAAAAACACGTCCCACTCTTGACAGCCTGAGACAGCAAGCTGCTGCACAGGAAAGTGGAGATGTCAGTGGTTCCCACAGGACCTATTGGGCGGAAGGACTCCTGTACACTGAGGCCAGAGATCCCAAACCTGATGCCACTAGGGGAGTGGTAGTGCCTCAAATGTATTTGAAGTAGGTTGGTTACCCAGTTCTACTGGCCAAACATGTCCCAGAAAGTGAAGGAGTTCTGTAACTCCTGTGTCTCCTGTCAAGCCGGTGGCAAGACAGGTGGCAAACCAAAGGCCCCCATAATTCCACTTCCAGTGGTAGGAGTTCCCTTTAAAAGGGTAGGGATCAACATAGTTGGTCCCCTTGACCCTCAAACAGCTTCAGGCAACAGGTTTATTCTGGTGGTAGTGGATCATGCCACCAGGTATCCTGATGCTGTTACCCTTAGGACTGTCACTGCTCCTGCTGTTTCCAGGAACCTCTTCAGTATCTTTAATATAGTGGGTTTCCCTAAGGAGGTGGTTTCAGACAGAGGTACAAACTTCATGTCTGCTTACCTGAAAGCAATATGGGCTGAGTGTTGGGTAACTTGTAAGATCACCACACCATATTATCCACAAACTAATGGCCTTGTTAAAAGGTTTAACAAGGCCATGAAAGGTATGATAATGGGGCTCCTTGAATAGCTCAGAAGGAGGTGGGATATCCTGCTACCATGCCTGCTTTCTGCCTACAGAAAGGAGTGGGCTTTAATCCATTTGAGCTTCTGTTTGGCCATCCTGGTAGAGGTCCTCTGAGTCTGGTGAGGGAAGGCTTGGAGAAGCCTCAAAAAGAACCTAAACTAAACATAGTGGACTATGTACTTGGCCTCCATTCAGGATGGCTGAGTACATGGAAAAGGCGAACCACAACCTTGAGGCAATTCCAGAAGCAACAGTTTGACCAAAAGGCTGCACTAGTTGATTTTCAACCACGGCACAATGTATGGGTATTGGAGCCTGTGGCACCTAGGACCCTCCAGGACAAATGGAATGGACACTACCCTATCCTTGAAAGAAAAGGGGAGGTCACTTACTTGGTGGACCTTAGCACTTCTAGGAGCCCCCAGAGGGTTACCCATGTGAATCATATGAAACAAAAAGATCCACCTCAGAAGAGGTTTTTTTTAGGGAAATGCGTTTCAATCTTGGTAGGATACACACAGTGTTTGCTTAGATACCCCTCACATACCAAAAGGGCCCTTGGTGTCATGCTTCATCATAGGGTCTTCCCGCCCAGCTACGGGACTTGGCGTGCTACGACCAGCGACTACGCGGGAGCACTGATATTTGTAGTGCTATGTGTGGTGTAGAGGTAGTGAGAGGAAGGGTCAAGGGTGGATGCGGGAAGTGAATTAAAAGTACCTGGCCTCATGGACTTAAGAAATTTAATAGGTCAAAGAGGCTGGTGCTGTTAAAAAGGTGGTTCGGAGATGTCCTGCGTGTAATGTGCGGATACTCCTGATCAAGTCAACATGATTCGAAGCATCAAGGCTTCTTCATCAGGACTAGAAATGATCCCTTCAGTACTCACTATGTTGCTATCAATAAGTGTTGGAATAATGTGCTATATACAGAAAAGTGAAAAAAGTGAAAAAAATGCACAATATCATGCACTCTATACAGTACCCAATTAATAATGCTAAAATGTGAGCCATTGACTTGATCAGGAGTATCCGCACATTACACGCAGGACATCTCCGAACCACCTTTTTAACAGCACCAGCCTCTTTGACCTATTAAAATTTCTTAAGTCCATGAGGCCAGGTACTTTTTAATTCACTTCCCGCATCCACCCTTGACCCTTCCTCTCACTACCTCTACACCACACATAGCACTACAAATATCAGTGCTCCCGCGTAGTCGCTGGTCGTAGCACGCCCCATCCTGCAGCGGGCGGGAAGACCCCTATGATGAAGCATGACACCAAGGGCCCTTTTGGTGTGTGAGGGGTATCTAAGCAAACACTGTGTGTATCCTACCAAGATTGGAAACGCATTTCCCTAAAAAAAACCTCTTCTATGGTGGATCTTTTTGTTTCATATGATTATCTGAGGAGGACGTATCCACCTCTAGCGCCCACGAGGCGCACCTCTTCACTCCCTAATCCTGTTTTTTGTAGCTACCCATGTGAATCGCCTGAAACCCTTTTATGACAGGGCTGATGCGACTATGCCCATAGTCATTGATGAGGATCGATCAGGAAGGAGAGAATGAACCTCTCACTGACCTCCTTTCTAACACCCCTAAAGATGGGTCTGTAGACGGAGTTGTCTTGTCAGACACCCTCACTGCCCAACAGCTAACTGATTGAAGGCATGTCCGCGGGCAGTATTCTAAGCTCTTTTCCCTAAACCCTGGTCAGACAACCTGGTGCCACATGATGTGGACAATGGGGACATCCATCTTGTCAAAAATAGAATTTACAGGCAGTCTGACCAAGTTAAGAAAAGCATCAGAGTTGAGGTCAGCAAGATACCGGAGTTAGGGGTGACTGAACCCTCTGAAAGTTCCTGGGCCAGCCCAGTGGTCTTAGTCCCCAAACCTCATTCCAAGGGAGGTAAACCAGAGCTGAGGTTTTGTGTGGGCTACAATGGTCTCAATGGAGGCACAAAGACTGGTGCTCAGCCTATTCCAGAGGCAGATGAGCTTATTGACCGGCTGGGTGCAGCAACGTTTCTCAGAACCTTTGACCAAACATCAGGATGCTGGCAAATTGGTCTCACCCCTGGAGCTAAAGAAACGTCAGCAGTCAAGACCCCAGGTGGGCATTACTAGTTTACTGTGATGCCATTTGGTCTAATGAATTACCCTGCAACCTTCCAGAGGCTGGTGAACAAAAGTCCTGGCTGGGATGGAGCCTTTTGGTGCAGCACATCTAGATGTCATTGCTGCTTATAGCTCCCCTTGGCAGGATCGCCTGATTTAACTTGGAAAGGTCCTTGCTGCTCTATAGAAGGCAGGTCTCACTATTAAGGCCAGCAAGTGCCAGATAGGGGAGGGATCATTTGTATACTTGGGCCACTTTGTAGATGGAGGCCAAGTTCAACCCTAGATACAGACTATTGTGGATTGGGTTGCTCCAACAAGCCAGACTCAATTCACATCATTCCTTGGCTTGACTGGGTACTACAGGAGGTTTGTGAAGGGGTATGGTACTATGGTGGCCTTTGACACCCTAGAAGAAGCAATGTGCTCAGCACCCACACACAAAGGTCCAGATTACTCTAAGCAGTTCATTGTGCAGACTGATGCCTCTGAGCATGGGATAGGGGCAGTACTATCCCAGACCAATGATGAAGGCCAGGACCAGCCTGTTGCTTTTATTAGCAGGAGGTTACTCCCCAGAGAACAGCGTTGGAGTTCCAGAGAGAAGGAAGCCTTTGCTGTGGTCTGATCACTGAAGAAGCTGAGACCATACCTCTTTGGTACTCACTTCCTTGTTCAAACTGACCACAGTCCTCTCAAGTAGTTAATGCAGATGAAAGGTGAAAATCCCAAACTGTTGTTATAGTCCATCTCCCTTCAGGGAATGGACTTTAAAGTGGAACACAGACATAGGACTGACCATGCCAATGCAGATGGCCTTTTCAGGTTTTTCCACTCAGACAATGAAGAACCCCTTGGGAAAGGTTATTATCATCCTCTTTCATTTGGGAAGTGGGGGTTGTGTAGGAAGGTGCCTCTTTTTTTACATGGCCACCACCACTGTTTACCCACTGGTACTGATGCTCTTGATTGGAACTGCACTGGGGCCCTGCTAACCAGGCCCCAGTGCTCATTCCCTAAAACTACAACCATTTTGATAGTAACCGAATTGGCAAGGACTTAAGCACCCCTGTAAGGCCCTGGTAAATATTGCCCCTGGTACCCAGGGCATAGGTACTAAAGAGGGCCCCTAAAGTCTGCAGCATGTATTATGCCACCCAAAGGGACCCACACATAAACTACATGCACACTGCCATTGCAAGATGCGTGGAATGGTGCAAGCCTTTCCGAAAACATGACATTGGCCCCTCCCTGTGTGCAATGGCCATGTCCAATGCTTGTACTATATCTAACTCCCCTCTACAGCAGGCCTTTAAAGCCCTAAGGCAGGGTGTAGTATATTATATGTGAGGGCACATCTGCATGAGAAGATATGCCCCTGTGATGCCTAGTTCCATTGCTAGACATTGCAAGTGCTCAGGAAGCCATTTTGAGGACATGTACTGGGCTCTGGTCATTACGAGTTACCCAGTTACATAATGGTTACACTGAAAATAATGGTGTTTGGTATCAAACACCTTGCCTCATTAAATCTGCCACCGCAGATGGTTTTTATGCCCCCTGCAAGGGAGAACCCATGCTCTCAGAGGCCAGGAACAATGCCTGCTTGGCAGAAAGGTTCTTACCTCCTCCAGCAGGATGGCTAGCGATTTAGGATATCAAGGCCAGAGGCTTCAAAGCCTCTGCCACCTTTTAAATGCAACCCCCGCTTCCCACCAGACCTAGGGAATGCCACCCCCTGCCCTGGGGTCCACTTGTCACCAGAGCAGGAGGGAAATTAGCTATTCAGGAGACGTGTTGCATTCACAGGCTAGCCACACCCCTAAGGTGGGCTACCTGAAGTGAACAGTCAGAGAAGGGTTTCCCCATCTTGTTTTTGGTGAAATGGGGACTTCTTGGTCAAGGTTATTCCCACTCTCCACAGGAATTGGTCATATAGAGGGCATAGTCGCCCTAGTGGTATGTCAATCAATCAGGGAATTGTAAGCGTGCTACTCACCCATGAGGGTCTCAAGGTGCTATGGGGGGGGGGGGGTCCGCAGATCTGTTTAGCCGAAGAGCCAGGTATTGAGGGCCTGCCTGAAGGTGTTCAGGGAGGGGGTGCGTCTGATGTCTGCCGGTAGCTCGTTCCAGGCATTGGCTGCAATGTGAGAGAAGGATCTTCCGCCTGCTCTGGCTCTGTGGATGCACGGGGTTTCGGCCAGTGCGAGGTTGGAAGATCGGAGGTTTCTTTGGGAACGTGGAAGTTGATTCTGTCGTTGAGGTATTTGGGTCCGTTGTTGTGTAGGCATTTATAGGCGTGAGTGAGGATTTTGAAAGTGACTCTTTTCTCCACGGGGAGCCAGTGGAGACTTCGTAGGTGTTGGCTGATGTGTTCGTGTCGGGGGATGCCGAGGACGAGTCTGGCGGCAGTGTTCTGTATTGTCTGGAGTTTGCGGAGTAGGGACTTGTTGATGCCGGCGTAGAGTGCATTTCCATAGTCCAGTCTGCTGGTGATGAGTGCGTGGGTGACGGTCTTCCTTGACTCAGGGGGGATCCACTTGAAGGTCTTGCGGAGGGTGTTGAAGCAGCTGGAGGTGACGGCGTTGACCTGTCGGTTCATGGTGAGTGATGAGTCGAGTTCGATGCCGAGGTTCTTGGCGTGGTCTGAGGGGGTAGGTGGGATTCCGAGGGCGGTCGCCCACCAGGTGCTGTCCCATGCAGAAGGGGTGGTACCGAGGACGAGGTTGCCCATTGTCTAATACCTCGTATTTCCCTAAACGCTCATAAGTTGAATATTTAGGGGTCCCCAACACCAGGTCCTCAGATTCGACTTCCTGGGAACTGAGGAGGACACAGAAGAGAGGACACTGAAGAGACGACACATCGAGAATCACACCTGCACAGAAACTGGCACCAAACTCTGCCTTGCTGCTTGCTCCCTAACAATTGCAAAGACCCAACTCGTCTTGCAGCTGTGCATCCTCCCCAAAACTTGGAGGACTGTCCAGCCTTTCAACAACCAGCGATCATCTCCCTTGGGGTGGAGGAGCCATCCACCTGCATCTGTAGGCACGAATCACATCTGTCTGGGTCCCTGTGTTGTTGCCCATCGGGCCCACTGATGGAGCATCACTTCAGGAGGAGGTCTTTGTGGCTCTAGGAGGTCAGCCTCACCTCTCAGCCGAGTTTTGAGATGGTAGACCCTCCAGGAGCTCCCTTGCATCAATGCTCTGAGTACTGGGGCACTTGCACCAGCCAAGGCTTGTTTCCCATCTAGCCCAGACTCCACTGTCTTGAAAGCCTTCCTGCATATCGAGGTACATCAGTACAGATTAGATCCATGACCAAAGTGGCCCTGCTGTTTTGTTTTTTCTTCCTCTGCAGATTTACCAACAACCGTGAGAGCCTCAAACTCCAGGGGCCAGCCAGCCAAGACCCTCTGCACCTGCACTCCACAGCCCGGGTCCTCAACTTTTGACTGTGTCTCCTGTGCCTAGGTGTCCCCACTACCTGAGCCCCCCTTTGGGTTCACCCGTACTTGCCCCAAGTCCCTTTGAGGGCCACAGTGTAGCATTTGAGGCTACCATCCTGACCAGCACATCTGCACCTGTACACGCCAGGTCAGGTAAAGAGAAAGTGCTGGTGGTAATTAGGACCTTGGCCCCCTAGCACCTTAATTCCCCAACGGCACCTCTGAAATCCGTTTACAAGTACTGTTTGCAATATGTGTTTTACTCCCATAGGATAGCATTGTAGCATTTGAGGCTCATGCCTCAAAACCGTTATTTGAGCTATTTTTCAAATTCTTTCTAAAATCATCGATATCTCTGCTCGTACTTGAGTTATTCTAAAGATCTTGGTGTCTAAATTCATAGAAAAAACCTACTTTATTTTTATAATTTGGTCTTTGATTTTTTATTGAGTGTGTGAAACATTTATTGACTGTGTACAACAAATGCTTAACACTCTTCTCTGATAAACCTATGCTGCTCAACCACACTACCACAAATAGAGCACTTGGGAGTATAAAAGTAAGCCCTGTAAAGGGTCATCTGGGCTTTTTGCATCGTGTGCCCTTACATTGACATCACTTCATAAAAAGCAAGCTTCCTACACATATGATGGCTAAAAGGGCAGAAAAATCTGACCCTTCTTGCATTGGATCCACCAGTAGAGTCCCTCCTGAGTCTGGAAATCCCTTAGGAGAAACTGTACTGTATAGGTGGTGTAGTATTGGCTCTAACGGAAAGGTTTACAGCAGCATCTGCTGCAGGGCAACTATAGCATGGGCCAGGAGGCTCCTTAGAAATGGCACACTGGTCACCGCTTCTGCTATCAATGGTGCTGAAACTGTAAACAACCAAGCCTCCCTCTTTGGTTAGTTTCTAGGCAATGAGATAACGTGGGTACTAAGCTCTTGCTAGAGCCTCCATCTTGGGACCAGGCCGCATTGCAAGAGGGCCCCCAAAGAATCAGGAAACATTATTAAACGTCAAAAATGCTAAATTAAAGATAAATAGAACACACATTTTGAAATACCTTTCACAAGTTGGGAAAGTAATGATCACTGATCTACAGAAGGTAAAAACAAAGTGATCATCCAAAAATCCTCTGGTTGTACATTCTGGGAGTTGCTATATAGGAGCAACATTTGTGTTGAGCTAAGTAATCAAGACCTGTGAGCTTGAAGAACTGCTCACTTTGCAAGGACTGTGACAGGGAGACGGACGAGGAGGTAATGTGCTGTAACCCATGACCTAAGCTAGGTACCCTCTTGTCTCCAAACTCTTCCCAATGAAAGCCCCACTTCACATTCTTAGTACAATAATGAAGCTTGTACTTGCACATGACAATCTTCTTGAATAGGTTTCTCACCTTTTTTTCTTAGCCTTGGATATTAATAGTTGTAAAATTGTGTCTGACTGTGCCTTTGGCCCTTCCTTATGTTAGGTCCTGGGGCTGCAGTAGTCTGGCTTTTGTTTATTTGAACAGATTGCCCTTACCCATCACCTTCAAGCATGTTCCCATCAATTGGCCCGCCTCCCCGAAAATCCTATTTTGTACATCTTCTGTGGTATCCTCGACATACGTCAAGTGATACACCCTGCTGCACAATGTTATATTGTTATTTGCTTATGTAACCAGGCATCAAAACTTGTTTTTTACCACTCGCATTGGTGGCCACTGTTAACTAGAGTTGACCTCTGTCTTCGATCCAAGGGATAAATTAAGTACTCTGATTGTGACAGTGTCCCTTTAAATAGAAGAAATTCTGTAGACCTAGGGTAGTATTATGCATTGTGATTGTTTGTGCCTGGCGCACCTTTTAAAAGGTACGTCGGGCGCAAACAATCACAATGCGCCCTTTTATGAGCAGCTGCTCTGTGTTTTCACAGTGCAGGCGGCACCCGCCTGCACTTTCACAGGTTAATAGAGATCCCCTTGCAGGCGGGTGCTGTCAGTTACTGCACCGGCCTGTAAGGGTATGTCTGGGGGGGTCCATGGGACCCACTTTACCCCCTGCAGAGGGCTGCTCTCAGGAGGCGCACTGACAGTGCGCCACCTTTTAAATGGCGCACTGTCAGTGCGCCTCCTGAGGGCTCCTTTGACCCTGCACCCACTTCTGTAATATGGCGCAGGTGCAGAGTCAAAGGAATTCCCTCATTTGCATAGGGCACGCCCCTATGCAAATGAGGGAAACCCCTCTGCAGGTAGCGCTGGCGCTTTAAGTGTACCAGCGCTATCGGTATTATAGAATGGAACACACAAGTGTCTGCGCCCCCTTCTATAATACCAAAGTGCCCCGGGGGCGCGAAAAGCAGGCGCAAATGCCCGTTGCGCCCCCAGGTCACTTATTGTCATACGGCCCCTAGAGTCTTTCGGTGCAAGCTTTCAGTGACGCATTGCTAACATTTTTATGTCTTATTGTGCTCTCTATTTGTTGATAAGGAATTGAGATTAGCTCATGGATGAAAGCATGGAAGTACAATTCTGAAATGTATAATTTGTGTATAATTTTAATTATATGTGAATATACCTAAGCAGTCCGTCTATGAACACTCTTACTCACAAGCTAATATGAATTTTACGCACAGGTGACTGCCCCTCAGTATCCTTCTGAAAGGTTGGTTATGCAGGGGAGCAGAAATTCACATATCTGCTAGGTAACCTATGTCAAGTGTAATACCCACAGCCCGTCCTGGCTTGGGAGCCAAGAGCAGTACACATTACGAGACTTAGGAGCTGGCAACTTGTAATCGAAAAAGCACAACTAAAAGTCCCAGAACTAATCAAGGTCAAAGGTTAGGGTGCTGGTGTTCCTGGCTACTAGGATTCTAGATACCGAGCCTGAGGCGGAAAGTTGCTTTCCGAGGCCTCCTTGAATATTCGGGTAGCCTTGACCAAGCACTCAAGGCCTAGCTCAAAGGAGGTGGAGTCTAGGTTCAGAGGGTGAAGTCTAGGTTCAGAGGGTGAAGTCTAGGTTCAGAGGGTGAAGTCTAGGTTCAGAGGGTGGAGTCTAGGTTCAGAGGGTGGAGTCTAGGTTCAGAGGGTGGAGTCTAGGTTCAGAGGGTGGAGTCTAGGTTCAGAGGGTGGAGTCTAGGTTCAGAGGGTGGAGTCTCGGTGCAGAGGGTGGAGCCTAGGTTCAGAGGGTGGAGGCTAGGTTCATTGCAACACAAATGTTAGTTGCTGTTAGAAATGGGATCTCTGGTTGGCTAAGGCTTGCGCAAAAGCCAGGCAGAGACCACCACTCTAGTCAGGGCGAGGGAGTTACACGCCAAGATAACCCCTGCTCACCCCCTTGGTAGCTTGGCACGAGCAGTCAGGCTTATCCCGGAGGCAATGTGTAAAGCGTTTGCGCAACACACACTCACAGCAGCAACACACTAGGCACACCACAAAAGGAAACTCCACACAAGGTTATATAAAAATAGCCTTTGTATTATAAAAACACATTAGAATATAATCACACAAGGTACACTGTGCCAACTGGCACTAGGCAGTATTTACAGGGGATTATATACAGGACCGGGCCAATCGGGCCACGGTCAGAACCATCAGAAAAGGTAAGTACATATAGAACACACCCAGTCACTACTGGCACAATAATGACCTTAGCATTATCACATTGGGCATAAAACCTATTAGGCCCACCTCATCAGCATAAATCACATTACGCAATAACCACAGTAGGCATCAAATCGCAAGATGCACTGGGCATCGCAAGCCTAACCGCCTTAGGCAATAATTAGCATGAACACAGTGTGCCCCAATCGGGGGCACAACACACGGAAACTGGCCCCAGGCCAACTGGCCTCCCTCAGGGGCTCAAAAGGCCCTATGTCCAGAATGTCCGGGCTGGCTGCACAGGCAGCAAAGGCAAAGTGCACAATGTCCTGGCCTAAACGTAGCAGCTGCCCACTACTTGCTGGGCAGCTGTGGACCAGAACGTGGGTCTGGGCACTCACTGTGCCTCTCCTTAAAACCAAAAATGCCCCCGTGGTGCAGCGGCCTGCTACTGCGGTGCAGCTGTGTAAATGAGCCCTGGCACCACTGTGCCTCTGGGGAGCTCCCCTCTGGGACTCCTACACCATCGCCCCCTCGCTGCAGCTGCCCACTTTCTGGTGGGGCAGCTGTGGCAAAATGAACAGGCGCCGGCACTAAGCGTGCCCGGGGTCCCCCACTGGGACTCTACCAATAAATGTGCCCCAACGTTGCAGCGGCCCGCGCTCTCGCGGTGCCACTGTAAAAATAAGCACTGCCACCACCGTGCCTGGGGAGCACTAAACTGCTCCAAACTCAGCACCCCCGACTCTACTCGAATGCGCAGTCGCCCGCAGCTGCGGTGCTGTTGTGTAGCCCCAAAAGAGCACTGGCACCACTGTGCAATTGGGAGCCCCACTCCGGGACTCCTGAAATCAAAATTGCCACTAGGTTGCAGCTGCCCGCCACCGCGGTGTAGCTGTACAGGGAGACCAGCACGGGCACCTCTGGGACCACCCCCGGCCCCACTCACCGGGATTCCTCGAGTCGGGACAGCAACTCCGCTCTTCTTGCAGGCTGGAGGCGGCTGTGGGAAGGAGTGTGCACCGCTCTGGCTTCTCGGTGGCTGCGGGGCTCCCTTCCACGCCGGGGAGCTCTGCTGACGACTGCAGACCTTCTCCGCTTCCCCTCCGCACACGTGGGACTTCCCTCTGGGCGGCGGTCGGGGCTCTCTCAGCTCACGAGAGCCCCGTGCAGACTTGCCCGCTTCTTCCTTCGGCCCGGGACGCCCTGGGAGGCGGGGTAGGCTCCCGTCCTCCC
This sequence comes from Calotriton arnoldi, assembly GCA_963921515.1. NCBI lineage: Eukaryota > Metazoa > Chordata > Amphibia > Caudata > Salamandridae > Calotriton > Calotriton arnoldi. The sequence goes on from CAWUFW010004057.1 coordinate 1,194,927, forward strand.
TCCTGGCCGCAGCTTCCGCCCAGGGCGCGTGGCTCCACCCCCAACCAGGCAGCTCGTGCCTGGCTTCCGGGTCGCGTTTCACAGCGGCCCGGCGATTTCTCTCGGCGGCTTCCCTCTTCACTCGGGCGCAAGGCGGGGTGGGCTCCCGCTGTAGGCAAAGCACTTGCGGGGTAGGCACCCGCTCGAGAGCACAAATACGCGGGGTGGGCTCCCGCTCCATTTCAGGCACAGGGGAAGCCCTCACACCGGGGTTCCCTCCCGGAAACTTCCCGCAACACAGCGCTGCAGGGAAAACAGGCTCCTCTCCTCAACAAAGAGCAACGCGCTCTTCAAAATAAAAGCAAAGCGCTCACAAGGCGCTAGAAGCAGCACAAGCTCCAGCAGTGGCCCCAAAAAGGTCAGAATAAGGAGTCCTTGGTGCTGGGGGACCACAGCACAGCGCAGCCAGGCAGGCCAGCACGCAGGGACCCCCAGGAAACAGCAGCTGGGTCCCGCGGCGGTTCCTCCTGGCAGAATGTCCCCTCAAAGTCGGCACAAGCACAGAACATTTTCATGGGGTCACAGCCCCTTCTTTTATACACCTTTTCCTTTGTCTAAAGGTGCAGGGTTTAGGGAAAACCAGATGCAACTGGTTTGGGGGAGCTTTGGAGCACTTTGTTTTGCTCAGCTCCTCTCTCCTTTCACAGGACAGGCTAGGGACATCAGACGCACCACAGGGGGTGGAGCCAGCATTGTGGAGGGAAGGCCCAGCCCTATTCAGGTCCCAGGTGCAACTCCTCCCTCCCATCTAGATGCAGATCTCCCTATTCACCACTGCGCTGACTCACCCTGCCCCTCCTGGAGCCACACACACCTCCCAGCCCCTGTCACTCACAAAGCCAGACATGCAATTCACATCAGGCAGGCAGACACCGAGCACACATAAATGCCAACTTCTAAAAGTGGCACTTCTCCACTAGTCACAATAAATCTGCGCACACCATTGCGCAGCATTTATTCTCACGAGTTCGCACATACTAAACTCGCCCCTGCACTCCTCTCACACCAGGAATTACCATGGACACACACATCCCCCATGCATTCCTATGGGAGGGCGGGCCAATCTCACCACACGCACTCAGAGTGCGCACGCACTTTACACTGGGACACAGTGCTAAAGTGCGCAGAGGCCAAAAACCACCAACACTACACAGAAAAAAGGCTAGGAGACAGGCAAAAAGTTTAGGGGTGAACCTGCCAAAAGGGCCAAGTCCAACACAACCCCCTTCCAGCCAAAACGCAGGGCAGACCAATCACCACCGCGATGGGCTTCCCTGCTTGGGGCGATAGAACACGGACGCGGGCCCGCAACTGCAGGGACACCCTCCGGTTCTACGCCACGGTGAACCCATGTGGTTCCTTCTGAAAAAGCTGTCCGGAGCAACTGGGCTACCCCACTGGTACTCCCTAGCTGTCCGCGGCCAGGACCAGGCCCTAGGCCACCCAGATGCCACTGGTCCTTGCCCATTCCCAGAGTGGGGGGTAGTAACCCCTGGCACATAGTAGCCATTCTCCACTCTTCCCCTCATCAGGGCAGGTCTAGACTGCCACTGATCCTCCAGCCTAGGGTCTGCACCCTCAGGCGGACCAGAAGTCACGGGTGAGGCTCTCCTCCCCCTACCTCTCCTTCTAAGGTTCCGCCCTCTCCTCCTGGGAGAAGCACCCTCAGAACACAACTCTACCACCAGTTCAGGACCTCTCTCCAAAAACTGGTCTCCCAACCTAGGGTCTAAACCCTCAGGTTGCACCGGGGTCAGAGGCGAGGACTCCTCCTCTGCACCCCCTTCCAGAGTTCTGCACCCTCCCAACTGGAGCGGTACCCCTGGAAGATGAACCGGTCAGGACACTGATTACAGATGTCCTTTCCTCCAGATCAGGCGGATCCTGAACCTGGCCTCCCAACCTTGGGGCTGAACCCCACGGCTGAGCATTTGCCTGGCACACCAGGACTTCCGGGGGCGCACATAGCAGCCCCCCGAGGGTAACACATGACTCATGTGTTGCGTGACAGTCTGCGTGGTGCAGACCTCCCGACCCCTGTCCATCTGACAGTGCGCAGAGATCCCCCACGACAGAAGTGGTGTCACCATGGTCACTTCTAGGAGACTCAGCCCTTCTGGCTGGCCCCTGACCCACTGGTTCTTCCACTGGGGAACACATCCCCTCTCACCCCTCAATCCGGACTTCTGTACCCTCCCAACTGGAGCGGCACTGCCAGACACCAGAACCACTGGAGCTCTATTTACAGACGCTCCAGGTTCTCCAGACACTAGGAGATCCTCCTCAAATGGACTAACAGGACAGCCTAGGCTCCCAACCTGGTGTTCCCTGAAGAAACCATCCAGGTTCTGAGACTGGGTTTCGAGCACCTGGGGACACTCAGTCCCACTCTCACTGCTACTCCACTGAGACAGGACGTGAGCCCCTACACCCCTCCCACTACACTGGGACCTAGCTGGGCTACACTGAACCTCTTCCCCAATACAGGACTGGAAGATACCTGAACCATTACTTTCGGAATCACTCCCCAATGCCTCATCAGAACCTTGGGCCTCCACCCAGAGGTCTGCCTCTCGTGTAAACTCCCATAGATCAGAAAACCCACCCTCCAACAGGTGTTGGCGCAACCCCGTCAAACAACAACTGAGCAGGTGCTCTCTGATAACCAGATCGAACAGTCCTTCAAAATCCTGTTCCGTGTTAACCGTTACCCAATCAGCCAGTGCATCATTACATTCATCCGAAAAATCTGCCCAAGACTGGTGAGACAGTTTCCTACTGCCCCTGAACTTCAACCTGTACTCCTCTTCTCGGGAACAAGGTACCATACTTTGGGAACTGGGAATGGGACTTCCTGCACTGGACTCCATATTGCTGCCACCACTGGATCCCACCCTCACTGGTGAATCCAGACAACTAAAACTACACTCAGAGGACGTACCAAGAGCTAATTTCTCCTTGGTGAAAGCCCTCTCAGCCTCCGCCATCCTTTCCTGTGCTTGGACCCTCTCGGTCTCTAGCTTTTTCTCCTCCACACTCAGCTGCGCTATCTCCTTGGTATGCTCTAACCTGAGCTTCTCCAAAGCCAGCTGATGCTCCCTTTCTTCCCTCCTATCCACCCACTCCTCTGGGGACAGGGAAAGGGATGGGGCACTGCCCCCGACCCTGGACCCAGCAAGGGACTCACTATCCATGGGGTCCTCACTATCTACTGGCGTCCCGGTCCTGTCACTTTCTTCCTCCTCTTCAGACTCCTCAGGGCCCCCCTCAGACCCACCACCCTCTTGGCGTGCGGCCAGGGCCCTCTTCTCCTCATTGTGCTCACAGTCCCATTCATCCTTTTGCCATTGGATCAGGTTGTCCCTCAGTTTTGACTGGGTGTCTGACCCACTCACTGCTATGTCTCTCTCCTTACAGAAGTCCACCAACTCCCACATGCTGTATCTAAACAGACCACAAAAATTAAAAGCAGACTCCATTTTGGCAGGACGCTCAGGGACACGTGCAACACAGGAGACCTCGGTGTCTGAGCTGAAGCAAGAGTATACAATTTACCAATGACACTTTTAGGAGAAGAATTAAATAACTAAAACTACAGAAACAATAATCCCCACACACGTGATTATCTAAATGTAGAGTTTGTAGTGCAACCAGTTGTCGCTGTGGTACTGCGCAAACGCAAGTCCAAATCCTCACCGCTGACAACCAATGTTAGAAATGGGATCTCTGGTTGGCTAAGGCTTGCGCCAAAGCCAGGCAGAGACCACCACTCTAGTCAGGGCGAGGGAGTTACAAGCCAAGATAACCCCTGCTCACCCCCTTGGTAGCTTGGCACGAGCAGTGAGGCTTATCCCGGAGGCAATGTGTAAAGCGTTTGCGCAACACACACTCACAGCAGCAACACACTAGGCACACCACAAAAGGAAACTCCACACAAGGTTATATAAAAATAGCCTTTGTATTATAAAAACACATTAGAATATAATCACACAAGGTACACTGTGCCAACTGGCACTAGGCAGTATTTACAGGGGATTATATACAGGACCGGGCCAATCGGGCCACGGTCAGAACCATCAGAAAAGGTAAGTACATATAGAACACACCCAGTCACTACTGGCACAATAATGACCTTAGCATTATCACATTGGGCATAAAACCTATTAGGCCCACCTCATCAGCATAAATCACATTACGCAATAACCACAGTAGGCATCAAATCGCAAGATGCACTGGGCATCGCAAGCCTAACCGCCTTAGGCAATAATTAGCATGAACACAGTGTGCCCCAATCGGGGGCACAACACACGGAAACTGGCCCCAGGCCAACTGGCCTCCCTCAGGGGCTCAAAAGGCCCTATGTCCAGAATGTCCGGGCTGGCTGCACAGGCAGCAAAGGCAAAGTGCACAATGTCCTGGCCTAAACGTAGCAGCTGCCCACTACTTGCTGGGCAGCTGTGGACCAGAACGTGGGTCTGGGCACTCACTGTGCCTCTCCTTAAAACCAAAAATGCCCCCGTGGTGCAGCGGCCTGCTACTGCGGTGCAGCTGTGTAAATGAGCCCTGGCACCACTGTGCCTCTGGGGAGCTCCCCTCTGGGACTCATACACCATCGCCCCCCCGCTGCAGCTGCCCACTGTCCGGTGGGGCAGCTGTGGCAAAATGAACAGGCGCCGGCACTAAGCGTGCCCGGGGTCCCCCACTGGGACTCTACCAATAAATGTGCCCCAACGTTGCAGCGGCCCGCGCTCTCGCGGTGCCACTGTAAAAATAAGCACTGCCACCACCGTGCCTGGGGAGCACTAAACTGCTCCAAACTCAGCACCCCCGACTCTACTCGAATGCGCAGTCGCCCGCAGCTGCGGTGCTGTTGTGTAGCCCCAAAAGAGCACTTGCACCACTGTGCAATTGGGAGCCCCACTCCGGGACTCCTGAAATCAAAATTGCCACTAGGTTGCAGCTGCCCGCCACCGCGGTGTAGCTGTACAGGGAGACCAGCACGGGCACCTCTGGGACCACCCCCGGCCCCACTCAC